>CM053626.1:155085206-155105627 GCA_028646595.1 Phalanger gymnotis | reverse complement strand
TGGATTTGGCTTTCTGGTGCTTGAATAAATGTTTTGGTTTCACCTTCAGTGAAGAGAGTTTGTCATACTCTGTGATTCATAACTACGCTGGCACCTTCATAGCAGCCTCAGCCGCTATGAGTGTCACACTGGTGCTACAGCATCATTACCTACTTTTTCTAATGGGAAAATGTGGATAAGGTGGTAATTATAATTCCTGCAGAATTGATCATTAAGAAAGTGTGAGAGCCAATAAAAATAAGAGCATATGTATAGTACTTTTAAGATTTGCAGTACATTTTACATATGTAAGAAGAATGAACCAATCAAACTTTAAGGAATTCTGAGCATCTATAGCGGCAAAAAGACAGAGACATCGAAAAGTGAAAGGAAAATCCTTCAAATAGAAGGTAAACATTTCGCACACTAGACAGTATGGAGCATACAAACACCTTGAGTACAAGTGAAGAGGCCAGTCTGACAAGGATTAACATCTCCAGGGCATTTAAATTTTGTATCCAGTTTCTCATCTACATAAGTTTCCTAAAGGTGTATAGGGGATAAAAATGACTGAACTGAAACCAATAGTCCAAAGGCAACATGGAGTGGCTTGAAGAAATAACAAACTTTTGAGCAAAGAGTTTGTTGAAAAGGGAAGCAAATCTCTCATTTTCTGCCTGTTAGTGACAAACAACTTCAGGACTGAGTCTCTGAGGGCATGAAAGGCAAGATGTTTTAGCCAATCTTAAAGTAAAGGACATTGCCTTGGTCCTCATAAGAACTTATGAAGTATCTGCTATCATTGCCCTCATTTTACAGATGAATAAGCTGAGGCTAAAAGAGCTTAAGTGACTTGCTCGAGATGACAGAGCTAGGAAGTATCTGGGGTGAGATTTGCTTTCAGATTGTTCTGACTTCAAGTCTAGTGCTTTAATCACAGCACCTTCTACCTGCAAGTGATATACCAATATTCTCATATTATGCTTCTGATTTAAATTTAACATAACTGTCTCAGAGAAAGTGCCTTTAAAAAGGCCCAACTTTCTGGATCTCTAACCCATTGCCTTTCTGTAATAATGTTAGTTGTTTTCCCAAAGTTAACTCACTCAAAATGTGTTCCCTATAGATCCATGTAGCAAAATAGCAAATTACCAGGAGGAACTATTCCAGTACTCATTTGGAGGTATATAACTACAAAATGTTTCTTTTTATAGTCATTACTGGTAACTATTTTAATTATAACTCTCTGGAAGACTGTTAAACTTTTTAATTATTATATTTATATTTTATTGTATTTATTATATTTAAACTTGTTAAACTATTATATCACATCTATGTCACATTCAAGTCATTTTCTCAAAACAGGTCCTGATATTACTGCATTAAAAAACTACCCTGCTACATTCCTGAATCTCTTCAAGTTATTCCTATGCCTTAAAACCTTTAGTATATAATTTGCTACATTGATTCATATTTGTAAGTAGGTTGCTACACATTTTATCTAAAAAATAAAAGCAGGGGCAACAACAGGACTTCCAGGAGCCGAGATGATTGAGTTAGTGGTAAACCACTGTAGCTCTCCTATATTCACCTCCAAAAAACCATAAAGTAGTACTCCAGAACAAATCCTGGAATAGTGAAACCAGCTAAAAGATGGAGTGGAGAAATCACGTAGCCCTAGAGACTTAGAGGATTGGCAAAAAAAGGTCTATCTCACTGGGGTAAAAGGGGAGTGCATTCCAGGACAGGAAGCATCCCAACAAGCCTGCAACAAGCCACACCTCAGCAAGCCAGAATAAGATGCAGAGCCCACTTAAGAAAACAACTCCTTAAAGAGTACAATTGTCTAAATGAAAAGAAAGTTCAAAAGCCAATTGAGGAAAACAACACCTTAAAAGTTAGAATAGGGCAAGTGGTAGCTAATGACTCTGTGAGACATCAAGAATCAATCAAAAAAAAATTCAAAAGTCTGAAAAAAGGGAAGAAAGTGTAAAATTCCCCATGGGAAAAACAACTGACCTGAAAATAGATCCAGAAGAGATAATAACAGAATCATCAGACTGCCTGAAAGCCATAATCAAAAGGAAGATCTGGAGTGCATCTTTCAGGAAATTATCAAGGAAAACTGCCCTGGTGTCCTGGAACCAGAGGGCAAAATAGGCATTGAAAGAATCCACTAGTCACCTCAGGAAAGAGATCCCAAAATAAAAACCTCGAGGAACCTTATAGCCAAATTTCAGAACTATCAGGTAAAGTGAAAAAAAATACTACAAGTGGCCAGAAAGAAACAATTCAAATATCAAGGAGTCACCATCAGGATCATATAGGACCTGGCAGCTACAACTTTAAAGTATCAGACATCATAGAACATGTTATTCCAGAGGGCAAAGGAGGTAGGACTACAACCAAGAATCACTTACCTGGGAAAATGAAGCATAATACATCAAGGAAAAAGGGTCATTCAGGGAGAGGATTCTGGGAAGATGGTGGAGTAGGTCAGAAAATTCCAAGCTCTTAAGATTTTCCCCCATAAAAGAGTTAAAATAGCACCTCAGGGCAAACAAAGTGTGGGTGGAGACAAAGAAGAACAGGGGCACAACCAGGATCCTCCTGGGACAGTTTGAGAAGATCCGAAGGAAAATCCCTGAGAGGAGTCCCTGAGAGGAGTAACACCTCCAGGCTCAGTTCTGTTTTAACAACAAGCTGCAAGCTGCTTAAACAACTTGAGGCAAGTCCTGGGGTTAGTTGGTCTGAGAGGTTACCTGGGCCCCAGCCACTGGAACTTTTCACCTTGGGATAGTGAGAGGAGTTGTGTGTTTGAGCACGGGAAGATTGAGGGAATCTCTGCTGACCAGGATTGCCAGACCCAGCTGTGCCTCGAGAAATGGTCGGGGCGAGAAGGAACCAGCACACACCCTGTGAGTACAGAAGCAGTGGGACAGAAAGCCCCTGGATGTGGGCACTTACAGGAGGTTGGAGGTTTGGCTTTGGCTCCGGACTAGAAGGGAGAAATGAAGATCTGGGGCAAGAGGCAGGGCTAGAGGTGATTACAAAAATCAAGTTATTACCACAAAAAAAATGCACAGCAAAGGAGAAAGAATCCAACTACAGAAACCTATTACAGGAATAGAGATGACTGGGGTTCATCTTCAGAGGAGGGTATTGAAGTAAAGAAACCCCCAATGAGCAACGTCAAATGGTCACTTGCCCCAAAAGAATTTATAGAAGATCTTTAAAAAGACTTTAAAAATCAAATGACAGAGATGGAAGAAAAACTAAAACTAAATAAATAAATAAATAAAAATAATCCAAAAAAAAAAAAAACCAAGAAGGTTATGAAAGGAAAATCAACCAGTTAGAACAGGAGATCCAGAATCTCAAGGAGGAAAATGACACCTTGAAAATTAGAATTGGGCAAAGTGAAGCCAGTGAAATTATAAGAGATCAAGAAATAATTAAACAGAAAATGAACAATGAAAAAATAGAAAAGAAAGTGAAATGCCTTACAAGAAAAGCAACAGATTTGGAGAATAGATTAAGAAGAGGTAATATGAAATAATTGGAGTAACTGAAAGTTATGATCGAAAAAGAATCTTGATACAATAATACAAGAAATAATTAAAGAAAATTGTCCTGAAGCATTAGAACAAGGCAGGGAGGTAGAAATAGAGAAAACCATCAAACACCACTTAAAAGAGATCCTATGAGGAAAACTCATAGGAATATCATAGTCAAATTCTGAAACCCACAGCTCAAGGATAAAATATTAGAAGCATCAAGATTAAAACAATTGAAATATGATGGTGCCACAATTAGAATTACACAAGACCTAGCAGCAGAGACATTAAAGGACCAGAGGTCTTGGAACACAATATATCAAAGAGCAAAAAGACCAGGGTCTCCGGCCAAAAATATTACACCCTTCAAATTTAAGTATTATCTTGAATAAAAAAAAATGGACATTTGACAAACCCTCCGACTTTCGAGACTTCATTAAAAAATATCCTCAACTTAATAGAAGATTTGACATATAAGAACTAACAAGGTGCATACCAAAGACTGACTATAAGGGATTCATAAGAACAGATTGCTTACCTTTTATATAACACAAAACGAAAATGTATGCCTAACATTCTTATTTATAATTGTTGCGCTCATAAGAAAGAGGGGGATAAACCTGACTATGATATGAATTTAAAAAGTAAAACCATTTAGAAACAGCTAAAAAGAGTAATTATTTTATACAAAAGAAGTGAAAGAGGAAGAAATTATATAGAGGATTTAGATGGGGGACAAGGGCTGGTAGTTCTGGTAACCTACTTTCATCTGGAATGGGTTTAAGAGGGAAGAATACATATATATTTAGAAGAGAATAAAAGTCTTCTAAATTTAGAAGAAATAAAACGGTAGGTGTATAGTGAGGGGGAAAGGACAAGGGAGGGACTTAGGAGCAGAACACAGCCCAACATGGAACACCCTAGGACAGACCAGGCTGGAATAGATGGGGAGGAGCAGGCCTCAGGGCCCTGAATCACTAGGCTGTGGCAGTTGCCAGACTTCTCAACCCACAAAAGCCAAGACGACAGAGCAGGTCAGTGAGAACACTGCTGGATCTGGGTAAGGGAACTGCTCATTCTGGCAGCAGCCTCAGGATGACGGAGGTAGCTACAGTGGCAGTGGTGGCAGCAGCAGCAGCAACAGCAACAGCAGCTGCTGCTGCTTCTGGATCCCCTGGCCCACACAGGAGGATTCAAGGGGCTTGTCAGAAGAGTGATGATATGACTTTGCTGGTGGTGAGGCAAGGCTCTCATGCTTTGTCCTAACTGGATCTGGGTCAAGGACCTGGTTGGTGGTTCTCCGGGGAGGAGGAGCACTGGTATGGCAGAGCTTTGTGGTGGCTGTGGAGAGGGAGTCCTCCTGCTGGTTACACTGCAGAAAGGAGTCCCTGCACTCACAGACCAGAGCACAGGGCAGGATAGGCACATCATAGCACTTCAGAATAGAAGGAGCTCTGAAAACAGCAGTACAAAACCCTTGAAGCCTGGGACAAAGCACTCTCTACTCTGGAAGCAGTTATACCCTGACAAAAAGGTCAAAGTCAAGCAATTGGCTGGGAAAATGAAAAAGCAGTGTAAAAGGACTCAGACTATAGAATCTTTCTTTGGTGACAAAGAAGATCAAAACATACAGCCAGAAGAAGTCAGAAAAATCAAGGATCTTACATCAAAAGCCTCCAAGAAAAATACAAATTGTTCTCAGGCCATGGAAGAGCTCAAAAGAGATTTGGAAAAACTAATAAGAGAAGAAGAGGAAAAATTGGGAAGAGAAATGAGAGTGATGCAAGAAAATCATGAAAAAAGTCAACAACTTGCTAAAGGAGACTGAAAAAATACAGAAGAAAATAACTTAAAAATAGACTAACACAAATGGCAAAAGAGCTCTGAAGAGCCAATGAGGAGAAGAATGCCTTAAAAGGCAGAATTAGCCAAATAGAAAAGGAGGTCCAAAAGACCACTGAAGAAAATACTGCCTTAAAAATTAGAATGGGGAAGAGGAAGCTAGTGACTTTATGAGAAATCAAGAGATTATAAAAAAGAATCAAAAGAATGAAAAAATGGCAGAAAATGTGAAATAACTCATTGGAAAAACCACTGACCTGGAAAATAGATCCAAGAGAGTTAATTTAAAAATTATTGCACTACCTGAAAGCCATGATCAAAAAAAGAACCTAGACATCATCTTTCAAGAAATTATCAAGGAGAACTACCCTGATATTCTAGAGCCAGAGGGTAAAATAGAAATTGAAAGAATCCACCAATTGTCTCTTGAAAAATAACCCAAAAGGAAAACTCCTAGGAATATTGTAGCCAAATTCCAGAGTTCCTAGGGCAAGGAGAAAACATTGCAAGCATCCAGAAAGAAACAATTCACGTACTGTGGAAACACAATCAGGATAACACGAGATCTAGCAGCTTCAACACTGAGGGATCGAAGGGCTTGGAATATAATATTCCAGAGGACAACAGAGCTAGGATTAAAACCAAGAATAACCTACCCAGCAAAACTTAGTATAATTCTCTAAGGCAAAATATGGATTTTCAACAAAATAGAGGACTTTGAAGCTTTCTCAGTGAAAAGACCAGAGCTGAATAGAAAATTTGGCTTTCAAATATAAGAATCAAGAGAAGCATGAAAAGGTAAAGAGGAATCATAAGGGACTTACTAAAGTTGAACCATTTTGTTTACATTCCTACATGGAAAGATGATATTTGTAACTCATGAGACCTTTCTCACTATTAGGGTAGTTGAAGGGAATATATATATATATATATATGTATATATATATATATGTATATCTGTATGTATGTATGTATATATACATATATATACACACATATGTATGTATATAGACAAAGGGCACAGGGTGAGTTGAATATGAAGGGGTGAAAAAATAAAATTAAGGGGTGAGAGAGGAATACATTGGGAGAAAGAGAAAGGGAGAGATAGAATGGGGTAAATTATCTCACATAAAAGTGGCAAGAAAAAGCAGTTCTGTTGGAAGGGAAGAGGGAGCAGGTAAGGGGGAATGAGTGAATCTTGCTCTTATTAGATTTGGTTTAAGGAGGGGATAACATACACATTCAATTGGGTATCTTACCCTACAGGGAAGTAAAGGGGAAGAGGATAAGAGGGGGCAATGATAGAAGGGAGGGCAGATTGGGGGAGGAGGTAGTCAAAAGCAAACACTTTTGAAAAGGGACAAGGTCAAAGGAGAAAACTGAATAAAGGGGGACAGGACAGGATGGAGGGAAATATAGTTAGTCTTTCACAACCTGACTATTATGGAAGTATTTTGCATGATGATACATGTATAGCCTATATTGAATTGCTTGCCTTCTAAAGGAGGGTGGGTGGGGAGGGAAGAAGGGAGAGGATTTGGAACTCAGAGTTCTAAAAACAAATGTTTAAAAAATTATTTTTACAGACAACTGGGAAATAAGATGTATAGGCAATGGGGTATAGAAATCTATCTTGCCTTACAAGAAAGTGAGGGGAAAGGGAATAAGGGGGTGGGGGAGTGAGGTGATAGAAGGGAGGGCAGACTGGAGAAATGGGCAATCAGAAGGTATGCCAGCTTGGGGTGGGGGGGAGGGTAGAGAAGGGAAGAAAATTTGTAACTCAAAATCTTGTGGAAATGAATGTTGAAAACTAAAAATAAAATTTTAAATTTAATTGGGAAATGTTCAGAAACTAAATTAAAATACAACATTTTTAAAAAAGAATATATTTATTGACATCTGAAGGAAGGGGTTTAGTCCATTGAGGTTTAGGCCTATTATTCCACCCTCTCATCTCCTTTTTCTTTACTTTCCACTTTTATCTATCAATTCATGTACTTTAAAAAATCTTTTATTTGTCCCTCTATTGTTGCTGTTTTAAAACTCATAACTTAGTCTTTCTATTTTTAAAATAATTTCTAGAAATGAGATAAATGAGGTAAATTATTTCATTATTTATGCTTTCCTTTGTAGGAAAGAACATTTTATGTATTTACCTTTCTTGTGTTCCTGTTGTTTGAAAGTTAAAGAATATGTTCCTATCCACTTTTTGGTTTGTTTTTTTTTTTTTACTTTGAGAAATGCCTCAAAAGTCTGTCTTATTGAACATCCATCTTTTTCCAGTAATGATTAGGCTGGGATTTGCAGGCTATGTAATCTTGCCTCTCTTGCATCTTGGGTTCCTTTACTTTTTGGAATATGATAATTCCATTCTTTTCTGCTCTTTGTAGTGGGTTCAGAATAGTCTTGTGAAAATCAAATTTCCTTTCCTTTATATATTTATATCTTTCTCCTAGCCACTTGCAGGATTTGTGTTTGCTTTTGGAATTGTCTTGGAGTTTGAAGCTATGGGTTTTGTTTGTTTTGTTTGCTAGAGGAAAACCATGGATCCTTTTTATTGGTCCTTTGTTTTCTGTGTTGAGAAATTCTAAGCAGTTTTCTTATACTATTACCTAGAACAGACCATGGTGGATTTGGTTGAGTAAAAATGGGAAGCCCAGGAAGTGAGGGTGACATCTGGAGTTACTAGTGAGAAGTGGTAGCTGGAAGACAGGAGTGTGGCTTAAAGAAAGTACTACATTACCATTTTGAGGAGAGGAGAAGGAAGGGAGGGAGCAAAATTTGGAGCTCAATATTTTACAAAAATGAATGTTGAAAACTATCTTTACATTTAGTTGGGAAAAATACTATTAAGGGGAAAAATGCCACATAAATTTCAGATATTCATTATTACCTTAATATCCAGTCTAAGTTAATATCAGCAAGAGAAAAAATAGATCAATGAGCTTTTTCCATATTGTACCATTTGTGTTTATGCTGTGAATATGAATCACTTTTCCCTTTAAATCGAGACTTTTTGCCTCCATTAGCACCCTTCAGCAAAGAATAAAAGCATAATTCTATCTACATAGTAAGTTTTCAGTAATTATTTGTTGAATTTAATTGAACTGCAAGTTTGGCCTTCACAAAGACATCAATAACCCTTATTCGTGTCATAGAACTGTTCTTGAAAAGTTATTTATTTAAAAGTTATTCACCTGCCCAATACAACCCACAAAAAAGTGCCTGATTAATCTTCCTAAATCACTATTCTGATCACGGTACTTCATTGTTCAAAAACCAATAACTCCCTATTACTTAGTTGATGAGCTCTAAATTCCCTAGCTTGGCATTGAAGGCTCTCACTAATCTGGCTCCAATCCATTTTTCTAGCTTTTTCTCACACTATTTCCTTTTTCTGTGTTTTATTCAGACTGGTTTACCTGTTATTCTCTAAATATACTCCCATCCTATACTACACCAACCCCACTTTTGTGCCCTAAATCACAGAGGCAGAGTAGTGCCGTGTACAAAAGACTTTATTTTGGAGTCATAGGACCTGGATGTGAATCCTAGTTCTGCTTCTTGCTATGTGTGTGACTTTGGACAAGTCATTTAGCCTCTCTGTTTCCTCATCTGTAAGATGAGTGATTTGGAGTAGATGCCCTCTGATTCCCTTCCAGCTCTGTGGAGGATCTATAATCCTAACAATCTGCACAGCTGCTTTATTCTTCATCCTGAGTCAATACAAGATGAATGGATCAGGATTATTATCCATAAATCACCACAAGAGGGCGATGTTGTATTACAACTATTTCTGTTTTATCAACTTCGTTATCTCGTTTGAAAGTTATCCTGTCTGAAAGGTAGAAGACAATTTCATATATTGTTACATGTGAGCTTCTGTTGGCCCATATGGTCCTGAGGCATGTTTGTTCCCTTCCTCTTAGCATCGTAAATTTACAGTTACAAGGAACCTCAGAGGCCATTTGGTCCAAAGATTTAGCAAAAATTGTTGGGAAAAATGATCTGTCTGGCAGAAATTAAGTATACAGCAACATTTCACATCCATATACCAAAAGAAGCTCCAAATGAATGTATAACTTAGAAATTAAATGTGACACCATAAGCAAGTTAAGGAAGGAAGAAAGAAATCTCCTTTCAGATCTAAGGACACAGGAAGAGTTCATAACCAAACAAGAAACAGAGAAGGTCACAAAAGATAAAGTGAACAAAACCAAATTTAGTTGAAAATAAAAGAGAAACTGGGGAAAATTTTTAGCAAGTTTCTCTGATAGAGGTTTCATGTCCAAGATATTTAAAGAATTGATTTAAGTATTTAAGATTAAGAGCCACTCTACAATAGTTAAATCATCAAGAGATATGAAAAGACTTTTCAAAGGAAGAAATCCAAACTAACAACTGTCATATTTTTTTTAAAAAATCCAAATTACTAATAATTGGAGAGATGTAAATTCGAGCAACTCTGAGGGTCTACCTCATACCCCCTAGACTGGCAAGGATAATAAAAAAAAATAACAAATGGAGGGACTGTAGGAAAAGTGATGTTAGCAGAGCTGTAAATTTTTCCAGTCATTCTGAAAAGGAATTTGAAATTATGCCCCCAAAGTTACTAAGCTATCTACATCCTGTATTATATAAATGCTCTTATTGTGGGTATGCTAACAAGTAGTAGCAATACTACTACTAGGCTTATATCCCAATAGAGATCAGAGTAAGGAAAAGGATCTTCATATGCAAAAATATTCAGAGCAGTATGGACATTTTGGTCATTCTCTTCAGATAATTCCAAATTACGTTTCAGAATGGTTGTATCAATTTGTTGTTGTTTGTCCTTCATTTTTTGAAGAAGATCAATGACATCATGGGGTAATGTCTTAACTTGTGCATGAATTGGATTTAAGTAAGGCCAAGTTGCATGAATTTGAGCCCCACTTTCTCTTCCAGAATCACTGAAGTCCAGTGGCAAGACAAAAGTCAGGATGCCTGGCAATTGCCTAGGAGGCACCTTAGTATCTTCGATGTCTGACCAAGCTGTTCTCACAGTACCTGCTTCAGCCACCTTCATGGCTATTGGAACAAATTGCTCTCATCTGCCTGTTCTGTCAGGGAATATCTTCACATGCTTGGGATAGACATCCCCCTAACTCACCAACTGCCTATTGGCTACTCTCAACCTGGGTTAGCCCATCTGAGACAATTTTACCAGGGTGCAGCCACGGTGCAAACAACAGCTTCATGGAGCCAAGAATACCAATTTACAAGTTCCACCAGCAATGCAGTGTGGTAATTTCTCCACAAGAAACATCTTTTGTCATCTTTGCCAATTTGCTGAGTGAAAGGTTGTGTTAATTTATATTCCTCTTTTTATTAGTGATTTCATATTTTTATTAATAGTTTGTAATTTTTCTTTTGAAAGTTGCTTGTGATTGGAACACTAATGCATCGTTGGAGTTGTGAACTGATCCAACCATTCCAGAGAGCAATTTGAAACTATGCCCAAAGGGTTGTAAAACTTGCATACCGAGGGCAGCTAGGTGGTACAGTGAGTAGAGCACCAGCCTTGGAGTCAGGAGGACCTAAGTTCAAATCCATCCTCAGACACTTGACACACTTACTAGCTATGTGACCTTGGGCAAGTCACTTAACCACAATTGTCCCGCTTTCCCCCCTCCAAAAAAAAACTGCATATGAATTGTTGCTGAGTGAGGAAAGCAGAATCAGGAGAACATTGCACACAGTAACAGCAACACTGTCTGCTGACTAACTTTGATAGACTTAGCTCTTCTCAGCAATGCAAAGATTTATGACAATCCCAAAAGACTTATGATGGAAAATGCTATCCACATGCAGAAAAAGAAAATTCTGAATGCAGATTGAAGCATAGTATTTGCTCTCATTTTTGTTTTGTTTTGTCTCTTCTTTCTCGTGGTTCCTCCCATTGGTTCTAACTCTTTATTACAACATGACTAATATAAAAATAAGGTTAATATATCTGATTGAATGCTGTCTTGGGGAGGAAGAGGGAGGAGGAGGGGAGAAAGTTTAAAACTCAAAATTTTGTGGAAGTGAATGTTGAAAACTAAAAATAAATAATTTTTTTTTAAAAAGTTGTTTGTGTATGTCTTTTCACCATTTATGTATTAGGGAATGGATTTTGGTCCTACACAATTCTGATAAGGATAGGGACTAGAATTGTGATTTCCTTGGTATAGGAAATTACAGGGTGATATGACTCCCTTTACCAATACAGGCTAGCACCTTCCCTGAAATTTATTATTTTAGAGAGATGCCAACAACCCTGAGATATCAAGTGACTTGTCCAAGGTCACAAAACCAGGAGATGTCAGATGAAGGACTTGAACTCAGATCTTTCTGATTTTGGAGACAGCTCTCTATAAGTACAGGCCACTCTCAGCAACTCCCCAAAACTAGAAGTTATGGAGAAGGCGCCAACCTGCAAGGATACAGTAAGTTTCCTTACCTGAGAGCTGCCTATAACAATGCAAACACAGGTCTAGTCCATATCCCTGTGATTTTTAGTGTTCAGGCCATGTGTCCATTCTGAATTTACAGTGACTTATGTTGAATTTCTCTCAGACTGTTATCCAGTTTTTCCAGCAGTTCTCATCACATTCAGAGCTCTTTTCTAGGTCATTTATGTTGGGGGAGTTATCAATTATATAAGATTATTCAGATCCATTATTTCTTATCTACCCTTGTCTTGCCCATCCCACTGATCCATTCTGCTAGTTTTTAAACCAGTACCAAATGGCTTTGCTTAGACAATATGCATTTATTTGTTGTTATTGTGGTTGTTCAGTCATTCCAGATGTGTCCAGCTCTTCATGACCTTATTTGGGGTTTTCTTGGCAAAGTCACTGGAGTGGTTTGCCATTTCCTTCTGGAGCTGGAAGCTCATTTTACAGATGAGGAAGTGAATCAAACAGGGTTAAGTGACTTGTCCAGTATTAGACAAGCTAGTAAGTGTCTGAGGCCAGATGTGAACTCAGAAAGCTGAGTCTTCCTGACTCCAAGCCCTGCATTCTATCCACTGTGCCACCTACCTGCATTTAGTATATTAATGCAGTTGTTTACTCTGTGCCTTGGCTATGCTATCCGGCAAAAGCAGAAAAATACACTCATGTACTGTGGCACAGTACATACGGTGCTGGGCCTGGAGTCAGGACGACTCATCCTCTTGAGTTCAAATCTGTTCTCAGATACTTACCAGTCCTGTGAGCCTGGGGAAGTCACTTAACCTTGTTTGCCTGAGTTTCCTCAGCTGTAAAATGAGCCGGAGAAGGAAATGGCAATCCAGTATCTTTGCCAAGAAAACCCCAAATGGGGTCACCAAAAAGTCAGACACAACTAAACAACAACCATACTGTAAATCATTTGACAATGCTTGTCCTAAGGCAGAGTACTAACATAGACAATGCATTTATTAAATAACAATGCCAGGCAATGTGGGACAATAGTAAAAGCACTGTATTTAGACTCACATCCTGGCTTTGTGTTTATATGTCTTTGATTAAATTATTTCACTTTTCTCTCTCTGTAAAATGAAGAAGTTGAACTAGATTGGGCATTTTTAACTGAAGTCCAAGATTCCGTGGAAGAGATTTCAATGGGGCCCATGAATTTCTATGTTAAATAAATAACTGAAAATTAGTTTTACTCATACTAATGAAAATTTAGCGTTTCTTTTACTGATTTTTTAAATTATCGTTCTGAGATGGGGTCCATAGGTTTCACCAGAAAGGACCCATGACACATCTAAAGTTTAGAACTGGTGGGCTAGATGGTGTCTAAGGTTGCTTTTGGTTCTCAGTTTTACATACCCCCCTGTTTCTGAATTGTGATCATTAATTCCTCTCACAACCATCAGTTTCAGAAAGACTAAGAGGTATGGTTTTTAAAAAAGCTGCTGATAAACAATTTACTGAACTGATAAACCTTGAGTACAAAATTTATTTTACTTCTCCAACAAGTCATCCATCTCTTCCCTCCTTTCTTCTCTCATTGCTGCCATCCTTGATCCACCTCTGGATTATTATATAGTCTCCTAATCCATTTCTCTGCCCAGGGAAAGTAGCAGTAATAAGGAGCAATTTCCCCTATTCTATTATCCCAATTCATCCTTGGTTCTAAAGTAATCTTCCCAAAGCCATAGTTTTCATCATATTCCCGTGCTTATTCAATAAAGTGAATTCCTTTGTCTGGAATGTAAAAACCTTCTACAACCTGATTCTAAGCTACCTTTCCAGACATATCACTTTATTTCATTCTGGAAATCCTATCCTATCATTGGTTTACTTAACTGATCTTTTCTTTTCCTATTTCCACGTCTTTACTTGGGTAATGTGTACCTGACAAAAACAGTTCTGGCAAGTTCTCTCCAGCTTTAGAAGCTTCAAGTACAGGCCAGGTGGTGGGACTATTTGTCCCAGGACCCATATAGAAGCTAGATGGTGGGAGAAGGCAATACTCATTTATTAAGTTCTTACACTATGCTAAACACTGGGGAGATAAATTCAAGTCAAAAGAAATACAATTTTTTTTCTTTTCTTGTTTTTGTTTTAAATAATATTTTATTTTTTTCCCAATTATGTGTCAAGGCAATTTTTAGCATTCATTTTTACAAGATTTTTAGTTCCAAATTTTTCTCCCTCCCTCCCTCTCTTCCCTGTTCTGAAAATGGTAGGCAATTTGATTGGTCATATATGTGCTATCATGGAAAACATATTTCTATTTTAGTCATAGTTTTGAAAGAAGAAAAAGGTCAAAAGGAAAAAAATCCACGAAAAAGAATAAAGGAAGTGAAAAAATATGCTTTTATCTGCATTCAAAGTCCAACAGTTCTTTATCTGGATTTGGATATTTTCCTTTGTGAGTCCTTTATACCTGTCTTAGATCATTGTGTTGCTGAGAAGAGCTGAGTCATTCATAGTTAGCCATCACACAATGTTGCTGACACTGTGTACAATATTTTCCTGGTTCTACTCATTTCACTTTGCAACAGTTCATACAAGTCTTTCTGGTTTTTCTGAAATCTATCTATTCATCATTTCTTATTGCACAATAGTATTCCATTGTGTTCATATACCACAGCTTGTTCAGTCATTCCCCAATTGATGGGCATCCCCTCATTTTTCAATATTTTGCCACCACCAAAATGGTTGCTATAAATACTTTTGTGTATATAGGTCTTTTACCCTTTTTATGATCTCCTCCTGCTTTTATAGCTCTTTGGGCAAAGTTCCAAATTGCTTTCCAGAATGCTTGGATCAGTTCACATTTCCACCAAAAGTGGAAGTCACAATTTTCCCACATCCTCTCCAACATTGATCATTTTCCTTTTTTGTTATATTAGCCACTCTGAAAGGTGTGAGGTAGTACCTCAGAGTTCTTTTAATATGCATTTCCCTAATCAAAAGTGATTTAGAGCTCTTCTTAATATGCCTATAGATATCTTTAGTTTCTTTCTCTGAAAACTGCTCGTTCATATCCTTTGACCATTTATCAATTGGCAAATGACTTATATTCTTATAAATTTGACTCAGTTCTCTATATATTTAAGAAATAAGGCCTTTATCAGAGACACTTGCTATAAAGATTGTTTCCCATCTTTCTGCTTTCCTTCTAATCTTGGTTGCATTGGTTTTGTTTATACAAAAGCTTTTTGTTTTAAAATAAGCAAAATTATCTGTTTTACATTTTGTAATACTCTCTACATCTTGTTTGGTCATGAATTCTTCCCTTCCCCATAGATCTGACAAGTAGACTATTCCTTGCTTTTCAAATTGGTTTATGGTGTCACTCTTTATGTCTAAATCATGCACCTATTTTGGCCTTATCTTGGTATATGGTGTGAGATGTTGGTCCATACCTAGTTTGCGTCCTATTGTTTTCCAGTTTTCTCAGCAGTTTTTTGTCAAATAGCAAGTTTTTATCCCAAAGGCTGAGGTCTTCGTGTTTATCAAACACTAGGTTATTTTGGTCATTGAGTACTGTGTCTTGTGTACCTAATCTATTCCACTAATCCACCACTCTATTTCTTAGCCAATACCAAATAGTTTTGGTGATTACTGCTTTATAATATAGTTTGAAATCTGGCATTAATAGGCCACCTTGCCTTGTAATTTTTTTCATTAATTCCCTTGATAGTCTTCACCCTGTGTTCTTCCAGATGAATTTTATTACTTTTTTCTAGCTATATCAAATAATTTTGGTAGTTTCATTGAATGAGTAAATTAGTGTAGACAAAATTATCATTTTTATTATACTGGGTTGGCTTACCCAAGAGCAATTAATATTTTTCCAATTGTTTAAATCTGACTTTATTTGTGTGAAAAGTGTTTTGTAATTGTGTTCATATAGTTCCTGGGTTTGTTTTGGCAAGTAGACTCTCAAGTATTTTATATTGTTTACAGTTATTTTAAATGGAATTTCTCTTTCTGTTTCTTGCGTCTGGGCTTTGTAGGTCCTATAAAGAAATGCCGATGATTTAAATGGGTATATCATGCAACTTTACTAAAGTTGTTATTTCAAGTAGTTTTTTAGTTGATTCTCTAGGGTTCTCTAAGAATACTATCATATCATCTGAAAAGGGTGATAGTTGTGTTTCCTTATTGCTTAGTCTAATTCCTTCAATTTCTTCTTCTTATTATTGCTATAGCTGACATTTCTAGTACTATATTGAATAATAGTGGTGATAATTGGCATACTTGCTTCACACCTGATCTTACTGGGAATATAATGTTTGCTGATGGTTTTAGATAGATATAGCTTATCATTTGAGGGGACACTCCCCTTATTATTATGCTCTCTATTGTTTTTAACAGGAATAGGTGCTGTATTTGGTCAGAAGCTTTTTCAGCATCTGTTGATTCAATCATATGATTTCTGTTGATCTTGTTATTGATGTGGTCAGTTATGTAGATTGTTTTCCTAATATTGAACCTAATATTGAACCAACCCTGCATTCCTGGTATTAAATCCCACATGGTCATGATGTATAATCTTTCTGACATATTGCTATAATTGCCTTCCTCGTATTTTAATACAAATTTTTGCATCGATACTCATTAGAAAAATTGGTCTAGGTATTAGCCCACAGTTGTGTTATAAAAGGAGTTTGGTAGAACCCCTTCTTTTCCTATTTTTCCAAATAGTTCATATAGTATTGGAATTAATTGTTCTTTCAATGGTTGGTAGAATTCACTTCTGAACCCCTCTGGCCCTGGAGATTTTTTCTTAAGGAGATAATTAATGGCTTGTTCAATTTCTTTTTTTTCTAAGATGGGGTTATTTAGGTGTTCTATTTCCTGATCTTGTTAATCTTGGCAATTTAAATTTGCATAAATATTCATCAACTTCACTCAATTTGTTACATTTATTGGCATATGATTGGGCAAAATATTTCCCAGTGCTTGTTTTAATTGTTCTTCACTAGTGGTGATTTCACTCTTTTCATTTTTGATAATGGATATTTGGTTTTCTTCTTCCTTTTTTAAAATCAAATTAACTTTGGCTTATCTGTATTGGCTTATCTGTATTATTGGATTTTTCATAAAACAAGCTCCTGTGTTTATTTATTAGTTCAATAGTTTTTTAACTTTCAAGCTTATTAATCTCACATTTGATTTTCAAGATTTCCAATTTGGTGCTCAATTGTTCTTTTTCTTATTTACATCTCTACATGGAAATATGATACTTGTTTGTTTTGTTATTTGTTCTTTTTCTAGTTTGGGGTTTTTTTGTTGCATGGCAATTTATTCATCTGGTGGTTTTTTTTTTCTATTTTGCTGATGTAAGAATTTAGAGAAATGATTTTTCCACTAAGTACTGCTTTGGCTGCATCTCATAAATTTTGGTATGTTGTCTTGTTGAATGAAATTATTTATGAATGAAATTATTGTTTCTATGATTTGTTCTTTGATCCACTTATTCTTTGGTATTAGATTGGTTTAATGTTTAATATTTCTTTCCACTGCCCTTTGTTGGATGTCATTTTTATTGTGTTATGATCCATAAAGAGTACATTTAGTATTTCTGCCACTTGAATTTGAGGTTTTATGCTGTAATACATGGTTAATTTTGTGTAGGTGCCATGTGCTGCTGATAAAAAGGTATATTCCTTTCTGTTCCCAATCAGTTTTCTCCAAAGGTCTGTTATATCTAACTTTTCTAATATTGCGTTTACCTCTTTAGTTTCTTTCTTGTTGATTTTTTTGGTTGTATTTATCAAGTTCTGAGAGGGGACAGTTGAGGTCCCCTAATAGTAGAATTTTGCTGTTTATTTCTTTCTGTAATTCACTTAACTTCTCCTTTAAGAATCTGGGTGCTATGCCACTTGGTATACATACGTTTATTATTGCTATTGCTTGTCAATGGTACCTCTTAGGAAGATGTAGTTTCTTTCCTTATCTCTTTTAATTAGGTCTATTTTTGCTTTTACTTTGTCTGAAATCAGGATTGCTACCCCTGCTTTTTTTTTTTTTAACTTCAGCTGAAGCATAATAGATTCTACTCCAGCTCCTTACCTTTACTCTGTGTGTGTCTCTGTTCCAAGTACGTTTCTTGTAAGCAACATATTGTAGGATTCTGGTTTTTGATTCACTCTGCCATCCACTTCCATTTTATGAGAGAATTCATCATATTCACATTCACAGTTATGATTACTAACTATGTATTTCCCTCCACCCTATTTTTCCTGCTGTTTGTACTCTCCTTTCACCCTTTCCCTCCTCACCAGTGTTTTGCTTCTGTCTACCACCTTCCCCAGTCTGCCCTCCCTTCTGTCAGTTCCCAGCCCTCACCTTTACTTAATATCTTCTCCTCTCACTTCTCTGTCCGGTAAGACAGATTTCTATATTCAACTGATTGTGTATATTATTCCCTCTTTAAGTCAATACTCATAAGAGTAAAGTTCAAGAGAACCTCATCATCCACCCTCCCATCTTCCCCTCCACTGTAATAGGTCTTTCTTGCTTCTTCATGTGAAATAATTTAGTCCACCCTACCTCTCCCTTCCTTCTGAATTTCTCATCCCTTAATTATTTTTATGTTATTCTTTCAAATTCACCTTATGCACATACCCCCTGTTTATGTATATTCCTTCCACATATACTATTAGTGATACAATTTTTAAGAATTACAAGTATCATCTTTCCATGTAGAGATGTAAATAGTTTAGTTCTTTTGAATCCCTTATGTTTTCTTTTCCTTTTTTATCTGTTTATGCTTCTCTTAGATCTTGATATTAGAGATCATTTTTTTGGTTTAATTTTAGTCTTCTTCAGAAAGCTTAAAATCCTCATCTATCGTTAATAAATCATTTTTCCCTTGATATCTTATGCTTAATTTCATTGGGTAAGTGATTTTTGATTATAGTACTAGCTCCTTTGCCTTCTGGTATATCATGTTCTATGACCTCCAATCTTTTAATGTTGCAGCTGCTAAGTCTTGTGTCATCCTGACTGCAATTCCCCAATATTTGAATTGTTTCTTCTCAGCCACTTGAAGTATTTTTTCCTTCACCTGATAGTTCTGAAGTTTAGCTATAATTTCCCTTGGAGTTTTCATTTTGGAAATTCTTTCCTGAGGTGATTGGTGAATTCTTTCAATACCTATTTTGCCCTCTGGTTTCAGGATAGCAGGGAAGTTTTCCTTGATAATTTCTTGCAAGATGCTGTCCTGGGCATCCTTTTGATTATGGTTTTCAGGTACTGCAATGATTCTGATATTATCTCTCTTGGATCTATTTTCCAGGTCAGTTTTTTCCCATGAGATAGTTTACATTTTCTTCTATTTTTTCATTCTTTTGAATTTGTTTTGAGTGATTCTTGATGTTTCATAGACTCATTAGGTTCCACTTGCCCAATTCTAACTCTTAAGGGGTTGTTTTCCTCCATTAGGTTTTCTACTTTCCTTTTCTTTTGACTAATTGTATTTTTAAAGGAGTTGTTTTCTTCAGTGGACTTTTGTATATCCTTTTCCATTTGGCCAATTTTACTTTTTAAGCAACTGTTTTCTTTTTTCAAGCTGTTAACTCTTTTTTCATAATTCACTTGCATTACTCTCATTTCTTTTCCTAGTTTTTCTTCTTTTTAAGCTCCTTTTTTAGCTCTTTCATGAGTACTTTCTAGGCTTAAGATCACTTCCTGTTTTTCTTTGGGGTTTTGCCCATAGTTGTTTTGACATTGTTGTTCTCTTCTGAGTTTGTGTCTTAATCTTTCCTGTCACCATAATAACTTTCTATGGTCCAATTTTTTTGATGGTTTTTTTTGCTCATCTTTTCTGGCCTTTTTCTTTTATTTTAAATTTAAGCTCTGCTCCAAGAGTGAAAGGGGCACTGTCTCAAGCTTCTCGTGCCCATGGCTGAAGGCCCTGGCTATTTATCTGGTGTTGCACTGATGCTGCCCTGAGGCCCATGGATGACCCTCATTTCTGGTGCTGTGCTGAGGGGGTGGCATAGAGGGTTGTTGGTACTGCTAGAGGCCACAGGGTTCTGGCAGCTTACCTGATGCTGAGCCGGGGTCCTAGTGGTAGTGTCTGGAATGTGTTGGGGCCAGTGGAGTGTTTCCGCTTTTCCCCAAGGATACTCTGAAGCAGGTGGAGATCTGGTCCCCAGTGACTGTCTGTTTGTTTAGGCACCTGTAGGATTGGCATCTACTCAATTGCCCAGGGCTACACTGAAGTAGATGGAGGGCTGGCCACTGAAGTTTGCCTGCTTACCCAGGGTTACACTGAAGCACATAGCAATTTTCAGAACTGGAGTCTGCTCATTTCCCTGGCTATACTGAAGCACTTTGTGTGTATGGGGCAGGGGTCCTGATGTTGACATTTGCCAGTTCCACCACACTGGGGCTCAAGATCTGTTGCTGGTTTGCTGAGGCTGGACTTGCTGTTGGCTTGCTGGGATGCTTGCTGTCCTGGCCATCATTTCCCTTTTACCTAAGTGAGATAGACCTTTCCTGCTGATCTTCCAAGTTTCTTGGGTTCAAAGATTGTTTCACCTCATCTTTTTGCTGGTTTT
>CM053626.1:155049482-155076013 GCA_028646595.1 Phalanger gymnotis | reverse complement strand
TGGGTCTGTCTGTTGATGTTTATACTTTGTTTATAATTTGTTCTGAAGTTCAGGTGCTGGCTTTTTTCCCTGAACTAAGTGAATGATATTTGTGTGCTGAATTAAAGTAAGCTTGTCAACCCCTTCACCTTGCTTTCCTTAGTTAAACAGATCAAAAGAATCTGTGCTTTCTGGGTGCTGGCAGCTTTCTGGGTGCTGGTTGTTGGTGGATCTTGTACCCCCACAGAAGCTGCTAGCTGGATTGTGGAAACACACAGCTACGTTTCTGAGGCTAAGTTTGAACTCAGTTCTTCCTGACTCCAGGCCTGGCACTCTATCCACTGCACCACCTAGCTGCCCATTTTATCATACCTGTGTGGAAAAAAAAAAGTTTTTATTTAGTATTCCTCTTCCGTTCCTCATCTCCTTCCACATATTATCACAGAAAGGAACAATAATATTTTCTTACTTTAATATGTCATTGGGTCCACCACCTTCTTGATGTAGACACTCGCTTGAATAATACAGATTGCCTTAGTCTCTACCCATCTTTTCCATGTAATTCTTGTTCGGGGCCTATCTACAAACCATAACATGGACTATGCCAAATGTGCTGGCAGCCTTCCTCCTATTGTCTCTTGACGTTGCATGGAGACCAATTAGCACACAAGCTACCCATCACTTCCAATGTGTGACTGACCCTTTTTCCCTCCGTGATATATTTCTATCACGACCTCATTTATGTCACTTTTCCTGTGGAATTGCTCATTTATACTGTGTCACGGTCTTTTCTCACCCACCATGCACATCTCCATTGACTTTTGGGTGATCTTCAACCTCACTTCTTTGGAAAATATGTAGTCCTTGTCTTACAGCCTGAAACATCACCATACAATTATCAATGTTAAAACAAATGTTCCCTTGTTCACAGAGTATTGAAGTCATTAAAAGAACTTGGTACCATTTCCTAGGGGTGGCTAGGTGGTGATATGGTGGATAGAGTGCTGGGCCTAGAGTCAGGAAGACTCATCTTTGTGAGTTCAAATCTGACCTCAGACACTTAGTAGCTGTGTGACCCTGGGCAAGTCACTTAACTCTGTTTGCCCCAGTTTCCTCATCTGTAAAATGAGCTAGAGAAGGAAATGGCAAACCACGCCAGTATCTTTGCTAAGAAAACCCAAATTGGGGTCACAAAGAGTCAGACACAAGTGAACCACCACAACCACAAATTTCTTAAAATGTCTAGCCTTCTCTCTTCCTGCCCTTTAGTTCTGGTTTCGCCTCATTGTCTATATGCACTGTCTGTTCAAAATATGTCCATTAATGGACAAGTGCTATCGGCTGTCTTTTTAACTGTACAATACTAGCTCAACAAGAGTCACTTTTTCCATAGGATTTTTCCTGTATGATTAGTTAAGCCAAACTCTTTTGTGTGATTCCAAATTTCAGATAAGATTATCATTATTTCAGGGCTTATTGCAGTTGCTACAATGTCATCTGTAAACAGGAGCATTTAGAAGACATCTCTAGGGAATTGCATTCACTTGGACTCTGTCTGCACACTGTCCATGACTGAAGGATCAAATGTAATTTTGGTTGGTGATCCTTTAATTATTAATATCAATTCTAATATAAATAGAGGGTTACTGACGAGGATTACCTTTGGCAAATCTTTCAAAGATTTTTGTATCATTTTGGTAGGTGCATTGCAGACACTTTGTAGAAGGGAAACTTTAAAATGTTGGTTTACTCTATGAATCAAATGCTTATGTATAGTCAATAAACAGTAAATACAGTGGGCTTGTAATCTCTGTGTTCTCAGCCAACTGTGTGATTGTAAATATGTAGTGTCCTTTTGTGAAAACTGGTGTGCTCCCTCCTCAAGCCTTCCTTAGAGTTTCCTTCAATGCTTGTATTGGTTATCCTCATTAAATTGCATTAGAGATGCAAATGGAGATATATGAGTCAGTATTAATTCATATTCTCTCAGTCATCTTTTGGTGCAGTAACTGTTCCCATGTTTGTTTTTATTCTCCTCCCTTCTCTTAGAGACCTTGGGAATGAGTCCTTTAACATCCTCAAAATCATGTCCCCTCCAGGACTGGTGGTTTATAAGCACACTTGGCCTAATCCAGCCACTCTTCCCATATTTGTTTTCTTTGGTGCCATTTTCACTCTTTCACAAAGTAAACAGGGGAGTGTAATGTTGGATTCCAGCTGCCCATGATGGTGAGGAGAGTGTGGAACAAAAATGTTGGCAGATACTTTCCATTTTTCATCTTTCATGCCCTACCACTTTCATTCAGAAACATCCTAGGGATAACTTGACTTAATTGGTCCTTTTGCCATGCTTTCTTGATAATTTCTCTTTCCCTCCACTGCCTCTCAATATTTTATGACGTTCTACTTTGCATAATCTTCCATAACCTTACTCTATAAAATTTTGACAAAATGGTTCACATTCTAAACCTTTGCCTTTTACTGCCATATCCTTCTCCTTGTGAAGGAGGGCTCAGGTTGCTCTTTGATGTTGTTTCTAGGCTCTTTGATTCTCCTTAGCATGGCAATTGATTTCCCCTGATTAAATGTCTTTAGGAAATCATTGTAATTGATGTTAATGTCTGTTCTTCTATCTACTTTCCATTTTTTTCTATTTGAAAGTTGATTAATGTAGAAATATACCCACCCACTCCTTTGCACAGGTAAATATCTCAAAACTCTACTGATTGTCTTCACACATTTTGGTATCATCTTCATTTTACAGACAAGGGAACTGAAGCTCGGAGAAACTGATTTGACCAAGGTCATACAGCTAAGCCATAAATCCTTCTTTTCTGATTCCAAACTTAAGGCTCTTTCCAATTCCTTGGCACCTTTATTCCAATCTGCCCATTTCTTTTTAACTCTCCTGGAGTCATAGAATTGTGAAGCAGGAAATGACCCCAGATCATATGGTTCAGTCCTATCTTAGTGGCAGGTATGGAGCACAAGTCTTGTGACTTCAAGTTCCATTCTGTTTTCTTTATATCACATTGTCTCTGTCGTTGGCCTTTTGTATATCTTGGTTCAGACTAAGACTTCCTTATGATTGTTCAGTCATGTCTGACTCTTCGTGACCCCATTTGGTGTTTTCTTGGCAAAAATACTAGTTTGCCATTTCTTTCTCCAGCTCATTTTACAGATGAGGAAACTGAGACAAGCAGGGGTAAGTGACTTGTCCAGAGCCACACAGCTAGTAAGTATCTGAGGCCAGATTTGAACTCAGGAAGATGAATCTTCCTAACTCTAAGCCTTGGCACTCTATCCACTGTACCCTATAGCTGCCCAATTAGCCCCGCTATATAATATTCTAGCTATCCATTCTTGTAAAGCATTGTAAGATTTTAAGTGATGAAGTTCGCAGATCTGACTTGTTAAAACAGAAGTGTACCTATTTTCAGTTCATCTACACCATTCCCCTTGGCCCTTAACATCAGTACCTTTTTTTCCCTGCTAGGTGCTACTGATTGCATGAAATGAGATTAAATCTTCCTTTTTCTTTCTAAGCTTTATTGCTATCCTGGCTCCTGAATCTATGAGCACCTCCCTCATCAGAGACAACATGAAGTTCCTTCTTGGGCTTGTACTAGCACCTCTGTCTTAAGGAACCTAGAATTCCTTTCCTGTTGGTACTGAGAGAGTGTCCAGTCTTATGCATGACTGTTGCTTATGGTCATGTTATACTTCCTTTATGTCACTGATAGTCCATACTGCAATACTAAATACTGGTAGTTACTTGATAAAGACTTTCTAACCCGAAATGAATTTTTGTATTTAGGAATGTAATCCTATTGGAGACAAAGAGAAATATGCTTTTAGCAGATTTGATCTCTATATAGAAAACACATCAACTGAGGATTCAGGAACGTATTTATGCAGAACAAAGCTAACATACATGGGAAAACAGTATGACATTTTAAATAGAATTTCTACAACTCTATGTAAGTACGATATAATAGGACCATCATTTTCTTACCATATTGCAAATGTTTCTAGTATTTGGGTTTTCCATGTAGCTTCATGTGAATGCCAGGGTATTTGTGTGGTTTTACTTGCCAAAAATTCTTTTTCTCAGGTTCCAGAAAGATTCAGAAATTTTCCTTGCCAAAAGTCACAAAAATAATAGGAAGAAGTATTAGACAGTGGAAGGGGGAGAGGAAGGGAATCGCAGAATCACACAATTTCAGAATTGGAAGGGACGTCAGCAGCCATCTAGTTCAACCCACACACAAAAGCTTCACTATAAAATACCTCAAAACTGGTTATCCAACCCCTCTGCCTGAAGACCTCCAAGGAGGAAGGTCCCACCACTTCCTGAGGTAACTTAAGTTGTGATGACTTTAATCGTTGAGAAGTTTTTCCTGATATGAAGCCTAAATCAGCCTCTTTCCAACTTCCACCTATTGTTATTGGTCCAGCCCTCTGGGGCCAATTAGGGAAAAACAAATCTAGTCTCCTTTTTATACAACACACCTTGAAATAAGACAACTTCCCCTCAAATCTTCTTTCCTCCTGGCTAAACATGGCCATTTCTTTCAACCAACCTTCATATAACAGGGCTCTTTATCAACCTAATTATCCTCGTCTAGATACTCGTTAGCTTACCAATGTCCTACACCTAGAACTCACCACAAGAGCAGCCATGTGAGGTCTGCTGAGAGCAAAGCACAGTGGGGCTATCCTGCCCCTATTGTTGGAAGTCATGACCTTCTTAATGCAAACAAAGACAACATTAGTGCATTTAGCTGCCACATCACATTGCTGACTCAATACAAGATGATGGCCCACAAAGACCCTCAGTTTTTAGAGCTGTCTTCTGTCAATGCCCCCAATATTATAAT
This sequence comes from Phalanger gymnotis, assembly GCA_028646595.1. Classification (NCBI taxonomy): domain Eukaryota; kingdom Metazoa; phylum Chordata; class Mammalia; order Diprotodontia; family Phalangeridae; genus Phalanger; species Phalanger gymnotis. The sequence continues at coordinate 155,071,154 of CM053626.1, read as the reverse complement.
TGTTTAGATGATTTTATTGCACCCAAGTCCACAACATTGCATTTATTCCTATGTGATTAGAATCAATCCAATAACCTAGCCTGTCAAGACTCCTTTGGGTTCTGACTGTCATCCACTGTGTTAGCTAATCTTTACATCATCTGCAGATTTGATGAACCTACCATCAATGCCTTTATCAAAGTCATCAATAAAAATGTTTTTAAAAATATGAAGCCAAGCAGAGATCCCTAAGGTACTGTACTGAAGATCTCCTACCGTGTTAACTTTGAACCATGAATACCTAGTCTTTGAGATTGGCCTTCTAACTAGTTCTGTATTCATTTTATTATATTATTATTTAATCCATATTTCTCCATCTTTTCCATAAAAATACTGTGATATATTTTGCCAAAAGGTTTGCTAAAATAGAATCAAACTGTATCCATGGTATTTCTCTCATCTCCTTTAACAGGTAAATGAGGTTTGTCTGGCAGTACCTATTCTTCAAGAAGCCATCTTGGTTCTTTATAATCACATCTTTCTATATGCTCTCCAATCCTCTTTTTACTGATACATTCTAGAAGTAGTGAGTCTCTGGAACTTCCCAACACATAGATGTACTAGGAGAGTGTAGCCAACTTGCTACATCTTCCCCTTCAGGGTCCTAAGAGTACCTCTGAGAAATGATGGCAGAGCATCTAATCCGGTGTCTTACCTCCAGGATCAGTTTCTTGTCCAAGACTTCATAAGCATTGGCAACGCTTTCTTTCTGGAAGTGTCATTTGTGTACCTGTGAATCATTGGAAGTTGTTTTTTTTTAAATTTTGTCTTGGATCCACCTCCCGTGAAGACAACAGAGCTCCTAATTGTGAGGAGTCCATACTGTCCTATAATCATCTCCAATTACCTTTTACTGTTGTATTCAGGTTTTTGGAGAGCAGCTTTGAAACTGATTGTAGGAGTCTGAGGGCTGGCTTAGGAGACTGGCCCTGGCTAACCATCTCTGCAGAAGCAAGAAGTTAACCACTTTCTTATTCCTCTGTAGAGAAGAAGGAAACTTAGCCTCAACTATTCTTTTGCATTACTATATGGCTATCATTGCATATTTGTGTTGTGTATGTATGTGTGTATGTATATACTTGTGTGATGTGTGTATGTATATACATATATATGTCTCTGTATGTGTGAATACAGAGAAAGAGAGGAAATTAATATTGGATTGTATTATTTATAACCAACATTTCTCTGTGAATACATTCATTACTTTACACCCCATCTCTGAAGACCCTGCAGTTTCTGAAAGGCTTAATGCAGATAGGTAATTACTCCCAGCCTGGGCAGGGACACTTGCTTTTGTTCACCCCATAAACAGAAGCCAACTGTAGCTAAGACCCCCCGCCAGGTGGGATGAATCTTGTGTTCTTGCTTCTCCTAAACAAAGTTTGGGGTGATCCACTCAAAAAAAGGAGAGGGAGACAAAACCGGTGAAAACCTATTTGAGATGGCTTATATTGTTCTAGCCAAGATTGATAGAGACAGCTGGGTCCATGGGGCCGCTGGCATTTTTTGAGTGTTAGAGAGGGATGTTATCAGCCACATCTGAAAGCCAGCTTTCTTTCCCCAGTTGCAGATTGATCCTGAGAATTAGTCCCAACCCCTAATGATGAAGTAATGGGAAGGAGCTGAGAACTATTAACCCACTTCCTCCTTAAAATGGCCACCAATCAAGGTTGCCTCGCATTTGCCAGGGGAGGGCCAAATCAGAAGGAAAACACTGCTAGGTTTAAAAGACATTGCTGACCTTCATTCTAGGTCTTTGCCACAAAGAGAGGCTAGTCATAAGAACCCTTTGTTACCTGGCTGCATGCCCCTGCTAAGAAAGGGTATCTCACTCAGAGAATTGCCTCAGTCTGCCCTTTGTTAAAGTCTAGCTTGGACAACGTGAGTATATATATGTACACATATAACATATGTACATGTATAACATATGTGCACATTCATATCTGCATGTATATATGCAGTATGTTGTACACAACACGTAGATGCATAAATGTAATACATTGGTGTAAAACGTTAAGGTTCATTTGTAGAATTTATTAACCATTTTTCTTATAGAGATCATTATAACTAAATCCCATTGTGGCTTTTTCTTAATGCTCTTTTTTTAAAAAACCAGTTTTCCCACTTTGTTTGCTTTCCCTTCTCCCCATCTCTCCAGTTTCGTTAGACATAAATGTCACGTCACTTGAGAAGCCCAGTAATAGCCCTTCTCTCTTCATGATGCCAGAATGGTTCCCTGCACTTACCTTTTTAATATATCCAAGTCTTTTATCCTAACAAAGGTCATGGTGATTTGGGGGGTACTAGAAGCTGAAATGTGAATTTATGGGTGGAGATTTTAGAGATTCTGAGTTTTCTTTAAAGTTCTTGAACATGGATATTTTTTTTCATTTCCAGTAAGATAGGTATGTGTGTATGTTTCTTTCCAGTAAAGAAAATAGGAGGAAGGAAAGAACCTGAAATTATCTATCCAAGAAATAATTCCATTGAAGTACAGCTTGGTAAGTAGAATGAAAAACAAAAACCACTAACTCATTAACTATAGAGACTATAAAAATGGTGCTGATAACATGCTGCTAAGATGCTGTTATGACAATTTGGGAATTCTAGTCATGCTGTATTAGAAGTACAATTATAACGTAATATCCTTGAGGAACTAAAAGTCAAGATCTAGTAAAATGAAGACCTAGGAAAAGAGCAGGGCAGCTAAGTGGTACAGTGGGTAGAGTGCTGGGCCTATAGTCAAGAAGACTCATCTTCCTGAGTTCAAATCCAGTCTCAGACACTTAGCGGTGTGATCCTGGGCAAGTCACTTAACCATTTGCCTCAGTTTCCTCATCTGTAAAATGAATTGGAGAAGGAAATGGCAAACCATTCCAGTATCTTTGCCAAGAAAACCCCAAATGGGGTCACAAAGACTCAGATACAACTGAAACGAATGAACAACAGCAATAGAAACAAGTTCTGTAATGATAAAGAAAGAAGTGGTACATAGAGTACATAGACTGTAGTCCTCCCTACCACTGACATGAAGCTATGTCTGCTGACATTCACTTCATTTGGCAGCACTGGAAAATTTCGTGTACGCATTGTTGGTTCATAATGGCTCATGTTTGAATAAAAATAGATACCAAGCTCTTCAGTAACTGCTTGTTCTGTAGTATAGTAACTGGCTTTAAAAAAGTCTTTTATTCCTGAAAGGTCTCGGTTGAAAAAATAAGGAGGGCATATGGCCTAGTATTAAATGTTTTTTTGAAGTCTAGATACATTGTCACAGTTCAATAGGGCATGAAGGTGCAGTGGTCTTTGAATCTCTAAATTCACAGTAGATCCCCCGAGAAAGAGATTTATCCTCATTCTCATGAATGAAAAATGTTGTCTCTCTTCAGCAAAGTATACTGAACAAATGCTTATCCTGCTTGGGGAAAAACATACTAACAACGATAGTTTGAGTTTCTACCTGATCTTGCAACCTGATCATTCTCCCAACCAAAAGCATTGTGTGAAAGGAATGGTCATTAGAAAAGAATGTTTATTAAACACTCATATAAAGTTTTTATAAAGGTTTTTTTTAATATTTATATAATTTATATATATATATAATTTATAAAGGTTTTTTATAATAGGTTTTTATAAAGTCATAGGTTTTAAGACTGAAAGGTACTCTAGAGAGCTACTTGCTCCCTTAAAATATAAATTCTCAAATAGAGATTTGGTGATGCTGATATATCTATGAGCCAAGACCCATAGGGGCAGAGTAAATCCTGGAGAAATAAAGTGAATAAATAGTATATCCATAATTGTAATGCTTAATATCTACAATGCTTTAAGATTAGAAAAGCGTGTTTTCCCCAACAACTCTGTGGGGTAACTATTATAAAGTATATGAGCATGCATCATAAGAAATATTAACTGTGTTGCAAACAGTGCTGGAATTTTCCTTTTAAAAAAATGATAAATAGTTTGAAAGGAATCCTTACAAAATTCTCCAGGCCTACAGCTGATACAAATTTTGTTTCAAGTGAAATCCCAACCTAATGGACATCAATTGAGCAGAGAAAAAGAAGTGTGTTGAGTTTAATTGTGGGAAAGCACAAGTCAGTATGTTTAGGGAAATTTTTTTTTAAATTCTTCAAAGCATTAGTAATTGGACAAATACAAATTAAAGCAATTCTGATGTTCCACTTCATACCCATTAGGTTGACAAAGATAACAAAAGAGGAAAATAGCAAATGTTGAAAGGGAGTCAGGAAGATAGACATACTTGTGCATTGTTAGGTAGAACTGGTCCAGCTATTCCAGAAAAGAATTTGGAACTAGGCTCCAAAGTTAATAATCTGTACATAACTTTTGATTATTAAGTCTATGCCTGAAAAATATCAAAGAAAAAAGAAAAGGACTCTTATGCACACAAATAATTATGGCCAGTCTTTCTCTATTAGCCCCAAAGTGGAAGCAAAGGGGTGCTCACTTACTGGGGAGTGGCTAAACAGAATGTGGTATATGAATGGAATTATTGAGCCATAGAGAATTATATAATGGACAGTTTCGGAGGAAATTAGAAGTACTTCTGTGAACTGATGAAGAGTAAAGCGAGCAGAACTAAGAAAATAATTCTTATAATGATAAAAATATCATGGAGAAAAACAGTTTTGAAAGACTTTGGAATTTGCATCAATGCATTGAGAAGCCATGAATCTAGAGGACAGAACATGAAACATATTATTCATCTTCTGCCTAGAGGTTACGTACTTAAAATGCAGAGAGAGACATGTGTTTTCAGGCGTTGTCCATGTGGATATTTGTTTTGCTGGATTACATACAATGGGGTTTTTTTGTTTATTTTTTAATTGTTTAATGGGGGTAGTGGGAGTGAGGGATTATAAATATTTGCAAAAAAAATTAAGTAACCTGAAGTTTTGCTTGCACAATGATACATTCTGATTTGTGGCCCTTTGGTCTATGGTACTGTTTCAGGCAAAATCGCCAACAACATTCTGGGCATCATCAGAAAGGAAATTAGAACTCAAAGTCAATCATAACATTTCACCTTTCTAGAAAACCATGATCTCATTTGAAATTCAAATGGTGTTTGCCCTTCTAGGTACTTCATCTTAAGGAAAACATAGCAAAGCTGGCTAAAGTTCAGAGAACAGTAACTAAAATAAGGAATTAGCATAGATCTCCTTTTAGATATCTCAGCAGTGCAAAGACCAACTCTAAGGGAGTATTAAAATCGAGGCTTCGAAAATCATGAAAGAACAGATTGGATCAAGACGTACTCATTGAGTAAATTCTAAAATTCTAGAGTCAGGCATCTACACTGAAAACTTGGAAGAAGAAGCTTTAGGACAAATAAAAAGAAAGTATCCTTTGTGCAACAAGTAGAAAATAGGTGAATCTTGTGACCTCGATGGTGAGGAGGTTGTCACTTAAAAACCTAAGTACATATAGGTGGGTTTAAGAAGGGTTTGTATGATCATGGGTTTAGTGACAGAAATAGAAGTCCACCTTCCCCTGCTCCTAATTTTGTAGATGATGAAATAGGCGTAGCAGCCTGGGGCATCCCTTAGTATACACTTGATGATTGAATCCCTGGGGATAACTAACCCAAGTTCAATGTACTTTGGGGGGGATGGGGTCTATACTCCTAAAACGATAGTTTACAAGTTCCCCCCTTATGCAATATATCATTAAACCATAGTTTTCAGTCTGGAACAGATCTTAGAGGTTATCTAGTTCAACCCCTACATTTTACAAACAAGGAAACTGAGGCCCAGGACAGTTAGGTGATTTGCTCCAGGCCACAGAGGTAGTAAATGAAAGAATTGGGATTTAGACCCAGGTCCTCTAAATTTATGTATAGTGTTTTTCCCACTATACCAATTTACTTGTTCAATCTTAACTTTTTGAGGTTTGTGATAGAAAGGGAAATGCATTCTTTGGTGCCTCTGTCCATCAGTGGTTGGGCCACTGATATAGCCCATTTAGGATTTATATTCTGGTTCTTAAAATTGAAAAATACTTTAAAAATAAAATAAATTGGCTAACTAAAAATGCAACAGAATCATGAATCCCTTGGACTTGGTCTTTTTGTCTCATCTGCTTTTAATTTGCAGGATTTTAAATATTTACCCTTGGTCAATCTTGCCTTGTAGGTTCTCCTCTTATTGTACACTGCAATATAAAAGATGGGAAAGATAATTTAAATCATAGAAGTTGGAGAGTCAATGACACTCTTGTGGACTTCCTCAATTCTACCCGAATCAAAGAAGGGATTGAGTAAGTATTCATAGTCTTCAGGAAACTCAGAGATCTATTAGAGTAGTCTCTCTAAATATCCCCCCAAAACAGTTGTCTTGCCTCTGTTTGAAGACTTGGAGTGACAAGGAAGTCATCATTTGCTGATGTAAAATTTGTTTTTCATACAGCTCTAATTGTTGAGAGGCAGCAAGATCTGCACAGATTCAGGCCTTGCCAGTGATAAATATATTCTTTGTGACCCCTTAATGCTCTTGTGTAGATAACTCTCTGAGACAGGGAGTTGCTGGGAAGGTGTTGCTATGAATCAGGAATGGAGCATAAACTCTGGAAGGTCTCATGAAGTTAGATTACCTTCCAGTACAGGGCAAGCGATAGATCATATGTGGCTCATCTGAGGACCCTTCTAGCTGAAAGGCTGATCACCAAGTTAGTTTTAAGCAGTGGTGTTCTAGTAAATGGTTACTGGCCTGCTCTCTGGAAAAAGAAAATATGTGGGTGGCACACTTTTCAGTTTAATCTGTGTTTTGTCCATGGCTTTCCTAAGTCTAGACAATCAACAAAACAATAAACAAAGCCTTGATCTGTAGCATTTGCTGATTTCTGAGGTGAAAATATTCACACTGAAAATTTCACAATTGACTCTAATGAGCCAATACATGGCTCCAGCATAGCCTTGGTTGTAGGATATTGAATTTTCCAACCAAAACAATTTTCTAAAACCATCTGCCAAAGTCATAGAATCAGAAGATCAGAGCTCCTAAGCTGCAGAGCACCTCTGAAGCCCTGGGCAGATGACTCAGCCAAGGTCACACAGGTTGTAAGGGTAAAAGATAGGTTATCTGACTCCAGGATCAGTGCTCTTTCCCCTGGGGGCATATGATCTACCACAAGGGAGGTCTCACCTTCATCAATGAAGTCACATATTTGCAGGTATTGAAATGCAAATGTACAAAGGATAATGTTTCCTAAATTACATAAATGTTGAAAATATAATTTGCTTTATCCTTTCACAGATCAATGGTTTCTTTTGGGGAAAAATACAATTTCTATACTGTAAATATCAGCTTCTCAGAGGTGAGACAGGAAGATTATGACCATCCCTTTATATGTATATCTGGATCTTCAGCAGCATTTATTATGCTCAAGCATCCAGGTAAGTGCCAAAATGATAAGTGCAATTTTGGATGTGCAGAAGTAAATTTTAAAAAGGAAACTGAAGCAAGAGAAGTGAGATTGAATTTTTCAAATTTAATTGAATTTTTAAAAATTATCTTGCTTTATTTTTAAACAAATATTTCTATAATGTAATAAAATAAAAAGATGATTGTACATTAAACTTATCTGTTATGTACAACTTGCTATTCCTTTTAAATATATAATGAAGTTATCATGTAAATTTCTTTTTTTTCCTTTTTTTCTTCTTCCCTCCCTCCCCTTAACCGCACCCTAGAGGTGGCTGCCATTAGACACAAATATTAACAGTGTAAGAAGTAGTAAAAGCTGGGGTTAGTCTCTGACAGAGCTTCTGGATTCTGTCATAATATTGATGTGTATTTTTTGAAAGGAATTCAGATGCTGCACCTACTACCTACAGCCTGTGATGTGATCAACTTTTGGTTTGCAATCATTTGTTTCTTCAGTTAGTGATAAGAGGCATTAGAATCTGTGCTCAAATTCTCTATAACATAACTATTCCAAAAATTTCTTATAGCTGATTGGCTCAGTTGGTTAAGCGTTTGCCAGGTCTGTTTCTGCTCCCAGACTGTCCTTCAACTCATTCATTTCTATACATGCAGCATCTTTCTTGGTTCTCCTTTTTCATAGAATCATGGATTGTTAGAACTGGATGGGATGCTAGAGATCTAACTTTTATTTTACTGATGAGGATTTGTCTCTCCTCCTCCTCTCTCCTCTTCTCCCCTCTGCTCCCCTCCCTTCTCCTCTCCTCCTTTCCTCCTTCCCTTCTCCTCCTCTCCCCTTTCCCTTTATCTCCCCCCCATGCCCCATATATAGCAAGAGGCGGCTAGGTGGCTCAGAGTGCTGGGCCTGGGGTCAGGAAAATTTATCTTCCCAAATTCAAATCTGGCCTCAGACACTTAGTAGCTATGTGACCCTGGCAAGTCACTTAACCCTGTTTGCCTCAGATCTTCACCTATAAAATGAGCTGGAGAAGGAAATGGCAAACCAATCTTTGCCAAGAAAACCCCACATGGGACATGAGAAGTCAGACAAAAGTGAACAACAACTGTATGTACCAGACACCTTGTATATACAAAACAACTGGGGGAAGGGCAGATGCACCTCGAAAACCTGGAATGGCTCATGTGGGAGGTGGTGTTTGAACTGAGCTTTGAAGGAAACCAAAGATTCTAGGAGGCAGCAATGAGGAGGGAGTGCATCCTAGGCATGAGCTAGAGCTTGTGTAAGGGCAATGAGAGAGGAAATGAAATGACATATGTCAGGATATCAAGAAGGCTGATTTGTCTCTATTGCAGACTGAATAAAGGGAAATGATACATAATGAACATAGACAAATGGATAGAAACCAATTTGTGAAAGAATTTAAATACCAAAAAATATGAGCTTGTGTTTTATCCCAGAGGTAATAAGAACCAATAGAGTTTATTGAGCAGGGTAGCAACATGATTTCATTCCTTTCTGTTCTGTTCCGTTTGGGTGAAGTATATTCCCTAGCTAACTGTTAAGGTTGGTTCTTGCCTTTGGTGCAATGCTAAGCTTCTTCACTTCTTGCTCTAAATTGTTTTCTTAGCTTAGTCTTTCTAGTGGCCATTAGTCTTCCATGACTGGTGCCATATGTACCTGGAGCCCTTAGGCAAAACATTAGTCATTTTCAGTCAGAAGCAAAAGCTACGTGTGAAGTCTATATTCCTCTTAGGGCCTAGTCTCTGGCTTCCAGTTTCCTGAGAACCACCGCCCAATTTTAATGAATTTTCAGAGCAGAGGTGGATGGCCTTCTAACAAGAGATTCAGGTTGCCAATGCCTTGTATTTCACTGAGATCTCTTTCATGATTCTTCATTCAGGAAGAGGTCTATCAATGTCTTGTCATTTAAAATTCTGTGACACCATGATAATTCTATCAGACTTTAAAATGAACAGACATAATTGCCACTGGGAGATGCCATGTACATGTGCTGAAGGAAAATGTGCCTGGTCCTCATCTTGCCTGGTCCTTCTCTTGAATCCCAACATGAGTTTTGCAAGATGGCTGCAAGATGGTAATAGAGAAAAGAGTATTGCATTGGAAGTGTGAAAACCTAGATTCATATCTACGTTCTGCCTATGGAAACATTAACAAAAGGAGGAAAAGAACAGGAAGTATGGGGCTGAATGAATCAGTTCCAGTTTCCTGCTATTTTAGGAAGAAGAGAATAGATGCTACTGGATCTGCTTAGCACTGAGTCTTCAGGATAAGAGAAGTTTCAGGGATACTGATATGCTTGGCAATGGCCATTCCATGATTCTTTTCTCTTTCAACCTTTCACCTTCTTTCCTATGTTTCCCCTTAAAGTTCTTCTATGAGCCAGCAGGAGATGCTCACTTCATAATCACGTTTCTTCATAAAATTTACCTAACTGTGCTCTTCCTTTTGGAAGACCATCTAGCTCATCTTCCAAGGTGCTTATTAGAATGTTTTTAGTTTCTTTGAGCTCCAGATGAACTCACTCTTTCCTTTTGCTATCAGCTTCCTTTCTTCCTCACCCCTCCCTCTACTTTTTTCTTTCTTTCTTTTCTGTTCTTATTTCTTTTCTTCCCTTTCTTTTTTTTGTCTCTTTGGAATCTTTTGACAGGACTTCACTTTACTCTAGTAATTCTCTCTCTCTATCTTGCCATACTCATATTCCCCAGGTGGGGAGAGAATATAAACCTCATGTGAAGGCTCATAGATTGTAGCTAGAGCCACAGATCTCAGAGGAAATAATCAATTAACAAGCATTTATTAAGTGTATACAATATGCCAGATAATTTCCCCATGCTTGATGGGAGTCTTGACAACCAATTTGGGTTGTTGTCCTTATTTTTAACAGTAGACTTTTAAATCAAACAGGTACTTTCAGACTAGACTATTCTTCCTAGGCTATTGTTAAAGTTTATTTCATAGGTTAGTGACATAGGGGACATAATGTGGTATAGAGAGTCAGCTTAGAGTCAGGAATCAGATTTTTTTTAAAAAAAGAGGTTTTATAGGTAATAAAGCATCATTTGATATATACTATTAGCTCTTTCTTTTGAATTCCTTGACTAAGCATCTGGGAAATATTTCCATTATTGGTACTTGGTTCTGACTATTGGGGAAGAAATTAAAGCCACTGTAGTAAAGGCTGACCATGACCAACTTTTCTCTTCTGTCTCCAGTGCCTCCAAGATGCCTCTTTCAAGGGTAGGGAACAGTTTTCCAAAGTGTTTTCTAAGAACCTGACACCAATTCTTGGTTTCATATTTTAAAAGTACTTGGAACATCATACTTATCATCCAACAGACTTTAAGGCGCTATAATTTGGGATTTGTCAGTGATCCATTTTTAAATGAATTCTACAATTATTTTTGTATTTTTGTCTTTTGTTGTTTAGCTCCAGATATTCAAGGGTACCTGATAGGAGTGTCCATTGTTGCATTATGTGTGATTATGCTTGTTATGTGCACCTACCATATTGTCAAGGTTGACATTGTGCTTTGGTATCGGAGTACCTTTCATTCAACTGTGAGTAAAGAAGGTGAGTTTGGTTGATTAAAGAAAAATGATCTTGTCATCAAGTGTCTTTTTTTTCAATCTGGACCTGTGATTTCATTGGTGTAGGGAGCTACCAGTAAGGAAATTCGCTTCAGATTGAGAACTTCTGCAACTTATAATCTGAAGAGTTATCAAAAGCAAAGAGAACTTAAGTGACTTATTCTGTTACACAGCCAACCTGTGTCAGAGGCAGGCCTGGAACCCAGGTCATCTGGGTTCTGAGACAACTCCACCAAATATGGCAGAATCAGTAATTGGACCATCCATCAATATGTCCATTTAACCATTCTCCATCTTAGTGGAAGGCAAAGGCAAGTAATTGGGTGTCACAATGGATAGGGTTATGGTCTTGGAGTCAGGAAGTTGTTGCTTATTTGTTTAGTCATGTGCAATTCTTGGTGACCCCATGGACCACAGCACACCAGGTCCTTTTATCCTCCACCACCTCCCACTACCCCACACAGTTGTATTTAGCACAGTTCCTGGCACAAAGTAGGTGTTACGCAAATGCTTATTCCCTTAGTTTCCCTTCCCCCTAACTAGATACACTTGGATAAGCCTTTTCCCTTGACTAAATGACATACTTGACTCAACTGTTTTGCTAGCAAGACTCAGAACAATGTGACCCTTACCAAAGGCCTTTATTTCTTTAAACCTTCAATCTCATTACTCTTTTACCTCTTCCTTTTCCCTGCTACTGGCCTTTCTCCTCTTCCTTCCTCAGGATCTTCAAGCCTTTTGAGCTGTGGAGATAATAGAGGGTGCTATATGAGAAAAGGAATTACTTTAGCTATCTTCAGTATAGTTTTGGTTGGGAAGTGTTGTTCTAGAGCAGTAGTGACAAACTGAAATAGAAACGAAAGCCGATACACCCTACATGAGGCAAGTAGGCACCCAACGGATAGAGTGCTGGGCGTGGAATCAGGAAGACTTCCTAAATTCAAATCTGGCATCCAGTATTTCCTAGCTGTGTGATTCTGGGCAAGTCACTTAACGCTGTTTGCCTCAGTTTCCTCATCATAAAATGAGCTAGAGAAGGAAATGGCAAACCACTCCAATATCTTTGCCAAGAAAACCCAAAAAGGGCATCACAAAGAGTCAGACACTGAAAATAACTGAAGAACAATAAACCCTACATAAGGATCCCTGAAGGTCTCATGTTGACTGAGAAAAATCACACATTAACATATATTGTATTTTCATTTATTTTGTTAAATATTTCCCAATTACATAATCTGGTTCCTACTTCTCTCTGTGGTACAGACCACCAGCAGCATTTTGACTCCTCTGGTCCAGAGGATTATGTTGAAGGAGAATGGAGGAAAAATCTCCTGGGTACTTAGTTATATTTCAGAGAAGCAATAAGCAGCTTTTTCATGATCAATATTAGCCTATTTCAAAGGTCTGCTAGAATCAGCTCAGACTGGGCTCTTGTTAAAGCTGATCGTTAAATTTTAAGTGTGATCATTTACACTTTGGAAATCAGCAAATTAGAAATCAAGGCTTGATCTATTTTGTTGACTTCTACGCTTAAGAAAACTATGGAGAAAATGTTAATTTAAGGCAGATAAAACTTGGTTATCTGTACTTTTTTCCTGAAGAGCTAGTTTTTAAATGTTTACTAGCACGCTTCTGCCTATGGGGCACTAAAGACTCAGTTTATTTTTAGTAAGCCCAGAAGCAAAAATTATATAACTGGGTCCTAGAAAGAGCCCAGCTCTTACTAAAGGCTTAACTACAGTAAATCATTTAATCTCTCTAGGCTTCAGCTTTGTTATTGTTCAGTCATGTCTGACTCTTTGTGACTCCATTTGGGATTTTCTGGGCAAAGATACTGGAGCGGTTTGCCATTTCCTTCTCCAGCTCATTTTACAGTTGAGGAAACTGAGGCAAACAGAGTTAAGTAACTTGCCCAGGGTCACATAGCTAGGAAGTGTCTGAGGCCAGATTTGAACTTAGGAAGAGGAGTCTTCCTGACTTCAGGCCCTGCACTCTATCCACTGCACCGGCTACCTGCTCAAGGCTTCGGTTTCCTCACCTATAAAATGAGGGGGTGGGACTTAATGACCTATAAAGTTCCTGCCAGCTCCAAACCTATGGTCTTATAACAACCTTATCCTTTTGTGTTTGTAAAATAAGCTGATTTTCAGTGCTTTCCTTTTGAGGAACTATCTGTGGTGAAGGGAATACATAATCCACTTTATTTATATGTATATATGGAAAGATAAAAAGAAGCAGTTAGCAATGACCCCTCTTGCCCTCATTCTTGCCGAGTTTTATATTTAAATGTTGTATTATATGAAACTGTAGAGGTCACTGGGAAATTTCTGCAAATATCTGTGATTAAGTTAACAGACCTTGGAGTAAATAAGAACCCAAAGATACTGCCTCCATTCTCTCATATAATTTCTGGGTCTCATAACGGCAGATGCTGCTTAGCTAGTAGTTGTAGCTAGAATTTATCTTCATATTTTCTTTCATTCTAAGCATCTCTCACCTTTTTCATTCCTGTTTTATTGTAAAACTAAAAATGTAACTTGTCAGTGCCAAAGAATAGATCAGATCTTAACCCACCTAAAATGTCTGTGACTAGATTTCTGGGACTCATAACCTCAGACAGAAAAAAAATGCATCTTTATGCATTATTTATGCATTATGCATTAAGATTATGCATTATGCATTAAATGTGGAAGTTTCAGTAAAACCTCAATGATTTGCCATAATTCAACTGAGAGGTCAGATTTAATTTTAAAAAATTTAATGACTTTAATGACTAATTTATCCATTAGACCATGCAATCTTAATAAATGCATGTTTATTCTTTGATTGACTGTCACCCTAAAATGGAATAACTGCCCCCCTTCCCCCCACCCCTGCCTCACCAAGCTCTTGCTTCTCCCACCCTTTAGCTCTTAGTTCCTTCTCCCTGAGCCTTGGAGAGTCACTTGTGAAGCACCTATGGGGACTATCTGCAGCAAATTTGCATTAGGAAACTCTAGTCTGGGGGATTAAATGGAAGAGGAGTGGAAAAGGAATTTATCTAATCCTACTAATTTGAGTAGGACTCTGTGTTTTAATGGAAGCTGTGGAATCACATAACATAGATTTCAAACTGGAAGAGACCTTACAACTCTTTCCCTCTAACCTTCTCATTTTAAACAGGAGGAAAAGTGAAGCCCAAAGACCTAAAGTTTCTTTGCTCTTGTTCTCCCAGGTCCCATAGGCAGAGCCAGGATTTGAACCCTGGGCTTCTGATTTCAACACTTTTTCCATTGCACCATGAGGGAAACATTAGCTTAATGTGTCTGAATTACTGCAATTCAAAATTAGTAATTTCATGAGGTTTGATTATTTGGGCAGAAAGTTGCCATATGCTGAGGCATTTATGGAGCCTACCATGTTCTAGACAGTATTGAAATATGAGAGATTACATGGAGGTTTGTAGATCTTTGAAAAGCACTTTGCAAACCTTAAAGCACTATATAAATGCTAGATGTTGTTGCTGTTCATGGTAATGACAATGGCAGAGACCACTTCCTGGTTAGTACCCAGCTCAGGTTCTGAACTCTTCCGACACACAGGTTCTATGATTAGGTCTACTCAACATCAGTTGTTTGAGAAGGGAAAAATTCGATCCATTAGTTGGCATGCCTACTTTTAAAAGCTAAGCTTATCAGTTGTTTTGTCCCGACAGCCCATGTGGTGATTCAGTGAACTTTGTTCAGTGGAACCTAATCATTTCCTCCCATTCCACTGGACTTAAAAATAGTGAATGCAAAGGTGACTAATTTGTGTTTTGCAAAGGAGTATATGTCAGAAACTTGGTGATGAAAGTCAGGTTTTGCAAATGGGACAAAGAAGATGTGGAGGTGGTACCTCCTTCAAGCCAGTATATTTCTAATAGTTTAGGGCAGGGGTGGGGAACCTGGTTTAGAGTGTCATTCAAGCACACTCCTCTCTCCCCCACTTCCCTCCACCACACACTTATACACAGACACACTTGTACACAATTCTAATCTATGCTTAGATTGGGCTGTATCCAAAAGGCAATGAGAGTTGGGTTTTGAGATGATTTCCTAATACCATGATTAGGAAAGTTGCTTCAATAATTCAAGGACCAGCATAATATAGTACAGAAGTTCTTAACCTGGGGTACATGGACCACCTAAAATGACTGTGGCTAGATTTCTGGGGCTTATAACCTCAGACAGAAAAAAATGCATCTTTATTTTCATTAACCTCTAAATGAAATTGGACATTTCCTTCAATTGTGAATTTTAAAAAACCATTATTCTAAAAAGGAGTCTGTAGACTTCACCACACTGCCAAAGATGTCCATGACACAAAAAAATTAACAACCCCTTCCATAGTAGAACTTTTCTGGAGGGATCTAGAGTTTGATCTTTGCAGGGAACAATTCTTTTGAGCCCAAGGATATAATCAAGTCAATAAGCATTAGTTAAGTCCTAACTGTGCTAGGGCGGCTAGATGGCACAGTGGATAGAACACCAGGCCTAGAGTCAGAAAGACTCATTTTCTGAGTTCAAATCTGGCCTCAGAGATTTACTGGCTGTGTGATCCTAGGCCAATCACTCAACCGCATCGATGTCAGGTCTTCTTCTGTTAAATGAGCTGGCAAAACCATTTCAGTATCTCTACCAAGAAAACCCCAAAGAGGGTCACAAAGAGTTGGATATGGCTGAAAAGTGACAGCACACATACATGGACACACACACACACAACTGTGTGTCAGTACCATGCTAAATACTGGCCATACTAATACGAGGAAGAAGACAGTCTCTGCCCTCAAGGTGCTTACAGTCTAATGGGAGAAGACAAGATATAGAAGTGAGGTGAAAGGGGCAGAGAAGGTCATGATGATCACAGTAATAATATGCTACAATTAATACTCCAGATGACATATAAAGTAGCCCCTTTAAAATTTATTTCACGTGTTTAGCAATAAACAGGAACTTCTGAAGGCAGATGAGTAATAATAGGAAGCAGTGCTCTCTTTTGAAGTATTTATGTTGTACAGATGAGTCAGAGTTGGTAATGTTAACAATATTTGCATTTATGCAACTTGGTTTAATTAAGAGTAAGTATTGCCATGACTGTTGGAAAACATGACCCTGACTTCTTTTTCTATTAAGTCATAGACATATTTCGAGTTCTTTTGATAGATACATACATGTGGCTATGTACCTATATACATGTATGATATATGTAATTCATTTCATGGAGACATGTTGAAGTTAAGATCCCTAGGCCTCCACCAAAGTCCCAGTCAGGAACTTGGTCATGGCTTCCAAGTGACTCTGGGTTTCCAAAGCTGTACCAGAAAAATATAATAACAATAGCTAGCATTTATGTAGCACCAGGCACCGGTGCTAAGTGCTTCACAAACATTGTCTCATTTGATCCTCACTGAAACCCTGGAAAGTAGGTGCTATGACTATCTCCTTTTTACAGTTGAGGAAACTGAGGCAAACTGAGGTTAAGTGACTTGTCCAAGGTCATGCAGTTAGTGTCTGGGGTTGTACTTGAACTTAAGTCTTCCTGACACTAGGTCTCTTGCTCTCTGCACTGCACCACTTAGCTATACAAGTTCTAGCAGGTTCTATCAACTAGAAAGGCTTTAAGTGCGGACCTGGCAAGGGAATCGCCGCTATCACTTTAGCCGGTAAGTTAACAGATTTGAGGTTGAAGTTCATGAAAATTTCGTGTCCTTTAACACAGTACCTTACACATAGTACTTTCTTGTTGAATTGAAACTAAGTAAGAAATATTAGGCAGCTAAGTAGCTCAGTGGAGAGAGTGCCAGGCCCAGAGTCAGGGAGACTCATCTTCCTGAGTTCAAATCCAGCCTAAGATGCTTACTAGCCATGTGACCCTGGGCAAGTTACTTAACCCTGTCTGCCTCAGTTCCTCATCTGTAAAGTGAGCTGGAGAAGGAAATGACAAACCACTCCAACATCTTTGCCAAGAAAATCCCAAAAGAGGTAACAAAGAGTTGGACACAACTGAAAAACAACTCAACAATGACAACCAAGCATTCCCTGCTGTGTGCAGAGAATTCTGCTAGACTCAGGAGGAAATAAAAAGCAATTAAATAAGTCAGGATCCTTGTAACCCTTGCGCAAGGTTACAAATTAAAAACTCTGAAACTGGATAACACAATATTACATGACAGGTGTATTATAGAGTCAGTAATGGCCTTTCCCGTAGAATTCTCATGGCACTGTTTTCTACCAGGAAAGATTTCCTGGTTTGATATTTGATTTAGAATTTAAAGTATGAGCAGGAATTGAATGAGTGGAAAGTTGGTAACAAGGGCATTCTGGGCTTTCAAAGAATGGCAAGGCCAAAGGTACAGAGGCTTGAGAGCAGACTGCATATTTTTGGAAGGGCAGACAAGAGTTTAGTTTGGCTGAAACATAGAGTAAATGATGTAAATGAAGGCTTCTTGAATCTTTTTGTGTCACAGACCCCTTAGCAAGTCAAGCAAAGCCTCTGGACCCCTTCTAAGAATAATGTTTCTAAATATTTGAAAGAAATGAAAAATGTCAGATGTTAGTAAAAAAGTAGTCATATTTTTTCGCATCCAAGTTCACAAATTCCCTTTGGTTTAGAGTAATAGGAAATAAGGCTGGAAAAGGGCTTTGGGGCCATATTGTAGAAAGCTTTGAATGCCAGGCCAATGACTTTGAGTGTTATTTGGTAGGAAATAGATATCATTGGAGATTCTAAAGCAAAGGAGGGGGATGACCAGATCTGTGCAGAAGGAAGATTGGACTGCTGGTGATGTGAAGATGGTTGGATAGGGTGAAGACTTTTGAGGAGGACATTGCAGTAGATCATGGGGGAAGATCATGATGAGGACCTATCTTCCAGGGTTGTTGTGATGATCAAATAGGACAGGCCTGCACAACCTTCGGCCCTCAAAAAATGCATCCTGCAGGTTGTGCAGGCCTGATATAAGACAATATTTGTAAAACACTTAGCAAAGTGTCTGGCACATAGTACATACTATATAAATATTAGTTCTTTACTATCATCATTATTATTTTCACTGGGTGAATTACATAGGGTTGGGGGAAAATATAGTGAGCTCCATTTTGAATGTGTGTTCGACTTCCAGTGGAACAATCAGATGAAGATGTCCTGCAAGCAGTTGGATGGAAGGATCTAGAAATCAAAAGAGAGGTCAGGTCTAGAGATGCAAGTTTGAGTCACATGCATTAAGATGGCCATTGAAGCCGTGGGAGGGAGCAAAGAGTAAATAAAAAAGCCAAGGACAAACCTTTAGAGAAAACCTATTTTAAAGGCTCAAGAGTACTGTGAAAAAAAGGAGAATGTAGTGTTTTTACATCCAAGAAAGGAGACAGTATTTAATAGAAGGGAGGCATCAACAGTGTCAAATTATTTAGAGATGTCGAGGAGGACAAGGACAGAAGGAATGTGGCAATTAGGAAGTCACTAGTATCTTTGGAGAGATTTCAGTAAGGGGTCCAAGCAAAATCCAAAATGCAAGGTTTGGAGGAGGAAGTATATATTGAGGACGTAGAGCCATCAACTATAGACAATTCAACATGCTCCCTTTGTGTAGTTATGTTTTTATGTCTATGCCCACTTTCCTCCACTACATTTTAAACATCTAGTATCATGTAAAAAACATTGATTGGATTGAGACTTAGAGAAGCTGAGTTCAAATCTCAGCCCTGCCACTTATTGTCTATGTGACTTTGAGCAAGTCACTTAAACTATGGACCTAAGATTCCTCATATTTAAAACGAGGAGGTGGGATGAGATCTCCTCCCAGGTCTTGTGCATGGGGGTCATCTTAATTATCTTCAAGTATTTGAAGGGTTGACTCATAGAAGAAAGATTAGACTTGCTCTGCTGGGTCTTAGAAAACAAAACCAGGAGCAGTGGATAGAAGAAGCAAATTTCAGCTCCCTAACAATTAAAGTTGCTTTAACATGGAATTAGGACAACTAGGTGGCACGGCGGATGGAGCACTGGTCTTGGAACCAGGAAGATTCCTCTTCCTGAGTTCAAATCTGGCCTCAGATGCTTACTAGCTGTGTGACCCTGGGTAAGTCACTTAACTCTGTTGGCTTCAGTTTTTCATCTCTAAAATGATCTGGAAAAGGAAATGGCAACCTACTCCAGTATCTTTGCCAAGAAAACCCCAAATGGGGTCACAGAGAGTCAGACACGATTGGAAAAAAAATGACTAAGTTGAAGTGGGATACTTCAGAGTTCCCTCTCAAAAGAGATCTTGAAGGAGAAGCTACATGATGATTTGGTGATTGATCCTGAGATGATTCGTTAAGTATAAATTGAATTAGATAGATGTTGAGATCTTCTTCAACTCTATAATCCTGGGATTTGGTGAGCATGGATCATAGAGCTTAGGGCTTGTCAGGCTGAGCTGTTCTTTCTGAATCCCTCTCCCCATCACTATCGCTGATATATGTATCTAGACTAGGAAGAGACAACATGGAGTAGTGGAAAGAGAGCCTACTTGGCAATCAGGAAGACCTGGATTCAAGGTCCACTCCTGACGCTTACTGTTTATATGACCCTGGAATAGACACAACCTCTCAGTGCCCCCAGCAACTATTTAAGACAATAAATCAGAGGCCGTGTGCTGGTCTGCATTGGTAGGAGTTACCTCATTGAGAGTTAAATAGCACGGACAATAAAAAGAGTACCATCTTGACTACAGGTTAATACATTTCCTGTCTGTTTTCTTTCTATTAGTACATTTCAAAGGACTGACAAGTTTCAATTGAGTATCATACAGAGGATAATGAAAATTTTTATTCTGATGAATCTCATCTTTGGTATAGGAGGAAACATTTATAATCCAAGTTCTAAGGCTTCCATCAACTGATCGATCAACTTTGGGCAAGAAGCTTCACCTCTCTGTCCCTTAAAATAATCATACTGGTTTCAATAATCTCTGAAATCCCTCCTGACTCTAAAGTTTTATAATTCATTCTTTCTTCTTCCCTTGTTCCAACTTCTCTTTGAAGTTGACAAATTAAACTAAAAAATCATAATGATGAAACATTTTCACTATTGCCTTTACTAAAAAGAGATAATATGAGTGCATCCATTTGGTTTCTAGATGGCAAGCTCTATGATGCTTATGTTTTGTATCCAAAACCTAAAACTGAAAGCCAGAGCCATGTCATGAACAGTTTGGTACTGAAGATCCTGCCTGAAGTCTTGGAGAGACAGTGTGGCTACAGATTGTTTATATTTGGAAGGGATGACTTACCAGGACAAGGTATGTCTGAAATGGATTAATCAAGGAAACTCTCCCACATATTTTTTCTAAAGAATATTTTCCCTCCCTTGCCTTCGCAAAATGTATTGACTCTGCTTCCACTCTCCTTGGAACTTGAGAAAGCTCATAGACCACAGCATCTAGCTGATGTGAAGAAGCTGGATTTGATTCCAAGCTCATGTTAAGATCATTCTGAAAACATGCCATTTCAGTTTTAAGGCTCCCTTATTGGAAATAATGTGCATCTAGTTTGGGAAGTGGGGACTGGATTAACCATTAGGATCAAGGATTGGAAGATAACAGAGCTCTTACAGGAAAAGTTATGGAAAAGAAAATGGTGACCATTTGTCTTATTTTGTTTACCAGCATGTCTAGCTACATATCTCAGAGTTGGTGTGGTATAGTGGAAAGTAAGCTGATTTTGGAGCCATTTAGGTCCAGAGTTGAAATCTTGTCCCAGATGTTTGCTCAGTGTGTGGCCTTGGGCAAGTCTGGGTCTCAGTTTCCTCATCTGTAAAATGGTGGGATTAGAAAAGATGGCCTCTGAGGTCCCTTCCAGCTCTTGGTCTATAATCTTATGACTGGATGCAGGTTACAGTTTAGATACTCAAAGCTGATTCCTGTTTTGAAGTAGTGTTGCAAACAGATTAACATGTATGACTCATCCTCTAATCTCCTTATAGTTTTTTTTTCCTCTTAACCCCACCCTTTCCCAAGGAGACTATTCTACTCAAATGACTGAAAAAACTTTTTCTTTCATAGTCAGATGTGACAGATGTTCTCACTCATTTTTAATTTGTGAGTATGGGTCACTTCCAGGTTTGTATTAAGATATGTTTAGGTTTTCCTTGGTATCCCATTCATACTGTAGAACTTTATTGTGGATGTCAAGGTCAACAGACCCCTTCAAGTGCTTTAAACTGTGAAATCATTTCCCCCAAAGAGATAGAAATTAAACTGTTTATTCCTTACCTCATTAGCAAACTTGCATAATCATCATGCATTTGCCATGTGGACTTTCCCATTTTATTAGTGTCACAGTAAGGAGTAATTTTAGAGCAAGAAGCTTCTGACTTGAGAGACATCGGAAGCAGGTTTTCTTTTGTTTTTGTAAAAATTTTCAAATATGGGGGGCAGAGCCAAGATGGCAGCTGGGAAGCAGTGACCGGCATTAGCTCCCCACCAAGTCCCTCCAAAAACCTATAAAACAATGGCTCTGAACCAATTCTAGAGCTGCAGAATCCACAAAGTGGCAGAGGGAAGCAGGGCTCCAGCCCAGGACAGCCTGGATGGTCTCTGGGTAAGGTCTGTCCCAC
>CM053626.1:155013169-155048982 GCA_028646595.1 Phalanger gymnotis | reverse complement strand
AGGATTACATTCAATACATTCATCCTGAGTCCTTGCTCTCTCTTAACTGAAAGTACTCCTCTCTGTCCTTGAACTATGACCCAGAAGTGGGTATAGGAAATAGAAAAATAGCATCTGGTCCTACAATTGGTGCTAGCAAGCTGGGGGTGGGATGGGGGGGTGGGGCAGGGTTGGTCTCTTATGATCTCTTTCTGACCAATTGCCAGGTGCCCTTACCAGCTCTGGCTTGAGAGCTCCCAAAGCTGCCGTTGCTTGTGTTGCCACCATGTGGTCTCACCACTGGGGTTTCATCCCAGTGAGCTTCAAGTCATCCTCCACCCCCATGTCACAGATCTCTCTTTCTGACCTCTTAAGTCTACTTGGGCTAGAAGAATCTCTCACTCTGACCTTTGGTTTGCTCTGCCACTCCAGAATTCAATTTGAGGCATAATTTTAAAGTTGGTGAGGAACATTGAGAATGCTAAGCTGAGTGCTTTTTCTACTCTGTCATCTTGATTTTGCCCCCTGGAGGTCTCCTTTGTCCCTTCATTCTTTTTTTTGAGGCAATCAAGATTAAGTGACTTTCCCAGAGTCACATAGCTAGTGAGTGTCTGAGGTCAGATTTGAATCCTCCTGACTCGAGGGCTGGTTGTTCTGTCCACTGTTCCACCTAGTCACTCCATTGTCCCTTAATTCTTAAAGAGTCTGTTGTACATAACTGTTTCTTTCCATTATATTACATGGTCCTTGAAGGTAGGACTGTTGGAACTTTAATATTTGTATTCTCTGCTCCTACCACAGTGCTTAGGGTATAATAAATAGCCCTTTAATTAAAGTTTACTGGTTTTCTTAATGACTGGGAATTAACATTATGACATTATGTGCTATGCTATAATACAGTGATAAATGACCCCAGATTACTGTGCTTGGGTTATTTTATCCTCTTTTATTGTTTTTCAGTCTCCCTATTGTCTGGATGACAGCTCTGCTTTTTCACTGCTGTCAGTATGCCTACCTATAATAGTTCCTCTTCTTTCTGTTTCCCCTTTGCTACTTCTGTCTTTCAGGCTTTGAATACAAGTGACTAAAGTTTGGGGGGGTGGTTCTTTTTGTTTTTTTGATAATTGCCAGTCATAGTAACCAGGCCACATGAGACATTTTACAGTAGAAAGAGTATTTTATTTGGAGACAAATCTTCAAAATCAAAATCAAAATCTTCAACTTACTAGCTGAGTTAACTAGAATAAGACCCCTAAGCATCTCTGGGCCTCTGTTTCCTCAACTTTAAAATGAGGGAACTTGGACCACTAGGTGCCTTCCAGCTCTAAATCTATGACCTTATGTCTACTTTGACTCCTTAGAAGCCATTCAGGTTTTTTGTTTTGTTAGGCCAATGAGCGAATTTGAGTTCACATGATTATAGATTTGTAACTGGAAGGAACTTTAAAGCTTATCTAGTCCAACCCATTTTACAGATGAGAAGACTGAGGCCCTGAGCCAGTCAATAAACATTTAAGGACCTACTATGTGCCAAGCCCTGTCCACATGCTGGGAATAAAAAGAAAGATTAAAAAAAAGAGTCACTGCCCTCAAGGAGTTCACAGTCTAATGAGGGATTCAACAATGCTGTACAAACAAGAAGGATAAATAGGAATAACAAGCAAAGGAAGACACTAGAATTAAGAAGAATCAGAATAGACTTCCTGTAGAAAGCAAGATGTTAGCTGGGATATGAAGGAAGCCAAGGAAGCCAAGAGGTGGAGATGAGGAGGGAAAGACTTCCAGGCATGAGAGACAGCCAGTGAAAACTCCCAGAGGCTAGAGTTGGAGTGTTACTAGCTATGTGACCCTAGACAAGTCACTTAACCTCTATCTGCCTCAGTTTTCTCATCTATAAAGTAGAGATCATAAACGCACCTATCTCCCAGAGTAGATGAGGATCTAATGAGATAAAAAAATTGTAAAACATTTAGCACAGTGCCGACTCGTAGTAAGGTTGTATGAATATTAGGGTTTGGGTTTTGGGGGGGATTGTTTAAGAAATAGTAAAGGATTATTGGACTATCTGAAAGTCATGATCCAAAAAAAGAGCCTACACATCATCTTTCAAGAAATTATCAAAGAAAACTGACCTGATATTCTAGAGAGGGGAAAATAGATGTTGAAAGAATCCACTGTTCACCTCCTAAAAGAGATCCCAAAAGGAAAAATCCTAGGAATATTGTAGCCAAATTCCAGAGTTCCCAAGTCAAGGAGAAAATATTACAAGCAGCCAGAAGGAAATGGTTTGAGTATTATGGAAACACAATCAGGATGTCACAAGATCTAGCAGCTTCTACATTAAGGGATCAGAGGGCTTGGAATATGATATTCCCGAGGTCGAAGGAGCTAAAATCAAAACCAAGAGTCACCTACCCAGCAAAACTTAGTATAATCCTTTGGGGTGGGGGGAATAGAGGACTTTCAAGCATTCTTGATGAAAAGACATGAGCTGAATAGAAAATTTGACTCTCAAATACAAGAATCGAGAGAAGCGTGAAAAGGTAAACAGGAAGGAGAAATCATAAGGGACTTATTAAAGTTGAACTGTTTACATTCCTGCATGGAAAGATGATATTTGTAACTCATGAGGCTTTTCTCAGTATTAGGGTAGTTGGAGGGAATACATATAGATATAAATAAATATATATCAGTATGTATATACATATATCATATATATGTATATATATATATATATATATATATATATATAGAGAGAGAGAGAGAGAGAGAGAGAGAGAGAGAGAGGCAGAAGGCACAGAGTGAGTTGAATATGAAGGGATGATATATAAAAACATAAAATTAAGGGGTGAGAGGGAGGAAAGTACTGGCAGAAGGTGAAAGGGAGATCTACAACGGGATAAATTATCTCACATAAAAAAAGAAAAAGCTTTTACAATGGAGGGGAAGAAGGGGGAGATGAGAGGGAATGAGTGAACCTTACTCTCATAGGATTTGGCTCAAGGAGGGAATAACATACACACTCAATTGGGTATGAAAAACTATCTTACCCTACAGGAAAGTAGGGGGAAAGGGATAAGAGAGAGGGGATGACAGAAGGGAGGGCAAAAAGGAAGACAGGGTAATCAGAAGCCAACACTTTTGAGGAGGGACAGGGTCAAAGGAAAGAATAGAATAAATGGGGGGGTGGGATAGGATGGAAGGAAATATAGTTAGTGTTTTACAACATGATTATTATGGAAGTGTTTTGCATGACTACACATGTATAACCTATATCAAATTGCTTGCCTTCTCAATAAAGGTGTGTGAGGAGGGAAGAAGGGAGAGAATGTGGAATTCAAAGTTTTAAAAACGAATGTTAAAAATTGTTTTTACATGCAACTGGGAAATAAGATATACAGGCAATGGGCTATAGAAATCTATCTTGCCCTATAGGAAAATAGAAGAGAAGAGGATTGGTGAGGGAGGGATCAGAATGCATGCAGGCTTGGGTGGGGGGAGGGGAGAAATGGGGAGAAAATTTGAAACTCAGAATCTTGTGGAAGTGAATGTTGAAAACTAAAAATTAATTAATAAAAAAGAAACAGCAAAGGAGGCTAGTGTCATTAAATCACAGATTATGTGGGGGTGGGGCCAGGGGGACCATAAGATGTAAGAGGACTGAAAAGGTAAGGATTGACCAGGGTACCAAGGGATTTGTTTCACTGCCAAAGAATTTCATATTTGATCCTAAAGATGATCCTGGATCCTAGAGCCCTTAGAGTTTTGTAGGGGAGGGATTGTAAAGGCAATCAGTGAATGGGAAGCTGTTTCCTAGTGTGTCGATAAGGTAAAATGGGCTCCTTAGCACTTAGTTTGGGGGGTGCCCTTGAGGAGTTTGGCTTTTGTTTACCTTGAGTGAAAGTACTTTCAGCTGTTAAGTGCTAAGCCCCAGGCCCAAAGCCCTATCAGGTGTGAAACCTGTGTGGGTGTAGATTGATGACTTAAGAGGGGCCAGCTTGGGAACCAATTGGTCTCTGGTTGTTGAGGTAGGGCTTGAGAACCCAGAGACTTGCTGCAAGGAGAGAGGAGCTAAGAGAAAACTAAAGCCGAAGCTGAAAAAAGCTGAAGCAGGAGACCTGTGTGAATCCAGGAGTGCGAGCAAGGACTTGAGGCCAGTAAATATGATTTGGCTAAATACCATCTTGTTTTTATGTGGCCTCCTGGTTACTCTTGTGAGGCAGGCCTACTGGGCCTGGGGTTTTTTGGTCAAGATGTTGGAATGGGGAGGCTGGTTCGCGAACGTGTTGCTCTGGTGCCTAAATAAATGTTCTGATGCTTTCTACTTAGAGAATCCCTCATACCGTGCGGTTTTGAACCATTCAAACATATATATAATTATATTTGAGATTATAAATTCGGCCTTCCTACTACGCCTGCCCATATGAGTGGGGGAAGGGCTCTCAGGGTGCTGGGGGGAGTGGCCAGGACTGGAGCCAATGGTAAGTGCCTGAGTTCTGGTCCACATGATGACATGAAGCCTGTGGTGGGAGGAGCTTGCTGAACAGTTGGAGCAGAGCTAAGAGGCAGTTGGTGAGGTAGTTGGTGAGAGCAGTTAAGAACTGAAGGAGAGAGGAAGCAGTCAGCTAGCTGGAACACAGCTTGGAGATTGCAGCAGAAGCAGCAGCGATGGTGGCAGCTCTACAAAAAAGCAGGACTGACCCTCATGGAGACTGGAGAGTGCTGAGCAGGGGCTTGAGGCCAGTGGGTGGTCTTGCTGGAGGCCTCTGGCATGGAGGGGCGGGGGGGGGGGGGTTGAAGGAAGCACCAGTATGGCTTGGCTTGCTGCCATAATGTTTTTCTGTGGCCTCCTGGTCACCATTGTGAGATGGGCATACTGGTTTTGGAAGATTCTTGCCAGGATGTTGAATTGGGGACACTGGTGCATGGGTCTGCTACTTTTGAGTTTCAATAAATGCTTTAACTCCTCTGCCTTCTACTTAGAGAATTTCTTATAGCCTGTGATTCTGGACCATTCAGGCATATTCATGGCTATCTTTGAAGTCATAAATTCTGCCTTACTAATATAGGGACATAATCAGATCTTCTCTTTAAAAAGATCACTTTGAAATCTGAGTGGACGATGGACTGGAGAGAGGAGAGGTTTGTGGTGGGCAGACCAAACAGCAAGCTATCACAATACTTCAGGCACAAAGGAATGAGGGGCTGCACCAGTGAGGTTGCACTATGAGAGAAGAGAAGGAGACGTATGCAAGAGATATCATAGAGGAAAAATCAACAAGTTTCATTTGTCCATAGTCACAGAGGATTGAGCCAAGATCAAAAGCTAGGTACATTGTCTCCAAATCCAGCCCTCTTTCCAAGGGGCCAGTCCCAGAGGTTTGGGATGTCACTGTATTAAAATTCACATTTTGACTGTATTTCATAGCAAAGACACAAAGAGGCTAGAAATGTCCCCCTTCCCCCTCAAAAAACAAACTCACAGTTGTATGGCAAATAGAGCAACCTAACTTAAAAAGCTCATTTATTTATAGCCCATTGATTTACATACATTTCTTCTGACTTCCATTTTCATCAATTGTGTATGATCTTAGTTTGGCTAAACTTTTTGTAGTTCTGTTTTATAGTTCAGGCCTGGGAGCAGGCAGAGAGACGAGTGAGGAAAGAAACAGACTTTTAAACAATAGGAATCATCAGATTTCTTGATAAAGCTACAAGTTTATGACAACTTTATTGGAAAACAAATACATTGGATTGGAACCAATCAAAAGGTTTGCTGCAAATCATGAACTTGGTGTTTTAATACACAAAAATATTTAGCATCTGTTGAAGTTACACAAACAAGTGAACAAACACACTTTTATCCTGAAACATAGAAACAATATTGTTTATCAAAAAGGGAATATCTCACATTGAAAAAAATGGCTCAATATTTTTCTTGCTGTAGAATGAAAGGGAGAACACCATTGTACTAAAGCAGTACTGACATCTTTCAAGGATGTTGGCTTGCTCCATCTGCAAGAACTTTTTAAACTAAAATTGTCAGCATTTTTACTAAAAGTACAATTAAAAAGAACTTATTAATTTGAAATGGAATGGAGGGGAGGACATAGTCTCCTAAGGTAACCAGAGGGGGGAAAAAGTAAATGTGCTTATTAAAAAAAATAAGGCAGAGGGAGCTCACCCAGAATGAAAAATGAAATTTTTCCTCCCTGAGAAGCCAATGTAATTAAACTTTCCTGCGTGAGGTTCTTCTCCATTTGTACTTCTCAGTTCTTCTTGGAAATCTTAGTGTTCATTCTTTTCCAACTATTTTCTTCCCCTTCCCTTTCTTTCACAGACTATACTATTATTTCTAAGTTGAAACTAGAATGTTTTAGAATTAAACTTTCTTTATACTCCCAAGTCCTCCCAACCCACTTAGCAGAACATTATGAATAAAACTTACTATAAGGCATTTAATAGGAAATTTTCCTCTTTGTGCATATGTGTGTGTGTATGTGTGTGCATGTGTGTGCGTATGTGTGTGTGTGTGTGTGCGTGTGGCACTATTACAAGTACCGTACCACTGTATTGTAATAAATGCTTGTTGACTGCCCGAGAGAAACTCCACTCTAAACTCTCTGTGTATATAAACTTATAAAAGAAATATAATTTTCTCTAAGATATGTTTGTATTTTTATTTCTTTTGAGGCCTGCCTCTAAAAAAAGTATTATGTGCTCCAGTGAAATCTTGACCCAAATATGAAAGGCAACTTTTTTTTAGGTTACTATCCCTACAGAAACCTAAGGTCAAATACCATTTTCAAAAATATGCAATCCTAGAGAATTGTTTTAACCACTAATATAATTAAAAGCATCAATATAAAATTCTCACTGATTCTTTGGAAACTGACAGCTGGCAGTAAATGTGGATGAATATAGCAAGTGTAAAGTAGATGCAAAGATATCTATGAAATTATTCCTTGGCGAAATGCCATTTACTCAAGGACAAAACAAAACAAAACCCAGTTTTGGGAGGAATTTCCTGGTTGTTTTGCCCTCTGAGGCAAAGCTAAGCAACAAGTCTGCCAGCTACCTTTTTTGGACAATTACTCATTTTAAATCCCTCCTCAGTTACTGCAAATCCCCTTTCTTAGTCTTATCTTTTTTATGCTGGTGTGTTTCATACTGCTGGCTTTAAGAGAAGGATGTAGAGATCTCCTCCTCCTCTCCCCCATGTTCCTTCACCCAAATGTGCCCCTCATCCATCCTTGACCTAATGCCTTTCACTGTTGATGATTTGGTCATCTATGAGCTACTCTTTAACACTGAAACAAAATTCCAGGTGACCACACAGTGGCAAGTGAACATACACACACACACACACACACACACACACGCACACACACACACACACACAAACTGTCATGGCTGGAAAAGCCACCACGACAATCCATCCAACCTGGAAATCCTTTAAGGCAAACAGGCAGCTTCTACTTATGAAGGAGACAAATCACCTGTGCAATCTTTCAGAGAGTTTCCCTGAGTGCTCAAAGTGCCATGTGCAATTTCTTCTTAGAATTCAGCACAGAGTCTAGGACAAGGGATTTCCTTGTGGAAGAAGGCTGATGCTGCTGTGCTGGCATGTGGTACCTGACACATCTCCAAAATTTTGTCTTTGCAGATGGGGTTTCTTCCATGATGTCCCCTTTCCATCGGATGACACCATGCTTCTGTTTGAGGTATTTAATAGATTCTGGCATATTCCCATAGTTCTTAATTTTTTCCACTTCAACCAGGATGATTTTAATTCCATCCTGGACAAGAGCATTATACATAGCTATTTGCTGTTCTGACGTATTTCCCAGCCAATTGTAACTTGATTGCTCTCCAGCTAAGACAATGATCAGTCTTCTGCTTTTCGTAATGTTCTCGTTGGTAACCATGACAGCATCTGAAAAATACAAAGTATGATATGGTATACAAAGCTTCAAGTCATCATCCTTCTAATCTCTTCCTACTTAGAGTCTCTCCCCTTTGCAATCCACTGCTCTTTCAAATCTGACCATGCCATTCTAATCAAAAGCCTTTAGTGCCTAGAGGACAACTAATCAATTGGTAAACATTTGGTAATTGCCTAGCATGGGCCAGGCACTAGCTAAGCATTGGGGATACAAAAAGAGACAAAAGACAGTCTCTGTCCTCAAGGAACTTACAATCTAATGAGACACCTAACTGCTTAGAAGACAAAATGCAAACTCAAAGCCCCTCCACTATCTGCCCCCATAGAATGCAAGTTCTATCTCTTGTCTTTGTATATTTGTATACCTAGTGCCTAGCGGAAAACTGCTTGTTGACTGACTGATTGATCTGGCTCCATTCTACCTTTCTTATATTATTGAACATTACTTCCCCTTACAATCTGAGCCACAATGGACCATTAGATAGATTATTTTGCACCTTATGCCACCATTT
The DNA here is from genome assembly GCA_028646595.1 of Phalanger gymnotis. NCBI lineage: Eukaryota > Metazoa > Chordata > Mammalia > Diprotodontia > Phalangeridae > Phalanger > Phalanger gymnotis. The sequence goes on along the minus strand of CM053626.1, from coordinate 155,040,546 downwards.
TCTGACTTTGCACAGTCATATCATTCACCCATGCCTAGAATATACTTTTATCTCTCACTTGTAAAAATTCTTCTCCTCTGGCAGGGCTTGGTTCAGGTGCCATTTCTTTCATGAAGCCTTCCACCTATCCTCCCAACCTAAAGCAATAATGTCTCCTTCCTTAAAGCTTCCTATTGCACTGCCTGCAAAGCTTAAAAAATCATAGTTGAAAGAATTCCCCTGTGAGGCCACCTTGTCCAACCCATACTAGGCAAGAGACCATCCACTCTTTGTTTGAAGGCATCTAATGACAGGGAATCTTATACCCTCTAAGGCAGTCCATTCCACTTTTGGATAGCTTCAATTATTGGTTTGTTTCTTCACTTTCTTCCTTCCAGCCTAAATCTGCCTCTCTGTAACAGTCACTCATTGCTCCTCATTCTTCCCTCGGAGGCCAAACAGAATAATTCTAATTTCTCTTTGTGTCCCTAGTGCAGTGCCTAGCACACAGAGGGCACTTTAAAATGCTTTTTAAATTGAACTGAATGGCATTCCTCTGACTTTTAGTTGACAAATCGAATGTCCTTTTCTCAATCTTCTCCACAGATTTTGACACTCAAACACCAACTTCTCTTGGATACTCTTCCTCTTCCCATTTTCACATCATACCTCTCTCCTGATTCTCTTCCTACCTGCTCCATTGGTCCTTTTTAGTTTCTTTTGTTGTTGTTGGGTAGTCATTTTCAGTAACGTTCAGCTCTTCATAACCCCATTTGGTTCTTTCTTGGCAAAGATACTGAAGCGGTTTTCCATTTCCTTCTCCAGCTTACTTTGCAGATGAGGAAATCAAGGCCAACAGGGTTAAGTCACTTGCCCAGGGCCACACAACTAGTAAATGTCTGAGGCCAGATTTGAATTCAGAAAAGTGAGTCTTCCTGACTCCAAGCCCAGCACTCTATCTACTGCACCACCAACTAATTCGTAATCTGGGTCATGCCAACTAACTGAGTGCTCCCTAAGGCTCTGACTTCACCCTTTCACCTTCTCCCTGCATATCATCTCCATTGGTTATCTCATCAGCTCCCACAGGTTCAACTCTCCTCTCTACGGAGATGATTCCAAAGTCTCCTGAGCATCAGTGTCACATTTCTAACTTTAATTTGGACATATAAAACTTGATGTCCTCTAGACATGTCAAACACAATATGTCCAAACCAGAAGTCATCATCTTTTCCACCAGACTCTCCACACTTCCTCACATCTGTAACTATTAAGAGAACCATTCTCATCTCAGTCACTCAGGCTCGCGATCTCTGTGTCATCCTTGACACTTCTCTCACACTTGCTCCATAAATCTCATCTGTTGCCAAATATTTTCATTCCTTTCTTTATAACATTTCTCCCCCCTCCCCTTCTCCCCACTCACATAGCCACCACCCTGATGAAAGCTCTCATTGTCTCCTGCCTGGGTGATTATTAGTTCAATAACCTTTTCGTTACTCTCCTTGCCTTAAGCTTCCATTTATTCCAATCCATTCTCTACCCTCTATATATTTTATGATCCAACAACAACTGCCTTCTTGCTGATGCAGTACATAAATTTGGAGTCTGGAAGGCTTGAGTTCAAACCATCTCTCGGACATTTATTAGCTGCGTGACTCTTGGCAAGTCACCTACCCTCTCTAATCCTCAATCTTCCCATCTGCAAAATAGGGATGATATTAGCACCTACCTGATAGGATATTATAAAGATCAAATAAGATAACATATGTAAAGTATTTCGCAAATCTTAAAGTGCTATGTAAATTCTAGCTAGCTAGGTAGTGGTAATGTGGTAGTAGTAGGAGTACTAATAATGGTAGCCATGATAGTGATAGTGGTGGTGGTGGCAACTAGGGGCACAGTGGATAGAGTGCTGGGGCTAGAGCAGGGGTGAGGAAGGGCCTCATTGGAGGACCTACAGGCCTTGACGCCACAGGTTCCCCACCTCTGGCCTAGAGTGAGGAAGGCTCCACTTTGGGAGTTCAAATCCGGCCTCAGAAACTTAGTAGCTGTGTGACCCTGGGCAAGTCACTCAACCTTTTTGCCTCAGTTTCCTCATCTGTAAAATGAACTGGAGAAAGAAATGGCAAACCACTCCAGTATCTTTGCCAAGAAAACCCCAAATGAAGTCACAAAGAGTCAAACACAACTGAAAAATCACTCTACAAGAAGTAGAAATAGTAGTAATACTAAATCTATGACCCTATGAAATATAAAATATTACATAATTTATTAGAAAGTTCTTCTTTCTTCCATTTTAAACATACCTTCTCCAACAAGGTCATCCCTTCCGCAGATGAACAGATTATATCCACATTGATTTTCTAAGACTTCAGGCAAGATTTTAAACACAAAGATGTCTGAGATGTAAGTGGACCCTTCTTCAAAATGTTTTGGATATAATATGTATGCATCATAGACTTTTCCATCCAAAGCTAAAGAATAAAACATAATGTATTTAGCATTCAAAAAGTTGGCCCTGACAAAGTAGAGATCACAAACTTCCATTTCCAAATTAGTACTGATAGTTTTTTGAAATCTCAATATGAATAAAATAATAGCCACCACAAAAGTTCTCTCTAATTATTCAAATGTCATTAAGCTTTCTTAATGACAAGTTGGTGGCTCTGTTGTAATAATTGAAACAGTAATCCTTTATCTTCTTAGCATGAAATGTTCTTTGGAAATATAGACAGTATCCTTATTTCTTTGGAAATAGTTAAGCCACCAAATTGGAGGCATCATTTTCCCATATTGGGCACTCTTTCTCAGAAAAGTCAAAAGGGAAAATCAGAAAACTCCCTATTTTAAGTGATGTGCTTATTTTTGTACCACTGCATTTAACATGGTTCATGTAAATATTATAGCCATCTCAGCCAAAATTACTGACCTAGAGTTTAAAAATAAGTAAATAAGATATCTCGGAAGATTTGCCAAAGTGTTCTGTCATCATGGAGAACATTCAGAATACATAAATTATAATATATTATTTTTATTTTTAAAATTCATTGCTTTCTTATAATAAAGTGTCAGTGGCACAAAATATGCACGCATCAACCCTCTTCTCCTTCAAGTATAACCACTGTTATGCAATTAATCTGAGATCTAAAATAAATTCAATTTTGAGATCCCTTAGCAGAGTTTCTATAACAGGTACAAGCTCATGACTCCCCCCTCACCCCGCACCCCCCCCCCCCCGTCCCAAATGTCTCACCCATAAATTCCACCTTCCTCTCTTCTAAGTAAACTGAAGAGTGATTACAGGTTTTTTTCCCAGTGATGCTTAACAAATAAAATTCATCTGGGGGGCCCCAAAATCTGTTAATTCCTTCCTCTGGAAGGCAGATAGTCACATAGAGATCATGAGGGACTATTAAAAATACCCACCCATGGCCACGACACTTCTGCTCCACTTTTAAAATGGAGAAAATTTCAGTTACTGGGGTAAAAAGATTTTACCAGTATGATTTACATTTTGTGGATGAAATGACATTTTTATATAACTTCAAAGTAATGTAATTTAATCCTTATTAAGATATTCTTATCTGTAAGTCTACTAAACATGGACCCAAACTGACTTTACCAGCTAAAAAAAGGCAAAACAAATAAACAGCAATAACAACAGAAAATCTGGGAGTCACCTCCTTGTCCAATTTGTAGTATTCAAAAGATAATATTGAACAGGAAAACGAAACATAATTTACCTTTTTTCAGGAAATATGGATGGCAAGAATCCCTATACAAAAGCACAATTTCAACCTTGAAAATTTTGTAGAGAAACACGGAGAATGTAACCACTAATGCCAGAGAGATGAATCCTCCAATCATATACATTCTGGAATCTGAGACTACCTCAGAAAAGAAAGGAAATGCAAATATTAAACTTGAAGTAATCAAACATTAAGCATAGAATCAACAACAACATCTGAATGAAGTGGAGTCTTCAGGTTTAATTTCTCTGGTTCCTTACAACATCGTCTCTTGTTTCCATTATGTAATAACTATTAATGCTTCTATCCATACTTTTCCACTTCTATCCACTTTTCCATCTGTTAATTCCTGAGAAGGTTTCGATCTGTATCAGTGAATGGAATTTGCATGCCAAAGAAATCGCAGATTTTAAAGTATTGAACTAAAACATAAACCCATCTAGCTAGTAGTAGATAATCTTCATGAGGTACTATGTCAAAAAAAATCTCATCTTGTGGTCAACCTTCTAGTGGTGAGTCTGTATATACTTAGTAAGCCTGTGTGTTGGTAAGTAAAATGGCCTTTGTTTTGTTTGAGTAATTCAGTGTATTTCATTGAGCCTTACTAGGTGCTAAGCCCCAGGCCCAAACCCCTATTAGGTGTAAATCCTATGTGGGTGTGGATTGGCAACTAAGGTGGGCCCTAAGGTGGGGCTAACTCCAGGGAGGGCCTAGTTTACATGTCTGGGACAGCAGAGGCTCTTAGACCACCTGGGTTTAAGTACCCTCTTTGTGATGATTTTAAGTCACATGGGTGAGTCCCATGTGTGACTCACCCCTGACACTGAAAAAGATATAAAACCAGGGCTTGGCCTCCTCTTCCTTGGAGCTCTTTGCCACAGCAGTGGTGGCTTGTGTGACTCTGGGCCAGCCCTTGTTCTGAGCTCCCAGGCTTAACCTAGATGTTGATAACTATGAATTGTATTAGGTCTGTCTGTTGATGTTTGTAATTTGTTTGTATTTTTCTCTGAAGCTCAGTGTGCTGGCTTTTTCCCCTGAACTAAATGAATGATATTTGTGTGCTGAATTAAAGTAAGCTTGCCAACCCCTTCACCTTGCTTTCCTTAGTTAAGCGGATCAAAAGAACATGTGCTTTCTGGGTGCTGGCAGCTTTCTGGGTGCTGGTTGTAGGTGGATCTTACACTCCCACAGAGGCTGCTAGCCGGATTGTGGAAACAGCCTGGTCCTCAGATTCTAAGTCTATGTTTAAAGACTTTGCATCAGGATGGTACCTTCCAAAGCATGTACTCTGATGACATAGCCTTTGAAAACCCAGGTCACTTTCAGGCCATGACAAGCCTAGAAACCCTTGTACAGGGTTCATATTATTTTTCATATAAAAATATAAATGTATTTATAAGTTTATTTTTATAAAAATGTAACTATTAATAAATATGCAAATTTATAAAGACCTAAGTTATATATGTATAAATATAAATTTACATATGTGTATGTATGCGTGTACATATACATATACATAGACAGACAGACAGACAGACAGACAGACAGACAGACAGACAGACAGATAGATAGATAGATAGATAGATAGATAGATAGATAGACAGCCATTATACTAAAGCTTTGGTTGGTGGAAGGGGGGAACTTGTAAATTGAAATATAGCTTAATTCAGGTACCATCTTCAACAGCTGCCATTAATGCCAATTAATAAGAACACTGTTCATCCTGGCAGTCAAATATGGTCTTTTACATGATTCTGTTGACTGAATCACTCCTCTCTTTCACCTAAGAAGAACAGTAGGTGTAGAGATATGGAGAAGTTGTATACAGTCTAGCCTTCTGAAGTCATAAAAGCCTTCTTTCTCTTGATACTTTCTTGGTATGTGTTCTAAAACTATTTTTTTCCTATTCGGTTTCTAACACTATTCCACCTAATCTGCCAAGAAGATTAATGAAACATTTATTGACGAAACCAGAGACCAGAAACCAGTTCAGAAACATAAACTCTTCACTGAAATCACAAATAAACCACAATCACTACAGGTACATTTAGCAGACCAGCCAAAAGCTCTCTTTCTGAGTTACTTCAAAGTCCTAGATAACCTGTCATGGAGACATGTAATAGAATTTACATAATTCTCCTTTTTAAGTGGGGAGCTTAGCACAATACAATATAACTGAACAGTGTTCCAATAAACAATCAAATTGCTTACCTGGTGGTCTCAAGGCAATATATGTTGTAGCTATACCAGCTTCATTGCTAACCCAGCATAAAAAGGGGTATAAATAATGCCTACTTTCCACTTTTAAAATGACAAGCCTGGAAACCCTTGTGACAGTGTTCGTGTTGTTTAAATTCGGAACTCTATTCAAGGAAGAGAGGAAAACAAGGCTAGTTAAGAAAACCTCAACATGAATAATCTCAATTTATGTAGTTTCTCTTTTTTCACTAAAATAAGTGGCTGCATAGGTAATGGCAAAGTCTTCATGCTTCGTGTCATGAGGTTGTGATTTCTTATCCCCAGTTAGGTTTGAGTGGAAGCTTGGTAACTATTCTTCAGAAATGTTACAGAGGGATTTCTGTATGCAGCAGGAGGCTGAGACTAAATAACTTCTAAGTTATTTAGAACTTTAAAATATTCACTTTTTTGACCCCTTAGCGAAGTTTCTATAACAGGTACAAGCTTGTGGCTTCCCACTCACTCTCTCTCCCACAGCTCTAGCACCCAACATTGTGACTTAATTTCTTGCCCACAAATTTCACCTCCCTCTCCTTCCCAACTATAAAATACTATGACAAATGCCTTAAACGCAACACAAGTCTGGCTAGAGCATCCAAAGCTGCACTGTATGTTCCATGTCGTGCTAAGAAAAGGAAGTTCCTAAAAGGGTCTCTATGGTGATGAGTCCTAAATGGTGAGACCATGGAGAAGGAATTAGTGACAGAAGGAACTATAGCAGGCTGGTAGAGGGATAGTAGAAGAGAGCATAAGGAAGCTGAGGAAGCTACAGGGAGAAAAAGGCATTGTAGTTAGGCAAAATTAGGAATGCCATGAAAGGTTTGAAAGCTAGGGAACAGATGAGAGAGAGCAATCAAGGAAGAAACAACATGAAAGTTTCTCTTGAACATCTGCTTGGACGAATTCAGAGAGATTTCTGTAAGAAACAGACTCCAAGGAAGCTGGTGAGTTCAGAAAGCTGTAAACGGTGAGTTCAGTCTGCTATGAATGGGTGAGGACCCCAAACTCCTTTTGCTTTCTCAGTGATAAAGGGAATGAAACTGAATAATCCTGACTTAAAGGAAGGGGAAAAGCCCAAAGAAAAGAATCAGGGACTTAAACTGGAAATGAACTGTTAAAGTCTAATTTATGGTACCAAGATAAAAACGAATATATCAAGATTGCAATTAGGATTTTTCTGCACACAAATACAGTCAGGTGCGTGGATCTCCACACAACATAGTAAGCAGTCATTATACTCTATAAGCACTTACAGAACAAACCGCGTGGGCCCAATTTTTACAAAAGTAACAGTAATACCTTTCAGCTATTGATTACAGTTTACATAGAATTTTACCTGCCTCAATCCTATGTAACCCTGTGTAAGATACGTGTCATTATTGTTTGGTTGTATCCAACTCTTTGTGATCCCCTTGGAGATTTTCTTGGCCAAGAAGATAGAGTGGTTTGCCACTTCCTTCTCCAGCTCATTTTAGAGATGAGGAAGGTAAAGCAAACAAGGTTAAGTGACTGGCAAGTCACTATCACACAACTAGTAAATGTCTGAGACTAGATGTGAACTCAGGAATATGTGTCTTCCTGACTGCTGGCTCAGCATTCTATCCACTGTGCTACCTAGCTGCCTAGCGCATGCCCCCGTATACACACATCTCTACATTTTAACCACAACGGAACTTGAAGACCATCAGGACTCCTCATATTCCTGGCTTTGGAGCTTCAGAATACCCTAAAGCCTGGTAAAGATGACCCTACCTGGTCAGTCCACTCTCAACCAAGGCAAACATTTGGTCTTAGAGACTCCCCGCCGATTCTCCACCAAGAAGTAAATTAAAAGGGAGCATCATATAGCACAAAGAGCACTCAATTTGGAATAAAGAGATGGGCGCTCTACCACCCCACTTTATGATTTTGGGTAAGTAACTTCTTTCCTCAGTTCTCAGGCATTTTTTTTAATCTATTAAATGAGAAGATTGGACTAGATTTAAAAAAAACCTTTTTTATTTAAATGCTCTATAATTTAAGATGCTAAAAAATAAGAAATTTTGACCATTTCTTAGCCTGATGAAAATTATATTGACAACAAGGTTTACACAAAGTGAAAAATTTCTCCTTCTCTATATTTGTGTAATGATCAAGCACTTACAAAAGTTCAGACCATGTAATATTAGGTTCATTGTAAGCAAATGATCCATTCCAAGTCCAATATTGAAGATCATTCTTTTGGGCTGTGAAGTTGCAGTCCAAAAGCAACTGGGATCCTGTAAAAACAACATACAAAAATTTCGTGATGCTGTTGCTCAAGTGTTCTCTAATACACTGATGTGAGAGGAAAATTCATGTGCTTTATGAATGGGAGTTTTTAACTCATTACAAAGGACAAGAAACCAAATACTAGTAACACTCACCAAGTTCCACTTCCATTGTCCTATTTTCTGGAGTTAGAATCACTGGCATATTTTTCTTTGCTTTCACTAAGACAACAAAATAAAATAAAGGATACTTTTCACAGTAATTTCAAAGTCTCCAATATACAGTAAGAGGAGTTTCAAAGGATTACCTATCTCACCAAACTGGCTAGATGACATCTGGCTAAACAATCATCCAAGTCTCCAGGGAAAATAAGGTAGTTGACATGGGCTTGGGTAAATGGAGGAGGTAGGAATCTGCCTATACATGCCTAGACCAAGATCTCACCCTAAACCCCTGTGCTATTACTCAGCCAAAACCACTGGTATTCTTAGGGCTTGGCCTTCCTTACACTACTGAATTCACAAGATAATTCTAATAAACATAGTTAATGTGTCAGGTAATGACAAACTAAGACCTTGCAATTTCCCTTAAGGTGATTGTCATTGCATGCAAAGACAAGGGTGGGGACAGAGAGGAAAAGAGCAAATAAAGCATTTACTTGGACGGAGAAGATAAGAGTAAAGGTTTCTTAGGTGAAAGTAAGGGCTGGAGCTCCATGGAAGGCTATAACTTGAAGGTGGGGAGGGGAGTAAGATAAAACAACTGAAAGCTGGGAAAATGGTATGTCAGTACCTGGAATGAGAAATAAAGATGGAAGGATGCTTCAAACTACCCATTTCAAAATTTGGCCTTGCCTAGAACACCACTTGTGGTTCTGGTTATTATACTATCCCAAGGAAGATAAAATTGAGGTTGAAAATGATGAGAGAAGGGCAAATAAAAATACAAAGGAAACAGAGGGGTAACTAAATGAAGACAAGCGAAAATAAGTAAGCATTCTCAACATAGTCAGATGAAGATCAAGGGAAGAGAGAGCAAATTTTATAAAATCTTGAAAAGCATGCATTTGGGGTAACAATTCTACCCAATTCCACGGCTACTAATTGATATGCTTTTTGTATCCATTGTCCTCCCATATGATGAACCACTGAACGCTCAACCTGGTGATCTTACGGTTGACAGTTCCCTCAGTATAAGACCTTGTCTAAGACTTTTGGAAAGTTTGCAAGTCCTTGTTGCTAGAATGACATCTAGACTGAAAGCCTTTGTCTCTCTAATACATGAGATTAGGCTTTATTTCCCTCAAACCTAGGCAATAGGAGCTAGTGCTTTGGGGCACATTGTCCCCTTGAAGAGCACCCAGACACCAAGAGTATTCTCTTCCCTCAGAACATAGTTAATTTTATTCCATGTGCTGCTAAGGTAGCAATGGACCTTTAGGTGCTAAGCATCAGACAATGGAAAATAAAAGAAGAATGGCTGGCCATGTAACTGTGAACAGGCCATGGCATCCTCCTTAAATATCATATTTAATATCATCTGGACTATGGGACAACAAAACTATCCCTAAGGGATTTTTCAAAGCTCTAAGATTCTTTGACACTTACCCATAACACTTAGATGTATTGCACGAGTAATGTTATAATGCTTCCCCATATAACCATAGGATATAAGGCAAGTATAGTGCCCCTCATCTTCTTTCTGTACATTGCCCAGGTAGAGATCATTTTTTATTCCATTAAATTTTGTATTGTCAAGAAGAGGTTTGCAATCCTAGACATAGAAAATAAGTCCCTTTACATACTGAGAAAAATAAGACTGGATATACATACATACACATATATACACAAACATCTATGTATGTATACATATACATATATACATACATACACACACCACAGGAATAACTTTAATCCTTGATCCCCCTCCCCCATATTGTCACCTCTTAGTATTTATTGACTTTCCAGGAAATTAGGTTTACATGCTTTTGGAACTTATAGGTAGACTGGGAAAGGATTTCTTTGCAATTTTATTTATTTCATTCCTAAGCAGCTTAGAGACCATAATGTTAATAGCTCCTTTCTTAAAGCTACTTCCTTCCTTTGTTGTTTTTCTTAAGCTGTATTTCTTATCTTCTAGGAGATGATTCCAATCATCCAATACAAAATATAGCAAATCCTCCCCTCATATCAATTTATCATCTCTTTTTTCCCCATAATTTTTCCTTCTCTCAATTTTAAAGAACAGACGAAAAAAAACCCAACTATGGGCCCAATGAACAAAAGTTAAAATACTTTTGTAGAATCTCAAAGTTGTGTTTATGAAGTTTTATGCCCTGATTTAATTTGAGCTTTTATATAGACTTCCACAGAACTGTCATCTCACAGCATAATAATATGATATCTTGCAAAGTTACCACTTTGTCTATTTTCAATCAATCAGTTTTCTTTCCCTAGATTATTCTACTCATTTGGGGGGGTGGAGGGGAAAGGGGGCAATAATACTACTTTAAGAAAGAATTTACCTTATACCACTGAACTTTAGGTAGATTATTTTTTTCATCTTTAAAAATATCCAAATTGGGACACACAAGGAAGCCACCAGGTCCCGGAGGCAATTTTTGTTTATATTCAGATAGCACATCATAACACATTCCAGGATGTTTCTTCAAAATTTCTATCTCAATTTTCTGTTTGTGGCAGTGGGTAGAGTTTCTATGATGAAAATAAAATGGTTGGATTGAACCCTTGGCAAGTGTTGTTCTCTTTTCCTCAAAAGGATGTACCACCAGGCTTACCAGTAAATTGGGCTAACAGGGTCTCTGCCCTAGGCACAAGAATGAGAGACTCCTGTGCTTTGAAGGACTCTGATTATCAGACATGAGCACAAAGAAATTGTGAGACGTTATGTTTTCCTGGAATATCTGAAAAAATAGTTTTGTGAACAGCTAGTGGAAGGGGGGCGGAATTCAATTTTTGATGCTCAGTGGATTAGAATGCCCCCAGAACTGTGATGCTAGAAATCTCATGGGTTATTATCATAACCCATACTTGTTTGAGCAGGCATCAGTGAGTAGCTGGTGTTCACTGATAATGATTTTTTTGTGTATAAAGGTGTTGCAGCTTCATGAGGTGTTATGGCAGAAGTGTCTCAAAGAATTCAGAATCAGACCACCTCTAATCGAACTACAGGCGTTTATTAAGATTGATACCTGTCTTGAAGAGGGCTAAGTTCCAAGAGGAACCAGCAACTTCAGAGAAAGCAAGATGGAGAGAGTAAAGATGTAATTACATAACAGATCTTATGAATATTAAAAAGGCAGGAAGGGTTTGTCAAGGTGACAGTGGAGGGGTCTCTTCTATGATTCAGTGGTCAAACCAGTGGTGGGATTCAGCCAGTTCGCACCGGTTCTGTGAACCAGTACCTAATTTTAGGCTTAATTCCACAAGCCAGTTGTTAGCAGGGGCAGGGCCTGTATCCACCATGCCAGTGGCGGGGGTTGGGGGTAGGAGGGGTTGGGGGGGGAGTTGGCATGGTGCCACCACTTCGTTCTGGAGAACTGGCTGTGAATTCATTTGAATCCCACCACTGGGTCAAACATCCCGGTCGTGCTGCTTTCTGATTGGCTAGCTATCGTGGTCCTGTGTGGTCAAGATAGATAGTTGGGTATTTTGGTCCTATCTTGGGCCATATGGATGATGTGACTGTGGTTGAGTACAAGAACACACGTGTTCAAATACGTGAATTGGATCTGGGGGCAGTGGCTAGCTTGGGGCAGTGGCTGTATTGAGTCTGGAGGCCTGCAGTGTGATTAAAGCCAGATTATGTGGTTAAATCAAGACATGTCTGCTGTTCAGTGGGGCCCATAAGGAAGTTAGAATGTTGGGCCTGGGGCAGCTTTATTAGGATTCCATCAAAAGTACCATGAAATGCAAATCAAAACCACATCTAAGTACCACATCTCTCCTGTCAGATTGGCTACCATGACAAAACAAGAAAATGATAAATGCTGGAAAGGATGTGGAAAAATTGGAACACTGTTACATTGCTGGTGGAGTTGTGAACTGATCCAGCCAATCTGGAGAGTAATTTGGAACTATGCCCAAAGGGCTATAAAAATGGGCATAGCCTTTGACCCAGCAATACCACTTCTAGGGTTGTATCCCAGTGAGATCACGCAAGTGGGGAAAGGACCCATATGTACAAAAATATTTATAACAGCTCTTTTTGTAGTAGCAAAGAATTGGAAATCAAGGGGATTCCCCATCAATTGGGGAATGGTTGAACAAAATGTGGTATATGAAGGTAATGGAATGCTATTGTGCTATAAGAAATGGGGATGATACGGACTTCATAATAACATGGAAAAACCTATACAATATAATGCTGAGCGAGTGGAGCAGAACCAGGAGAACATATACAACCACAGTTATATGGATTCTGTGATGACTAACCCTGACAGACTTCGCACTTCTCAGCAACACAAGATGCAAGGACAACTCCAAAGGACTCATGATGGAGAGAGCTATCTACAACCACAGAAAGAACTATGAGGTATGAATGCAGGTTGAGGCACACTGTTTGCTCTCCTTTTTTCCCCTTTTTTTCTCTTTTGTTTGTTTTTGGTTTTTTTGGTTTTGTTTCTTCTTTCCCCTAATATATTCCATTCATCATAATTCTTCTCCACAACTTGACTAGTGTGTAAATTAGTTCAATGCAAAGTTATACGTGGAAGATATATTGGATTCTATGCTGTCTTGGGGAGGAGGGGGAGAGGAGGAAGAAAATCTGGAACTCAAAATTATGTGGAACTGAGCATTGTAAACTAAAAATAAAAATCTTAGTTATAAAAAAAAGTACCATAAAGCTTACTCCAAATCTTTATAAACTCTATAACAATGACATAAAGAAGCCTAGGTTGTGAGAGTTATTCCTTAGACAATTTAAGGAGACCATTTCAAATAAGTCCTGTATTTTATGAAATCATTCCCTTTAAACGATTGCGTCCTGCAATCCCCCCAAATTTTTGTGTCATGACATCCTAGTCCCCTATCGTAAAAGTAGACATTTAGTGCCCAAAGTCAACTAGAGATCAAGTGATTCCAATCTCATATTTAATCAGTGTACATAAAGACAAGCTAAAATATTACTTGGCAGTAATAATTTGAGATCAATTTGGGATCAAAGTTATGTTCACTGCTCACTGTCATTCTATGTAGACCATTATTTAAAATGTGATTTGGGGTTTTGTGCCGTGTTACTTTGAGAAGGTTGCCAAAAGTAAGAACATCGTTATCAGCAAAAGCTAAAGCCCTAGACTTATTATGAAAAAAGGATATCTTCGAGAGGATATTTTCATGAAAATCCATATGAAAACCCTGTCAGACATCCTAATCACCAGCTGCAGAGTATTGCAACCTAGACCTTATTGAACTGCCTTGTGGAGTTTTCCTGTCCTGTTCGGTTCTGTTCTGCCACACCTTTAGCTGCGCTAATACATATTAATGAGATGATAAAAGTACCAAGTAAGAATACATTATATGGATGGACTTCAGACATCCTTCTGATCTAGATAGGATTTGCCTGGTTTGTTGTTGGAAATAATCAAAAGTATTGATATTCACCAATTATGCCTTTATATTTAGGCTTTCAAAATAATCCTGGACCTCATTTAGTGAGATATTTCAAAGAAGCGAGTAAGAATTTTGAATACCTTTGAAGAAAGTATGCCTTTAATTTCATATAATTTATATAAAATAATTATTACATTATATTATAACATAATATTACAATATAATATAATTACTATAATATAATTTTACATGGTTTAAATTTACTTTTTAAAAGTATACTTTTAACTACTGTAGAGCTTAATTTACATCAGAATATGATGATATATAGCAACTAGGTGACACGTGGATAGAGTACTGGGCTTGGAGTCAGGAAGACTCATTTTCCAAACTTCAAGTCCGGCTTCAGACACGCATTAGCTGTGTGACCTTGGGCAAGTCACTTAACCCTGTTTGGCTCAGTTCCTCATCTGTAAAATGAGTCAGAGAAGGAAATGGCAAACCACTCTAGTATCTTTGCCAAGAAAACCCCAATGGGGCTGGACACAAGAAGAGTTGAACACAACTGAAACAACTGAACAACATGTTAATATGTCAATATACCTCCCATGCACCCGTGAATTTTATAATAGTTTCTAAACAAATTGTTTCTATAGACAGAAGTCCTGCAAAAAATATTTGCCTGGATCCCAAACATGCTAGAGCCCACCCTGTGTATCACCCAAATTTCTGGAGAAAACAAAAACTAAAAACTTCTTACCTTTCAACAAGGTAATAATATCCTGAATCCTCTGTTGCAGCTGGAACAAACCAAAGCATCTCTCGGTGCTGGTGAACCCTAGAGTTCTGGTCCATAGAGATGATTGTCTTACCGTCCCTTCCGTACCAACTTATGTTACTGTGAGCGCCAAATACTCTTGACCTATATTGACGAACATCGAGCTCATCTTCAAAAATAACTAGCACCATTTCATCTTCAAACTCCACACAATCATCTTTAAAAAAAATCCAAAAAAGAACATCTGATTCTAGATTATGCCATTCACAGCTTACTACATAAAAGGAAGCATATCACAGCAGAGAGAGTGTAAGGCTGGGAATCAGGGAAAGCTGGGTCTGAATCGTACCCAGAGTGTGACATTGGTTGAGTCACTTACCCTCTCTAGTCCTCAGTTTCCTCATCTGTAAGATTAAGGGATTAGATTTGATGACCTCTAAGGTACCTTCCGGGTCTAAATCTACACTCCTATTATCTTATAATACTTACATTAATCTATTCACTATTTTAAAAGGGGGATGGGGCAGTGGGTAGCACCAGCCCTTGAGTCAGCAGGAACTGAGTTCAAATCCAGCCTCAGACACTTACTAGCTCTGTGGTCCTGGGCTAGTCATTTAACCCTGTGGTGTCTCAAACAAACAAAAACAAAACAAACAAAAACCACTGCTGCCTGAGAACTCTTTGCAATAATCAGCTGAGTAAGTTTCTTAGGATATGGAAGAAATCCAACCTCTTCATTTTATAGTCGAGGAAACTGAGGTTCAGAATGTAAAAGAAGTTCTACACACTCATATTACTCATCTTCTAGTTAAGGTCTGAGTAAAATCACTGTTCAGTTACTGTCTCCCTTCACCCTAAGGACAAAACAACTCTTCTCCAATAAAGATGCAGCTCATCCATGTATAGTGAACTCCCAGTTTACACAGGGGTTAGGTTCTAAAGAGGAGTCAAAACTACCCTTGAAAAACCCTTAGGGGCAGCTAGGCGGTCAAGTGAACACCAGCCCTGGCGTCAGAAGGACCTGTGTTCAAATCGGGCCTCAGACACACAATAGCTGCGTGACCCTTTACGCCATTGACTCCCTATCCCCACAAAAAAAAGAAAAAAACATTAAATCACCCAAAAAGGATGATACAGGATAGGAATTAGACCTGTGATTTCATTGTAATAAGGAACTCCCAGGAAGAAAACTCCTTTCAATGTGGATCAACACCTACTCTGAAACTTAGAGTAACAGTTCCCATTTAGTGGTTACTAAAGTGCAAAACCCTTTGAGGCTTGCGATTATGGTACAAGTTATTCATGCTAAAAATTCTTTAATGGTGCATTAAGCAGTAAATAATTATGAATATTATAAGGAGCATCTTATTATTGGTCGTTGTTGAGAAGGGTTTGAAGAATAAAACATGTTGGGAACCACCATCTTGCCTAAAGAAGCGGGGTCAAACTGAAATAGAAATGGATCCCTACCCAGTGACTTAGAAAACCACAAGTCAAAATTATTTATGTTGTATTATATTTTTATTTATTTTGTTAAGCGTTTTCCAATTGAGTTTTAATCTAGTTGCTGACTACTGGGGAAGTTTGTGGGTCGTGAATGTGACACTTCTAGGCTAGAGCACCTAGGGGTCAAGCGACTTACCCAAGGTCACATGACCAGTAATGTGACTTGACCCAGGTCTTCCTGGCTCCAAAACTAGCTATCTACTACATAGCTCTGCCTCTCAAAATATAGTATTGTATCTTTAAACAGCTCTAGGTAGAAATCAGGGCTGCCACTGCCAGGAAAACCCGAATGGGTCATGAAAAGTCAGACATGAATGAAAGGAGTGAACGATAACAAAAGAGGTAGAGAAGGCCTAGGTTTCCTTAAAAAGAAAGTAGTCTGTGTCACAGATCAGGTAGATATATGGTAGTTGCTGGGGTGGGGGGGGCATGTAGAATAGGGGGATGAATGTAAATTTTATTTTTCGCTATACTCAGCTAGGTTTTTGGCTAGGAGAGATAGATAGGAACCAGGGTTTCTACTTCCAAATAGAAAAAAAAGAGGCAAAGACTTAGCTGGTAGAAAATGTGATGACTGCAGGGGGCGGAGGTGGTGTGGGGGAAAATACTCTCAAATACTCTCAAAAGGGCTTCAAACATTAGTAGGATTATACTATAGTAGGGGTTCTTAATCTTGCTTGCTTCATATACTCCTTTGCTAGTCTGATGAAGCCTATGGACCCCTTCTCTGAATAGTATTTTAAAGACATAAAATAAAATGCATAGCATTACAAAAGAAGTCAATTATGTTGAAATATGGTTGTCAAAATTAAAAACAAAATAAAACAAACACATTTACAGACCATAGGTTAAGAAGGTCTGTTTTAGAAGGTGATCACAGCACAGACAACTAATTCCATGATTAAAATAGCAGTTAGCATCTATATAGCAATTTGGGGTTTGTAAAGCACTTTATGCCACCACATTTGATCTCACAACGACCTTGTGAGGTAGGTGCTGTTATTATCCCCATTTTACAGAGGAGCAAACTGAGGATAAGGGATTTGTCCAGAGCCACACAGCTAGGAGGAGTTTGAGGAAAGATTTGAGCTAAGGTTTTCCAGACTCTTCAATCCCAATCTTATCTAATGCACCACCTAGCTGCTGTGGGACAAGACAGGATGTAGGGAAGTCAAAGAAAACTCCAGAGTCCTTCTGTTGGTAGGGAATAAAAGGCAGCTAGGTGGCACCCTAGTGCACAGAGTGCCAGGCCTGAAGTCAGAAAGACTCATCTTCCAGACTTCAGATCTGGCCACAGACACTGACTGTGTGACCATGAGTAAGTCACCTACACCTGTTTACCTCAGTTCCTCATCTGTAAAATGAGCGAGAGAAGGAAACGGCAAATCACTCCAATATTTTTGCCAAGAAAATCCCAAATAGGATCACCAAATCAGATGCGACTTTACCACGACAATAACAATGGTTGAGAGGTCAATTAAGTTGGTTCCCTTATTCTACCAGCCTAAATAAAATGAACCAACTATGGGCATGATATATGTAAACTCATACTCAAGGATCATAGTGTGAGAGGTATGAAACAACTGAAAGGTCTGTAAGGTCTGTTCCAACTCTTAGACCTATGGTCCTATGGTATCAATGGCAACAGAACAGAGGAAGCAAATTCAGGGCACCAACTGAGAGGGATAGAAAGTTGAATCACCCACACCAAATTGTGGTCTTGCTTTTTCTTTTTTTTTTCTGGTGAGTGCTTACGGTAGATTAAGTTGCAAGTATAACTCCACTGTAATGCTTTTTCTTAATTTTTTAAAAATCTGTGTATCTTAATTATCCTTTTATTTAAAAACTATCACCATACCTAAAGCAGTTTCATCAGCCAGTAATTACTCACATGCCTAACTTGAGCAGAAACAAGTCTTTTAAAAATTTGACAAGAATTTTTATTTTTAAAACACACATATAGTCTTTTTGGTTTGGGCGGATACACACTGAAAAAAAATCTTATTTAACTTACCAGCTTCACGAGAAGAAATAAATAGAACTATGAAGCAAGCATACCAAAATAGAGTCATCATACTTTCCTATAAAAAAAAAATTAGAAACCATTACTACTTTGGCCATATTTCTTTAAAAAAAACAAGCCTCCATTCAATCAGTCAGTCCCTGCTGAGCAAAATCAGGAATATCCAAGGCCTTGCTTCTGAGATCCTTTGGAGCTCTCAATCTTGTAAGAAATTCATGAGATACTTAGGACAGAGCAATGGTGAGATGGGGCCGAAAAGAAGCTGGGGCTGATCTCCAGTACAGACCAGCATTTCTTAAACTTTTTTCTACTTGGAACCCCTTTTTTGCCAGAGAAATTTATTTTAAAACAATTCTTCGGCATACACATAATTTTACCATTTATTAAAGACAATAGTCTTGAATCTGAGCCAAGGTGTTTCTGGCGGCACTTGTTGGCCTTGCATGGTGTGATGGCATGTTCGGTGCAAAGTGTGCATGTAGTATGTTCAGAACCAAGGCTGCAGTGATGTGGAGTGTGATGCAACACTGGCAAGCATCGTTTGATTTAGAGTTAATTTAGGGTCATTGCCCATTCAGAAACCTTTCACTGTTGCCAAATTCTTCACAGGAACAGGTTACAAACCATACAGGGTTGAAAACCACAGTTTAAGAAGCGCTAGCATGGACCAAAATACTATTAGAAATTTGGACTAAAAATTGTTTATATATTTATTTACAGCTACAAGTACTAACTCAAGTGCCTGACAATAACTCTGTCTCAATCTTTTAATCATAGTGAAACCATTATTATTTTAGATTTATAATCATTTGAACAGCAATTAAGTAGTTTGGGGTTTTGTTTTCCTGTTTATAGATTTTAACCCACTTGAGAAGGCAAACCATTTAAGCATTTCAAACAACGTGCATACTAATCACCCATATGCTTACATGTTCATTGTATCAGATCTCTAAAGTTGTCTCCGCTTTGTTAGTCTAACTGAAGATTTGGATTACAAATGGTAAATCTGCAATTTAGATATTTTACTAATGCAGACCAGTCTTCAAACCAATGTCAAACTAATGTTGCTTCTGAACTTTCCCAGTGCACAGGACTCAGGTAATTAAACAAGGCAGCCATTATTGTAGAATTAACATCTGGCTTGCTGTCTTTTAGAAAATATTCTTCCTCTCTGATCTTATATTAAAGAAAAATACATGTCTTATTTGTATTTTCCTTCCAATTACCACTTCTACTCTGCTCACCCACATTACATTTTTCCTTTAAGGTATTATGAAATAAGCTAACTGGTTTATGTTCTTTCCAAGAATTGGATCTTTCCAAAATCCACTTGTTTAATTACAAGATAAGGGAGAGTGAGACACAATTTTTCCCCCAAAGAGTGAAAAGAAGAAGCAAAATAAAGTATCAAGCTGAGTTTTTATACAGTTGGTTTATCTGAATTAGCCCAAAGCAAACTAAATTCTCATCTGGTTGACCAAAAGAGACAGAAAGGCAATGAGTCAACCAACTTTGGATTCACTACATACATAAAGTTACTTGACTGGGGCTAAACGCCAGGAATTTATATTGTACGGGGCTATGCTGGACCCCCTCTAGTGGTTACGGATGGCTATGGGCAATTCCTTTCACCTGTGACCACAGGGAATTCAGAGAAGCTCAGATCTATACTTTGCTCCAATGATTAAGAGGTTTACTTCTGAGACTCTAAAGGCAGAGTTTTCTGTTAGATAGATAGCTCATGATGATTGGGAGATCCCAGGCTGATCTTAACCCCCAATACTAACAAACACAGCAGAAAGAATGCTGGCTCTGGAGTCTAAGGACCTGAGTTCAAATCCTATCTACAATACTGCCTACATGACCTTGGGCAAGTCATCGTCTCCACATCCGACAAATTAGGAGATTGGACTAAATGGCCCGTAAGGTCTCTTCTAGCTCTCGATCTATGATCCTGTCATATGAAATAGTAACAGTAAAAATGCTGAGGGGAATGCAGAATCAGTAGAGTCTTCTAGGTCCAAAGTCCATGAAGGATGGCCTTTCCAAGAACAAGTAATCCTTCTCCCTCCTAAGATCATTGTTAATGGGAACAGATGGGGCTTCTCTAATATTGACCAACATGCCAAAACCACACTCAAGACTGCTTCGGAACGGTAATAGTTTGAAAATCTAAGATGAAGTGTTCGGTAGCATAGCTCACTCCACTCCTCGACACCCAGAAGCAGGCAACAACATACCCTCCCCCAAATGACAACCATCTGTTTCAGAGAGAGCGTTCCATTACCTAGTGGTGCCCTTGTTCCCGTGCTACATGGTGCAGTTTGTTAGGTTCATCATTCTTAAGGGTCCGTTTGTCTGAAAGAGAAACAATATCGACGTGTGAACTTATTTCATGCAGTCAACATACAACTAGAGAAGCCCAGCTTTGTCGTCGTGTTGCTGTTGTTTGTTAGCCCAGAATGTCTTCAATTAATTCAAGGAGTTTGCTGAAAATTTTCTGATTCTCACCACAGAGTTTATAATAATGATTTTAATTGGACAGGGTGATGATAGCTCCAAGTCATGAACAACAAAACATTGGCAATCACTGGATTAATAAAGCAAGCAACAAAGCTCATGCATACACCGACAGAAAAGTACAGAACTCCAGATTTGAGAATAATATGCATAAAGGAGATAGTTATAGCAATAGAAATAAAAGACCAGAAAGGGAAAACAAATTTTTGACAGTCTAGGAGGGCCAAGGGCAGAACATTGGGGATACACATATTGACAGACCAAGAAAAGAATGGCAGGCCAGTTAAAGCGGCAGAGAGGGAGCAATTAAGAGAGGCAGTATGGAGATAACCAGGAAAGTTTGGGGTCTTTTTGTTTGTTTGTTTATTTTGCAGGGGGGAGGGCTGGGCAATTGGGGTTAAGTGACTTGCCCAAGGTCACACAGCTAGTAAGTGTGTCAAGTGTCCAAGGCCAGATTTGAACTCAGGTCCTCCTGACTCCAGGGACAATGCTCTACTCACTGCTCCACCTAGCTGCCCCTCAGTGTTTGTTCTTAAAACTAAGGAAGAAGAGAATATCCAACAGGAGAGAATTATTGAGAGAGCAACCCACCAGGATGGTTTCAGAAACCACAGAGAAGTTGAGGATAAGACCTGAATCATGAGTAGGGGGAGGGAGGGAAATCCCTTTTCCAAAGCACAAGGTTAAGAAGGGAATGAGTGGTAAGAAATGAAGACATTTAGTCTAGCCAACTTTTTCTAAAGATTTGGCAATAAAGAGTTGAGAGTTAGGGCCAGAGCTGGGATGTACATATCATATACACATACATATACATAGCCAGAACAAGGATATGGTAGAACTATAGGGAAATTGAGACGAAGGAAGAAATAAACATCAGGGCTAGGATGGATGATATCAGGAAAGCAATATGGAAAAAGGATGGGAGACTAGATCTGGTTCAGGATTGGACAAGAGAAGGATAGGTTCCTAAAAGGGAAAGGACAGATAAGGAATCAGGATTGAGAAGACTTTATGTCAAAGTTATTAGGAACAGCAATACCTCATCTGCCTAGAGATCATTTCTCTCTCAACTTCACCCAAACCACATGGCGATTAAATACATGTCCAAGATTTTCCTGGGCAGTCCCAATCTCAGGAAAATAATGTATACATACTTCAGCAAGTCGTCAGATCATATGTTCTGATTTTTAGTTAAGAAAATATGGCTATCATAATTACTTGGAAGAGAGCCCAAAACCCAGAATTTAAAAGATGTTCAGAAGGCAAGGAAGTGTACAATATGTTTTAGAAAAGCTTCCACCCGAAGTAGTGGAAATAAATCAAATATTCTTGGTCCTTAAAAGCAAAAGTTATCTGAAATCTGAAACAAAATTCGTCTCCCCAAACAATGACAAATAGATGAAGCATTGCCATATTGGGGTCAGGAAACAATTAGGATCATATAGGACAACCAACAGTACTTCAGGTGAGAAAAACACTTGTCAGGGCTAGAATAAGGAATTATAAAAGGAATTTGCCATTACCAGAAAGTGAGAAGAGCTTGGGTTGAGAAGAATAACTATGCTTTGGACTGACCTCATAGGGTAATAGACCTGGAGCTCATAGACCTGGCCATTTCTAAGGGCCACTTCAAACCACACACACACACACACACACACATTTTACATATGATGAAAATGAGACTTGAGGATGTTAAGTCACTTGCCCAAGATCAAAGAGGTAGGATCAAGGGTGGCCTTTGAACCCAGGTCCTCTAATGTCACAGCCAGTACCAGACTTCTTGTATTGTTGTATGTTGACATAAGAGATTATGTATGGGTGAGACCAGTATTAAGAAATATAATGAAAGAAACCATGCAACTGAAAAACAGGCTGCTAATAGTAAGTGCAAGGAACCAGGTGATAACTGTCCAGACCTGATTCATATTTTCAAAAACTAAAGAAGAAAAATCTGAGGAAAAAATTGTAATGGCTTTGTTCAAATTCAGCCAGTGAGGAGATGAGCCGAGCTACATAAACAAACATCAAATTAATCTGTTAATATTTTTGCACACAATTTTTTCACACAATTTACCAAAAAAGTTCTGAAGCACTTTGTTTCACTTTGACAAGAGCAGAAGCAGCATTTCACCTATTGATAGCACTATGAAGGATGGTTTGTTATGGCCATCTAGAATGTTAGATATGACTTAAACACAAGGTGGTGCTCTAAGCTCAGTGGACATGAAAAACCCATCCTGGTGAGTTGCTCTCTCAATAAATCAATCAATAAACATTTAAATGCCTACTCTGTGCTAGGGACTGTGTTAAGTGCCAAGAATACAAAAAGAGGCAAAAGACAATTCCTACCCTCAAGGAGCTTGCAATCTGGCTAGAAGGTTTGCAAAGCTTCAGGTATATACCGCCTCATTCCTGGCACATGCATGAAATACCAGTTGTTTGCTGCTGAGTTACTTGCTTGTTTTGTTTTCCACTAACCTTTGCTTTTCCCTGTGTTCTGCCGAGTTTTCTGTCTAGGGACAGGAATAACTGGATGATAACTCATAAATCTCTCCTAGTTTGCCATCATCCTACTGAGATTCTAGTCTCCCCAAATCATCATGATCCAAAGAATCACTTCCTCATATGCAAATTATTAAACCTAACAAAGTACAGAGTTAGAAGTCTAGAGTGACCTAGATCTTGGGCAAAATCTGAAATCTCAACTTCCCTATCTAGTCTTTTGTGTCTGCTTTTCAGGTGCACCCAAAGATTTTATTGCCCCTCACCACACACACACACACACACACACATTTTGGACTCAAAGGTAAAAGGTATGAGGCAATCCCCACCTAAGTCCACCCCATTCCCTTCCCAGTTGGTTAAATATAATTCAGTCCCTCATGAGCCTTCTAATGTCTTTCCAGAAACCAATTAGGCAGTGTTATTCCTGATTATCTCACAGGGAGGGCACTGGAGATCAATCATCTAATGTAGCACTGTGATGAGGTGGGAGAGGGAGCACTATGCTTTATGAGAGAGGTGCCAGGGGGAGCCATTGGATGCTTATGAGGAAGAGGCTTCTATGGTACCTACGAGATAACCAGGAGTAACGTAGTCAAGTACCATCTCAGCCTCTTCTGGGGACTCCCTCTCAAGAACTCCTCATAAAGCATAGTGTTTCTCCTCTCCCCTACCATAGCACTACATCATATGGACCTCAAGTATCCCAGTCCTATTACTCACCCAAAAGCCATCTCTGCCTCATTGCCTATTCTTTCTGGCTCCTAAAAGATGAAGGAAAGTAGAAGGAAAAAAACAGTAGATATTCCTGAAGGAGAAACTACTTCAAACAGTTTACAGATCCTATACAGATAAAATCCAAATCCTCACTGCCATCAAGAGCTGTGTGCTAGCAGATATACAAACTTCCTATGAGGTGAACAAGTATATTACAAATAATAACAGTGCCTTATATCCCTGTTCTTTGTAATAAAAAAACTGGTAAGTTTGGAGTAAATTTACTAAGCAGTGTTATATAATCTCAGCTGGTGTAATGGGAGGATTTGGAGTAAAATTCAAGGAAGATCACATTTTTTTAAAGTATAGAAAGTAATTAATAGAGTTGCCCTATGCTTTAAACACTTCAGAGATCAGTGGTTCTGTCCATGTATGCTTCCTTCACATCTTGTTCCTATACCTTAGTATGTTTTCATGAGTCACTCTGACCAAAAAATTAATTGCTGGTAGCTAACCATCTGGTGACAAACCTCTCTTAATTTAACTGGGCTTGGTCCTTGGACAAGAGATGTCCGTTCATTACCACAATCATCCTCAAAGCTTCTTCAGTTTGGGAGAAGCTGCCAGGTATTGCTTTCTTCAGGCATAGTCTCTGAGAACCCAGAATCATTTTCACATCACAAGATACCATAGCAACAAGTCTCATAGTAAAGTATCTTCCTTTACATATTTTTTTACAGTTAAAATACTTTTAAGAAAGGTATTGTTTTAGTTGATAAATTATGTGGCTATAATATATTAATATTTTTGTCTTATTCTGTCATATTTTCATTTTATAAAGACCTGAGTTCAAATCCAGCCTCACATATTTAACCAAGTTGTGTTACTCTGGGTAAGCCACATAACCCCTGTCTGCCTCAGTCTCCTCATCTGTGAAATGAGGATAATAATAGCGCCAGCCTGTCAGAGTTGTTAAAGGACATAATATTTGTCAAGCTGAAAGCAAATGTGCAATATTTGCAAACTTGAAAGTACTAAACAAATGCTAAGTATTATGAATATTGTTACTATTGTCATTATTAAATAGAAAGTGCCAGGCTATCATGAATCATGCCTGCCTAGTTTAATGCAATACAGCAGAGAAGGTCCTAAGCTTAGAGTCTAGAGATCTGGGTTCAGATCCTGATTCTGCCACCGTGACCACTGCCAAGATTCTTAAGTCTCAGTTTCCTCATCTGTGAAATGGGGATCATGGGATCATAGATATGGAATTGAAAGAGATCATAGAGGCCATCTAGTCTACTTCCTCATTTTACAGATCAGGAAACTGAGAATCAGAGAGGTGAAGTGTTTGCCCACAGTTTTACAGTCAGCAAATAGCAGAGGGAAGTTTAAGCCCAATCTCCAGACTCCAAATCCTTTCCCACTACACCCTGCATTTCTTAAAGGGTAATTAGAAGGAAAATGCTTTGTAAACTTTAAAATGCTCTGCACATAGTGACTATTAGGATTTCCAGTCAGAAGTCTAACTATATATCACGGATGCAATTTTCTAGCCTTACTATTCTTTAATACTATTTTTTATTATTATTAATACCTGATTCCAAAAAAAGCCAGTGACTGTTAAGGGCCTATTTTTTAAAGGACTCTTTAATAATAAAACCTCAATATAGTAATATAGTAATTTTATTAAAATTGCAGGATCTCATAAAATAATGAGATGAAATCTAGTACATGAGGATGATGTACAGAGCTATGTTAGAAAACCTTTAGATATTCAATTACTTTTGAAAATTTTTTTTGTTTTTCCTCAATTACATGTAAACAAAAATTTTTAATTTTTTTAAATTTTGATCTCCAAATTCTTTCCCACTCCTCCCCCTTCCTTGAGAAGTCAAGCAGTTTGATGTAGATTATACATGTGTCATTACTGAATCATTTCAGTCATGTCAAACTTTTCACGATTCCATTTGGGGCTGTCATGGCAAAGATGCGGGAGTGGTTTTCCATTTCCTTCTCTAGTCCATTTTTACAAATAAGGAACTGAGGCAAACAGGGTTAAGTGACTTTGTCCAGAATCACACAGCTAGTAAGTGTCTGAGGCCAGATTTGAACTCAAGTCCTCCTGACCCTAGGGCCAGCAGTCTATCCACTATACCACCTACCTGTCCCAATTATACATGTGTAGTCATGCTAAATATGTCCATGTTAGCCACAATGCAAAAGAAAACACAGACCAAAAAAAAAATTTTTTTTTAAGTATCCTAAAATCTGTATTCAGACTCCACCAGTTCTCTCTCTGGAGGTAGATAGCATTTTTCATCACGAGTCCTTCAGAATCATCTTGGAACATTGTATTGTTGAGAATTAAGTCATTCACAGTCGAGCAATCCAATTACTTTTAATGAGATCTTTTTTAAAGGTTAACATATGGTATAAGCATGAAATGAATTTCTGGCTAGCCTCCTAATGATTTTCTTCAACATGAATTCAATTCAATGAACAGAAATTCTGAGTAATTGGAAACAACATATCAAAAGTGGCATTTCATTCACCAGAGCCCAGTGATCTTCTTTGTGTCACTAACTCAGAAAAACATTTCCCTAAATCTCTATAACAGAAGTACTGAATTGGCAAAGACAAAGAACAGCATAATTTTGGAATCAGGAAGGTCTGGGTTTGAATCTCGCTTCTGACACTCACTAGCTGTGTGACCCTAGGCAAGTCACTTAACCTCTCTGAGACTCAGAATAATTTCTACTTCACACATCTGAAGTAAAGTTGAAACGAGATAATTTATACATAGTTCAAGGCAAACAGCATGGAATTGTCAGTTATTATTTTGATTCACACTAACATACAGGTTAGTTAACACTCAAGCAACTGGATTCCCATGGGGGAACCAATTAACTCTAAAGTGGGAGGGAGCTGCCCAATCCTTTTCCCCTGGCTTCTTAAAACTATGACAGCAGAGTATAGCAAATCTGAAACTTAAAAAGTAGCCATACCTTGGGGGCGGCGGAGCCAAGATGGCGGCTGGGAAGCAGTGACTGGCATGAGCTCCCCACCAAGTCCCTCCAAAAACCTATAAAAAATGGCTCTGAACCAATTCTAGAGCTGCAGAACCCACAAAGTGGCAGAGGGAAGCAGGGCTCCAGCCCAGGACAGCCTGGATGGTCTCTGGGTAAGGTCTGTCCTGCACGGAGCTCCCAGCTCCCACCTGAGGGGAGCGGGGCTGAGCCCAGCAGACCAACCAGACCAGCAGCCGAGCGGAGAGTGCCCTACAGTCCTGAATTACTAAGCTGTGGCATCTACCAGACGTTTCAACCCACAAAGAGCAAAGACAACAGAGAAGGTTAGTGGGAAAAGCTGCGGGACTGAGTTTGCGTTTCGGCCACCGCCCCTGGGGCAGCGGAGGTGGGGCAGCTTTAGAACTAAGGCTGCAGTTGCTTCTGGCCCCAGGCCCACCTGGTGGGAGGAATTAAGTGGCTGATCAGAACAGGAGTGAAGAGCCTGCTGAAGATTTAAGCCCACTCCAGGTA
>CM053626.1:154986268-155003291 GCA_028646595.1 Phalanger gymnotis | reverse complement strand
TCGGAATGGGGAGGCTGGTTCACTAATTCGTTGCTCTGGGGCCTAAATAAATGTTCTGATGCTTTCTACTTAGAGAATCCCTCATACCTTGCGGTTTCAAACCATTCAAACATATATATAATTATATTTGAGATCATAAATTCAGCCTTCCTACTACAGGTGGAGCCACAGACAGGATAACACATATTTAGCAGCTACTACATTAAGGGAACAGAGGGCTTGGAATATGATATTCTGGAGGTCAAAGGAGATAGGATTAAAACCAAGAGTCACCTTCCCAGCAAAACTGAGTATAATGCTTCAGTGGGGGAAATGGACATTCAGTAAGATGGAGGACTTTAAAACATTCTTGAAGAAAAGACCAGAGCTGAATAGTGAATTTCACTTTCAAATATAAGACTGAAGAGAAGCATGAAAAGATAAATGTGAAAGAAAAATTTCATAGGGGACTTATTAAAGTTGAACTGTTTACATTCCTACATGGAAAGATGATATTTGTAACTCACGAGGCCTTTCTCAGTATTAGGGTAGCTGGAAGGAATATATATAAACAGAGGGCACAGGGTGAGTTGAATATGATGATATCTAAATTTAGATAGATTTATGATGATATATAAATTTATTTAGATGATATCTAAAAATAAAATTAAGGGATGAGAGAAAGGAATGTGCTGGCAGAAGGAGAAAGAGAGAGGTAGAATGGGGTAAGTTATCTCAAATAAAAGAGGCAAGAAAAAGCTTTTACAGTGAAGCAGAAGAGGTAGGAGGTGAGAGGGAATGAGTGAACCTTACTCTCATCAGATTTGGCTTAAGGAGGGAATAACATACACACTCAATTGGGTATGAAAATCTATCTTACCCTACAGGAAAGTAGGAGGGAAGGGGATAAGAGAGGGGGGATGATAGAAGAGAGGGCAAAAGGGAGGAGAGGGTAGTCAGAAACAAATACTTTTGAGGAGAGACAGGGCCAAAGAAGAGAATAGAATAAATGGGGGGATGGGATAGGATGGAGGGAAATATAGTTAGTCTTTCACAACGTGACTGTTATGGAAATGTTTTGCATGACTACACATGTATAACCTGTATCAAATTGCTTGCCTTCTTAATGAGGGTGGGTAGGGAGGGAGGAAGGGAGAGAATGCAGAGCTCAAAGTTTTAAAAACAAATGTTAAAAATTGTTTTTACATGCAACTGGGAAATAAGATATACAGGCAATGGGCTATAGAAATCTATCTTGCCCTACAGGAAAATAGAAGAGAAGGGGATAAGGGGGAGGGAGTGGATGATAGAATGGAGGGCAAATTGGGGGAGGGGTAATCAGAATGCATGCCTTCTTGGGGTGGGGGAGGGAATAGATGGGGAGAAAATGTTGAAGTCAAAATCATGCGGAAGTGAATGCTGAAGACTAAAAATAAATTAATAAAAAAACAAGGAGGTTGTTTCATTTTTTGTTTGTTTGGTTTTTTAGTCATAAGCTACATGGCCCAGTACAATATGACTTGGTGACCTGTAAAGTTTTTTAAAAAGTGTTACTATTTTTGTTGCTTTTTTATGGAACTTACTACTGATCTTCTCTGGAACCACAAGGTTCCTTGGAACAAATCTTAAAACCACTGCCCTAGATGGACTTCCTCCAACAGCTTAACTCCTCAAATATTTTCCATTCTCTTAACCTGCACTGACCCACTTTTTACTTCTATCATTAAACCTTCTTTAACTTCAAAACAATTTATTCATTACCTCCTATCCCCAAGCAATTGTCTGACTCCTTCAATTCATTCTGCTTAACATATGCCATCTAGGAAGACCTAAACTAATATTCTTGACCAGTCAGAAAATCCATAGCTATACTGAACACAAGAACTAGGGACAACAAGTTAATGAATACTGTGATTGATTTATGTTTTCACAATTAAAGCAGATTCGCTAAGATGGGGCCTTTCAAAATCTGTGTCATGTTTTGTGATCAATCAATCAAAGCTTTTATTAAGCACCTATTTTGTAAGGAAAATGTACTAGGAACTGGTCATACAAAGACAAAAAAAAACAGTCCACAGTCTTATCGAGTTTACACTCTATGGGAAGAAGCATGTGCACAAAGAAGTGAAAATGACCTATGTGCAAAATTGTTGTTCAGTCATGTCTCACTCTTTGTGACCCCATTTGGAGTTTTCTTGGTAAAGATAAGAGAGTGGTTTGCCATTTCCTTCTTCAGCTCATTTGCAGATGAGGAAACTAAGGCAAACAGGGTTAAGTGACTTGCCTAGAGTCACACAGCTAGTAAGTGTCTGAGACCAGATTTGACCTCTGGAAGATGAGTCTCCCTGACTCCCAGTGAGGTGCTCTATTCACTACACCATCCGGCTGTCCTCTGAAAAAATAAATACAAAGTAATTTTGGTGGGGGATAATAGCAGTTGAGATGATCAGAAAAGGCAACATGGAAGAAGTAGAAGTTATGGATACATCTATTTAATGATTCTGAATAATTGACTGAAATCCTCCACATCTGTTTTTCCATCATTAAAGTGAAATGCATTATTAATGTGAAAGCATTATGACAATTGCCAGATACTGCTACATATTTGTAGAAATAAAGTGCCCTCTCCAGTTGGTGTCATTTGCCTCAAGACAAATTATCCTTCAACTCTTGAAACTGTGTGGGAAGATGGATAGTTTCAATGGTGCCACTTTAGAGGGGTAGAATTACATTGTATCTACAAATATTGGAAAGATTTTCATCTGAAAGAAAAACTAGATTTTTTAATAGCTCCAAAGGGAAGAATTAAGAATGATGGGGAGGTACATTTATGTTCCACAGAAGGAACTTCCTGTCCAATAGTGAAAATGGACTACCTTATGAAGTAATGAATACATTGTCATTCAGAGGCTGGATGGAAATTTGTCAAGAATGTAAATGTTAAATGCTAATGACAACGAAAAAGGCTTTAGAAGATATGTTGGGATCTTCTGCCCCCAAATACTCAGTGACTCCCAATTGTCTGAGTAAATTTCAACTCCTTTCCTTGATATTCAAGATTGGCCACAATTCGTTGGCACCCTACCTTTCCAGGCTTTCCTCATACTATTTCCTGCCACATGTGACTGTTACTGCTTCTAGAGTTAATCTGTTTGTGAATATCTTCCTAAATGGTAATGCAAGAACCCCCACTGATGCTCTTCCCCTTAACAATTAGCCAGTAGATGAAGTTCTTTATCAAGGGCACTTACTTAACTGGCTCAGCAATTAAACACTTTTGCCAACACCAGGAGCACATTCCCCCATACATAGATTTAGAGTACAAGAGCAGGAAAGAAAATGAATTTAAAGAAAAGTATCATCATAGTGAGACATACATATAGGGAACACTTATAGCCAAGGCAACTCATGAGCTAGATCAGCAGCATATGGGTGTAGCATTTAGGCCGAATAAGCCAATCTGCTGCTAGGCTGGATCTAGCAGGTTACTTATTGTGGCTGTTCTGACTCCTCACCAGGCTCCACTAATGCTGGACTGAACTGGGAAGATACTGGGTAGGGCATCTCCAAAGGATGGGCCAATTGTTTGTCCGTTGGCCTTGTTATTTAGTGGACAGCTATAGTCTTTCTAGCCCTTAAACTGGAAGGGTACTTTCCAGGGAATAAGGTATATGAAGACCAGAAAGGAAAGAAAAGGTTAGGTTATGAAGGGCTTTGAATTCCAAACAGAGGATTTTGTATTTGATTATATTTGGAGGTGATAGGGAGCCACTGGAATTTATTGAGTGGGGAAGAGAGGGGAGAGTGACATGATCAGACCTGTGCTTCAGGAAAATCACGTTGGTGGCTGAATGAAGGATTAGAATGGGGAGAGACTTGAGACAGGCATGATCCCCCACCTCCAGAAGGCTATTCCAGTAGTCCAGGCTTGAGGTGATAAAAGCCTACACTAGAATGTTATCACTGTCAGAGGAGAGACAGGAGGCATATTGGAGAAATGCTGCAAAGGTGAAATCAACAGGCCTTGACAACAGACTGAATATGAGAAGTGAGAGATAGAGGAGTAGAACAACTCCTGGGTTGTGAGTCCAAGGGACTAGGAGAATAGTGTTGCCATTTACAGTAATGAAGAAGGCAGGAGGAAGGGAAGAATTTAGGAGAAGAAAAAATGAGTTCCATTTTGGACTTGTTTAGTTTTAGAGGTTCACTGGAATCCAGATGGAGATGTCTGAAAGGCAATCGAATATGCAAAATTGGAAGTCAGCAAAGAGGTTGGAGCAGGATATGGAGATTCGATGACATCACTGAGTGAAGTAGAAATTTGCGTATAGTAGAGACATGTGATTTCACATAAAATCATTTTATATTTGTCTTTGTTTATGAACGTGAAATAAATATATCTGTTGGTATTTTTCAAGTTTGTAACAATAAAACATTTTTGAAAGGAGGAATAGGGGAGTTGCCATTATATAAGAGAATGACGAGTGTTCTGATTTTCAAGAAAAGGAAGGATGGAGTTTGCAGACTATAAGATAATGATCTTGAGTTGATCTCTGGAAGAACTCTAGAATACATGATTATTTTTAGAAGTAATCAGGGTTAAGTGACTTGCCCAGTGTCACAGAGCTAATAAGCGTCTGAGCCTGGATTTGTACTCAGGTCTTCCTGACTCCAGAGCCGATGTTCTACCCACTGTGCCACCTAGCTGCCCTAGAGTGCATTATTAAAGAGATAATTAGTGAACTTTGGAAAAGGGAAGTGCTGATCACTAAAAGACAGCATGGATGGCTTCATCAAAAATAGATCATGCCAGACCGATCTCATTTCCTTCTTTTGATAGGGCGAGTAGCCATAGTGAATCAGGACAATGAAGTAGAAAGAGCATAACTAGATTCAGCAAACTATTTGACAGTTTTTATGTTATCCTTTTGCATAAAATGAAGACCCATATGTGTAGATGACAACATTGTTAGGTGAATTCAAAGCTTGTTGAATGACTACATAAAAGAATAGACTTAAATGAGTCAATGTCAATTTGGAGGGAAGCCTAGTGGAAGGCCACAGGGATCTGTCCTTGGTTCCATTTTTTTTAACATGCTTAATCAATGACAGATAAAGGCAAACATGGCATCCTTAATTATAAGGATGACATAAAGCTGAGAGGCATAGCTGAAATATTACATAGCCAACGTAGGATCCAAAAACATCTTGCCTGTCTAGAGTGATAAATTGGATCATTATGATGAAATATGAAGTTCCAAACTTGGATTTTAAAAAACCCAGATTCATGAGTATAAGATATAGAAGGTATGGCTAGTTTGTCTGAAAAAGACCTAAAGATTTTAGAGGACTATAAGCTCAATCCAAATTAAAACTGTAGTACGACAGCCAGAAAAGCTAATGTAACCTTGGACGCACTAAGGAAAGCATGGTGCCCTAAGTGATCGTGTCACCATACTACACCCTGGTTAGACTGTCTGAGGAGTGCGATGTTCAATTGTGAATGCCAAATTTTAGGAAAGACATTATAAAATGCAGAGAATCCAGAACAGGGCAATGAAAATGGAAAAAGACCTTGAGACTGTGCCACATAAGGAATAGTTGAAGGAACTGTGGCGACTTAGCCTGGAGAAAAGAAGATGGGGGGCATTTTAGGGGACATTTAGGGGGCACTATCTTCAATTATTTGAAGGGCTGTGATATGGGAGAGGGATTAGATGGAGGCTGCTTATCTCAAGAAGGCCAAGCTAGGGACAATGGGTAAATACTACAAAAAAAAGCACTTTTAAGCTTGATATCCAAAAGACATCTTACCTATTAGAACTGTCCAAAAGTCAAATCCCCCAGAAATAGTGAGGTTCCTCTCATTGGAGAGGCCAGATGACTACTTGCTGGGTATGTTGTATAGAAGATTCATAATATAATCATTAATAATGTAATGCTTTTAAGGTTTGCAAAGTGCTTTTTATATTTGTTATATTTAATTTGATTCACACAAAAATCCTCTAGGGTGGTGCTAATATCATTGTTTTACAAACGAGGAAACTGAACTGGGAGAAATTAGATGATTTAACAAGAGTCATTCAGCTAGTACAGCTAGTCAGGATATGACCTCAAGTCTTCCTGACTTCAAATCTTGCCCTCTATTCACTATGCAACCTATTAGCCTAGTCTTGCTTAGGCACATTCTGAAATAGACCGCCTTTAATATCCCTTCCTTCCAATAGGAGAGTTTATGGCTATATCTCAAAGAGCAATTCTGTCATTCCCACCTTACACACCAACTTACCCTCCCCCAAGTACTTTTGAATTCACCAACACTGGCCTCCTTGCCTTTCCTCAGACAAACAAAACATTCCGTCTCCTGACTCCTGGCCTGTACACCATGACTAGAATGTTCTCTTTCTTTATCTTTGCTTCCTGGCACCCCTGGCATCCTAAAAAATCCCATCTTCTACAGGAAGCCTTTCTTGTTGTTGTTTAGTTATTTCAGTCATGTCTTATTCTTCATGATCCCATTTGGGGTTTTCTTGGCAAAAATATTGGAGTGGTTTGTCATTTCCTTCTCCCGCTCATTTTACAGATGAGGAAACTGAGGCAAACAAAGTTGAATGACTTGCCCGAGATCACACAGCTAATGTCTTCAGCCATATTTGAATTCAGGTCATCCTGATGCCAGGCCCAGCACTCTATCCACTGTGTCATCTGGCTGCCCCAAGCCTTTCTTGATTCTCCATTAATTTTGGTGCCTTTCATCTAGTAGTTTATTTCTAATTTATTCAACTCTTTATAGCTTGTTTGTGTATAGTTACTTGCATGTTGTTTTCCCCATTAAGCTATTAGCTAGCTAAGAGGAGAGACCGCATTTCTCTGTATCCCCAGTGCTTAACACGATGCCTGGCACGTAACAGGTATTTAACAAATCTTTATTGCCCAACTAACTCTTTGGAAGGATGAAAAGTAGCCCATGTTTTTTTATTAATGTTCTATAACATTCACATTCAGACTTTTATTTGTATCATTTCTGATACACAATTGTATGTGTTTTGTCCTTTGTTCTCAAAGAGGACCATGACATCAAGGAAATGATGTCATGACTTGCGATAGACTTTGATTTGAATGAGGGAGGGCCATGCAAGATCACCAGTCTCACTTTCTTCTCCAGAGCCATCTGGGCCCAGTGGCCAGATATTGATCAGGATGACTGGAGATGGCTCAGGACGCAATGGGAGACCTTGGCCCTTTTAAGCTAAGGTCCTTTCAGGTTCTCACTTTGAATGAGGCAATGCCCCCCAAAAAAATAAAATTCAGAGGGAAAGACACTCAGGATTGCTGGCCAAAAGAGAAACTGTTACTATTTACATTCACTATGAGCCAGGAGGGCCCCCAAAATAATCATTAAGTGGTGCTTGGGCAGGGACCTATTGTCCAATCTATGAGATCCAGAGAGAATTGGGCTTAAGGCTTGGTGTTTGAGAAAGAAATCTAGCCAGTAAACCCCAAGTTAACTAGGTAGCTTTCAGATGTCAAAATTTACCTTCCTTTGGGCAGAACACCCTCCAGTAAGGAGAAAGAGGAAGAGAGAGGAGGGGAGTCAAGTGAAGGGGAAGGGAGGAGAGGAGCGCATTTACTTGCCCAACTGGAACTGGCCAGCTGGGGCCCCATTCAGGCAGCTCAGAATACTCATGGATTGTGGTTTGTCCTTCATTCTCAAAGAGGACCATGACATCAGGGAAATGATGACATGACTTGCAATTGACTTTGATTTGAGTGAGCGAGGGCTGCCATGCAAGGTCGCCATCCTCACTTTCTCCTCCGGAGCCATTTGGGTCCAGTGGCCAGATATGATCAAGATGACTGGAGATGGTCCAGGATACAGTGGGAGACCTTGGCACTTTAAAACAAATGTTCCTAATTTCATTAAAAGAAAAACCAGCCCACACATTTTACCCTTAGTATTACAATGTTGGCTCAGTTTCAAGCCAGAGTTATGGCCAAATATGTGGGAGAAGAAAGAGCTTTGGAAAAATCACAGTCATACTCATTTTTAATATAAATAAACTCAAAAAGGTCAACAGTTCAAGAAAACTTTCATCTAAGCTATTCGTATGGATTATTGTCAAGTTTTTGTTTGGTTGTAGTTGTTTTGTTGAGTCTTTTTATCTCCAAAACCTAGATATGTATCTGGTACATATTAAGGACTTAATAAATGTGGTTTTAATATAATAGGAGACAGTTTCAACACACATACATACACACACACACACACACACACACATACATACCACATACTCCAGGCTTTACCAACAGACAAATCTTCTCACCTTTAGATATATACAGAATCCACATCTTTTGACATAAGACATAGATACTCCAAGATTGACCAGGCATATGTAGCTACTTGAGAGCAGAGACTGTATTTTACCTTTTTTTGTTTCCCCCATGTTCAGCACAATGTCTGGCATATAATAGGTGTTTAATAAATCTTTATTGCCTGACTAACTCTTTAGAATGATAATTTCTTGCAGAGCAAGAAAGATAGTGGTGAGAGACATTACAAAAAGATTGACTCGGATGTGATTGGGTAAAAAGGAGTCAAAATGATTCTACGATTTTGAACACGGGAGATTGACAGACATCAAAGTCGGATGTTGCCAAATCTAAGAGCAAAGTCTGATGCGAACTTTCTGAAAACCTGTATATACCTCCCCAGAATATATTCCAGTAGCTGGCTGATAACTTGGGGAGAAATAGGTACTTTTTTTTCACTCCTGGTCAGAATAATAGTGAGAACAGCCTTGGCAGGCCAACCATATCCTTCTCATATCAGAAAACAACCAGTCATTTGAAGCCTCACCCACAAGCAGCTGAAACCAGTAGGCTATCATCATGAGAATTCACTGGGTCTTTTAATCAGAAGTAGCTTTCTGACATAATACTCAATGGTTATGCAAATGATTGAAACGTACTACAAACAGGATTCTTGGAGTAAACTATTTCTGTCCCTAAGGACATGTGCTAATTGTTCCTGCGGGCCATACCAAGTAGTTTGGAATTCTATGTAAGTAATGACTAGAGATAAATGTTGGAATGATTTTTTTAGCCTTCCTCCTTTATTCATCATTGTTGAGTAGACAATGGTGCCCTAAACTTGAAGCCAGATGATCTGAGATTTGATCCTTTTCTGTACCATTATCTCTATGTGTGTTCTCACTTCTACAAAATTCTCCTTTGTAGAATGAATACAGTAATTTTTTTTTTCTTTTGAGGCAATTGGGGTTAAGTGGCTTAACCAGAGTCACACAGCTGGTAGGTGTCCGAGGCTGGATTTGAACTCTGGGCTACCTACTGCATCACCTAGCTGCTTCAATGAATACAATAATTACAGAATTCCCACCTGCCTCTCAAGACTACTGTCATAATCAAGCGGCTGTACTGATGTAACAAGCAGTTAGATGTTGTGCATAGCACAACAAAAATGTAAGGTATGGTGATCTTCAGCAGGAGAAACTTACGAAGTGAACACTCCATGCATATCTGGGTTACAATGACCCAGAGCTTTCTGGTGGACAAAATCAGCATGTCAGACCCTGGTTTTTCTGCCGGATTGGTTGCATACACCACAGAGCCTGCCACCCTCACTGAGCTTGTCCCTAAAATACCAACTAAAACCCAACTTGGAAACTGTGATTGTGTGATACCGCAGAAGCATTCCACTTGGAAGTAACCTCCACAGCTTATAAATGAATCTCTTAGTAACTGGTTTTCTGTATTTGGGGACTAAGAACTATCAATAATTCAGACAGTATTCAAAGATAACCAAGGAAGAAAGGAAAGAAATGAAATGCCTACTATGGGCCAGATACTGTGCTAAGCATTGGACCCTCACAGCATTGTGAAGTAGGTGCTATTGAAGAAACTGAGGCAAACAGAGGTTAAGTAGTTTGCCCAAAGTCACACAGCTAATAAGTATCTGAGGCTGAATCTGAACTTGGATCTTCATGAGTCCAAGCCCAGTGTGTTATTTACTGGACCTAGTTGTCCCCAAGGATTGAAAGGAAACAAAAGACCAGAGTGCAATAAAAATAATTTCACAACATTACTTACGTCAAGCCAGAAATTTAATCGTCCTTATGCCAAAATGTCTATTCTTTCTCATTTCCACAGTTAAAATTTTTATCCTAACCTGAATCATTTCCTGTCTTGGCTATGATAACCCCTCCTTCCTAGCTGCCTTGCTACTGCATCAGTTCAGAAAAGTTTAGCCAAAGCAAATGTTGCCTCCTCTTGCTAGACATAGTCATGTTTCTCTCTCTCCCCCTCCCTTTTCTTATTGCCCTTCTACTATGTTAGATTCTGCATCCTATTTAAACTATCCTTCCTTGTCTTCCAAAATTACTTACTATGGGGTTTGTTCCCTTTCAACACACTATTAGTCCTAGAAGGGACCTTAGTGATCATGGACTCCAACCCTTACATTTTTTTTCTTTTTTTAAAAAATACATTTATTTAATATTTTATGTTTTCCCAATTGCATGTAAAAACAATTTTAAGGTTCATTTTCTTAAATTTTAAGTTCCAAATTCACGCTCTCCTTCCATCCCCTGTCCCCTCATTGAGAAGGCAAGCAGTTTAATATAGGTTATACATGTACAGTCATGCAAAACATATTAGTCATGTTTGAAAGAAAACATGAACCAGAAAAAAGGAAAGAAAAAAACTTTTAAGTAAATCTATTTTCAGACTCCATCCATTCTTTCTCCAGAGATGGATAGCATTTTTTTATTATAAGTCCTTTGGAATTATCTTGGATCATTGTATCCAGCTCAGTCTTTCACAATTGTTCATCATACAACATTGCTGTTAGTTTATACAATATTCTCCTGGTTCTGCTCACTTCACTTTGCATCAGTCTTTCCAAGTTTTTCTGAGATTATCCTGTTCATCATTTCTTATAGGAGAATACTATTACATCACAATCATACACCACAACTTGTTCAGCCTTTCTTTCCCCAATTGATGGGCATCCCCTCGGTTTCCAATTCTTTGCCACCACTAAAAGACTTGCTATAAATATTTTTGTACACATATCATATTTTCCTTTTCCGTTTTTTATTTCTTTGAGATATAGATCTACTAGTGGTATGGCTGGGCAAAAGGGCATGCATATTTTATAGCCCTTTGGACAGTTCCAAATTGCTCCCCAGATTGGTTGAATCAACTCATGACTCCAACAAACAGTGCATTAGTGTCTCAATTTTCCCGTACTCAATTTTCCAACATTTGTCATTTTACTTTTCTGTCATATTAGCCAATCTGATAGTTGTGGAGTGGTACTGCAGAGTTGTTTTAATTTGCGTTTCTTTAATCCATAGTGATTGAGAGCATTTCTTCATATGACTATAGATAGCTTTGATTACTGTGTCTGATCAACTGGGGAGTGGCTCTTAGTTTTACAAATTTTGCTCAGTTCTCTATATGTTTGAGAAATGAGGCTTTTATCAGAAAAACTTGCCATAAAAATTTTTTGCAATTATGATTTCTGTATATTTCTCTTCATCCTATCCCTCCCTGCTTTTATCTATCCCCTCTCTCCTTTCACCCTGTTCATCCTCAAAAGTACTTTACTTCTGACTACTGCCTTCTCCAATCCTCTTTTCCTTCTATCGTCCACAAACACACACACACATACACACACAAACACACAAACACACACCCCTCCACTGCCTTATCTTATCCCCTTCCCCTCCTACTTTCCCATAGATAAAATAGATTTCTATATCCAACTGAATTTATGTGTTATTCCCTCTTTGAGCCAATTCTAATGAGAGTAAGGTTCAAGCAATCCGCACTATCTCCCCCATCTTCTCCCCTGGAAAAGCTCTTTTGCACCTCTTTTATGTGAGATAATTTACCCCATTCTACCTCTCCCTTTCCCCTTCTCCGAGGGCATTCCTCTTTCTCACCTCTTAATTTTTTTTTTTAGATAATCATCCCATCATATTCAACTCATACCCATCCTCTCTGTCTATGTGTATTCATTCGAACTGGGACAAAGAGAAAGGGAGAGGTAAAATAGGGCAAAATATCTCATATAAAAGGTGTAAAAGAGCTTTTCCAGTGGAGGAGAAGATTGGAGGAGGAGGTGGGGGAGCACTTGAACCCACTTTCATTGGAATTGGCTCAAAGAGGGAGTAACACACACTCTCACGTATAGAGATCTATCTTATCCTAGAGGAAAGTAGGAGGAGAAGGGGATGAGAGAAGGGTGGGAGCTGATAGAAGGGAAGGCAGTAGTCAGAAGCAAAACACTTACCAGGATGGACTGCGTAAAAGGAGAAAAAGAAGCGGATAAATGGGGAGGAAATGGGATGGAGGGAAATACACAGTCATTATAACTGTGAAAAAAATTTACAGCAAGTTTCTCTCATAAAGGCCTCATTTCCTAAATATATGGAGAACTGAGTCAAATTTATAAAAATAAGAGCCATTCTGTAATTGATAGTCAAAGGATATGAACAGGCAGTTGTCAAAGTAATCAAAGCCATCTATGGTCATAAGAAAAAACATTCTCAACCAGTACTGAGTAGAGAAATGCAAATTAAAACAACTCTGAGGCACCACCCCGCACCTATCAGATTGGCTAATATTCTTAAGTGATTTAAAGCTCTTTAACCATAGGCCCTCCCTAGCTCTCCAGCTTTTTCTTTTACGTGACTCCCCTTTACACTCTCTATGATCCAGTCACATGGACTTACAGTGCTTTGAATGCTATGCATTCATCCCTATGCCTTTCCATTGGCTGTCTCCCACATCTGGAATACTCTACTCTCTCTGCTCCACCTTTCTGTTTCATTGGAGTCCTTCAAGACAGCTCGAACCCTACCTTCTGCAGGAGGTTTCTACTGGTCACCCAACTGCTAATGGTTTCCCCTCTAAGATTACTGTCCTATACTCTCAACATATCTTACACATACCTAGATAGTTGTATGTAGTTTCCACCCACTAGAATGTATACTCCTCAAGAGCAAGGACTATGAGAGGGTTTTCCCCCCTTTCTTTGACCCCCAGTGATTAACACATGGCACACAGTAGGTTCTTAATATGTGACTGTTGAGTGGCTGGCTGAATATTTCCTGGATGCCAATGTAGGACCTAGGTTGTCCATCTGTTATCCACAGGGGCCGAATATCTCCATGCCACTTCTTGGCCATCTCCTCAATACACTGTCTTCTCCCTGGACATTGTCCTCATCTCTTGAAACTTGCACTCTGTACTTGTGTCCTCTGGCTCTGACAGGTAAGTTTTTTGCCTTATCTTACCTGGGTCCAAATCTTCCATGTCATTTCTCATCCACCTCCACTCCATGTTTCCATATTTCCATATTCCTCCATGTTTTAGTGAGTTAATAGCTATATTTCCACATTCTTCCATGTTTTTAATAAGTTAATAGAGTTACATCAACAGACTGTAAGCTTCTCAAGGTATGGATTGTCTTACCTGTATTAGCATGCTAGGACTTAGCACAGTGGCACATAGCAAGTACTTAAATTTCGCATATGTATTGTTTGTTTTTGAGTTGTTTCAGTTATGTCTGAATCTTTTGACTCCATTTTGGAGTTTTCTTGGCAAAGGTACTGGAGTGGCTTGCTATTTACTTCTCCAGCTCATTTTGCAGATGAGGAAACTGAGGCAAAAAGTGTGAAGTGACCTGAAGAGGGTCACACAGCTAGTAAGTGTACAATACATAGTATAGTATGAGTACACATGTATATATGTGTGTGTACTATAATATAAGCATACATATATATAAAATAAATGAGTATACTTCACAAAAAATATACTATCATACCCATTTTATACTAAGAAAATATATTGTGTGGATAAGAGAAATGTTATAAAGGATAAAAATATATATGTATGCACATATCCACATTTACACAATGTGGTTATGTTTGCATTGCAATGCACACATTTATAAAGTTTTTAGAATTTTCAAAATACTTTCCTTGCAACAAAACTGCATGTATTATTGTTACTGTGTATTATTATTATTATTATTATTTTACAAATGAGCAAACTGAGGCACAGAGAGATTTAAGTGACATGCCCCTAATATGTGTTTAGGAACTTGTAGACGGGGGAACTAGGTGGTGTAGGGTAGAGCAACGGCTCTGGAGGCAGGAGGACCTGATTTCAAATTCAGCCTCAGGCACTTGACACTTACTAGCTGTGTGACCTTGGGCAAGTCACTCAGCCCATTGCCAAAGAAAGCAAAGGAAAAGAGAAAAGGAAGTTGTAGAGCTGAAAGTGGATGCCAGACTTCTAGATTCTGTGTCTAAGGCTTTTATGCTCCCATTATGCTGCTGAATGAATGAAATAAGAAAGTAGTAAAATAAAGTAGAGAGAGAAAAAAGAAAAGATGAGAAAAAGAAATGAGTACAAACCATAGGATATGATGGTGCCATCAGCAGAACCATTCATTTTCCTGTGTCCATGGCCTAACTCCAATGACTTGTCATTGCAATTATAAAATTAATATTTTAGAACAGAAACATGCACTTAGAGCTGTGTATGCTGCTCAGGCCTTTACTCATGCTATCAAATGTGAAGGGGGCTAAAAGGTACACAAAAGTCACTCCACTATTTTTGAAAAGCCTACCATTAGGATATTTGAATTGAGGCATTTCTCTCCAAAAGGGTGCTAATTAAACTCATCTTAACTAGGCTAGATAAGACATTAAAACCCATTAACACTATAAATTCATCTAAAAGAGCTACTGAAAGATATCAACTAGAGGACATAAATGGTACTTTTTCCCCTAAATGATACCCTTTATACGATATTTTCAATTTAAAATGATTTACTTTTAAATCAGGGTTTTTGTGAGGAACACATGAGATCATATTTGTAAAGTGCTTAGCATATTGCCAAGTACACAGTAGGTGCTTACTAAATGCTTACATCCTTCCTGATGATGTCCACATGTTGTGCTGAGGCCTGCTACTGACCCTCAAGATTGAGGGACTTCCTTTTGAGATATCTTCATTTTCCTTACTGTAAGTCCCTCCCTAATCAGACTCCAGTTATTCATGAACTGTGAGAGAAATCTTGGCAGGGTGTTAAAACAGAAAGGATACAAGATTAGGAGTTAGGAGAACTGAAGTTCCAGTCTCAAGCTCTACAATTGACTGTCTATGTAACCTTGGCAATTCAGTCAACCTCCTCTGTACCTCAGTATCTTCATCTGTAAAATATAGACAACCATATGTGCCTTAGTGAGTTACGCTGAGAGTCACGTGGCTTACTTTTCCAATACATTATTCCACTTGACTTTCCTAATTCTAATTTCAATATTTCATATCCAACATTTCTCATTTACTTTAAAGATCCATATGCAAATGTGGCCTTTGTTTTTTAAATGTTTTTAAAATCTAAGTAATTTCCTCCTTATTTAGTCATTTAAATTTATTAATCAGTTAACCATGTTTTCATAAAGAGATTATAAATTTGAAAGTGAATAAAAGTCAGAAGTGAACATAGAAAATAAAGAAGCAAAACATATTTTATTTATTCATATACCTTTGCTGCTTTCTTCCAAATATTCTGTTAATACTAAGGCGAAGAAGATTGGAAGCTTCTTAGGACAGAAACCATGCTTCTTTTGTATTCCCCTCAGTGCCTAGCATTGTGCTAGACACAAAGGATCACAGATTTGGAATTGTAAGGCACATTGGATAGAGCTTATCAGTCCAATTCTCTTCATTTTATAGGAAGGGAAATTAAGGCCTAGTGATGTTAAATGACTTCACTGAAGTCACACACCTAGTAAGATTTTGAAGCAAGATTAGAGCCCACAGCTTCCTGTTTCCCAGCCCAGAGGTCTAAACCTAGCTGGCTCTCATAGTAGGCACTCAGCAAATAATTGCTGATTGGTTCATCCTGTGGCGATGCTGCTGATAATCTTGAAGCATTAAGATATCCTAAAGAAGAGCTGGGAGGAAGCATATGGCAGGCAAGTCAAACCATCTTCACTATCTTGAATACCACACTCTATTGGACCTTGGATGGAGAAAGCCTTGGTAATAATCATGCCCACCAGATTGCTGGCCTTATTTCCAACTGGAGGCCTAAAGGCACCATCGAGGAGGACAAACACTGTGCGAGTAGCCCACCTTCCTAACCATCATCAAGACCAACTACTGACCAACTGCTACCATGGGCAGGTAAGCTCAAGAGTCCTGGGAGTTGTAACACCACCAAGACCACTAGCCCTGTTTCCAGCCCTGCCCTATCAACAAGTATGGGAAAGTAACCCCCATGGAGATGTGGTCTGACATGTGCTTCTGTGATTGTTGTAGCCACAGCTACCAAAGATTCAGATATGAAAGATTTTACCACCAAAACCCTTGACACTATTAAATGATTTAGCCTCAGTGACTGTTAAGATTTTATCAATGGCAGTAAAGATCAAATACTG
This sequence comes from Phalanger gymnotis, assembly GCA_028646595.1. Classification (NCBI taxonomy): domain Eukaryota; kingdom Metazoa; phylum Chordata; class Mammalia; order Diprotodontia; family Phalangeridae; genus Phalanger; species Phalanger gymnotis. Next base: position 154,986,831 of record CM053626.1, on the reverse strand, counting down.
CTCTTTTCCCTCCCTTCTTTCCCTCTACTAAAATGTGTTTTTGTGCCTTTTCATTTGGTGTAAATTGCCCTTTTATACTACCTCCTTACCTCCTCTCTCAAAGCCCTCCCTTTATATCTCTTAATTATGTTTTTTATCCTTATATCAGTTATTTTATACAGACATTCACAGTCTATGTGTATCCCTTTCAATTGTCATAGTAGCTGTACTATTCTCAAGATTGACATATATATGTATATATATAAAACATACATAAGACAATGTAATTCTATATAAAGGTGCAAATAATTTGCGTTATTGATTAATAAGGTTTGTGGGGGTTTCCCCCCTGTTTACCTTTTTATGTCTCCCTTGAGATTTGTATTTTGAAATCAAATTTTCCATTGAGTTCTGGCCTTTTCATCACGAAGGTCTGGAAATCCCTTATTCCATTGAATGTCCATCTCCTTCTCTGAATAATTATGCTTAAATTTGCTGGGTAGTTGATCCTTGGTTGTAGTCTCAGCTCCTTTGCCCTTCGGAATATCATATTCCAGTTTCTCCTGTCTTTTAAAGTAGAAGCT
>CM053626.1:154927899-154985768 GCA_028646595.1 Phalanger gymnotis | reverse complement strand
GCTGGGGGCTGGGAGTTCTGTTCGGGACAGACCTTACCCCGAGACCATCCAGGCAGACCTGGGCTGGAGTCCTGCTTCCCTCTGCCCTTTTGTGGGTTCTGTAGTTCTAGAATTGGTTCAGAGCCATTTTTTCATAGGTTTTTGGAGGGACTTGGAGGGGAGCTCACGCCGGTTACTGCTTTCCAGTTGCCATCTTGGCTCCGCCCCTCCAGGCAACTTTTTCTATTTGTATTCCTAGCAATTGGCCCAATACTATGCACATTAATAAATGCATTTCCATTCGTTTATTCTAAAGCAAAGAATGCATTTCTACTCTCCACCCTCATCCACTTCCCTAAAATTTCTGAATGGCTGGCAAGGTCACACAGTGGATAGAGAGGAGCTTGGAATCAGGAAGACTCATGTTCCTGAGTTCAAATCTGGCCTCAGACACTTACTAGCTGTGTGACTTTGGGCAAGTCACTTAACCCTGTTTGCCTCAGTTTCCTCATTTGTAAAATAAGCTGGAGAAGAAAATGGCAAACAACTCTAGTATCTTTGCCAAGAAAACCCCAAATGGGGTCATGAAGATTCAGACACAACCAAGATGAGTGAACAGCAGAAGCAACTCCATTAGCTACCCCACAAAAAAAAAAGACATTTAAAGGACATCGATTAAAGTATAAAAGCAACAGAATATTATCAGAAACTTCTATGGATCACATTTAGGCTATTTCTGTGGAGATTAGCCCTGCCTTAGCTTGCATTTCTTCATCTCCTTATTTGAACCAGGTGCAAGTAAAGCATACTTATAATCAGAGAGGTACAAGGAGGACAAAAGAGCTACCAAAGTCAATATGAGGCTCTGCCAGAAATGTAAGACTAGAACTAGGGTAGTATTATGTCATGGAGCCTGAAGAAGGAAGGAATTTCAAGAAGAGATATCAGAGCCCACCAGGATAATTAGATTATGTTTTTAATGAGAACACAAGAAAACACTCCACTTATCCCTTTGTCCCAATCTGACGATACCCTTTAAAAATCAAATAAATAAAATTTCAGAAGAGCACATAATTAATTACCCCTTCAAACATACCATTGGATCAATTCCAATAACATAAGGAGTGCTAGCAGGAAAAGCTCTCCATGCAACTATTAGGAAAGCAATTACCGTATTTATGTAAGACCCATGAGGAGACTTCTAATTTGGGATCTGCAAAAGTACCAAGAACTCTCTTGATAACAAACATGGACAAATGTATAATATGAAGTTCTGAACATGCTCCCTTGGGAATTTGAGCACTAGACTTTCTACTTTAAGCTTGGTATTGTTGCTGCTGCTACTGCTGATATGAATAATATGAGAAGAAAAAAATATCTTCTATTTCATACAAAGTTTGAGGTGAAAGACTAAAGAAAGAATATTTGAAGAGAAGAAATATGTAATTAGTAGTACAGTAGTATTGTGTTACTATTTTACTATTACTAAATTAGTAATAGTAAAGCTATTGGTAATGAGACATGTTTACCCAGACAAAGAAAAGCCTGAGGATGTGCAATGATACAATAGATTCACTCCCCCATAGCACCTGGTCTTTCATTGCTCCTCTGTTTTTGGTTCTTTTCTTAAGTGTAGTATTTACTTGCCAACCCACAATGTAGCAAGTGCTATCACACTACTGCTCTACCTCTCAGGCAAACTCATCCTTTGTTATCTCAGGGAGAACTGGTTCTACCTCTCACTATTCTCATGGTCCTGAGAGTAACCCTTGTCAGTGACTAGTATTATGGTTATAGCTCATGAGCCCCCACCAGTATATTTTCCATTAACAAATCAGCTACTGAATCTTGATTAACATTAACTAAAACATTTACTGAAAATGTGAGGCAAGAACATAATATCAGTTAATAAAAATCAATTAAAACATTTATTAAACATTTACTATATGTCAGATACTTATTATTGCTCACACATGACATTCCCCTCAGGGCCTTTTAAATCTCCCATGCCTGGAATGCCCTCCCTCATCATCTCTCCCTCTTAGTTTCCCTGACTTCTTTCAAGAATAAGTTCCTATTTTTTAATTCTGTTTTCCCTCTACCTCCACTACATACATACATACATCTATATACACATATATACATACATATATTCACACCTACATAAAACCACATACAACATACATACACATGTAAATGTATGTGTGTTTATAGAATAATTGTTTGCATGTTGTCTTCCAGGGACTATACTTTTGTTTTTCTTTGTGTCCTCAATAATAAAAATTGTGCTTGGCACATAATAAGTAATTAACAAATGTTTACTGAATGACTGACTGGCTAGCATCTGGAGGGACTGAGAAAGACCGTCTAAAGAAGGTAAGATTTAAACTGAGTCATGAAGAAAGCCAGAGATAGGTATACACCAAATGGCACAGAATTCAAAATTTTAAGGAAAAGTTTAACGAATTATAGACAGAAATAGACAGTAAAACTATACTACTAGGAAATCTCAATGTACTCCTCTCAGACCTAGATAAATCCTAACATAAAATAAATAAGAAAGAAGTTAAGGAGATGAATAGAAATTTGTATTAAGGCATTAAAAATTCACAGATACAGAAAAACAAAAACATTGAATACATCTTTTTTCTGACTATAATGTAATAAAAATTATATTCAATAAGAACCCTTATAGCATAGATTAAAAATTAGTTGGAAACTAACTAATCTAATCCTAAAGATTGAGTGAGTCAAAGAACAAATCATAGAAACAACCAATTACTTCATCGAAGATAATGACAACAATAAGATAACATACCAAAATGTGTAGGATGAGGTCAAAGCAGTATTTATGGGAAATTTTATATCTCTAGATACTTGTGTTAATGAAAGAGAGGAAAGAACAAATCAATTAGGTGGGTACACACCTAAAAAATGAGATTAAGAGTCAGAGGGGATAACATGCAAAAGTATGAATATGAGAGTTGAAAGAAAAGAGAAAGTAGGCCAGTGTAACTAGATTATAGAGTACACGGAGAGGAGTAAAATGTAAGGTGATTAAAACTATAGAAAAGGGCCAGATTGTTAAGAACTTTAAGTGCCAAACATAGGGCTTTATATTTGATACTGAAAGTTAGTCATATACTTTTCAAAAATTACATTGGCAGTTGAGTGGTGAATAGATTGGAATGGAGTGAGACTTGAAGCAGGGAAGGATAATTTAATACTTTTGGTGAGAGGTAATGAGGGCCTAAATTAGTGTTTATGAAGGTAGTAGCAAAAAGATTTGGCAATAAATTGGCTAAATGGGGTGAGTATGAGTGAAGGGAGTTAAGAATGATATCAAGATTGCAAACTTGATTTTAAGTATGGTTGTACACTTGACAGTATGTAATGTTAATGAAATAGGAAGATCTTCCCCATCCATTAATAGGCCTATGTGTCCTGCTTTGAGCTCTGGCCCAGTTCACAGCTGTGATACATCCTAAGTCACAGAGTCCATTGGGGGGGGGGGGAAGCTTGCTTAGAGGAGGCTTGCTTGTAGGAAGGCTTTTACACCTTTTGCTAATTTCTAATTAGGCATTGATCCATGAGGGTTGTGATACTTTCTGGCTCCAAGAAGTATATATATACTTGGAAAAGGATCTTTTGACTGCCTGGTCAAGGCTCTGAGTAGTCATAGGTTCAGAACTTCCCCACTGCTCAGATATAAAGGCTCTCTCAATCCAGTGGTATATGTAAAGTGTATAGCAATATCGCTCTGGTTCAGGCAGCTAAGAGCCCTGTCTGTTGGTCTTTATGCTAATGTCTCTGCTTGTAATTTCTGCTTGTAATCTCTGTATTTTCTCTGACATTCAGGGGGCTGACTTTTCTCCTGAACTAGTGAATATAAGAGTTTGGGGAGAAAGATAAGTTCTGTTTTGGAATGCTGATTTTTGAGTTGCCTACAGCACATCTAATTCAATGGTGGGATTCAAATAAATTAACAACTGGTTCTCCACAGAACCAAGCTGAGGCACTACCCCCACTCCCACTAATGACAGATTTGCAGGGCCTGCCCCAACTAATAACAGGTTCACTGAACTCAATCTAAAATTAGGTACCAGTTCTGCTGAACAGGTACTAACCAATGCAAACCAGTGTGAACCAGCTGAATCCCACCACTGATCTAACTACCCTGACATCCTAGTTTCTCGGTATATTCAGTTAATATGAACTACTCTTCCTCTCTACCTCAGCTACACAAAAATGATCATACCCTTCTTCCTCTTGCAATCACCCACATGAGCCCTCCCATGTTTTGAAGTCAAAATTTCCTTTGTCTAGACGTTATCTTTTATCATTCCATCTTTTCCTATGTCTCATGACCTCTAAGCTTGTTCTTTATCCTCACTGTAATTCTCCATTTTCTTCGTTTTTCTACAGGCTATAATCCCCTTCCTTCCCTATCGTGACACCTTGGTAAATCAATTCAACTCTACATTCTCCTCAGTTCTCAAATCCCCATTCTCCTAGTCCTATCACTGTACTTACTAAACCCTTACCATAGGTTACTCATACCATTCATTCACCTTCTTTTGCTTCTGTTGAAGCATACTGTCAAAATGAGCTAAAATCACAAAATCATGCTGATTGGGTCTATTATAAATTTACCTTATCCAATTTCAGCTTGGCCTTCACTACAAAAAGGAAATCATTCTATTCCTCCATGAACAATTCACTATCATAACAAATTTCCCAAAACCTTTTCATTTCTCCTTAATCCTCCTGTACCACCACCTCTCTTCATTCTCTTTAGCTGAGGATATTGCCTTGTACTTCACTGGGAAAAAAAATGAATACATTCATTAATTGAGTACATTCCCTCATCTCTCTTAATCTCCCATCATTCAGGCATCTCTCTTCACCTTTTAGTCTCAAATAAAGAGATACTAGTCCTCTCAACAGGGCCAGCCCCCCTTCCCCATATGTACCTTTGATCCCATCTCCCCACACTAGATTGTCCCCACTACCATCTCCATTCTCTTTCTTATCTTCAATATCTTCCTGTCTACTGGCTTCTACATTGCCTAAAAACACATTCATGTGTCCCCCATCTTAAAAAAACTCACTTGATTCCCAGCCATTATCCTATGCATCTTGCCCCTTTCTTCACTAAACTTCTTGAGAAAGTTGTCTACACTTGCTACTTCCCATTCCTATTTTCTCACTCAATTCTAAAGCCTTTAGTAATCTTGCTTCTAATTTCATCATTTGACTAAAATTACCCTGTCCCAGATACCAAAGATCCAACTGCCAGATTTAATGATATTTTGTCATCCTTTCCCTTGTTGACCTCTCTGCAGCATCTGACACTTCTTGCCAACCTCAGTTCTGGATATTTCCTCTCAAAACTTGTTTGCACTGTTCTCTCCTGGTTTTCCTCCTATCCATGTGGCTGGTTCTTCTCAGTCTCCTTTGCTGGCTTGTAAACCTGAGTCATACTATCCCACGAATGCACACAGTATCCATAGTGAAAGTGTACACATATTTAAAGTCCCAGGGTAGTAGGGCACACGTGTAGAGAATACATTGTAACTGTATGAAACATCAACTATAGTTAACTAGGATAAATTGAGAAGACTTTTATGAATTGATGCATAGCAAAGTAAGCAGAGCCAAGAGAAAATATACACAATGATCCCAACAATGTGAAGGAAAACAGCACAAAAAGACATCAGAATTTGTCTTAGATCGATGTGATGACCACAGACATGTAGAGAGCATGTCAATACATCCTAGGAAAGTATTCCCATTAGAAGGACTGGGGAATGCTCCCCTAGGGTATGCCACTATGCCTGACCCATGTTCTGTTTGCCTATTACTATGAACAGTCTTGACTCCTGGGAACTAATTATGAAGCATACACAGGAGAAAGGTGAAAGGTGAAATGGTGGAAAAGTGATACTTGTCAGGCAAAGCTAGTGAGTCAATTTGTTTTGTCTAATTGTAATTCTTTTGTTACAAGGGATTGTTCATTTGGAGGGGAGTTTATTGGGAGGTAACATAAAAAAGCATCAATGCAACATTTAAAAAACAAAACCAATAGTTCTCAACTTGTAGTTGCTCCCACTACCCACTACCTACTCCATTCTCCTAAAGGTGGGTGAAGGGCCAATGAGTCATTGCAATGTATCCCCAAACTTGCATATATACCAAGGGTTGTATTTTGATGTGTTCTGTTTATTTGATTGATTTATTGAAAGGAAGAATTCACAATAAACCTGAAATTTCTAGAAGGACAAGGGATATCCCATAGAAGATAATTTCACTTGGAAAATCCCCTGCCTCCAGCAACTTCCCCTGCTTTGACCCGAGTACTATTGGTATGGCCAGAAGTTTTCAGAATTTACCTGATGAATTAGTGTCAAGGCAATGAGTGCTAATCTAAAAGCATGTCAGGGGCTTCTTCAGCCAAACTGGGTTTTTCTAAAGCAGCCATTTCCACTGCCAATAGTGTCTATTAATAGGTGAGCTTGGTTTCTCCCTGGAACTAGGTAATTACTCAGAAAATCTGGAAAATACTGCAGCATATGGACTCAACCAATGATTCTTTCTCTATTGACTTGGGATTTCAGAAAAACTTTCCTATTGATACAATTGCTGCAAATTAAACTGCTTATACATTCACTTTTGTACATCACCACTCCTTTTCTATCTTATTTTCTGGGCCATGGAGTTGGGGAAGGAGTACAGCCATCTACTCTTAGCCATTCCAAAACTGACTAATTTGAGGTTGATGATAAGTAACAAATCATAAAATCTAACGTAGGCTGTAATTTCCCACATTATTGCTATGGGAAAAAATTAATCTGTTTATGCTGTCTAATGAGTCATCTCACTAACCCACTTTATGTGGTAAGCTAGAAAAATAAACATGTTTAAATTTTGAATCAAATTCATTTCAAAAACTCACTAATGGAGAGTTCTTAGAATAATAAAAAATTGAATACTAAATCACTCTTGGTTTTTATCATGACTAAATATGTAACTATATTAATTTCTATATAGTATGTACACATGTCAATTTAGGCCATGCTTTGGAGCACATGGGTGATACGGATATCAGGTTCCTTCTGACCATACGTAGCAACAGTTTTCTTTGAAGCTCACCAGTGAAAATTTAGCAGTCTTCTGTACTGTAATTGAGTTTATAAGAGATTGCTACTTCTAGGCAGTATCACTTTTGTTGTACTTTTTTACCGGCAATTTCAGATGATAAAAGAACAGAAATTATACTTTGAGGGTTGACTTGTGGTTTCACCTACATAGGTATTCCTCCACTAACTGACAGAATCAAGGAACTTTAGAGTTGAAAAGCATCTCAGTGACCATCTAAACAAACCCACACCTAAAATGAATTTTTACTGCAAGACACCTGATAAATTGTCATCCAGCCTCTCCTTGAAGACTTGTAATGAAGGGAACCCTCCTGAAGAAATCCATTTAATTTTGAACAGCATTATTAGGAAGTTGCGTCTTATACTAAAGCTAAGCATTTGTCTCTGAAACTTTGGCAAAGTAGATAGAGAGCCAGGCTTGGAGTCAGGAAGACTCATCTTCCTGAGTTCAAATCTGGCCTGGTGCTGGGCAAGCCATTCAACCTCTGTTTGCCTAAATCTATGGGAGAAGGAAATGGCAAACCATTCCATTATTTTTGCCAAGAAAACTCTATGGCCAGTGTTGGTGTGCTATGGTGCATGGGATCATGAAGATTCAGAGATGACTAAACAACAGCAGTAACCACATGCAAAGAGTATTGCTAAATGTGTAGATAGGGGTCGTGCCCTCACAACCTTGACAATCCAGCTGATGATGTGTCCTTATCGATTTTTTAGATGGTCCAATATTTCTGGACTGCAAGAGAATACATCTTTTCACCTATATTCTGCTTTGTGGTGTTCCTAGACGTGGATTTCGGCTACTAATGATGGAGGTAAAGATGAAGTTCTCTAGGATTATGCCTAATGCCATAGCCATACTAAGTGTAGCTCTGTAGCTAGCCTTTGTACCTGTGTGAATGGCTCCCAAATCCCTGCCTGTGATTCTGCACAGAATTTCTGGAAAACGCTGAATGCTATGAGAATTTGACTACATAGGGTTCTCATGAAACTACGGAAATCCACAGTACTATAAGTCCCTAGAAAAACAGTGAGAAAAACATCAAGAGCACTTTCCCTTTTCTTCTACTTTTTTTCTCCCTTCCTTCTCACCTCCTCTTTTATTTCCTGACCACTGGTTCCATTATTACTGGGCTCCTTTGCTTATAGCTCTGTGTTGTTAAGCATTGCTTTAAGCACAGAACAGGTGCTGTGTGGCTTGTGGCCATAGCCTAGATCTCCTAATGGCCTAAGGGTTCAGTGTAGAGGTTTTCTATAGACAAGGAAATGGCAACCCACTCTAGTATCTTTACCAAGAAAACCCCAAATGGGGTCACTAAGAGCTGGACATGACGGAAATGACTGAACAATGAAAGAGGCTTTCTAAGCCTGTGATGGAATTTGACAAATAATCATGTTCCTAGTGTTCCATTTGACACTTTCAAGTGTCAAAACTATTTGATAGTGGCTTCTCGCTATTTACTGGTGGTTAACATTAGGTATACTTGGGGTTGCTGAAGGTCCTCTTTTAAGTGGTAAACTGCTAAAGGCATGCTTGTGTTCTTAACACCTCCCGTGATGCCTCTGCCTTTTCTTTCTTCCTTGAATTCCAGGATTTATCTGACCTGTTCCTTTAGTTCATTGCCACTGACTTTTCTTCCATTCAAGGCTCCCTCTTTTCAGATCCCTTGTGAGAAGAAGGGCAGATTTCTGCCTCTCCTCCTTTCTTGCTATTATCAAAGAAGCAGACTTTTTTTTCCCTAGCTATCTAAGGTTTTTATTGATAGTAGCTGCGGTAGAGTAAACAGGAGTCTGAAGTAACTAACAAAAGCAATCATAAGATGCAAAGCTGGAGGAGACCTTACAGATCAACCAATAAAACTCCCTTATTTTATAGACGAGATTACATCCTGGAGAGGTAAAGTGAGCTGGGGTCACACACAAGTAATCAACAAAAGCTATCATAAGATCCAGGGCTGGAAGAGACCTTACAGATCAACCAAAAAACTTCCTTATTTGATAGATGAGGAGATTACATCCTGGAGAGGTAAAGTGAGCCAGGGTTACCCACAAGTAAATGACTCAGCTGCACTCGAAGTCCGGCTCCTTCTGCTGATACCGCACAGTCTAAGGATTACATAATGAGTAACAGGAATTTATGAAGCAAATTGCATGTAGAGTCTAGAGATTAGTTTAAACAATGTTGATCACTGCTCTTAGATACTAAAATGACAAAGGAAAATCTGTTGGATAGACCCTCCATAGATATTTTGAGGAAAACACGGACTCGAATCACAAAGTTGTAGAATGCAAAAATAAGGGAATGGTTGTGGTATATGCTTCATTAAAACCACATTTGAGGAAGACTTTTATCATTTCAGTAGTTTTTCAGTTATGTCCGACTCTTCATGACACCATTTGGGGTTTCTTGACAAAGATACTGTAGTGGTTTTGCCATTTCCTTCTCTAGATCATTTTACAGATGAAGAAACTGAGGCAAACAGAATTAAGTGGCTTGCCCAGGGTCACACAGCTAGTAAATATCTGAGGCCAGATTTGAACTCAAAAAGGTGAATCTTTCCAACTCCAGGCTTAACATTGTACCATCTAACTGCCCCAATGTTATCATAGGGTAATCGATTTAGGAAAGGACATTAGAGGCCATCCAGTATTACCATTTTATACTAAAAATGAGGAAATTAAGACTGAGAGAGGTTATGACTTGTCCAGGGTCACACACCTAATAAGTATAAGAAGCAGGATTTGAACTAAGGTCTTCCTGAATCCAATTCTAGCATTCTTTAAACTAGGTTATGGTGCCTTTCATTGAGCACTTGGAGAGTGAGGAAGGCAACCAGGAGGCTGAAAGTCCTTACGATCATGCCTCACTGAGGACTAGTTAAGGAACTGGGGTTATTTAGTCTTGAGAAAGGAAAACTTGGGGAAGGGAAAATAAGATAACTGTCTTCAAGCTTGTGAAGATTTATCTCAAACAAGCATTAGTCTTGTTCTCTTAGCCCTAAGGGCAGAATTGGATTATTGCTGTCCAGTCTTTTTAGTCATGTCCAACTCTTCATTTAAGATCTTCCCAACTCCAGGCTCAGGGCTCTACCTACTGAGCCACCCATCTGCCTCCAGCTATTGAACTGCTAGCTACTCTATAAGTTTCACTGAAGATGAATTGATACCCTTTTCCAATAGAATGCAAGTGTCTTGAGGACAGGAGCTATATTTGTGTTTGTCTTTGAATGCCCAGTGTCTGGCATGATGCCTTGCACATGGCATGAACTAAATAAATGGTTTTTGAAATGAACTGAATTTTGAACATTTGAAGTTGCTTTTGATAGGATATTCTAGATAGCTCTACTATAGATGTTAGCCTAGACTTAAAATTTAAGTCCAACCCAATGATTCTGCCATTCTTCACCAAAGTCCTACTTTAGCACCATATTAATCTTTCAATAATCAACTCCCCCCTCCTTTTTAAAGCTGGAAGTGTAGGGACTACTCATTAATCCCATCTCCTAACTGACAGAGAAGCTTCAATCTGCTCCATTTCCAACCCTGCTTAGGAAATTAGTGTGTGCCCCACACCCCACACCTCACCTCCAGGAAGCTCATCATATTGATGCTAAACTTAATGTAGACACTTGAGGAGCATGGCCCACTGCAGCTCAGAATTCCAAGCTCAAACAATTTTCTAGCCTCAACCTTCCCAGTAACTGGAATAACAGATCTTTGCCATAACTCCTGGGTCACCAACTGTCTGTTAATTACCTAGTAAATGGCAGGTGGGGCAACTAGGTCATATCATGAATAGAGCACTGGGATCTCAATTGGGGAGACCTGAGTTCAAATCTGACCTTAGATACTTAATAAGTGTGTGACCCTTGGCAAGTCACTTACCCCTATTTGCCTCAGCTCTTCAACTGTAAAATGAGGACACACTGGAAAAGGAAATGTCAAAGTGCTCCATTATCTTTGCCAAAAAAACCTCATGGTCAAGTTCATGGGGTCCCAAAGAGTTGGACACGACTGAAGGACAAGTGTCAGGCACAATGCTATGTGTTGGGGATACAAAGACAAAAATTAAATATTCCTTGCCCTCCAAAAGCTTATGTTCTATTGGGAAACACATGTACAAATACAAGTAAATACAAAAAATGCATAAAGTTAGTGCAATGGAATTGGAGGGGCTTACTAGAAGTTGTGAAGATCAGGGGGAAAACAATAATTTTAGGTGAAGATTAGATAAAGGAAAGGCTTTATTCAACCTGTGAGTGTTTGTAGGCTGAAGGAAATAAAAGACAGAGCGAGTGAAAATGGGGGGGAGAAGAGAGGGGCAGAGAGAGAGAAAAGAGGGAGAGAAAGAGAAGAGATGGAGAGGAGAAGGAGAAGAAGAAGAAGAAGAGGAGGAGGAGGATGAGTTGGAGGAGGAGGAGGAAGAAAGGAAGGAAGGAGGACGAGGACAAGCCTGAGGATGAGGATGAGGAGAAGAAGGTCAGAAACAGAAAGAGAGAGCAAAGTAGAGACAGAGTCAGATAGACGAGAAAGAGAGAGAGATGGAGACAGAGGGGCAGTTATAGGACTAATCTTCTGAAGGAGAGATAGGGGATGAACTTGGTGAGTAGAAAAGGCACCCCTACATTAGAAAATGGAATAAAAGAATGCAGGTTGGTGTTAAGGGCTTGTGAAATGTATAGTAGGGAGAAGAGAGACCTCATGGACAATGGCTTCTATTTTTGAAGTATGAGGCAAGGTCTTTTGCTGAGATGGCAGGATAAGGTAGAATAGAAGCTTGAGGAGAAGGGTAGAGGGAGGCTTGGAATAGCCACTGAAGGGAATAAATTGTAAAGAGTAAAAAAGAGTAAAACGAACGAGTGGTCCACAGTGTCAAACACCACAGAGAGGCTGAGGATGAGAAATGGGGAGGGAAAGCCACCGGTTTTGTTGATAAGGGGTCCATTCATGACAGTGGAGAAAAGTGTTTCAGTAAAGTGGAGGGAGAGAGCCTTTACCACTACTCCCCCCTTTTAAGCTTATAAATAATGCAATTCTTTTCATATACTGTTTACTAAAACAGAAGAGTAATGCATTTTAGAAAATTTTCCACCAAAAATGTTAAAATGTTTAAGTTTTGGTGCTTAAAAAGGGTAAATTTCAGTTACCTGAAGAATTCACTTATGTGTAATACTTCATTATCTATGTGATAACAGAAAAATAAAATCTTACTATTCTGTTATTAGCATACAGGAGTGGACCCAGCCAAATTGAATCACCTGCTATCTATGCTTTAGACACATTCCATGCTTTTCTTCTTCCGAACACTTTGCTTCCACAGTTCCTTATTCCTGGAATGCCCTCCTTCTACCCCATCTCCACCTTTTGACATTCCAGAAGAATAGAGCACTTGGAAGGCAAAGACTGTTTCATTTTTGCCATGGTATCCCCTGCAGATACAACAATATCTTGCACATATATTAGCTTCTTAATAAATATTTGTTGAAATAAACTGATATCCTGCCCCTCCTTCAAGACCCAGCTTAAATGCCAGCTCCTCTATGGAGTGACTTTGCCAGTTGGAAGAAATCCCTCCCTTATATTCTTCTTAAGCACTTATTACCCTTATTCTGTACATGTAGATGTTCTGCTTTCCCTATTATATTGTAAACTCTTTCAGGGGAGGGATCACTTAAAATTTTCTCTTTGTATCTCTCCCATTACCTAGCCTGAATATCACACATGCAAGGGACCAAGAGGTGTTGAAAGAATGAATGAAAATAAATTCCAAATATAAATTAACAGGGCTGCCTAGTCTACATATTACTTATAATTGTCCTCTCCAAACTGTATCAAAGTAAGGCCAAGCCAAGAGAAAGTCAGTGCCAGACACAGTGTGAATAAATAAATGAGTGGGTATAAATGAGCTTGTGTTACATAACTATTCTTCATTCCTATACTAAGTAGGTGATCAGATTAGATGGGTTTAGTTACAGAACTGAATTCATGTCTCCAGTGGACTTAGAAAGCCACACACAAATTATTTTTGGATCATCCATTATTTGGCTATTATTTGCACCGTTTCTTTCACAAACTTCCTTGTCCACTTTCACTGATATGGTCGACTGAGACTAATTGATTAAGTTGTTAGAACTATAGAATCTTACAATTAGAAAGGGTTACAATAGTCTTATAATACAACCTGATGGTGCAGGGATGCACATGTCCAACACATCTAATGCGGTCCACCTGAATTCAACCATTTTATGGTAGTTGGGTTTTTTCCCAAAATTATCTTATTTATGCTCTCTCTTGGTTCTTCTATGTGTCAAACTTCTCCTTTTTGTCTTTTGCTGAATCACCACTCATGTTGTGCCACCAAACTGTGGGTTTCCCCCAAAGTTCCGCCCTGGTCCCTCTTCTTTCTTTATACTCTCATACTTGGTGACCTCATCAGCTTCCATTGTTTTAATTATCTTCTTTATGCAGATAACTCTCAGATCTATATGTCCAGCTCTAGTTTCTCTCCTGAGCTCCAGTTCTATATCATGAACTGCCAACCAGACATTTTGGATATTCCATAGACATGTCAAACTCAACATGTGCAAAATAGTGAATATTTATATAGCACCTTAAGGTTTGGAAAGCATTTTACATACGTTATCTTATTTCATCCTCAAAACAATGCTGTGAGGTAGGTGCTTTATTCTTTCCATTTTACAGGAGAGGAAATTGAATCTGACAAGTTCAAGGGACTCGTCCAGGGTCACAAAGGTACTAAGAATACGAGGTAGGATTTGAACTTACATCTTCCTGACTGATTCTAGCATAAGATCAAGTAGACAGCTAGTTACTTCAAAATAAAACTCATTATCTCTTCCCTACTCAGCCCCCAAAACATTTGACCACTATCCTTCCAGTCTCCTGGGTTCACAACCTCATTATCATCCTTGATTTATCAGTTTCTCATACCCCACAAATTCAATCTATTGCCAAATCTTGTCATTTCTACCTTCATTGCATCTCTTATATCCTACCTTTCCTCACTGAATAGAGAGAACTAGCTATCCCCTAATTCAAAGACTGTTTGCCTAGACTTTGCAATAGCATCCAGATTTGGGTCTTCCTGCCTCAAGTCCTTTCTGTCATCTTCCACATGGCTGCCATAGAGATTTTCTGCAGTTCAGGTCTGACTGTGTCACTCACCTATTCAAGAAATTCCAATGGCCTCTACTGCCTATAGCATTAAATGTAAACTTTTCTTTTTGGTATTTAAAGTCCTTCACAGTCTAACTCCAATCTATCTTTCCACCTATATTTTACTGTTCTCTCCTTCTCTCACTCTACAGTACGGCTAAACTGGCCCCCATACTGTGCCTCATCCACAACACTCACTTCCATGCCTGGATCAAAGTCCTGTGGTGACAGGCAAGTGACAAAGGAGCAATGGATACATTTGGAGGTGTAGTCACAATCCTGCACACAGGCGGCCCAGGCCATAGGGTCGTTTCTCACTGGAAGAAGCAGTGGGATTCGGCAGCCCCCCTGGCATTTGAGCAGCTTTTTAAGGATTGCATTGCTTACCTCCTGGTGTGAGGAAGGGGCTAGACAAGGTGCCCTAAAAATTGTCTGCTTACCCAACCCTGGCCATTCCCTGCAGGAGGTAGGGAATCCCACTCTGTGGTCAAAATGCAAAAAAAATGTACAAAAACATCTGCAAAGATGATCCCACTCACCAATGGTACATGGAATGTGTGCACACTTATAGACAACACAAAATGCAGTAGACCTGAAAGATGAACAGCTCTTGTTGCAAGAGAACTCAGTAGGTATCTCATCCAAATGGCAACCCTGAGTGAAACAAGGCTGGCAAATGAAGGCCAGTTTACTGAAGTCAGAGCTGGATACACGTTTTTCTGGAGTGGCCACATTGAAGGGGAGTACCATGAAGCTGGTGTAGGTTTTGCAATCAAAATTAATCTAGGCAACAAGCTTGTATGCCTGCCAAAAGGAGTGAATGACAGGCTCATGACAATGTGATTGCCACAGCAGGAAAACATCACACCACCATCATCAGTGCCTATGCTCCCACCATGACGAACCCTGATGAGGTCAAACAAAAATTTTGTGAAGACCTGGAGACCCTTATCATCAATGTGCCAAAAGAAGAAAAGCTTATAATTCTGGGTGGCTTTAATGCTAGAGTAGGCTCAGACTACCAGACTTGGCAGGGAGTCCTAAGGAGGAATGGAGTTGGAAACAGCAACAGCGGTGGTCATTTACTACTGACAACTTATGTATCTCATGACCTCATCACCAACACTGTCTTCCATTTACCTAAATGCAATAAAACTTCATGGATAAACCCTCACAGCAAACATTGGCATTTAATAGACTATGTGATTGTAAGGAGAAGAGACAGGATGTGAGAGTGACAAAGCAATGTGTAGTGCAGAGTGCTGGACTGATCATAGACTTACCCTTTCAAAGTTAAATATTTGCATTCATTAAAAGCAGCACTCCCAAGGCAAAATGACTACCAGAAGAATTAATGTCAACAAATTAGAGCTGTTCTCTGAGCAGGAACAGTTCGTTGCTAACTTGGAGAGAAGATTGAGCCAATACACAGTTGGCAACAGTGGAACAGAAAAGGAGTGGGCACCTTTCACAGATTTGGTGCATAGCATTGCATTTGCTTATCTAGGGCAAAACACTCAAAAACACCAAGACTGTTTTGATGAAAATGTTGGGGAAATTCAGATGCTGCTAAACAAAAAATGGAAATTCCACAGGGTTTACCAGCAGGGTAGCTTATCCATCTCTAAGAAGGCAGCATTTAATTTCATTAAAAGTAAAGTATAAGCAAAGCTTAGAGAGCTGCAAGATTCTTGGCTCAGTAAAAAGGCAGATGAAATTCAGTTTCATGCTGATAGTAATAATCCAAAGTGCTTTTATGATGCCCTGAAGGCTATATACCAAAGACCTGTGGTGCTCGGTGCTGAGAGAGCCTCATTGATTAGTGATAAAGACATGATCCTGGAGAGGTGGGCTGAACACTTCCATAGTGTTCCCAACAGACAATTATCAATCAATGCTGAAGCCATTGACTATTTACCTCAGGTTGAAGTCAATCCCTCCCTAGCTGAAGTTCCAACTGAAGAAGAGGCTTTGAATGCCATTAGGCTGCTTTCATGTGGCAAAGTACCTGATGATGATTCTATTCCAGCTGAGATTTACAAAGTAGGGGGGGGGAGGGTCTGTTGCTCATACAAAAGCTGACTGGAATTTTCCAGGTTATATGGCAAGAGAAGGTTATCCCCCAGGAGTTCAAGGATGCCTCCATTGTCCATCTCTATAAAGGTAAAGGAAATAGATTATCCTGTGACAATCACAGGGGGGTCTCTGTGCTAGTCCTTGCTGGCAAGATTCTTGCCAGAGTCCTCCTTAGTAGGCTGATCCTTCACCTGGAAGATGGTCATCTATCTGAGAGCCAGTGTGGCTTCAGAAAGGGCCGAGGAACAGTTAATATGTTGTTTGCTGCCCACCAACTCCAGGAGAAGTGCCAGAAGCAGAACAAAGGTCTGTATATGTTTGTAAATCTGACCAAAGCCTTTGATACTGTTAGTCATGGGGGCTTATGGAAAATTATGTCAAAATTTGGTTGCCCGGAGAAGTTCATCAGCATTGCACATCAATTTCATGACAGCATGCTTGCCTGGGTTCTAGATAAAATAGACAATGCTCTCATGCTTTCTCAGTCACTAATGATGTGCTTAGCATGATGTTTTCAGCCATGTTGTTAAATGTTTTCAATGAGGATGAACACAGCATCAAGGTCAGCTACTCCACTGACGGTCAGTTCTTCAACTTGAAAAGGCTACAAGCCAAGACCAAAGTGGAGGGAGTGTTGGTGCATGATTTTCTGTTTGCAGATGCTTGTGCACTCAATGCAGCCTCTGAAGCTGAGATGGAACAAAGTATGGATCACTTCTCTGTTGCTTGTGCTAATTTTGGCTTAACGATTAACACCAAGAAAACACAGGTCCTCCATTAGCCACCACCCCACTATCCATACATGGAACCATCAATTACAGCAAATGGAGAAGTTTTGGATGTGGTGGATGAGTTCACTTACCTTGGTAGTGTACTTTCCAAGCATGTACACATTGATAATAAGGTTGACCCATGCATTGCCAGAGCTAGCTCAGTGTTTGGGAGACTCCAAAGGAAAGTATGGCAGAGAAGAGGCATTAGACTGATTACCAAATTGAAGGTCTACAGAGCCATGGTGCTGGCCTCATTGTGGTATGGCTGTGAAACCTGGACAGTCTACCAGCACCATACCAGGAAACTGAATCGCTTCCATTTGAATTGTCTTAGGAAGATTCTGAAGATCACCTGGCAGGATAAGGTACTAGCCGCTGAGGTCCTTACTCAGACTAAACTGCCAAGCATTCAAACTCTGTTTCAGAGAGCACAACTCCATTGGGATGACCACATTGTTCAAATGCAAAACATACACTTGCCAAAAAAAAACTGTTTTATGGAGAACTCACACAGGGCAAGCATTCACATGGTGGTCAGAAGAAGTGATACAAAGATACTCTCAAGGTCTCTCTCAAGAACTTTGGAATTGATTGTGTGACATGGAAGACATTGGCACAGGAGCATGGTGTGCCCACATCAGAGAAGGTGCTCTATGAGCAAAGCAGAATTGAAACAGCTCAAAGGAAACACAGGATGCACAAGTTTGGAGTATCCACCCCAAATGTTCACACAGACTATTTGTGTCCAACCTGTGGTAGAGCATTCCAAGCTTATATTGGCCTGATCAGCCACAGTTGGACACATTGAATCTTGACTCAAATATAGCGACATCATTTTGGTCCTCATCGAGAATGAAGGACAACAACCACTACCACCAACCACCACCTCCATGCCTGGAATACCCACCTCTACCCCTTCAAATCTCTGTTTCATTCAACGGAATGGAATAGCTTTTATTAAACTTTACTATGTGCAAAGTACTCTACTAAGCATGGGGATAGAGACAGAAAAGTGTGATGGTCCATGATCTCAAAACCATGATCAGAGGTAATATTCTGATTGAGAGAGACCACACATAAAGGAAAGCTCAATTCATGGCAGATGGAAAGACCAGGTGACACTTTGCTTCTAGCAGCGAAAGTAACAGGACCTCAAGGACCTTGGGAAGCAATGGAAAGCAGAGGGACAAACCCATAGAGTCTAAGAAATCACCTTGAAATTCCTATGGAATTGTTAGGGCTCATATTTTTTAGGCAATTCTCACATATTATGAGAAAAGAAAACCATTTTTACCATGTCTCTACTTAAAAATCTTCAATGGCATCACAATGCCCACTGAAATGATTACAAAACCTTTCATCCCAGTATTTAAGTCCCTCTGCAGTTTGGTCCCACTGTCCTCATCCAAACACATGTGCTACTTCTGAGTATGTAGCCTCCTTTCCAGTCTGTCGAGTTTTCTCATTGCCCCACTTCCACAGCCATGACATGCTCATACATACCTCTGTACTTTTTCCTCTACATTTCTTCCACCTAAAAAATTTTCCTTCTTCCATTCTGACTATCCAAATCCCTCCAGTCCTTTAAGGTACATCTCAAATTCTCCCCTATTCCATGATACTATGCCAAGTAATTCCAAGAAGCAATGATCTCTTTCCTTTCTGACTGCCCATAGCACTTATTGTTTGCTTAGTATTTGGGGTTCTGGGAGAAGGAGTGTCTATATAAGAGTTTTAAAAATTATTATTATGGACCATACAGCTTTGTCCATTAATTACGAATTGTGAATGAATTATGAATGTCTTTTGCCCAATAAAATTAAGAACTTCTTGAGGACCAGGATCGTTTCTTACATATTTCCTCGAAGGACCATCCCATCACACGCCTAGTAAGAACTTGTTGAATTGATGAGAAGGGAGAATTCCCCACCTTTTATCACCCCTCCTTCTCAGCTCTTTTTCTCAGCTCTTTAATTTTTGGTTTTATTTCTTCATTTTTCTTCTTATACTTAGACACAATGATAAGAACAGGTTTAAGGATGGTCAAAAGAAACCCTGGACCAGTAGTGAAGAGTATGATTTACAAATGGGAATTAATTTAGTGGAAAGAATACTGGGATGGAAATCAGAAGACGCAGTTTCTAGTTCTAATTCTGTGACTGTGTGATCTTGGGAAATTTTTGGACTTCAAGTTCCTTCTCTGAAACAAGAGTTGGTTGAATTTCTGGAAAACCCTCCCAAGCTTAACATTCTCGGATACTCTGATTCTAGATGCTTCGAGGCTGAAAATGAGAAAAATATGCTCACACTTTAACAAATGATCTTTAGATCCCTGTGGAACACTTTAAATCGCCAGATTTTTTTGCAATCGCAGTAAAGCCCATCTACAATATGGTTCAGTAAGTGTTTGTTGATACCTCACGTGACTTAGGATTTGAGTTAAATTGTAATTCCTGGACAATAACAACTTTATATGTATAAGCTTATTATGACAACCTAAATGATGAGTATCTGCCTGTCATCCAACAACAGGATTACAAAGGGTGAAATCCTTCACCTTGTCAACCTTAGTGATATACGTAAGGTAATAGGAGGCTAGGAAGACTTAAGTTCATCTGGTATATACTGTATTAACTGCATCTAATATAGATTAACCATATTAACACAGCAAATCATTTAACCTTTTAGTGTCTGAGTCAACTCTTAGATTATAATTTACCCACAAGTTGTCAATCTATCACAGGGGGAATTTATATACTAGGAATTCCCTAGAAATCACAGTCATAAATATATATAAAAATTTAGTGTCCATATCTATATATTTCTATAGCAATATAGATGCACAACATAGAAAAATCTTAGTGTAATTTTAAGCTTTAACAGCTTAAAATTTCACTTTGCTTAAAACCGCATTCATTGACTGCACTGAAACTTTTTTTTTGTTGTTCAGTCGTTTTTCAGTCATGTCTGATTTTTTGTGAACCCATTTGGGGATTTTCTTGACAAAGATACTGGAATCGTTTGCTATTCCCTTCTTCAGCTCATTTTACAGATGAGGAAACTGAGACAAACAGGGTTAAGTGACTTGCCCAGAGTCATATAGCTAGTGTCTGAGGCTAGATTTGAACTCATGAAGATAAATCCTCCTGACTCCAGGTAGACAAAAAGATAGTCAGACGAAGAAAAAGAGAGAGCTAGTGATGGCATCAATATCACAATTGGGATAATCTGTTTCTTATATAATTTATTTTATAATTATACTATTATCCTAATTATACTATAATATATAATATATAATAATCCTAATTATACTATAATATACTATAATAATCCACTATGTTATAATATTTTGCATATTATCTAATGCATGAGTAGATATCAACAGGAATAGTGGGAAGAACGCTGGTTCTATAACTATAGGACTTTAATTCAAATTCCACCTGTGACTCTTCATCCCTTTTTGTCCTTGAGCAAATCATTTAGCTTCTCTGAACCTCAGTTTCCTCATCTGTATAAAAGAGAAGGGCCAGAGGGAATTCTGAGGTCTCTTCCACACCTAAATCTATGATCCTTTCATCCTTATACATCTTTCTCTGAATATGACACAAATATATACATATGCATCTGAATTTTCCATTTAGATCCTCATTCACAAAGATGAATTTGAGGTTGCTCAAATTAACTAACCTGACAAACCTGCTTCCATGGAATGACTTACAGGGCTCTCTTTGTGATAGGCATCTTTTGAAATGCCTTGTAAACATCTGTCCAAACTTAATTGTAAAAAAAAAATAGGTAAAAAAATGAGAAAGGGGAAAAAATTCCATCTGAAATCCTGCATATACAATCAATTATCTTACCCTAGATGCCCTTGATCACAGTGGAATTAGGAGCTCTTCAGTCTCACGCCAGCTTTTCGCTCTGGAACATAGCCCTCTTGGATTTCCTCCCAATGAAAACTGTTGACTTGAAGCTGATGTTGGAAGAAAAGACATCTAGCAAAGACTGAAGGAGAGGAACTAATGCAGCCTTGGTTACTGTTTCAAGTTATTCTTTTTCTAAAAATCTTTCAATTTGGTTCTATAGCCTAAAAGGATATTATTATTTTATTAAACAGCCTGTTTCTTGTCGAATGGTCCAGAGCCTGCTCCAAGGCTGAAATTAAGGAGAAAGTGGTCTTTTGCTAATACCCTCATAGTTACTCAGAGCCTGTTCAGACTTGAATCCCTCAGGAATGACATATTTTGGGAAATACGAACAGGAAACTCAGAGCCAGGCATAAAGCCAGAACCACGAAGAAATGTGCCAAAGACTTGCGAAACTTAAGCATATCTTAGCACACATTAAACTCTGAAATTATATAAAGATGTACTTCTTTCTAGATTCAAAAATGACCTTTATGCTCATCTTGGAAAGCACTTGTTAATTTATACATAATTAATCCTACTTCTTAAGGCAACCAAAGAAATATTAGCTTATAACTTCTTAAGGGCAATATCAAAGGTTATTTCTTTTTTCTATGTATCACTTCCAGTCACTCTAGTGTAATGCTCTTCACACACACAAAACTCTCTGAGATGTTGCCTGAATCAGTGATATCAAATTCAAGTAGAAACTGGGGCCACTAAACCATGCATAAGGATCTCTGTGGGCCACATATTAACTTAGAAACCCACATATTAATATTATCTGTGTTCTATTATTTTATTTATTTTGTTAAATATCTCCTAATTACATTTTAATCTGGTTCGGGTTGTACTCTGGAGTGTTGTGGGCTTCACATGGCCCCAGCCCCACGTTTGATACCTCTGGCCTGAATGATGTATAGCAGAGGTATCAAACAGGGAGCTTACTCACAAGTTTGGCCTGGACCAGACTAAAATGTAATTGGGAAATATTTTTAAAATGTTAAAAATACAATAAGAAAAGATAATGTTAATGCATGGCTTTTCTAAGTCAATATGCAGCCCACTGGGATCCTTGTGTATGCTTCGGCGGCCTCATTTTTCATGGGTTTGACACTGTTTGACGTACAGAGCTTTTTCTTATTCATTTCTTATTGCCTCTTATTCCTTTAAAAAATGTTTCATTAAAAGACTAACAACTAATGTATTGACATATTGCAACCAGCTAAACTTGCTTTATATTGAATTATACTTAAATTAATTTTAATGTATAAAATATCCTAACAATTTTAAATTACTCCCTCCAATTCTTCATCAGAACTCTCTTGTCCATTCATTTGTATTCACTTTTCCTCTTTGGTGGTCATAGCTAGTGTGGGCTACATTCTTCTTGGTTCTTTTTTCCCTCACCTTACATATAGATTATAAATTCACATTATCACATACACGTCTTCTAAGATTACTTTGTATAACTTCTATCTATTACTCTTAATTGCTATATAGTATTATGTCAATGGACTACCATTTATTTTCTTACTGTTAGACATTTAGGTGGCTTCCAACTTTTTGGTGATTTCTTACAATGCTTCTATGAAAACCATCATACAGATAGCTTTAATATGCATATATGTGTATTTTACATAGTATATATGTATGTGTGTGTGTATGTATGGATTTCCAGCCACACTAGTGCACTATTGGCAGAGCTATGCATTTGTCCAGTCATTCTGGAAAGCAACTGTGCCATCAAAACTTGCTAAACTGTGTGTGTCCTTTAACCCAGATACTACTACTAAACCTATACCCCCAAAGGAGTGAAGAAAAATATATGCAAAGATATTTGGAGCAGCTCTAATCATAATAGCCCTGAACTTGAAGCTAAGAGGGTGTTTTCCTATAAGGGAAGAGTTAAACAAATTATGGGATTTAAATGTAACAAAAGAGCATTTTGCTAAATGATGAAATTAATCATTTCAAAGGAAATGAAGATTTCTATAAAACAATACAGAATGAAATGAGCAGAAATTAGGAGAACAACTTGTACAACGACAACAACATTACAGAGGGAAACAACTTTGAAACAGCTTTAGAACTCTGATCAACACTCACCTTCTGCCAAAGAGGCAATGGACTTAATGAAGGATATATAAGTTTTTGCACATGAGCAAAGGAAGAATGGTTTTTTCTGGACTAATCATATTTATTATTGAAGGGTTTTTTTTTCTTTTTTAATTATTCCATTGGTTAAACAAAATTTTCAAATAATGATGCTTTCACAGCATATCTCCAATAATGAAATTCTGGGCCCAAAGGGCGTAAATATTTTTGCAACTCTATTGCAATTCCAAAAAGATTCTGATTTCCTGTAACACACAGCAATAGTTTCCCAATCCTGCAAAATGGTCTTGCAGTAATTTATCTCCACATAGGAATTTACGTAATTTGGCTTCAACTGTGTTTGTTGGTATAATCTGGCCTTGTCTTGGCATGCCCAGTTGGGGTAACATGGAGGCATCCTAGAGGGGCCATTGGAGCATGTCCAGATTGCCTACCATGGAGGCCTCTGCATCCCCTACCAACAGGGTAGGTGTAGCCTCTTTTGTTTGGCTACTCTTTAAAACTGCTGAGACCAAGCCAGTTGCTTCTCTTTTTCTGTGACTCTCTTTTCTACTGCACTCTTCTCAGCCACTCATCTGCTTTTTCCAGAATGTGAAAGTCATGATCCATCCATAACATAAGTGCAATGTACTCAACCAGTAAAAAAGAAAGCACTTCCCATCATTTGCTCCCTTTTATTCCAGCTCCAAGAAATAGGCCTGTTTCTTTTCTTTGCTGTTTGTCCTCAGTTTCAGGTGCTAGAGATGATCCCCATGGGCCCTGGGAGTTTGAGCTATGACAACCTTGGAGTCAGGATTGCGAGAGGTATGGTTCAACCAGCCAGCCTGATATGGAAGCTCTGAGAAGCCAGGGTGTCTGAGACTCTATTGGGAAGAAGTTTAGGACTTGGACCTGGGACTGAGCTCTACAGGATCTGAGCTAAGCTATGAACCTAATCCCCTTCCCCTACCTAGAGACAAGAAGGAGAAGGAGGGGAGGAATATTACGCCTCCTTTGTGTTGGCAGAGCATATTGTATATTTGTGATGTTGCCTTCAGAAGGAAATATTTCTGTGTAAAAGATAGTTTGACTGCTAGTGGCTAAATGGAATTGGGATTCAGGAAATTATCCCACTATAATTGAGGGAACACAGTCAGGAGGATCTAGAGCCATTTGCAGAGAGCCTAGATATCCCCTGATCTTCCTAATGATACTGTAGTATTCTGGAGAGGAAAATGAAAATTTTGCTTGGCTTTCAGGAGGTAGTGGTCTGGCTGGTCTTGCATTAAATGAATATATCAATATATTTGTCAGAGTTCATCATTCCTTCAATATGGACAAAAGTTGCAGGCCCAGTAGAAGTAAAAAATTAAAAATCCCAAAAGATTGTGGGTATGAGTGTGTATATATGCATACACACATACAACTGACCTAAACAAATAAGGACATAGCTAATGGGGACTCAAGAACCTAGTAGTAGGAAGATCCCTAGGATCACCCTCCCCCCAGGCCCTGAAGGGAATATGTAACAGTCTGGCTCCTGGAGAAGGAACCAGAAAACTCTGGCTACATTGGGCCAGATCTTTCAGTGAACCTTACGTGGGAATATGCAAACCTTTTGGCTTTTCAAGCTGAGACACTGGAAGTGTCTACAGGGGTGCTGGAGATGTTCTTGAGATCCAGCAGGACCAAGAATTGCTAATTAAATTTTGTTAGCACTTTGCTGAGCATCCCAAATTACAATTATTAATTACAAGATACTGTTTAGAAACTTATGATATATAATTTTTGCTATTTGATTTATATAAATTTTTTATTGCTTATAAAAAAATAAAGAAGTCTATGCTGCACTGTAGGCAAATCTATATTAATTCTAGTTGCCAGGTCCATATGAGGGACTTCGCTTATTTTCTTGCTTTGATGCAGCTGATCCTATTTTACTATAGGATTTAATAAGCCTTGAAATATTTGTATTCCCCCACACCAAGAGCTGCTACAGTATCTCTAATAGTCATTGAAAGGTGCTCTTTAACAACTATAACTTTGACACATTTCCTGGGTAGGAAGAGAGAAGAGGTAATATTTGTTCTTTAAAACACAGAATTAAAAACACAAGAGAGCACTGAAGTACAGAAGTCCATGGTTCAACTGATAGAGAACTAAAGGTGGAGAAAACAGATCAATTGGGTTTCATCTGACCAAGATCAGCCATTCTGAGACAACCTAGAACACTAATTGTAGAAGCATAGACATGTACCAATTGCTGTCACAAAATGAAACCATGTAAAAATTATTGCTGTCCCAAGTAATTGGTTCAACAGTGAGACCTTCTGTCCCCCTAATACTGTTGTGAGGATTAAATGGGATAATGTCTAAAAAGTATTTTGCAAACTTTAGAACACCAGATAAATTTCAGCTATTAAGAAGGGACAGAGACAAAATTGTTGAGAAAAGGCAAGGACTTACCTGAGCTCTCCTAAATCCCCTCCAAACAACTTTAAAGAATGGTTTAAAATTAATTCTGGAGCAGCAGAACCAACAAAAGGACATGGGGAAACAATTTGCCTAATCCAGGACAACTTAGAAGGTTTGCAGGAAAGGTATGTTGCACCAGGGTCAAAGTAGATCACAGTCCAGCCACACTTTACCAGTGTAGGCCAAGACCCAGCAAACCAGCAGTGAGCTTTGGAGATGACTGAATCAATCTGTGGCTTTTGAAAATCTCAGCTCACAGATGTTAAAAGGGTTGAATAACTGGTCAGAAAAATAATATAGGGGTTTCTTTGCAGGCGCTAGGTGTAGAACTCTGTTGTATCACCCATACACTGATCTGAATCATGGAGTCACGGTTCCAGGGTAGAGCACCAGAGCTTTGCAGCCACAAGGGAGTGGCAACCCTAATCCCAATTCCAGGGTCAAAAAGAGTGTTTGTGGTCATTCACAGACCAGAGGACAGTCCAGAAGAGTAGCAAACACATGTCTCCTTACATCATATGACCTTGAAAGAAATGAAAATTTACGGACTTCCAGAACCAGCTCTGAAAATGGCAGCACGAAAAACAGCTTGGGACAGTGCCTCCTCCAATGCAGGAGCAGAACCCAACTTTCACATAAAGTAAAAGCCAAGAAATGGGCTGGAAAAATGAGCAAACAACCAAAGAAGAACCTAACCACAGAAATTTACTTTGGTGACAGGGAAGATCAAAACACAAACTCAGAAGATAAAAAAGTCAAAGCTACTATATCCAAAGCCTCAAAAAAAATGTAAATTGGTCTTAGGACCAAAAAAGAATGCCTGGAAGAGCTCAAAAAAAAAATTTTTTTAAATCCAGTAAGAGAAATAGAGAAGAAATTGGGAAAAGAAATGAAAGCGATACAAGAAACCTATGGGGGGAAAAGAGTCAATAGCTTGGGAAAGGAAGCACTAAAAAAAATATTGAAGAAAATAACACCTGAAAAAATAGAATAGCCCAAGTAGTAAAAGAGGCACAAAAATTCACTAGAGAGAAGAATTCCTTAAAAATCAGAATTGCCCAAATGGAAAAGTTTATACAAACATTCATTGAAGAAAAGAAAAGAATTCCTTAAAAAGTAGACTTGGACAAATATCAAGAAACAATTAAACAAGACAAAAAGGATGAAAAGTAGAAGAAAATGTGAAATATCTCATTGGAAAAACAACTAACCTGGAAAATAGATTGAGATAAAAAGAAAAGAGCCTAGACCATCATATTTAAAAACATTTTCAAGAATAACTACCTGATATTCTAAATCCAGAGAGTAAGAGAAATTGAAAGAATGCATTGATCACTTACTGAAAGAGATCCCAAAATGAAAAAGCCCAGGGATGTTATAGTCAAATTCCAGAGCTCCTAGTTCAAGGAGAAAAGATTACCAGCAGCCAGAAACAAACCATTCAAATATCATGGAGTCACAGTCAAGATAACACAAGGTTTAGCAGTTTCTACATTAAAGGATCAGAGAACTTAGAATATGATATTCTTGAGGGCAAAGGAGCTAGGATTACAAACAAGAATCACCTACCCAGCAAAACTGAGTATAATGCTTTGGGGGAAATGGATATTTAATGAAATAGAGGACCTTCAAACATTCTTTATGAAAAGATCAGAACTGAATAGAAAATTTGACTTTCAAATACAAGACACAAGATAATCATAAAAAGATTGACATAAGGGATTCAACAATGTTAAACTGTTTACATTCATACTTGGAAAAATGACACTTGTGGTCCTAAGAACTTTCTTCTTTTTTTTCTTGGCAGATTTTAGATTATATTCTTTTTTCTTTATCATTTAATAGTACTTCATTTTTTTCCAATTATGTGTAAAGATAGTTTTCAACATTCAGTATTGTAAGATTTTGAGTTCCAAATTTTTCTCCTTCCCTCTCTTCCCTCCCCAAGACACCAAGCAATCTGATATAGGTTGTACATGTAGAATCATGCTAAACATATTTGCACATTAGTCATGTTGTGAAAGAAGAATCAGAAAAAAAGAAAGGAAATACCATGAGAAAGAAAAAAGCAAAAAAACAAAAAAGTGAAAATAGTAGCTTCAATCTGCATTCAGACTCCTTAGTTCTTTCTCAGAATGTAGTATTTTCCATGATGAGTCTTTTGAAATGGTCTTGGATATTGCTGAGAAGATCTAAGTCTAAGTCTATCTATCTGGTCTAAGTTCACCATCACATAGTGTTGCTGTTACTGTGTACAATGTTCTCCTAGTTCTACTCACTTTACTCAACATCAATTCAGGCAAGTCTTTCCAGTTTTTTTTCTGAAATCCATTTGCTCATCATTTCTTACAAAACAATAGTTCATATTATGTTCATATACTAGAATTTGTTCAGCCATTCCCAAGTTGATGGGCATCTCTTCAATGTCCATTTCTTTGCCACTACAAAAAGAGCTGCTATAAATATTTTTGTATGTGTGGGTCCTTTTCCCTTTTTCATGATCTCTTTGGGATACAGACCTAGTAGCAATATTGCTGGATTAAAGGGTATGCACAGTTTGCTTGTCCTTTGGGCACAGTTCCAAATTGCTCTCTAGAATGGTCGGATCCATCCACAATGCCACCAACAATACATTAGTGTTCCAATTCTCCTACATCCCATCCAACATTTGTAATTTTCCTTTTCTGTCATATTAACCACTCTGGTAGCTGTGAGGTGGTACTTCAGAGTTATTTTGATTTGCATTTCTCTGATCTCTAATCAATAGATATTTAGATAATTTTTCATATGAATATAGATAGTTTTAATTTCTTTTTCTGAAAACTGCCTGTTCATGTTGTATGACCATTTGTCAATTGTATTCTTAAAATTTGATTTAGTTCTCTGTTTTAGAAATGAAGCCTTTATCAGAAACACTGACTATAAAAATTGTTTCCCTGCTTTCTGCTTTCTTTCTAATCTTGATTGCATTGATTTTATTTGTCCTAAACCTTTTTAATTTAATATAATCAAAATTATCCATTTTGCATTTTGTAATGTTCTCTAGCTCTTGTTTGGCCATAAACTCTTCCCTTCTCCATAGATCTCACAGGTAAACTATTCCTTGCTCTCCTAATTTGCTTACCCTATTGTCCTTTATGCCTAAATCATGTACCTACTTTGGCCTTATGTTGGTATAGGGAGTGAAATGTTGATCTATGCCCAGTTTCTGCAGTAATAATTTCTAGTTTTCCTGGCAGTTTTTGTCAAATAGTGAGTTCTTATCCCAGAAACTGGAGTCTTTGGGTTTGTCAAACACTAGGTTACTATGGTCATTGACTACTGTGTCTTGTGTAACTAATCTATTCCACTGATCCACCATTCTATTTCTTAGCCAGTACCAGGTAGTTTTGCTGATTACTACTGTGTGATATAGTTTGAGATCTGATATGGCTAGGCCACCTTCCTTTGTATTTTTTTTCATTAATTCCCTTGATATTCTAGAGCTTTTGTTCTTCAAGATGAATTTTTTTGCTATTTTTTCTAGCTCTATCAAATAATTATTGGTAGTTTGATTGATATAGCACTGAATAAGTAAATTAATTTAGGTAGAATTGTCATTTTTATTACTTTAGTTCAGCCTGCCCATGAGCAACTGATATTTTTCCAATTGTTTAGATCTGACTTTATTTGTGTGAAAAGTGTTTTGTGATTGTATTCATATAGTTATTGGGTTTGTCTTGGCAGGTAGACTCCCAAATACTTAATATCGTCTATAGTAACTTTAGAATTTCTCTTTCTATCTCTTGCTACTGGGTTTTGTGGGTAATATATAAAAATGCTGATGATTTATGTCAATTTATTTTATATCCTGCAACTTTGCTAAAGTTGTTATTTCAAGTGTTTTTTAGTGTTTCTCTAAGAGTGAAAACAGGGACTTACTGGAGCTCTCTTATAAATTCTGCCAGATACCTCTAAAAAAGTGAATCTGAGCAGATCTGAGAGAAGTAGAAGACACTAGGAGACTGAGCGTGGCAGATTTCCTGCCCAGGAGAGTCCTCAGGGTTGACGGCATGGATCTACAGGCTGGGAAAGAACTGGATGCTCAGAACTGCATCTGACCACACCAGAGTGGGAGCAGCAGCAGAACCCAGCTGGTGGACCAGGCTGAGAGAGTGCTAGGCATGCAGAACTAAACCATACCAGAGTGGGAGTGGGAGCAGGTCCAGGGCTGAATTGTAGGCTGCAGTAGCAATCCTCAAGCCTGTCAGCAAAAAAGTGGATTTTGTTGGAGCTAGCTGATACAGAAGCACAGAGCCCGCAGCAGCAGCAACAGCTATTCCTGGAGCTATCGGCCCACAGTCTAAAGGTTTGAAAGTTACCTTCTTGAACTTCCAGAAGCCATGATGACCAGGTAAAATGGCTCTCATCCCTCCCTTCCTAACCCAGAGAATACTACCTTAAGATCAGTTGTTTTTCCTATGAGGTAGTTTACATGTTCTTCTATCTTTTTTTCATTCCTTTGATTTTGTTTGACTGATTCTGGATGTTTCATAGGGTCATTAGCTTTCACTTGCCCAATTCTAGTTTTTAAAGAATTATTTTCTTCAGTTAGGTTTTGTGCATCCTTTTCCATTTGGCCAATTCTGTTTTTTAAGGAGTTGTTTTCTTCCGTCAATTTTTGTGCTTCCTTTTCCAAGCTGTTGACTCTTTTTTTCATAATTTTCTTGTATAACTCATTTATTTTCCCAGTTTTTCTTCTACCTCTCTTACTTGAATTTGAAGATCCTTTTTGAGCTCTTCTGAGAGTACTTTTTGGGCTTGAGAACAATACATATTCCCCTTTGAGGATTCACATGTAGGCATTTTGACACTGTTGTTCTCTTCTGAGTAAATGTTTCAACTGAAGAATGGCTAAACAAGTTGTGCTATATAATTGTGATGGAATACTATTGTGCTATAAGAAATGATGAGCAGGATGCTCTCAGAAAAACCTGGAAAGATTTACGTGAACTGATGCAGAATGAAATGAGCAGAAACAGGAGAACATCGTACACAATAACAGCAATATTGTACAATGATCAACTGTGAATGACTTAGCTATTCTTAGCAAAACAATGATCTAAGATAATTCTGAAGGATTTTTGAGGAATACTATCCATCACCAGAGAAAGGACTGATAGAGTCTGAAAGTAGATTGGAGCATACTTTTTTGTAACTCTCGTTATGTGCCTTATTTTGGTTTTGGTCTGTTTTGTTTTGTGACATCAGTAGTATGGAAATATGTTTTGCATGACTGCATGTCTACACCCTATATCAAATTGCTTGACTTCTGAATGAGGGAGGAGTGGAGAGAGGAAGGCAGAGAAATTGGAACTCAAAATTTTGGGGAATGAGTGTTGAAGATTGTTTTTGCATGTCTCTTGGGAGAAATAATATGTTAAATAAATATATTTTTTAAAAAGGAACCAGCAAGTTCTACAAATCAGGATTTGATTTATTGTTTTGTTGGTTGTCTAAAACAGGGATGTTCAAAATGCAGCCCACAGTACAATTTATGCAGCCCACCTACAAGCATAGAAATTTACATAAATGCTTTAGTAAATGAAGCCGAACTACTGCAGAGCTCTCACTAAAATGACAAATCAAAATATATTGTCTATTGTTTCAATGAAAACCTAAGGTTAGACAGCCCTGGTCTAAACTTAAGACAGTGATAGAGAAAATGTTAATAATGCAAATTAAATTTAAAAGTATATCAACATCCCTTCCCCCAGTTAAACATTTATTAACACAACCTGAATATGAGGATAATAACATGGGGGGAGGGAAGCAGGTTGTTATCCATATTATTATTTTGTTATATGAGACACAGGAAAAACATATGCAATAAATGTTTACTTGTAAAAAAAAAGAGGAATGAGAATAGGTATCTGTTCTACCTACTGCCCAGCAGAAGGAGCTCATTACATCTCTCTTTCCTCCTCTTCAAGAGAGGCAGCTTGGCAAAGGAGATGGGACACTTGACTTGGATGCAGGGAATTCAAATCCCACCTTAGCCACTTACTATCTGTATGACCCTAGGCAAGTCAATTAACTTCTGTGTGCCTCAGTGTTTTTATCTGTAAAATAAAGTAGTTGGACTAAATGGCCTCTATGCTCCCTTCTGGCTTTAAATCTATGATCCTCTGATGATCAAGATAATGAAATAAACTAGAAAGGCTGGATTAGAGGAAATTAGAATAGCCTATGCTAAGGACAGTGGGAAGAGCTCTTCAGCTTTTTCAACAGATCCTGACATCCTCCTCATACACTGATAATGTTGAGTCCCAGTGTAGGCAGCAGAGCCCCAAGCAAACTTGCAATGTAGATTAGCTTCTTTCCTAGCTCCCCAGCAGCTTCTCCCCTGCCCCACTATATACATCTACTCTTCCCCCATAGGTCCCTCCCCATTTTTGTTGCTGTTCAGGCATTTTTCAGTCATGTCCAGCTCTTCATGACACCATTCGAGGTTTCCTTGGCAAAGATTCTGGAATGGTTGGCCATTTCCTTCTCCAGCTCATTTTACAGATGAAGAACTGAGGCCAACAGGGTTAAGTAACAGGGTCACACAGCTAGTAAGTGTCTGAGGCTGGATTTGAACTCAGGAAGATGAATATTCCTGACTTCAGGCCCAGCTCTCTATCTGTACCACCTAACTAAGGTGACTATTGATTAGTAGTTAACACTGAGGTATGAGAGGAGCAGCTAGGTGCTTCAGTGAATAGACCACTGGGTTTGGAATCAGGAAGATTCATCTTCATAAAGTATAAGGTATTTACATACCTAAAGCAGACATATTAAACCTCAAATTATCTCCAATTGATAGAATTTCTGGGAACCAGTTTTGGGCTACTACTTGCCTAGTCTTCTAGTATCACCAGGAAGTAAAATACAATAATAAAAATAAGAATCAGCATTGTTTAGTAATATTCAGAACTTACCAAATTACTCTGCACCTAAAACAACTAGTTAAAAGCAAAAAGTGTGGAGGTGGGGAGAGGATTCACTTGGAGGGTAGAAAGGGGTTGTAAGGGAAGGGGGACAATATAAGAAAGGTGGGGTGCATACCATCTAGCTGCCCTGTTTTTGTGTTTATCTTTTTTAAACTGGACCTGTGACTTTATCTGAGCAGGATGCTTTCTGTAAGAAACTTCTAACAAAGCAGAAGAGCATTTTCTCTGAAATTTATAGTCTTAGAGAGTTGCCTGAAGCACCAGGAATTTAAGGGACCTGTCCAAGGTCACAAGAAAAGTATGTGTCAGAGGTTAAACTAAGATCTTTCTGATTCTAAAGCTGGTTCTTTATAAAATATTCTCACTGCCTCTCAAGGTAAAGTTTACTGGACTATTTCCTTTTGCTTTGGTTTTGTTTAAAATCCAGGTGCTTGGTTGCCTTTAGTTTATGATTCATTTTATGACAGGACTACTGTTACAGTGTATATAAAAGGAAAGGATTGGACTAAATGACCCTTAAGGTTCCTTCCACTTCTAAATTTCTAATTCCATCATTCTATGAACATAACAAAGCAGGAAACAGTTGAGGAGAAAAAAAATGTCAGATTTCCCCCAGTTATTGCTGATTGTAATCTGGGCTACTGAAATCAAGTTTGTTGGAGCTCTTTAAACTGGCTTTAAACACCAACGAAAATAGAGAGCTTTCAAAATAGAGAGCTTATCACTACCTTACTCATTTCTCAAATGAGGAGTTAGTTGCATCATGTTTCAAAATAACTTTATCTTATAAAACTTCTACATTAAAAACTGATCTTTTGCATTCTCTCCAGATGTCCTTTCCAGTTGTTTTTTGCATCTTTGCTACTGAGTAATTATTTCCAATAATCTCCACTCCCGCTTTTCCCAAGGTTCACCTTGGTCCAAATAATAAGAAATCATTTCAAAATGCAGATCATGGTAACAATTTAGCTCTCAAGAAATGTATTAGGACCACGGAGCTAATAGCTATAAATTTCTGTGCTTTTTCTTCAAATAAGAATAATGAACTAAATAAACACTGTCAAAAATTATTCTCTTAGAGCAGAGGTTCCCAAAATTATTTGGCCTATTGCCCCCTTTTCGAAAAAATAAATTACTCATCACTCCCATGGAAACCAACTCTCTTTAACCTTTTAATAGTTTCTCTGAAATTTGTATCATTTCAAAAAATATAGTTTTTTAAATGATGCATTTTAAATTTAATAATTTTTTGTAAATGTGTGTGTTTTTTCCTACATTGAAGTTTTGATGATGCAATATTGGGTCATGTAACCATATAGTATCATATTGTAAACAAGTCATTACATGCACATATTCCTGCCGATGCATGTTCAACTTCCTAACAATGCATAACACACTAGCCTGCCAACACTTACTTGTTAAGACCTGTCTGTTGACTTGACCATTAATTGGTTATAACTTGCATTTTGTGTGTTTATTTGGAAAGTAATGTAATCACTATGACTTTAACTCTTGTTACATAACAGATGAAACATATATGAACAATTTTCAAAATTTTCTTCTCTTCTCTCCTTTCCTTATGCTTCCACTGCCCCCTTATTTTTATTCAATGCCCCACAATTACACCTGAGGCTACTACCACCTGCCCCCATCATTCCAGCACCCTCCAGGGGTGGTATTGCCCACTTTGGGAACTTCTGTCTTAGAGGAACTCGACACTAGTGACTGACCTACTGCTCTGAAACTCCCTTTCCCCTTGGCATCTATGACATTGCATCATTCTTCTTCCTGCCTCTTTGGTAGGTCACTTTCTACGTCTTTTTCTCCAACCATCTGTTTTGTCTCTAGACCCATAAAAAGGTCCCTGCTGAGGCCTTTACTTTTTCTTCAGATAAGTACAATGCTCCTTCCAGGACACCATACAATTTAGAACCTGCAAACAGAGAGCAGGTTAAAGTACTGAAGAAGTTATCTTGGTTGTGTTGTTACTGAGTCGTTTCAGTCGTGTTCAACTCTTTGTGACCCCATTTGGGGTTTTCTTAGCAAGGGTACTGGAGTAGTTTGCCATTTCCTTCTCCAGAGCATTTTACAGACAAGGAATTGAGGCCAGCAGGGAGTGACTTGCTCAGGGTCACACAGCTAGTAAGAGTCTGATGCCAGATTTAGACTCACAGAGATGAGTTTTCCTGATTCCAAGCCCAGTGCTCTATCCATTGCACCACCTAGCTGCCCTCAGTTATATAGCTAGTCTGAATTAAATGCTTGCTGAATCAGACAAAATGTGGAAAGAAAAGAACTGTTGCATGCACTCAATCCACCAGAATTTATCTAGCACTATATGTCAGGCACTGTACTAGGTGCTAGAGGTATGTCTCTGCCTTCAGGGAGCTTATATTCTACTAGAGGGATACAAAATGCTCACACATAAGTAAATAAGATTACATTTTAAAATATACACTGATCTGAGGAAGAGGGGCATAGGCAACTGGGAAAAGTAAGAAAGACTTCTTGAAGGAGGTAGACACTTGAGTTGCTCTTTAAAGGAAGCTAGGAGTTACAGGAGGTGGAAGTAAGGAAAAGTATTCCACACGTAGCATGAATGAAGATCCCCCTGCCTAGTTCCAGTCCAAATGATCATGTGGATATCTGGTAGGAGCTGGTTTCTGGTCATGATTAATAATAAAAAGTCTTTTAAGTAGTTGTAGAGTCGTAAGTACTATTTACTCAAGAGGTGATGCACTGGAACTTTGTGTGCATATAACATCTTTCAGAGCTCATCTTTCACTCTAATTTTCCTTTTTTATTTATCTTTTGACATAATTTTTCAGTTTCAGTTTCAATTCTCTCCCTCCCTCCAAACCCTCTCCTACCCATTGAGGAAGCAAGCAAAATGATATCCATTATGCAAAATATTGCCACATTAGCCACATTGCCACAAAAAAGCAAGAAAAAACTTTAGAAGTAAGAAAATATGCTTTGACCTACACTGAATTTGTCAGTTCTTTCTCTAGAGATGAATATTATTTTTTCATCATGAGCACTTTGAAACTATCATGGATCACTGTATTGATCAGAATAGCTAAGTCTTTCACAGTTATTATAATATTGCTATTACTGTGCACTGTGTTCTCCTAGTTCTGCTTATTTCATTTTGCATCAGTTAGTTCATTTCAGTCTTCATAGGTTTTTCTGAAACAGTCCCCACCCCCATCATTTCTTACAATACAATAGTATTCCATTACAACCATGTGCTATAGCTTGTTCAGTCATTTCCTAGATGATGGTTGTTGCTGTTCAGTCATTTCAGTTGTATCTGAATCTCCATGACCATTTGGGGTTTTCTTGGCAGAGATACTGGAGTGGTTTGCCATTTCCTCCTCCAGCTCATTTCACAGATGAGGAAACTGAGGAAAACAAGGTTAAGTGACTTGCCCAGGGTCAGACAGCTACTAAGTATCTGAGGTTGGATGTGAACTTTAAAAAATGTGTACATATGAGTCCTTTTCTTTTTTTTCTTTGATCACTTTGGGATACAAATCTAGTAGTGGTATTGCTGGGTATGCACAGTTTTATAGTCCTTTGCATATAGTTCAAAATTGCTCTCCAGAATGGTTGGTCCAGAATGGACCAATTCATAACTTTACCAAAAGTGCATCTTTTTTTTAATTTTCCACACCCTGTATAGTACTTGTCATTTCCTTTTTTGTCATGTTAGCCAATTTGATAAATGTGAGTTATTTTAATTTGCATTTCTTTATTACTGGTTTAGCTTATTTTTCTATGACTATTAATAGTTTTATTTCTTTTTCTGAAAACTGCCTGTTCATAACTTTTGACCATTTATCAATACAGAAATTGCTCTTTTTTTTATAAATTTGGCTCAGTTCCTTATACAGTTGAGAAATGAGACCTTTATCAAAGAAATTAACTGTAAATCACTCACATTTTCTTTGAGATTGTAAGGAGTCAGGACTACTTAGTGTTAACCTAGATCAGGGGTGGGGAATCTGCAGCCTCGAGGCCGCAATTCTGTTCTATGAAGTTTGGATTCAGTCAAAGGGCCACACTTGAGGACCTAGACGGCCACATGTGACTTCAAGACCACAGGTCCCTCCCCCTACCCCAAGATAATTAAGGGAGAGAGGCTTTAAGTCCCATTTCCCACCCAGCAATGGTTGCTATAAAGACATAGCTACCTTTGTCTTTTTTGTTTATCCTCTCCCGATTTTAGGCAAATTCATATTCTGAGATGGAAGTTTCCAGGTGATGCACTGAGCTTGAGAGATTCAGAGGTCCTATCAGAGATCCCACAGGTAGCTGGAATTTAATGATATCAGTAACAGCAGCCACCAGAACAATAGCATAGTTGCAAATGGATACAGAAAGACAATCACCTGACAGTGGTGGCAGCTTCAATGAGTGTGACTTTTTAAGGAAGAGGAGAGTATTAATTACAGACTCTAAAAAGTGTCAATCCCCAGGTCCCAACAGAGAGCTATACCTCAGTGGAACTGGCTAAGGACTCAACTGAAAAGAGAAAAGGATCTCCAAGGTGAGGGGTAGGAGTAATCCCTTTATCATGTATTCTCTACACATATGCCTCACCACCATCATACTTTAAATTTGTTGAAGAACACCCCAATGGGGGCTCATGTACAACAGAACTAGAGATTCAATCCCTCAAAGCTATCCCTGGAAACCTAAGTAATTGCACTAGTTACCCATCTAGGGACCCAAACTAAGTTCAAAACTAGGTTGGGGAATTGTCTCCCCTCTTTCTACCTTGCAGTTCTGAAACCTTAATCCAATTCTGCCCCTAACACTCTAGTCACCATCTCTGAAATTAAGTTTAGACCAAAAATTTATACCATTTACATCAATAAGTATCGAATGAAAAGCAGTACAACTCAGCAATAACCACAACTATTCCAACAGGTGGCTGTTGTTGTGTTTGTCCTTCACTCTCTTTGTAACAGCTTTTTGTTAGCATCGACACCAAAGTGACACATTTGACTGAGTACTTGTCTGCTAGATGAGACCTTTAGGAAAAAGTTTCTCCATGTTGAGGAACTCAGTGTACTTTCTGCTGCTAACATACTTTGTTCTTGAAGAGGACCAATGACATCAGGAGAGTGTTGTCTTGACTTGTGAGTGAGTCGGATTTAAGTGAGGCAGAGCTGTGCAGTCATCAGCCTCATTCTCTCCTCCAGTGCCATCAGAGTCCAGTGGCTAGATATAAGTCATGAAGACATGACCCAGGATGTAGTGGCAGACTTTGGCCTTTTTCAGATTATTGTATTACGGTCTATGGAAGAGCTGGCCATTGCAGCCTGTGACAAGAGGTGATGTGCACTGACTTTTCTCACCATTGATACATTGTGGAAATAGTCAAATATGTCTTTGTTCTACTTATTATGCTGTTAATAAAATATACAAGCAATAATATTGATATGGTTTGAACACATGATACAAAGGGTTTGAGACTGAGAGAGGGACAAGTTTAAAATAAAAGAGATTTCTCCAGTGTACTGTGAAGTTCAAAAGTTAAGCTGTCAGGAAATGATCTCTATTCATCCTGTGTTTTGGAACTTTGGGTCACCCAAGATAGCTACTACTCTATTGGTCAGTAGAACATTCCTCTGCCTTGAGATGACTTTGCTACTTCTCGCCGCTTTCAAACTTTTCCAAGTACTTCTTTAAAAATCAGGCCAACAAGAAGAACATGATTCAGCCTTAATTTTTTTTAATCAAGGCTTCAGCTACTGGACAGTATATACTCACTTGAATTTGCTTTCAGTTGGAGAGATTCGTGAATTCCCAGTTTGGGATGTAGCAACAGTACACATTCACTTCCTGTAACAGGATACCTTCCTGTTGGTTAGCCAAGGCAATGCAGTGCGGCATGTTTTCCAGCAGGTCAGAGACAGACAAACCACTTCTACTGAGCGGCTAGAAGCAGGAACTGGGACAGCTAGTGAGGGACAGTTGTATTAGCCAAGAAGTGTGTCTCACTTTGCACAATGCCTGCCTATCAAAGAACAACTGCTGACTTTTCCAGTTAAATCTTTTTCTTTATGAGACACTACAGTTTCTTTTTTTCCCTCCTTCTGATTCCTTCTCTCCCTACCTCTCACCATCGTTACATCAAATACAGAGTAACCTTTTTTCCCCCAAAAGTGTCTATTAGACAAGTTCAACTATATAAAATTTTGTATTTCTTGGAACTGTTTTTGAGAATAAAAAGCTGTACATGATGGACAGAAAACTGGAGCCAAGGCCTTGGGTTCCAGTCTTTTACTGGCCACCATCTTGAGCCACCTAGGACGCATTCCTTTTGCTATAACATTCGGCCCAGTTCTCTAATTCTCATCCAGAACTACATCTCCCTCATCCCTCCTTCCTGAAATTCTATCTCATTTTAAGCCTTCTCCAGAAGAAGATATTTTTATATTTAAAATAGTAACTTTTCCAGCTGCACAGGAACACAAAAGGACTCTTCTGAGCCCTGATTTTTAAATACACATCTCACAGTTTGTTCTTTAGAACTCTCAAGGACTAAGGACTATATATGTGAACTGAACAAGCCAGCCCAGAAGGGAGATCATTTCTATTAATAAGTTTATGCCATGGGATAAAAATCAGTTTGCAAAAATAATTTATTCTAACTTCCTCCTCAAGTCCTGTTCTGATACCTCATCCTGGCATAAAGGAGGCCTTGGGTGTTCAGATGTCTCACCAGTGGAGTACAGATGCTAATGTACCAGGATCATGGAGCATGCTCAGATCTGCCCTTCTCCTTCTGGTCAGTGGTGTGCAGGTGAAAGTTTAACAACCCAGAGGGACACACTTTTAAACTTGTTCTGCCCATTTTCTCCATCACTCTCAGTATAGGGGCAATCAACAAACAATAAATCAAGCCCCAATTTGTAGAGTTTGTTCATTTCTGAAGTGTGGACGTTCATGCTAAACACATTGAACTTAAGAATTAGCTCTCTCTAGCAGGTACTGGCTCTAGACCACCCTGGCCTCTAGTCCACTATAAGAAAGCTTGGGGAGAACCCACTTTTAGCCATATATAGGTGCTTCCACTGTGTGATAATTGAGAGTTTCCTAATTGGCTGCTGAGCTGGAACTCATCCAATCTGACTCAATCCTATGCTTTTGTCTGTTCCTATTGGTTGCAAGTGAAGACTGCTCTGACCTAATTGCCAAGACTCATTTAGGAATAATCAAGTGTTACATAAACCATCTCTGGGCCAGAGACTTGGGAGGGGTTCAAAGAAGCCATCATGATTTAAAGTCAAAAGGAAGAAGGGGAAATAGGGAGGGGTAGTTGAACCCTTTTGTCCATGAGTTTTGGCTCAATAGCCAATGAAAGGAGTCTTCTTTGTTTCACAGTGTAAGCCCTTGCACATGGCTGCAGGTAGCCTCCGAAAGCTCCTCTGTGGTAGACTAGAGGCAGGGAGAGAAAATCTTTACATGGTCTGGATAATCCACCAGGAAGAGGCCTAAGTCATTCATCACTTGGTGACTAGTTTTCTGGGGATGAGGCTTTCTGAGTTTAGCTAGACTGGCCCTTGGATGACTGGCATATAAAGCAACATCAGACCTCTCCTCTCCCAACTTGAAACCTTTTCTTTGGAACAGATTCACAGAGCATGCTCAGATTTGCTCTTCCTGGTGGAAGTCTCAAAATAATGTTTTTATAAGCTTAAAATAAAATACATACGATTGCAGAGGAAACCAATTGTATTAAATACAGTTATAAAAATATGTTTAAAAACCAAGTTTGTGCACCCCAAATTAAGAACCCTCATATTAGACTATGAAAAGGGTATGGTCTCCATCAATGGAAGGAGTGCCCATCCCAAAGACTGTAAACTACAATTGCTGAATAAGCCCTGTAACCAATAGTTTTAAGTAGAGCGATAAAAATCTAACAAAGGTTTTCAGTCCTGCTCTGGGACCAACCCAGGTGCTCAGAAGTCACAAATAAAGAATCTCTGAGGGTTCCAGGGGATAGTGAGAGTCTCACTCAGAGCACCTGAGCTAAAGGGACAAATCCGATGACGAGTTCTGCCAAGGTAAGCAGGGTGTTCAATGGTTCCCACCTTTGAGATCTGTGCCCAAGGTTAGGAATTATAATAGTAGCCAACATTTACATATCCCTTTAAGCTTTGCCAAGTTTTGGTTTTAAGGTTGCAAAGGTTTGCAAATTAGCTCACCTGACCCTCACAACAAATGCTAAGGTGGGTGCTATTATGATCCTCATTTTACAGTTGAGGAAATAGAGGTTGATAGAGGACAAATGACTTACCCAGGGTCATACAGCTAATAAATGTCTGAGGCAGGATTTTAACTCTAGTCTTCTTGACTCCGAGTTCAGTGCTTCAGCTACAAAACTACCCAGTTACCTCATGGTTCTACTCTTATTTCGTGATAACCACAAGGATTCATACTCCATAGCTAATAAGGGTAAGACATGTCTGTGTTCTTCCCACCACTGCCCCTCCCTAATTGTCCGAGGCAGTAAGTGGTAACATGAATAGTGTGCTGGACCTGGAGTCAGAAAGCCCTAAATTCAAATCCAGCCTCAGACACTTACTAGTTGTGTAACCATGGGCAGCTACGCTAACCTCTTAGCCTCGGTTTCTTTGACCACGAAATGGGGATATTAATAGTTCCTACCGCCCAGGGTTGTTATGGGGATCAAATAAGATAATAAGCATTCATCACAATGCCTGGCATATAGTAGGCGCTTACTAAATGCGTGTTACCTTTCTTCCCCACCCCATAAATGTGCTAATTTTGTTCCCCAATGAGCGTGTTTCCCAGATTCTATAGTTGCTCGACAACATATGGAACCATGTGCAGGAACAGACACTGCACGGCTCTCATTGGATAGCTGTTATTTCAGATTCCCTGAGGAGCAGCTAGCCATAAATCCCACTTCTTCATTTTTGCTTCAGGCTTTTTGACATTTTTATTTGTGAGGAGATGTAGTTCTAGCTACTGTTTTCTGCTTCTAGATTTTACTATGAGATATTTTTGTCCTTTGATATATAGCTTTGCTTTTGGCACGATCTCTTGGCATAGAGCCTAAGCCTGTGTGACCTTGGCAAAACATCTTATAGTATTAGACCCTTTTAGGAATGTCAGGAACGTTACCGAGCAAAAGGAAACTTTACA
Source organism: Phalanger gymnotis (assembly GCA_028646595.1). NCBI lineage: Eukaryota > Metazoa > Chordata > Mammalia > Diprotodontia > Phalangeridae > Phalanger > Phalanger gymnotis. The sequence continues at coordinate 154,943,964 of CM053626.1, read as the reverse complement.
CATAAAATCTCCTGCACATATTTCATTTGTGGTACGGGGAAAGAGAGTTCCCAAAGAGGATATTGCCTTTGTGGATGCATCATACAAAGGGAAGGACAGAGATTAGGCCTGGACCTGTGATTTCATTGGCATAGGGAACTGCTGAGTGAGAAAATTCTACTAATGTAGGTCAGCAACTAATATGCTTAGAGAGTGGCCCAGGACCCTGAGAGAAGATGTGACTAATCCAAGGTCACACAGCTAGCATGTATCAGAGGTAGGACTTGAACACAGATCTTCTGGATCAGAGGTCAATTGTTAATCCACCAAAGCATGCACAGCCAAGCTTACTTAAACTGCCTTGTAAAAGCCTACGTTTATAAAAATGGTTGTTCATAGGAATCCAGAAGGTGTTTTCTCAAACGGGGATACTCTCTCCTATTTACAGATGAGTTACTCAAACCTGCCAGACTCAAGCATCCCAACACATCACGTCCCACAAGCTAACTCAGACCAAGGCCATCACCTAGATTTACGCTCCATTATTTGATATGAACCAGAAAAAAAAAGATTTTTTCATTTAGATATATCAAGAAGATGATCATATGGCCCCATGACTCAGAAACAAGTCAACCAATGGAGGAGAAGGAGGTAGAGAAAAAAAGTTACTCATGTAAATGTGGGTTTGGGAAAGAAGGCTAAAAAAACAACAATGTGACCTACTTACTTTTCTCTGTCCCTGGCGTACTATCGTCTGATATAAAATGAAGAATAATTAATAAGTTTGTCTTGTTCAGCCATTCCTGACAACATTGTAATCAACAACTGATACCCGCTTTCTAGCTGTTTGGAATAGAGACAAAAGTATGAAGAACAATTCATCTCTTACTTGGCTGGAGTCGGTATATTAAGTTTCAGGAAATTTCTCAAGGAGTCATGTGGACCAGATTGAGGGGGCAGCTTTTTGTTATGGGAACAGAACTGCTTTGGTTCAAAACTAACTTATTCCTTGGGAAAGGGAGGGCCATCTCCACTGATCTTCAGATCTGACAGAGTTTGGAATGGAAAAGATAAGACATTGCCTCTAAGCTTCAAGAGAGTAGAACTGAGAAAGCATAGCATGCAGGAACTGGCTGGGTACATGTCACTTGATGAAAGCTTTAAAACATAGCTCTTCTGGAGTCTTCCTCCTGATTTTATTCTCTTCCCCTCTGATAGACCTGGAAGACACAGCTCTCTGTCTCAGTTCTCCTCTGCCTCTTTTTCTTGGTAGACCAAGGAGAGCTCTCTTGCTTGACTTTTTTCTGGTGATCACATGACATGCCCCATTAAACCTAGTAGAGATAAAAGTTTTATAACTATTAGTTTCTACAAAAGAAGAAGAAGAAGAAGAAGAAGAAGAAGAGGAAGAGGAGGAGAAGGAAGAAGAGGAAGCAGAAATAATTATCCTCAGATTTTTAGGTTTATTGTTAACAATTCCATACAAGAATCATATGTGTGTGTGCATATAGTATATATGTGTATACACATGTGTGTATATATGTTTTATTGAACTAGAAATTTCCCTACTAGTCCATGTGTTTGCTAGTTTCAATGGCATTCAAGCTTCATTGAAGGAAGGAGTCATTTCACTTCTTTTCTCGCTATCCCCAGTACCTAGTGCAGTGCCTGGCACATAGTAGGTGGTTAATAAATGCTTGTTGAGTTTAATTGGTTTGAACTGAACTGAATACCCTACCCCTTCCATTTTGCAAAATTGCAAGTTTATTAATCAGGTTCAACTTGCCAGGTGTTCTGTTGGCCAAAGATGCTGAAGGTCTTGGTCCTTAATGGATTTGGTGTCAGGTTTATTAACAATCTGCTCTACCTGAATTCTCTTTTCTTTCTAACACTGTGTTTAGTGAGGTTGTCCTGTGAGCTATGGAGGTGAATAAGTTGGTAACTTTGTTACTTTATTTAGCTAAAAAACTGCTTAGAGGCAGGTCATGGATTAAATGTTCTCAGGAAATTAATCAATAATATCTAATGGGGCCACTGGATGCTGAATAGTGTTAAGCATTACAAAGGAAGTGCATCATGGTGTTCTCCTCTCTTAGCGTAACAATATAATGGGAAGGAGTTCTATGATGCTCAAAGTCCTTGATACCTCTGCCATTATTATCATTTCCATAAAACAGTTTATACACCAACATCATGCTTCAGTACAGTTATTGGACTGACAGGAAGTATTTGCTTCTTGCAAAAAGCTTGAGTTTTGTAACTACAATTGCTGGGAAACTGTACAACTCTATTTCCTAGGTATTAAAGCTAAGCCATTTCTCAGACATCATATGTATGTGGCATAAATACCTCACATTGAATATTTGCCAGGAAAATTATTTCTGTGAAAGACAATGCTGAGAGACTTGAAATTTTCCTAAGGAGATGTTAAGACCCTCTCTGTCTCCTTTCCTCTCCCCTCCCCCTCCCTCTTCCTCTCTCCCCTCTATCATCTCACTTTTCCTCTCTCCCCTCCCCTCCCTCACCCCTCTCCTTGCCTCCCTCCATTCTTTTTCCTCCTTTCCCTTTCTTCCCCTCTTCTCCTCTACTCTTCTCTCTGTCTCTCTGCCTCTCTCTGTCTCTGTCTCCTTTTCTCTGTCTCTGTCACCTTCTCTCACCTCCACCTTTGCACTTGCACTCTATGTGTGTGTGTGTGTGTGTGTGTGTGTGTATGTGTGTATGTGTGTGTTGTAATGAAAAAGGGAAAAATAGTATGGTCATCAACAAAGCCATATTCCATGAATGAACTAAGAGTAGAGATGAATGGTACCCAAGGGATGTGCCAAGACACATTCATGTACATCATGTCCTGGTACCTCATGGCAAAATTTTCACATAAGTTAGTGACACTTCCCAATAATTTCATATAATGGTATATAAAATAATACGGGTGGTCAAGAGGACTAGCATCTCTGGTGTGAGGGCTTGCCCAGTCCTTTTCAGATCTGCTCATCCACCTTTGCTGTCCACCAGCCAGTCAACTCTCACCTGTGGCTGTAAGAAGCTGTAGCATATGCAACAGCCACACCCCAGTAAAACCATCTCAGCAGATGGGTGAAACCCATTTGAGGGTAACCAACAAGCCTGTGTTGGTAAGCAAAATGGGCTCCTTAGCACTTAGTTCAACCAAGTGCCCTTGAAGAGTTTGGCTTTTGTTCCCTTCGTATTCAGTGTATTTCGTTGAGCCTTACTAGGTGCTAAGCTCCAGGCCCAAACTCCTATTAGGTGTAAAACCTTAGTGGGTGTGGATTGGCAACTAAGGTGGGGCCCAAGGTGGGGCTAACTCCAGGGAAGGCCTAGTTTACATGTCTGGGACAGCAGAGGCTTTTAGACCACGTGGGTTTAAGTCACCTCTTTGTGACGATTCTAGGTCACGTGAGTGAGTCGCATGTGTGACTCACCTCTGACACTGAAAAAGATAGGGGGTTGGACTTCTTTTTTATTTGGAGCTCTTTCCTGCAGCAGTGGTGGCGAGTGACTCTGGGCCAGCCCTTGTTATGAGCTCCCGGGCTGAACCTAGATGTTGGTAACTGAATTGTATTGGGTCTGTCTGTTGATGTTTGTAATTTGTTTGTATTTTGTTCTGAAGTTCGGGGTGCTGGCCTTTTCCCCTGAGCTAAGTGAATGATATTTGTATGCTGAATTAAAGTAAGCTTGTCAACCCCTCCACCTTGCTTTCCTTAGTTAAGCAGATCAAAAGAACCTGTGCTGTTGAAAGCTTTCTGGGTGCTGGCTGTGGGTGGATCTTACACCCCCACAGAAGCTGCTAGCCGGATTGTTGAAACAAGGCCTCAAACCTGTTGATGAGTTAGAGGGATGTCTACCTAAAGCATTTCCCCCAGTGGAATGGGCAGATGGGAATATTTTGTTTCAACAACCAGGAAGGGAGTTGAAGTAAGCATTATATAATACTTAGAGCTAGGTCAGGAATAGAAGACATCAAGGTCATCTACTGCATCCTGGGCTGTCTCCAGTCATCCTGACTTTTATTTTGCCACTGGACTTCAATAACTCAGGAAGAAAGAGTGAAGCTGACAATTTTGTGCAACTCTACCTCACTTAAGTCCCCTTAATAAAAGGATTTGTTCTATGAAGTTTGGATTCAGTCAAAGGTCCACACTTGAGGATCTAGAGGGCCGCAGGTGGTCTCAAAGTGGCAGGTTCCCCACCCCTGCACTATGCCATCAAGAAAACAAATAGAGGCTGCTCCCTTTGGGGAGGTAGGGAGGAAGGGAAGGAGAGAATCTGTACCTGTGGTTTTACCCAGGAGGAAAAATCCCAATGTAAAATCTACGTAGATTTCCAAATGTTCTGCAATTGCCTTGGGGCACTGAGAAAGTAAATGACTTACCAAGGGTCATACAGATAGTATGAAAGACTTGAACCCAAATGTTCCTGGCTCCAAGTTCAGCCCTCCATTCACCACACTAGTGATCTCCAAATGTTTTTAATTGTGCACCCCTATCAATAAAAATTTGGGCATATTCTGCATATATACATGTATGTTTATGTATGTGTGTTTACAGAAACATGTGTATATATATGTATAAATAATGTATGTATGTCTATGTGTATATATCCTTATTTTTCAATTATATACATGTACTGTTATACGAATAATATTATTAGTATAATTTGTCTAAGCCATTAAGCTTAGACAAAAATCAAAATTTTAAAAAGGATGAAATAATATTTGATTCTAGGATCAACATAGACCTGAGGTTTAGGAAAATCTTTTTGGTGGCTTTGGGGAGGACTGATTGAAGAAGGAGGGAGATTTGAGGCAGGGAGGAACGAGGACATTTCGACAGCCCAGGGGAGGATGATGAAGGCCTGAATCAAGGCAATGGCTGAGTGAGTAGTACCAGATGCTGTGAAGGGAGAAATGAGAGATTTGTCAACTGATGAGCTGTGTGGAGTGAGGGAGCAAGAGAAGCAATAGATGACACTGACAGAAAGTACCTGGGTGACTGGAAGGATGATGGTGCTTTCAACAGTCATACAGACATTCTAAAGCCGGGTGGGAGTTTTGGGAAAGATAATATAATGACATCTGTGATCTGTCACTATCCATCCATACTTGGTCATCCTGAGCTATATGCACAGGATGAAAAGAGAGGGAGTTCTTACCAGTCAAAACACATGGCAAAGCCTCCACCTCCATGTACCTACTACAAACCCATGGTGATTTGGGGAGTATGGTTATACTGGTGGTGGGATGAGGGTGGGGGTTTCCCAATGGTGCCTGTGTAGCTGCTGCAGTGGGTGCCCGGGTATTTATTATGTTATAAGTGCACTGAGATGCCAGTTCCTGTTTCAGAAAGGTTAGTAGTTTGAATAGCAAAGGGATGGGTAAAGGTGGAAGAATGTTGGGGGGGGGGAGGTGAGAGTAGGTTTTTTGTGTTGGAAACAAGCCTACAAAAGGCAACAGTGGGGAGCATGTAATGTGACCCATCTCTCCATCCTTCAAATAGTAATGACATACTCCTTAGGGTCAGGCCTTGACTCCCTACCTTGAAGACCATTGCCCTGTGCCTTGCTATTCCTTATTAAATGTTGCTTATTATAAGCCTAAATTCTTCTAAACTAGTTATTTGTTCCTCTTTCCTCAGGACCCTGCTGCATAAAAGAATAGACTCATTATACCTAGTTCCATCTCAATTTCTCTTTCACAAAATAAAAGGGTTGGAATAGATAATTTTCTAAGATCCCTTTCAAATTTAAATCTGATGATGGCATTATATTCCAGAATTCCTAGCTTTACTGATAGCCCCACTATTCCCCCAAGCATACATCCAAACTGAAATCTTTGGTCAATTTTCCACTGATTCTTATTGCTCACCCCCAAAAATGCAAGTAGTTTCCAAATACTGTGAATTCTTTCCTCACAGTATCTTTTGAATCTATACTTTCCTACTGAAGCCCACCACAACCACATAGGTTCAGGACCTTTATGACCCTCTCCCTGGATCTTGTCATTAGTCTCTTCCATCTCTGAAAATACTCTCCAAACCATTGCTGAAGTAGTCTTCCTAAAATATTGCTCCAACCATGGTACTTTCCTCTTCAAAAGACTTTATTTGCTTCCCATTGTCTGCTGAATAAAGTCTAAATGTTTTGACTTTTCACTTGAGACTTTTCACAGTCTGATGCTAATATACTTTTATGTCTTTATTTCATACCATTTGTATACCACATGTTCCCACAAAACTGAATTGCTCACTGTCTCCCAGAAATGAATGCCTGGCATTTTCTCAACTCTGTGCTTTTGTTAACGTTGTTGTCTCTACTTGGAATGCCCTGTAAAAATCCTATCTACCCTTTAAGATTCAATTGAAATATCAACTACTTTATGTAAAATAAACTTTGTATGTATGTATATAAACTTTATGTAAAACTTTATATAAAATTTACTTATATAAAATAGGGACCTAACACGTAAAACTTTTCCTGACCAAACCACCCATATCCAAGTAAAAAGTGATCTTGCCTACTTTTCAATTTTTATAGGCTTTGGTTATATGTCATTTGTGGCATTTATTTCATATAGCTGCCTTATTTCTCCTGCTAGGTTGCAAAACTTGATGATAGAGACCAGAGACATTCGACAAATATTTATTGAATGAATGATCTTACATACTGTAGTCGCTAAGATCTTTTCTGGGGAATAATGATGAATACCACTTTCCTGGAATTTTCTCCCTCTTCCATTTAAATAGCTCTCAAGGGGACAGACCAGATAAACTAATGTGGTCTCTTCTTGTCTGGGAATCTTACAGTCTCATTTGTTGAACAAAAAGTCACTGATCTCTGTGGCTGCCCTCTAAGGAATAATCTATCTAAAGTCTAAAAGCAAGTTGGTTTTTCTTAGACAGGACCAAAATATAAGATGAGAACAATATTTCAAAGAATACAATTAGTCGCTAATTCACTATGATTAAATGAAACTATTTAGTTGGCAGACAACTGAATATCTTCTTAGGCAAGAATATTTGAAATTTGCAAATTGCTTTGAAATTTTAAAAAATCAAACAAATCTCAATTCTGCCAATTCCCTTAAACACATAAGTTTTTAAGCTAGAGATCTGAGAGCCCTTGCATGATGAATTCAGTGGCAAGGGGAACATTCCTCACCAGTCACCTTCTCTCCCTCATCTCTTGCCACTGTGAGAGCTGCTTATGAAAATAACAGTTGATCACATGAGGTACTTAAAGGTCCTGGGGAGTAGGAAGGCTGTTGATGGAAAGGTGGTTGCTAGATGGAAAGAACAGTCTTTCTGGTGAAAAAAAAATGTACGGTTGTGATAGACAATTGGGTGAGAGTCAGTGGATGCTACAGAGAGAAGGATAGGAATGATTGTGAGGGAAAGATCTATAGAGACTGAAAGGCATAGGATAATGGTGATCAGTGGAGGTCTTGGGCCTCCTCTTATATCAGCATTGTGCAATATGGGGGTGATCATAGGCAGGGCTATGCTGGAGCCAGCTCTTGCCAGCTCATAAGTGTTAAGTGGAAGACCTAGACTCAACGAGAGCTAGATAAAGAAATGGCAAACCACTCCAATATCTTTGCCAAGAAAACTCCAAATGGGGTCTAAATGACAACACCCAATAATACTTGATAAGTGTGAACAAAACTATGGGAAATTTGAAGGAAAAAGACATTATTGACAATGAGAATCAGAGAAGGCTTCATGGAGGAGGTGGCATTTAGATTGGGCTTTAAAGGATGAGTGAGGATTCATCAAATAAAGAGGAGGAAGTAGGGCTTTCAAAGCATGGAGTATGAGTGAAGGCATGGAAGTGAAGTATAGTTCCAAGGACAGAGAGGGATGTCCAGGTTTGCTAGAAAGTAGAGGGAGGAGAGTAGTATGAGGTAAGGTGAGAAAAGTGACTTGTGTGTTAACAGTGTTCTAGAAGAAGGTAGAGAAATCACTTGAGATACTTGAAACACCATTTGTCTCTTACTCCTTACACTCTGGGAAGGAAAGAAAACGCTGAGACGAAAAAGAGCATGACGTGGTAGAAAGAAAAATGGTCTGTCTATAGAGTATAAGTCAAAAAGACCAAAGAAGTCATAAAAAATAAAAAAAATAAAAGAAATAAAGAAAAGCAAAAGCCACTCCCCAAGATAAGTGGTCAAAATGAATAGTTCTCAAAAGAAGAATTGTAAGCTATCGACAACCACATGAAAGAATGTTCCAAATTACTAATCAGAGAAACTCAGGTTTCACTCCACTTCAAGAAGATTGGCAAAGATGACAATAGATATGTATAGTCAATATTGGAAAAGACAATGTATGGAAATACACTATAGTTTTCCAGTGTATGGAAAGAGAGGCACACTAATGCATTGTCAGAGCAGCTATGAAATAGTCCAATCATTTGGATTTGGGGAAGCTGTTTGAAATTATACAGACAAAGTGATCAAAAGGTTCATACTTTTTGACCCAGCAATTCCACTGCTAGCCATATACCCCAAGGAGATCACTGATTAAAAAAAAAGAAAGACTCCATATGCATCGAAATATTTAAAGCAGCACTTTTTATGGCAGAAAAACCTGGGAACAAAGCAGGGGCCCATTAGTTGAGAAATGGTTAGACAAAGTGTGGCACATGAGTGGAATGGAATATCACTGTGCTATAAGAAATAATGAATATCATAAATACAGAGAGAAGCATGGGAAAAAAAAGTGAACTGGTGCAAAATAAAATCAGCAGAGGCGAGAAAACAATACGTACATAATGACAATAACAACATACATGAGGGAAAAAATCCACAAACTAGCAGAAAATTCATGTCTCAAAATTACAAAGAATGAGCTTGGCCCCAAAAAAGAAACTAGTCCTTTGCTAAAGTGAGAGGTCCTGGCCATGGAACACTGCATATTTTGTCAATTTTTTTTGCAATGTATTAATTGGTTTTGCTGGAGGGCAGGGGTTCCTTTCGTCTTTTTCTTTTTCTAAAACAGTCTTTGTCATAAGAGAAAATTGTGAGTTACAGTCCTGTTAACTAGATGACCTGGGTTCATCGCTTAAGACTTCTCTGACTCTCAGTTTTCCTATCTGTAAGGCAAGGATAATAATATGACTCCTTAGGAGAAGAAGGGATACAGGAAGAAACTTAGGTGATGAAAAACAAATATAAATGTAAAATAAACATGATAAATATAAATATAAAAAAATTTTTTAAAAAAAGGGCCTGGTCTGGACAATCTTGGTTTAAGTCCTGGCTATGATATTTACAATCTGCTGGAGCAATTAATAGGATGGGATTACCAGGAAACAGATATTTTAAAGGGTGCAAAAATTTTAAATAATGATTTTAAGAGATCATGCTTTTTTCAAATTTGTTATATATTTGTCATATTGACACCAACCAGTATTTGCACTCTTTCAGCAGCATAGACAGGGGAGCTTGGCATCTACTTGGGAAAAACGATTAGTGAAAATAGAAAAACACCAGAGGGCTCCACCCCAAGTAAACTTCTTCTCAGCCTCTCCCTGTCATGCTCCTCTACCACTGTAAACCTTTGCTCCATTCACGGTTCAGTGGCCTTATGGTGCCCCCTACAAAGTTTTGCCTTATGCTCTGAGATTTTCCCTCCCACTCAACTGAGTTTGTTATATTGTTTTACTTCTACATCATAAATTATGAAACTGATAACGAATTACATGCTGTGCTTAATACTGTGGGCACATTTTGTGCTGCTTAACCTTGCTGACAAAACTGCAAGTCACAGTCCTTTTAGCTAGGTGACCTGGGCTAATCACTTTACTTTCTGAGCCTCAGTTTCCATGTCTGTAAAACAAAGATAATAACATGTTATAAGCTATTTTACATAAGTTGTTGTGAGGAAAGTATATTCTCAGATTTAAGTTGACATAGAAATTTAATCTACTTACTTCTCTGTGACATCTGTGTGCCAGAGAGGAAGCCTCATGTACCTGTACTGTGGCTGAGTATCTGACATCTGGGTCAGACCTCAGATCCTTTCACTCCAAATGAGCTCATTCTTAAGATTCTCTCTGTGCTGCTTGATTATACTATGAGCTGCTCAGTGCACTGGGTCATAAGCTCCAGGTCATGAGATCTCATCTCCTTCATCCTCAGCCTATTCAGTACCTCACACAAAATCTTACACACCCAATAAATGAAAAAGGGGTTTTGAATGAGTAGAGAAGAAAGCATCTTGTAAGAAAACTCACTGTCCAAGAATCAGGAGACCCTTGGGCTCCTTGCTTGGTACAAGGCCTTACACACCCAATGGATGAAGATAAGCACTTTGGTGTTTGTTTGTTTGTTTTTTAAATGAGTGGATCAGAAACACGATGTAAGAAAATTCACTGGCCTGAGAATCAAGAGACCCCTGGGTTTCTTATACTGGCTCTATCTCAATTTCCTCCTATGTAAAAATAATAATAATATAATAATAGCAAGAGCTAGCTGGCTGCCAAGTTAACAGCTAGCATTTATTTAGAGCTTTAAGGTTTTGCAAAGTACTTTACAAACATTATCCCACTTAAGATATATTTGTAAATTAATGAGAGTCCTACCTGTTTGCACCATATATATCTTATATGTAAACAGTTGTTTATACTTTGTTGTCTCCATTAGAATGTAAGTTCCTTGAGGCAGCTAGGTGGCACAGTGAGTAGAGCACCAGCCCTGGAGTCAGGAGGACCTGAGTTCAAATGAGGCTTCAGGTACTTGACACACTAGCTGTGTAACCTTGGGCAAGTCACTTAACCCAACTGCCCTGCCTTCCCCGCTCCAAAAAAAAAGAATGTAATCACCTTAAGGACAGTAATCATATTTTTTTTTGCCTTTCTCCATGTCCCCAGCACTTAGAGCAGTGATCGGCATTGACTGACTACCTAGATGGCTCCTAAGATCCCTTTCCCCTCAAACAGTCTATCCTATTCTCCCTCTCATAATCAAAGTATTAAAGGCATTTTACAATGTCAAGAAGCTTCCCAATACTGCCAGAAGAGAGGAGAAATAACATTGGTCAATGGAAAGTAAACTGAGACTTTGGCCCTCATCCTATATAAATTGACAGCAACTCCATTTAGTCCTATTTCTTTAAAAGATGCTTTACTAGACCAGACTGTATTTTCTTTCTGGGCATGCTTGGTAGAGTTAAGGAAAAAGCTCCTGCTAGGTGATTAATGATGACTCGACTGTGGTCACCACAGGCAAAGATCTCTGTGGCTTCTCTCAGGAGTCAATAGGATTTGCTACAGATTCTTTCCCTAATTTGATGACTTCACACTTGTCAGTCTCCTCAACATTTTTTTCAAACTCCTCTTTACCCTCCAACCACATGTTCAGTATCAGCCTTCAGAGAGTCATGAAACAGGAAGTGTTATCATCTATAGAAGGCAAGAAATGAAAAAATAGGTGCGTAGCACAGAAATAGCCTTATATCTTCCTTGCACAATCTCTCTTGCATAACCTTCTTCTGTTAAGTTGGTTAGTGGGTTTGTTTCAAAGTGAGTTTACCATGCCTACATCAACTTCCAGATAAACAAAGGAAATATGATCCTTGTGAGTTCGTAGATCTGGAGCTGAAAGAGGCCTCATAGGTTATCTAGTGCAGATGAGAAAACTGAGGCAAGGTCAGTGATTTGCCAGAGTCAGTCAGGCAGATTGCAAGTAGCAGACAAGATTTGAGCTCAGATCCTCTTATTCCAAATGCGGCATTTCTTCAATGGTGTCATGTGGTTAGGTCCTACTTCATGTAACATGAGGCCTTCAAAGGATCTCATACAGCTGTGGGAACCTCTTGCTGTTTCCTGGAGTTTGGCACACAACTAGGGGACCTTTCACTATTATTTCCCAGGTTCAAATGCTCTTTTTGTAACATGCAAATCCATAACTGTGGGACCCTCCCCCATGACCTGTTCATCAGATCAAGCCAGATGACACAGAAAATAAGAGTAAAAGACATTTAATACCTAGAATTACTGCCTCCTCACCTCTTCCTCTTGGAATTCCTATTTTTTTTTCAAAAGTCCAACTCAAATGCCACTTCCTACATGATGTGCCTTTCCTGATCCCCCCAGGGATAACGACTCCCTCCAAAATTACCTTCAATGTATTGTTTTTATATTTTACATGTATACATACATGCATATTCCCATACACACATACATATGCACACAGGAGGCAGAGGCAATATGGCATAATTGATTAAATACCTAACCTCATAACCAAGAAGATACAGGTTCAAATCCTGCCAATGACACAAACTGGCTATGAGGTCTGGGGCAAGTAACCTGGGAAAGAACCTTTTCAGTGTTCTTTATAATCATCTGGGAGTATAATATGCAGAGAACATAAGGTATCTTCAAGTTTGTTCATTAAAGACTTCCCAATATCAATGAAATCAAAGATCTAATCCCATACGTACATGCACATGACATGGATTTGTAATTTTTATATGTACATATACTTTTATATAATGGTGATGTGTCATATGTGTTGTCTCCCTCTAGAGAGTGTAATCTTCTTGAAGACAGAGACTGGGATTTTTTTTTCACTTCTGTCTTTGCATTCTCCACACCTAGCATGATACTTGGTGCTTAATAAATGCATTCTTACTTGTTTGGTTAAAAGACAGATTGCACATCATGTGATATCACTACACAATAGCGCTCATGAAGTTGTCTAGGAGTTAGTTCTAGTCTAGGAAATTTCCCCTAATGAATGAGGCTAATTCTCAGCCCCAGCATTATGGAAACAAATTGCATCCACATATGCAAACCCCACTTCCCTCAGAAGAAGCAAGACAAATTCTTATAACATGAGGAAGCCTGGCTTTAAGATTAAATACCAGAAAAGCACAGAATCTCTTCTCTTCAAGACATTATGTCCTTTAAATGATTCTAGGCTATTGGAAAACTCAAAAAGTAATATTCAGCAGGACTCAGAACCATTAATGAATTTTTAAATATCTCAAACTAGATTTTTAATTACAGCCCTGGTCATCTGCTGTTTGAACCCAGATATTTACAGACTGTAGCAAGGAATAAGATATAAGCCAAGGGTGCACTTCTAGAATTAGGACTGCCAACCTATGAGAACCTCAATTCCAAGATTAGAAGCAAATGATGGCTTTCTGAAGCCTTCTGGGAACCAAGTGTCTGCTTTCTGAGTTCAACATAAATTCTTAGTATTCAACAATCCTGAAGGGTTACCTACTCTTAATATCCTAATTTTACAGATGAGGAGACTGAATCTCTCAGAGGTAAAGCTACTTTAGGTGACATAAGAAGTAGGAATACAGGAGGAGGAGGAACTGGGTCATCCTGTGAGAATTTAGTGGCTTTGTTGGGATTTATAGGATCTTCAGGGAGGACTAACACCTTTGCTCTTCAAGGCTGCTCAACCACCTTTGAAGTCCACTTGGCACTCAACTCTCACCTGTGGCTCCAAGTAACTATAGCATAGGCAACAGCCACGCCCCAGTAAACCATCTCAGCAGATGGGTCAACCTAGGTTGAACGTAACTGAAGGCCTCAAACCCGTTGTTAGGGGATAGGAGATATCTGCCCCAAGCACGTGAAGGCTTCCCCAGGTTGAATGAGAGGATGAGAACAAATTGTTCCAACAGCCACGAAGGTGGCTGAAGCAGGCAGTGTGTAACACTTACAGCTTAGTCAGACATCGAAGGAACCAAGGTCATCCACTACATCCTAGGTCATTGCCAGTTTCCTGACCTTTATCTTGCCACTGGACTTGGATGATTGAGGAACAGAGAGTGATGCTGATGACTTTGTACAACTTTGCCTCATTTAAATCTAATTCATACACAAGTCGAGACATCACCTATGATATTGTTGGTCCTCTTCAAAAAATGAAGCACAGACGGCAACTGGTTTTGTGACTTGGTGCACTCCGGTTATCTCAAGCTCTTGTGCTCTTCCTTACACAGTATGTGATTGCTTTGGTTCCATCCTCCCACCCGGGTAGCCTGACACACTAAAACAGTCTAGTCAGTAGTCAACACATAATAGAGAAGCTTGGGATAGCTCACACGCTGAATTACACAGCCAGGATTCAAAAAGAGTTTGAAAAGATAGAATCATGCGCCAAAATGAATAAGACAAAATAGTACAGAGATAAATGCCAAATCCTACATTTGGGTTTAAAAAGTCAGCTAACAAGTATAAGATGAGTGAGATATAACTAGACAACAATTCTTGTGAAAAATTATTTAGTAGTATTAATGAACTGCGAGTCCAATAAGTCAACAGTGTGACACAGGAGCCCCAAAACATTAGGCAACAGGGAGACGTAGTGTACAGACGAGAGAGATGGTCATCCTTAATGTCTTACCCTAGGGAGAACCACATCTAGATTATTATGTTCAATTCTGTGAATCACATCATATAATGGACATTGCCAAGCTAAAAGGAATATAGAGGATAGCAACCAGCACAGTGAATGGACTGAAGATCCACATGAGTATCGGCTAAAATATCTGGGAGTGGTAATTTACTGTAATATTAATTAAAGTGGGACTTTTTTTTTACTATTTTCTCTTCTAGAAAGCTAAAGTAATCAAGTACCTTTGATTAAGTCTTGCTAGGTGCTAAGCCCCAGGCCCACACCCTTTTGCTGATTAGATGTGAAGCCTTTGGGCCCTAAGAAGGGTATATAAACTCAGAGGTTAGCATTTTGTTCAGGGCTTTCACTCACTGGAAGAGTGTCACGTGATTCTACTAGATGAGACTCTGGGCAACCATTGTTAAGAGCCCTCCAGCTTGAAAATCCAAATGTTGGTGCTTCTCTGGTAACTATGTATTGTTACGGATAGACTGGTTTGTGTTATTTGCCCTATTTATGTAATGTATGTTTGTAATTGCTGTTTGTATTCTCTCTGAAGTTCAGGTGCTGGCTTTCCCCCTGAACTAAGTGGATGACATATATATATATATATAGATATAGATATAGATATAGATATAGATATAGATATAGATATAGATATAGATATATAGATATAGATATATATATGTTTGTTTAAAGTGAAATTGTTAACCTAACCCCTTAAAGTTGCTTTCCTTAGAAAAGCAGATCAAAGAACCTGTGCTGGCAGCCCTTCTATGTGCTCTTGTTGCTGTGGAGACATGCCAGAGCTAACCCTTTTACTCTGCTTCCCCTGAGAAAGATTACATCTCAGTAATGAAAAATATAAAAATAAAGCAAAGTGTTTTTGTCTAAATGGCTCCCAACATACTAATCCCTTGGCTTAAAATGTGTGAAACTGAAGCATTAGCAATTTCACCCCTGGTTCAAGAAAAAAGGTAACTTGGCCCACCTTAACTTCTCCTGGGTGACTCAGTTTGCAAATTCTACCTAGTGCTGCAGCAAGAACAAATGACCTATTTTCTCACGTATCAATCCATCAGTCAATAAATGTTTATGAATCAAATGCTGCTATGTTGCAGGCATTGTGCTAGGGTCCAGAAAAAATAAAAAAGATAGCAAGGAAGCAATCTCTGCCCCTTAAACCTTCTAGCCCG
This sequence comes from Phalanger gymnotis, assembly GCA_028646595.1. Taxonomy (NCBI): domain Eukaryota; kingdom Metazoa; phylum Chordata; class Mammalia; order Diprotodontia; family Phalangeridae; genus Phalanger; species Phalanger gymnotis. Next base: position 154,928,415 of record CM053626.1, on the reverse strand, counting down.
AAATGCTATACTAAAGCATTCTTATGTGAATACTTGCTACTGATCCTCAGAGACCAATGAATATGGCTTTAATGTTACCTTTTTTACCTGTGATATTTTAAATATTCTAAGTATTTTCACTCGAGGGGGCGGAGCCAAGATGGCGGCCGGGAAGCAGTGACTGGTGTGAGCTCCCCACCAAGTTCCTCCAAAAACCTATAAAACAATGGCTCTGAACCAATTTTAGAGCTGCAGAACCCACAAAGTGGCAGAGGGAAGCAGGGCTCCACCACAGGACAGCCTGGATGGTCTCTGGGTAAGGTCGGTCCCACACGGACCTCCCAGCCCCCAGCCGAGGGGAGCGGAGCTGAGCGCAGCGCGCATGGCGCGAACAGACCAGACGCGGACCTACCAGACCAGGAGATGAGCGGAAAGTGCCCTGGCATCCCGAAATACCCAGCTGTGGCATGTACCAGACCTCTCAACCCACAAAGAGCAAAGACAGCAGAGAAGGTTAGTGGGAAAAGCTGTGTGACT
>CM053626.1:154910836-154927399 GCA_028646595.1 Phalanger gymnotis | reverse complement strand
AAAAAAAAAAAAATATTCTAAGTATTTTAAGCATAGATTACATTTATATAGAGGTTTATTGATTTGTAAAAGCTTAATAGTACATCATTTATGTTCTATAAGTGTATATTTACATTTTTACGTTTTCTCATTTAATCCTCATAAGAAATCTCCATGGTAGATATCATTATTGCTATTTTACAGATGGAAAAATGGAGGGGTAAAGAGGTTAAGTGAGTTGCTCATGGTTGCATAATTAGTTAGTGCCTAAGGTAGGATTTAAATTCAGGTCTTCTGAAACCCTAATGCGAATCTCTATCCATTATGCCACCTAGCTAGCATGCATAATAAGTGTGTGTGTATGTGTGTGTGTGTGTGTCTGTCTGTCTGTCTGTCTGTCTGTCCTAGCAACCTAGGTGCATGTGTATGTACTAATTTATTCAATCTCGTTTTTAAAAAATTCATTTTATTTTCAATTCAGGAAACAAAACAAGCATTTCCATAACACAGTACAAAAGATGATTGCACATGTAACTGAAAATCTACCATGTATAACTTGCTATTCCTTCCAAATAAACTACAAAGTTATCATGTAAATTTCTTTTTTTTTCTTTTTTTTTCTTCCCTTTCCTACCCCCTGCCCTAGAGATGGCTACCATTAAACACAAATAAGTATATACATATATATGTTTAAAATTATTATGCTCATACTTCTATTTATCAGTTCTTTCTCTGGTTGCAGACAGCACCTCTCTTCATATGTCCTTTATTATTAATTTGTGTATTTATAATAGTCAAAATGACTGAGTTGCTTAAAGTCGTTCTTAAAACAACATTGCTGTTACTACATAGTGTTCTCTTGGTTCTGCTCACTTTGCTCTTCATTTTGTGCAAGTCTTTCCATGCCTTTCTGAGGTTAATGAACTCACCATTTCTTATAGCACAGTAGTGTTCCATCACAACTACAATCCGCCTGTTCAGCCATTCCTCAATTGACAAGGATCCCTGAAATTTCCAGTTTTTTTGACACCACAGAGAGATCTGCTATAAACATCCCTTCATATTCGAAGTTACAATTACTATTTGTGAATTTCCCTCCATTTTTTTACTCACTGTCTTCTTTCTCAGCCTCTCTTTTTACCCTATCCCGGTTACCTTATCTTCTCCGCCCCCTTCACCCACCCCTCCAAGAGCTCCCCCCATGCCCCTACCTAATCTCAATCCACACAAGCTTTCATTAGTGTAGGAAACTCTTGGTGATGAAACTCCACTTGCCAGTGCAGATCTGTAGCCATTCTGAAATGAACTGTCTTTTTTATACATAATAAGTTAATTTATTTTTAGTTTTCAACATTTACTTCCATAAGTTTTAAATTTTCTCCCCCTCCTTCCCTTCCTCCTCCCCAAGATGGCATGCAATCCTATACAAGCTCTACATATATATTCCTATTAAACATATTTTCACATTAGTCATGTTGTATAGAAGAATTAGAACAAATGGGAGGAACCATGAGAAAGAAAAAACAAAACAAAAAAAAATAGTCTACTTCCATTTGCATTCAGACTCCATATTTCTTTCTCTGGATGTGGATGGCATTTTCAATCATGAGTCTTTTGGAATTGTTTTAGGTCCTTGCATTTCTAAGAAGAGCTAAGTCTATCAAAATCAGTCATTGCACACTGTGGCTGTTACTACGTACAATGTTCTGCTGGTTCTGCTCTGCTCACTCAGCATCATACCATGTAGATCTTTCCAGGTTATTATGAAATCCGTATCTTCCACATTTCTTATAGCACAATAGTATTCCATTACATTCATATACCACAACTTGTTTAGCCATTCCCCAACTGATAGGGATCCCCTCAATTTCCAGTTCTTGACCACCACAAAGAGAACTGCTATAAATATTTTTGCACATGTGGGTCCTTTTCCTATTTGTATGATCTCTTTGGGATACAGCCCTAGAAGTGGTATTGCTGAGTCAAAAGGAATGCACATTTTTATAGCTCTTTAGGCATAGTTCCAAATTGCTCTCCAGAATGGCTGGAACAGTTCACAACTCCACCAGCAATGAATTAGTGTTCCAATTTTCTCACATCCTCTCCAGCATTTATCACTTTCCTGTTTTGTCATGTTGGCCAGTCTGAGAGGTGTGTTGTGGTACCTCAGAGTTGTTTTGACTTGCATTTCTCTAAGCAATAGTGATTTAGGGCATTTTTTTCATACTACTATAGATAGCTTTAATTTCTTCATCTGAAAACTGCCTGTTCATATCCCTTGACCATTTATCAATTGGAGAATGACTTGTATATCTCATAAATTTGACTCAGTTCTCTATATATTTTAGAAATGAGGCCTTTATCAGAGACACTGGTTATAAAAATTCTTTTCTAGTTTTCTGCTTCCCTTCTAATCTTGGTTGCATTGGCTTTGTTTGTGTAAAAACTTTTCAATTTAATATAATCAAAATTATCCATTTTGCATTTCATAATGTTCTTTATCTCTTGTTTGGTCATAAATTCCTCCATTCTCCATAAATCTGAAAGATAAACTATTCCTTGCTTCCCCAATTTGTTTACAGTATCAACCTTTATATCTAAATTGTGTACCAATTTGGACTTTATTTTGATATACAATGTCAGGCGCTGGTCTATGCTCAGTCTCTGCATCTTGTGAAATGTACTGTCACCTGGGCTTTGAGGAATTAAGTGACTTGTCCAACATCAGAGAGTCAGTATATATCAGAGGCAAGACTTGAACCCAGTTGTTCCTCTCTGAGAGTTTTTATCTACTATGTCATTTTCTCTTGTATCTGTCAATCTACCAATGAGCCTTTTATCAAACATTTATTTTTAGGTACTATACTATGCATGTGAGATACAAAGAAAGGCAGAACACAGTCCCTCTGGCTGGCTGAAATTTGCCAGTTCTTTCATGTAGCCTTTATAAAGTTTATAACATATTACTTCTGTAAAGTTTTGCATTTCATTTTACTAAACAAAATTCTTCACTTTAAAAGCTTTAAATAATCTACCAGATTTTCCCAAGGAAAACTGTATTAACTAGGACACATTCATATTAAGGAAAAAAGGTGATGTTGTTCTCATCAAGATCTTAGATCTAGAACTGTATGAGACCTCAAAGATCACCCAGTTCAATGTGCCTATTTATAGATGAGGCACAAGGAGGTTAAGTGGCTTGCTCAAGGTTCAGGTAATCTATACTGATGGTAAGTGACAGAGTCAGGCAGGTCTTGCTCTCAAGGTCTCTCTTAAGAACTTGGGAATTGATCTTGTGATGTGGACAGTCCACCATGATGTGCCTGCATCAAAGAAGGCACCGTGCTCTATGAGCAAAGCAAAATTGCAGTAACTCAAAAAAAAAAAACCGTGAGAAGTATAATCCACCCCAAATGTTCATATGGCCTATTTGTGCCTGATTTTATTAAGAGCATTCTAAGCTTGTATTGGTCTGATCAGCCACAGCCAGACATGCTGTAACTTGACTCTAACATCATGATGTCATTTTGGTCCTCTTCGAGAATGAAACACAACAACCAACCAACATACAGACGGTAAGTGATAGAGTCAAGTAGGGGTGTGCTGGTAAATGTTTAACAACCAGCTTTCCAAAAAATGTTTTCAGGACATACTTTTGAGTCTAATCTGCATTATTAACATTTTAATTAACGTTAAAATTTTCTTAAGTCTAGACAACCAACAACACAGTAAATGAAGCCCTGATTTGTAGCATTTTCCCATTTCTAAGGTAAAAGCTCACACTGGAAATTTAACATTCACCTCTCCAGCTTGTAGGGGCAGCTAGAGCAGTGAAGAGAGCTCAGGACCTGGAGTAAGGAAGATATCTTCCTGCATTCAAAACTGGTCCCAGACCCTCACTAGTTGTGTGATCCTGAGCACTTAAGTCACTTAACCCTGTTTGCCTCAGTTTCCCCATCTGTAAAATGAACTGGAAAAGGAAATGGCAAACCACTCCAGTACCTTTGTCACCCTAAATGGAGTCATGAAGAGTCAGACACAACTGAACTGAACAAAACAACAGCTACAGCCCACGGGATCTGTCTCCAGCACACCTTTGGAGTCAGAAGTTGAATCCATGTTCTCTGATTCCAGTATTAATGATCTTTCATTGTGTCACAATGCATTAATCAACTAAAATTCAAGGAATTTTGGGCTCCGGCATAAAAAGATTTGAAGAACTAAGTTGGAATTATCCCACAATCTCTGGCTGCCATACTGCATTTGTATACTTATTGGTAGATGAAATATTCTTCCCAGGAATGTAAAGGGAATATATATATATAATATATATATACGTATGTATATGTGTGTGTGTGTGTATAATATGTATATATATATATATATATATATATATATATTTCCTCAGGAAAATATGTTTCACTGTCTGCACCACCTGTATTTCTGTGGGAATCGATCATAGGAACATAGATCAAGAACCAGAAGGGACCTCAAAGGCCATCTAGTCCTATCTCTTCTTTTTACAGATACAACTTGTAGCCCTGGGTGCAAAATGAAGCAATTGGACAGAGGTCTCTTTTTGTTTGTTTGTTTTGTGTTTTGTTTTTGTTTGGTTTTTTTGTTTGTTTTTTTTTTTTGAAGAGAGATCTCTTATCCAAGGTTATGCAGGTAATAAGTATGACAGGCAGGAGTTGAACTCAGTGTCTCTGACTCAAGAGTGTTACTACCATTATACCATGTTGTTTTCTGTTGTGCAGATTAGAAACCACCACCCACATGTATTTGCTAAAACATTCCCAAAATAGCTATCATTCTGTTGAGTTGAAAAGGAAAATAACTGGAGGGTAAAAGTAAACTCAATCCTAAAATCAAGGTACAGTACATGACGTCAAGATGGGCTCTGTTTGCATGTCAAAGGCTGACTCAGGCCTTCCCTTGGTTACTCAGGACAGAGACATACGGTAATTTATCTCTTTGACTCAACCAGCATTCCTGTTTTCTAAATAGACAGCCCTGCCAGAGTCTGCGGTTTCACTAAAGAGGTTATCATAGCTTCCTGCCTTTCCATCACTGCTTATCTACTTCTCAGGGGACTTTAAATTAAGACCGAGTTGTCCCTGAGTAGCCAAAGGGGTCACCTGAGGACTCTCACTCACACTTAGCACAGGACTGTGAAACATACACAGCCAGTTCAGATGTCTTAGGATAGAGACTCTCTTCAAAATGCCTCATAATTCAAAATACTGTCCTCTCAGTGCTTCTCTCCTCTGACAGAAGGAAGGAAATGAATAACTTATATTTCTCTCTGTGTCTAAATTAAGGGTGGGGAACCTGTGGCCTCTAGGCTACATGTGGCCCTTTAGGTCCTCAAGTGACTAAATCCAAACTTCACAGAACAAATCCCCTTAATAAAAATATTTGTTCTATAAAACTTAGACTCAATCAAAAGGCTGCATCTAAGGACCTAGAAGGCCACATGTCTTTGAGACATAGGTTCCCAACCCCTGGAGAACATCCCATCCCAGGGGCCAGCTCTCATGTATCTATCCCATCTCACTTAAGGATAAAGATATACCTCATAGGGGACCTTTATTCAGTCACGTCATGTCCGACTCTTCATGACCACCTTGGCGAAGATACTGGAGTGGTTTGCCATTTTCTTCTCCAGCTCATTTTACAGATAAGGAAACTGAGGCAAACAGGGTTAACTGACTTGCCCAGGGTCACACAGCTAGTAAGTGTCTAAGGCCAGATTTGAATTTGGGAGGATGAGTTTTCCTGACTCCAGGCCCTACAATCTATCCACTGTGTCACCTCAAGAGAAATGACGTGATTTACCCAGGAGGTCATACAACTAGTAGGTAGAAAAGCCGATTTGAACTCAGCTTTCCTGTCTGCCCAATACACCATCCATTGATTTTCTAGCAATGGAAATTCCTTGGCACTACTCATACAACTTAGAGCATTACTGAGATTTTCCTAGCCACCCTCTCCCCAAAAAGCTAATTTGTAGGGTGGCTTGTTGCCAGGCATACATGCTGGCAGAGATGGGGGTGGATGTGCCCAGTAGGCACTGCACACACATTAAATGGAAGAGGATCGAGTTATAGGAGTTTTTTTCTTGCTTCCTGCCCCCGTCTCCCACCCCTGCCTTTCATTGCCTGAGAGACCCAAGGACAAAGGATCTTTGGCTTGGAAAAAAATCCTGAGATACACATAATTCTTGTATATTTTTGTTGGCAAAACCATCCCCTTCTCCTTTACCACCACCATCACCAACACTACCCAAAATAGGCTTAGGGGCATAGGATCTATATACTTTAAGGACTTTTTCATCCTAAGAGAGAGACTTGGGACAAGGATGTAGACCCTCCTTATCTGGAGGAAGTTAGATTTTTTTTTAAAAAAAAATGATCTTAGCCTAGAGAAATGTGCTTAGCACTGACCCTTAGGTAGGTGCAGTAGCTCATCCGTATCAGAGAGAATAAGGGAGCCTGAAGGTGCCCTGAGAAGTTAAAGTTCAGAAGCTTACAGCACAGATCATGAGACCAGCAGAGCGCCATCTTACAGCAACCACAAAATCAGGAGGGGGCAATGGCCACTGAGACAGTATACCATTACCACACATTTGGCAGAAATCGAATACCTGGCAGACACTCAGGACCAGAAGTTAGCGTGATGTCATCAGTAACTCAGTAACATAGGAGGCAATACTTGCCCTCCACACATGACCTGGTCACATAGCTTTTCTATGTGTGTGCTTCTCCACATCTGTTCCATGGCAACCTGTGTTTCTGACATACGGGACACATGTATGCCTCTCCATGCATAATCCCTATGTATGTATTTTTGTGAGAGAGAGCAAGCACATCCTAGGTTGTAAAGTTATTGCAACTTTTCTTACTATTTCACTAAACAACTTTGCTGTGAACTCAATCTAGCATATGGCTAACTAGTTTAAGTAAATACCTCGATGGGCTCTTGGATATTTTTTAAGTGGATAGAGACCCGTGAAATACCTTGAATCAGAGATCTAAGGGTTCCGTGAGTGCGAAGGTGCTTCTGACTCTTATTCAGAAGTCATCAGAAGGGAGGCTACCTTTCAGCACTGCCTGTGTGCAAAGCTGATAATGCATCTTTGTGCATACGTAAATATGTCAAGGAGTAGTTACCACAAAATACGCTAGTGGAAAACCCTTTCCCCATTTTTAAAAATGAAAAGGACAACTCCAAGAGATACTTCCTCTTTTCTAGTTTCACAGCAAGTGAGAAAGCAAGAGAATCAGGGATTTAAGAGGGGAAGGGATGCTTTACTCTTTCTGGACTGACGGTATTATTCATTATAATGCAATAGTCAATATTTTATGCTGGGGGTGGGGGACAGCTTGTGATTTTCCTAATGCATCTTGAATTAATTGTTTGTATTTCTTGCACTCTTTCAAGGATTCTTTCAAGAGCCACACAGACTGGATGCCCCTAGAAAATCCAGTATCTCCAGATCATGAGAATTTGTCCAATCTGCTCTAATGATGTGCTGTAATGAGAAGCATATTATATAATATGGTGGTTCTCGAAGGATGGTCCTGGGACTCCTGGGGATCCCCCAAATTCTTTTAGTGGGGGGTCCCTGAGGTCTAAACTATTTTTATGATATATCAAGATACTTTAATTTCTAAATTGATAAATATCAATTGATATAATCCATATTGAAGTTCCTCAATAATTTTTAAGAATGTAAAGGGGTCCTGAGACCAAAATGTTTGAGAGCTGCTGGTGTATATTAGTCATAGTCAGGAAGACCTGGGTTCAAATCCTGACTTAGATACACAGTAACTTTGTGACCAAGGTCAAATCACTAAATCTCTCTGGGTCTCAGTTTTCTCATCTGTTGATGAGGGGTTGAGGGGATGGACTTGATCACCAAGGTCCCTTTAAGCTCTAAATCTCTGATCCAATGTTGTACTCTAGATGTAACAGACCAAAGTTACTCAAATCTCATTTGAGCTTCCAACAATCCTGTAAGGTAGGTGCTAAGGTGCTAATTTCCCTATTTTACAGATAAGAAAATTGAGGCTCAGAGTCACTTGCCAATATTGCTAATAAGTGTTTGATGTGAGACTTGAACTCAGGACCTTCTGCCTTTCCTCTGACAAGCAGTCTATTTAGTGCTCCAAACTTTGGCTGAAAGGAGTAAAGATGCTTCAGTGAGCATATTCAATAAGCATCTCATGCTAAAGAAGAGCTTTATTGAGTCTGCATGGAAGGAAGGTAGCTCTCTCTCTCTCCTTCAAGGACTCAGCACAAGAGCATGAAGGGAAGCTCCAAACCCCCACCCCACTCCAAACTGATTCTCTCTACCCTTGATGTCATGGAGAGGCAACACAGCTGGGCCAGAAGTGGTTTTACAGCTGAGATCATTCTTGGAAATGCCAAAGTATAATCTCAGAAACTAACTAGAACAAAACTAGAAAACAGAAATACTAAAAGAAAAAAAAAACAGAAATTGGGTCCTCACCATCTAGGTTCCATCAGGAACTGAGCAAAGTTCTATAGCACAGATCTATAGAATCCATACCCAAAATGGTGTGTTCTGCTCTGTGCTCCAGATAATATCTGGAGTATCATATTCAGTTCTGGGCACCACAGTTTAGGAAGGACATTGGCAATGTAGAGAGTACCCAGAGGAGGGCAACCAAACTTGTGGAGGGCGTTGAGTCTAGGTCCTTTGAGGATCATTTGGAGGGACTGGAGTTGTTTAGCCAAGGGAAGAGAAGACATGATAGCTCTCTTCCAGACTTGTCCTGTTGAGCCATGCCTGGAAGAACCAAGAACAATGGTGAAAGTTACAGAGACAAATTTGGGCTTGATGTGCCAGGAGAAACTGTTTGACAATCAGAAGCATCCAAAAGAGAAATGGGCTATCTGGGGAGGTGGAGGGAACCTCCCAAAATCAGAGATTTTTGAGCAACAGCTGGGTGACCACCTGTTACTATGACAATTTAATCATCATTATTCACTTAACTGACTCATCAAATCATTAAAATACAAAGGTCTTGCATAGAATTACTATCTGACCCCTGCCTTCCTTGTATCTAAAATCATTTAACAGAATCTCAACCATCCCCTCCCCATGGTCCCCCAGTCATCTCTCTCTCCCCTATGCCTCAGGTTCTTGGGCAGCAGACCTGGGTGCTCTCTGCTCCTCATCTAGAAGCACCACCAGCCCTGGGTGCCCAGTTTATCAAAGGTCTTTAGGTAGCAGAGAGTTTTGTACGATGAGTCCCAGGCTTGAAGAACAGTTGGGGGGAGGGCGTTGTTGTTGCTGCTACTGTTCCTCCTTCATTCTCTAAGGGGACCAATGACATCATGAGGATGATGTCTTGACTTGAAAGTGAACTGGTTTTAAGTGAGGCAGAGCTGTGCAAAGTCAGTAGCCTCACTCTCTTCTCCAGAATCATCAGAGTCCAGTGCCAAGACAAAGGTCAAGATGACTGGCAGTGGAGAGTAGGGAGAAGAGGAAGAGACCAAGGTTCAAGTTCTCCTGACTTCAAGATCGGTTCTCTATCTACTATTCCACACTGCTGTTCATGGTGTTGAGAAGCCATAATAGCATAACTATCATGCTTCTGTATGTTTGTTTCTGAGACGATGAGAGATAATATGATAGTGGATAAAGAGCCAACCTCAGGAAGATCTGGGTTCAAGAAAAGACTGCCTTGTGATCCTGGGCAAGACACATAACCACTCAAGTGCCCCCAGACAACTCTTGGAAACCATAGATTGAAGAACTGTTAGTGTTAAAGGCAATTCTTTTCCTGGGAGTACCCCACACCAATTAATGCACAGGTGAGGTCCACCAAGATATCACCCATTTGGCATTGTGAAGTAGACATCCTCTTACCTGGGCCTCTTGACCCATTTGACAAGGATTCCTGTGAATTCTCTCTGTATCTGCCCTATCCATGTATGCCCTTGAAGGCTTACTTGGGTTTTAAGGCCAGGTACTGGCTAGAACAGAGACATTTGGCTAAGTACATTCACCAACTTCTTAAAATTTTCCTAGAAGCTATGGAAACACCCAATTGGTCCTTTCAGATTTTCCACTTCACCACTTATTGATCCAGTCCATCCCATGCTTGTGGAAGATCTTTATTTGGGCAATGGCAGCCTTCTCTAATTGTTAGGAAATCTTGCCTCAGATCGAGCCTAAGTTGGCTTCTTTGCAACTTTCTGGTTCTACCCACTGAGAGATGTCCTACTGATAGTTAGATTCCAACCAATCCAGATGGAAAATGTCTGGGTGGGATTTCCCCCATTGGTCAAATTGAATATTTGAATGTTAAAACACCTCCAATGGCAAAAATGGAAGTGATAAGCACTGAATGTCATAAAAGTCTGTCAGATGCCCCAGTCTGGTTCACGTCCTCCCACAAATCCTCACAGAGGATCTACCCAATGTCTCTACATTATTTAGCACGTGGGGGAGGGGTGTTCTTTTTACATGACTTTCCTACCTTCCTTTCCCATCATGCAGGCCCTTTGTGATATCTTTTATACAACTTCTCAAATGCAAGTCATGTTGTCTTCCCTGTAGACTATAAGCTTCTTGAGGTTAGAGGTCATGTCGATTATGTCTGTATCTTCCCCTTCTCCTCCCAAGTGCCTAGTATAGGTTTAATGCATTGTAAGTGCTTATCGAATGGCTCATAGAATTTTATAGTTGAAAGGCATCTTTAGAAGCTCATTTCATCTAATAGCCTTTCCAAGTAGCAGATAAGGACATTGAGGCCTAGACTGATTTTTTTAATTATAAAGATCATAGATCTAAAACTGAAAGAAACCTTACAGGCTGCATTGATCTTGGCAGGCCCTTTACTTTATATATGAAAAAAAATTGAGGACTAAGGAAATTAAGTGGCTTGCAAGGACGTACAAAAAGCACCAAACGTGAGATTTGAGCCCAGGTCTTTGGTTTCCAGAATCAGGTTCATTCTACCATATCCTCAGTCAATGTTGTGTTTGTCCTTCATTCTCCAAGAGAGAGTGACAGCCTCACTTCCTCCTCCAGAGCCATCCAAGTCCAGTGGCCAGATATTCACCAGGATGACTCCCTCAGTCAATAAGCATTTATTAAGTGGCTACTATTTGTTAGGCACTATGTTAATCTTCTTTCCCAGCAACTATCCCAACTTTAAAACAGGTTGTTGTTATTAAGTCATTTTTCAATTGTGGCTGACTCTCTGTGACCCGACTTTGGGTTTTCTTGGCAAAGATACTGGAGTGGTTTGCCATTCCTTTCTCGAGCTCATTTTACAAATGAGGAAACTGAGGCAAAGAAAGTTAAGTGATGTGACCATGATCACACAACTAGTAAGTATCTGAACCCATGAAGATGAGTCTTCCTGACTCCAGACCAGGTACCCTATCCACTATGCCACCTGGCCACCTAACAGGAATGCAGTGACAAAGCCAAAATTCAAGACCAGCTATTCAGAGTTTGAATCAGTGTATGTTGTTCCACACTATTCCATACTTTTACATAAATCAATAATTTTTTTTGGTGAAGCAATAGGGGTTAAGTGATTTACCCAGGGTCACACAGCTAGTAAGTGTCAAGTTTCTGAGGCTGGATTTAAACTCAGGTCCTCCTGACTCCAGGGTGGGTGCTCTATCTACCGCACCACCTGCCTGCCCCTAAATCAATAAATTTGATTAGAAAAAATTAAAATATTGCATAAAATAAATGTTCTGCGCATGGTCCCCCTGAACTAAACTCGAGGGTGGTTCATTTTATTTGATTATGGTCGAAGAAGATGATTTTTTCTCCTACTAGAGAACTGAAGGTGTAGAATTGCCAGAAAGACTCACCCTTAAGGAAAGCCCCTTAAAAATGACTCATTACTTCCTCAGTTTTGAAAAGGGTAACACTTCAATGATTTAATGATCATCAAAATGCCCCTTTCCTGTGAGACTTTTTTAAGATAAGGGAAAAAAATGAGTGAATTAAGGCAAGGAAAAAATGAGGAACATGAATGAATAACAAAATCCTTTGCAGTCATATGATGCTTTTGGCTTTTGGGAATCCGAAAAGTGGAAAGTACTTTCACATTGTCTCTGTTTATTTTTACAATAACCTCTCTTCATGAATAAGAGAGAAAAGGCTGGATTGCAAATGCCATCTTTTTTCAAACCAATGTTTTTCTTGAGATGGTATCTACCTCTGAATCACGGAACACCACAATCTATAGAGAATCCAAACTGTGGTGACCTAGATGTCCCTAAAATAACACATCATAATAATAATTGCTATCATTTATATAGCACCTACTATGTGCCAGGCACTGTGCTAAGTGTTTTACAAATATTATCTCATTTGATCTTAACAAAGGGAGGTGCTATGATTATCCCCATTTTACAGATGAGTAAACTGAGGTAAACGGAGGTTAAGTGACTTGCCCAGAGTCACACAATTAGCGTCTGAAGTCAGATTTGAACTCACGTCTCCTTGACTTCAGCCCCAGAACTCTATCCGCTGCTACTCTGGTACTAGGTACAATAGGGTTCAGTATATTTGCAGTGAGGAAGACCACTAGCCCAATGAATAGATACCGAGGGAAAATAAATGTGGCATATTCTACAAAGTGAAAATATTCCCTTATATTGTTATGATACCTTTTTTTCAAAGTATCTTCCCATCTGTTTAGTTCATTTGACCACTGAATTTTAGAGTTGGAAGAGACCTCAGCACCAGCTAGTTCGTTCCATAAAGAAAAGGAATCCCCCAATAACATATCCAACATATTCTACCTCTCTCTATTTGAAGATCTCCAAAGATGGAAAGCTCACCACCTCTTCCCTAGGCAGCTTTTTCTGCCTTGGGACAGCTCCAATGGTCAGAATTTTTTTTCCTCACATCAAGCTTAAATTGGCTGGCTTCTTTGTAACTTCCACCTATTGTTCCTGGTTCTGTCCTCTGAGACCAAATGGAATAAGTTTAGTCTGAATGAAACAAGGCTGTCCACGGGACAGCCCTTCAAATACTTAAAAGACAGTTAGGACACCCCTGAATCTTTTCTTCTCCAAATGAAACACGTCCATTTCCTTCCATTGATCTTATATGTCACAGGCTCAAGGCCCTTTGCCAGCTATATTGCCCTCTTCTTGATACTCCCAAGTTTTTCAATATTCTCTTAGCTCTGGTGAAAAACTCCATACTCCATATGAGGCCTACCAAGGGCAGAATAAATGGGACCACCAGCACCCTATGGCATTCACTTTGACTGCCATGCCAACCTCCAGACTCATATTGCACTTTTTCAGAAGAATTTCTATCTAACCATGCCTCCCCATGTCGTACTGGAGGAGTTCATCTTTTTGAATCCATGTGTCAGACTTTACATTCATCCCTGCAGAATTAAATAGTATTAAATTCAGCGGGGCAGTTCGATAGTTCAGTGGACACAGCACTGGGCTTGAAGCCAGGAAAACTCTTCTTCCTGACCTCCAATCTGGCCTCAGACGCTTACTAAGTATATGAGCCTGGGCACATCACCTAACCCTGATTTGCCTCAGCTCTTCATCTATAAAATGGAGATGCAATAGAGAAGGAAATGGCCAACCACTCCAGTACCTTTGCCCAGAAAAAAACCCCATGGACAAAAAGTCCATGAGGTCACATGGAGCTGGACACAACTGAACAAGAAGGATGATTAAATTCAGCCCAATGCTCGGCCTTTCAAGATCTTTTCAGATCCTCACTCTATTGCCCAGTGTGTTAGCCGTCCCTCTAACCTTTGTGCCATCTACAAATTTGATGAGCATGTTATCTACATGAAGGCATTGATAAAGATGTTAAACAATGCAGGGCCAAGTTCGTATCTCTGGGGTCCTCCATTAGAGACCTCTGACCCCACGGACACTGAGACATTTACAACTGCACTTTGAGTCCGATCATCCAACTAGCACCGAATTATTGTCCAGTGCACATCTCTCCAACACCAAGAGAGAGTTCAGACAGACAGACAGACAGACAGAGAGAGGGAGAGAGAGAGATAGAGAGACAGAGACAGACAGAGAGAGACAGAGACAGAGACAGAGACAGAGAGAGACAAGGAAGACCCAGGACAGAACTCTTAAGCACAACTGAGATTCAAACCCATGTCTTTTTTTAAAATTTATTGATGTTTTGTTTCTATATCATCTTCACTTCTGGACATATCCCTTCCCACTCCCTCATCCAACAGACTAGTGCTTAAAACAATGGCTTAAAAAGAAAGTGGGGGGGTAATGCATTTCAATCACACCAACAAACACCAACTGTATCTGCCAACGTAGACAATGTTCCACACCCATAGCTCCCGCCTTTACAAACCCAGGTCTTCTAACTCCAAGTTCCGTGCCGAGTCAAAGATCACCCAGAATAAGCAGCACTTGAGATGATGATTTGCATTTTATTACTTCATTTGAACAAATTACAAACACTATATTGTATAACTCCTATGCTTCAAAACGTCCATGATTTCACCAAAGGGAATCAACAGTCCCTGCACCTACACATGTCACAATCATCCAATACTTTGGTCTTCATTTCTCTGCCTTCCTTCAAGACACATTTTCTTTTCTTTTCTCTTCTTTTTTTTTGGAGGGGGGCAGGCAAGAAAATTGGGGTTAAATGACTAAGGCCACTTAGTCCTCCCAGCTGCTAAAGCCTTCCTTTCTAAGGCTACTTTCTCCTTCCTCTCGTCTTCTTGATGTTCAGTCATTTCAGTTACATCTAACTTTCCCTGACCCCATTTGGAGTTTTTTTGGCAAAGATAAGTGGGAGGATTGAGGGGAGGGGAGAGCCAAGATAGCAGAGTAAAAGCAGGAACTCACTTTAGCTTTCCCCCAATCCCCTCCAAATACCTGTAAAAAAATGACTCTAAACAAATTCTAGAGCAGCAGAAGTCACAAAAAGACAGAGTGAAACAAATTTCCAGCCAAAGGCAACATGGATGATTGGTGGGAAACATCTGTTGCACCAGGCTACGAGAGGAGTGCAGTCTAGAGTGGGCCGCACCGGCACAGACCATGCCCCAGCAAACCCAGAGCAGGCCTCAGGGGACTTACTCACGGGCAGCTGAGGCGGTTTCCAGACTTCTCAACCCACAAATGCCAAAGACAAGTTAGGTCAGTGGGAAATGTCTGTGGCACCTGGGTGAAAGAGGAACACAGTCCAGCCCTGGCCCCAGCGCAGCCTTGGGGTAGCTGTGGCAGCAGTGGATGCTTCTGGAGTTCTCAGCCCTCAGACTGTAAGGGAAGTGAAAAACTGATTGCAAGGAGATTACAAGGATCTCTTTGCTAGCATTGAGGCAGGATTCTATTGCTTCACCCATACTTGGATCTGGGTCACTGTCCTGGGTGGCATTCCTGAGACAAAGAGGAGTGCTGGCATAGCAGAGCTTGTGGCAGCAATAGAGAGGGAACCGTATCTAGGGCAGAAAAGAGTGCTTGTGGTCACTCACAGACCAGAGCACAAGCCAAGAGAGGAGTAAATACCTCTCCTTAGATCATACCACCTTAGAAGAACTGGAAACTTACAGGTTCCTAGAAGTATCTCTGAAAACAGCTGTACAAAACTCCCAAAGCTTGGAACACTGGAAGCAGAGCCCTACCTTAACAAAGAGTTAAAAAGTCAAGTGATTGACTGGGAAAATGAGCAAATAGCAGGAAAAAATTCAGACTATAGAATCTTACTTTAATGACAAGGAAGATCAAAACAAACAATCAGAAGACAATATAGTCAAAGCTCCTATATCCAAAGCCTCTAAGAAAAATATGAATTGGTCTCAGGCCATGGAAAAGCTCAAAAAAGATTTTGAAAATCAAGTAAGAGAAGTAGAGGTAAAATTGTGTAGAGAAGTGAGAGTGATGCAAGCAAATCATGAAAAAAAAGTCAACAGCTTGCTAAAGGAGACCCCCAAAAAAAACACCTGAAAAAATAAACTAGACCAAATGGCAAAAGAGGTCCAAAAAGCCAATGAGGAGAAGAATGCCTTAAAGTGCAGAATCAGCCAAATAGAAAAGGAGGTCCAAAAGCTCAGTGAAGAAAAATTAAAAATTAGAATGGAGCACACGGAAGCTAATGACTCTATGAGAGACCAAGAAATTATAAAAGAAAGATACTGAAGTGGCTTCCCATTTCCTTCTCCAGCACATTTCACAAATGAGGAAACTGAGGCAAACAGAGTTAAGTGACTTGCCCAGGGTCACACAGCTAATAAGTGTCTGAAGTAGATTTGAACTCAGGAAGATGAGTCTTCCTGACACCAAGCCTGGCACTTTATCCACTGCGCCACCTGGTGCCCGTTATGTCTTGTTTTACCTAATTATTTATGTGTTGTCTCCCCCACAAAATGTAGGCTTCTTGAAAGTACAGACCATTTCCCTTCTGTCATTGCATACTCACCACATAGTATAGTTCCTGGCACATAGTAAGCACTTGAATAATTCATGGTGAGTAACTGAACACCAGAGGTTCTGCCCCTGGCCACCCACAAATGAGCCTTTCAGAAATCAATTGGATGGTGGCAGTGAGGTGGCTCA
>CM053626.1:154899894-154910736 GCA_028646595.1 Phalanger gymnotis | reverse complement strand
GAAGGAAGGAAGGAAGGAAGGAAGGAAGGAAGGAAGGAAGGAAGGAAGGAAGGAAGGAAGAGAGAAAGAAAGAAAAAGAGAGAGAGAAAGAGAGGAAGAAATTATAGCACTCCTCAAACAACTGACTGGTATGGTGCTATCTCTCCACTTCAGCGACACACAGACAATCACACCTTTGATCTTGCCATCCACAACAAATGTCCCATTTCTGTTCATGAACTTTGAAATCCCTTTATCTGATCACAGTATTTTATCATTTCACCTTTCCCTCTGCCTTACTATCCTTAACCCTGTGTTTTATCCTCTGTATGACCCGCAATCCCTCCACCCTTCATCACTTTGTTGGACCATCACTCCTACAATGGCTATTCTCCCTTGACCCTTTGATGAAACACTTCAGCTCTACACTGTCCTTTCTACTTCAGTCCCTTGCCCACTTAACCTAAATCTGATCATGCCTTGCCAAGTCCCAGTCTTGGATTATTCCCACAATTGTTGCCTGTGCTCCTATCCACAAACTGCTGAATGGTGCTAGAGAAAATCTGGAAACCATGTTGACTGGGCCCAAAACAAATTTATGTTACATAATCTAAACTGGGTCCTCAATGACCTTGATGTCTTATCTACATACACTTACAATGCTTTTTAAGTGAAAAGTGATGTTGTTTAGTCCTTTCAGTCATGACTGACCCTTCATGACCCCATTTGACTGACCATTCGTGCCCATTCTTGGCAAAGATACTGTAGTGGTTTGCCATTTCCTTCTCCAGCACATTTTACAGATGAGGAAACAGGGTTAAGTGACTTTCCAGGGTCACATAGTTAGTAAATGTCTGAGGCTGGATTTGAACTCAGGTCTTCCTGATTCTAGACCCAGAGCTCTATCCATAAGCCATCAGCTACCTCTTAAGTTAAAAATATGTTACATAAATTTGGAAATGCAATTATGATAGGGATACAGCAATTTCATTGGCATAAGTAATTTCCGGGTGAGGAAACTCCCTCTACCAACACGGGTCACACTTTCTTTGCGAGTTATGGGCTTATAAGATTGCCTAAAACACTGAGAAATTGTGACTTTCCCTGAGTGACAGAGGAAATATGCATTGGCAGCAGGACCTGAATCCAAGTCTTCTTAGCTCCAAGACCATCTCTTGACCCACAATCCCATGCTGTCTCCACCATGGGTGTTTTACTGGAGGAGATGATAAAAACTTTAATGGCTTTGAATTAAATCATGGCTCCGCAATCTGAAGCTCTTAGTGGGATTTTTCTTCTGTCTTTGAACAGTATCCAAAAGAAATACTTGCTAAGTGGAACACAATGCCCAACAGGGCTGCTTTGCTTCATGAAACAAAAACGATAGTATCACTTTGTTAGCAGTGAGTTTGTTAAACATTTCCAGAAAACTGTAGACAAGTGATTCCTGGAAAAGTTTATTAGAATTTCTTGCGGCTCCTTAGAGATCCATATCATATACTTCCCAGATGTTTTTCCAACAAAGATGACAATAAGACATCTATGTAGCTGCTGCTATTAAGTCTCTGCTAGAGATAGCTAGGTGTTACAGTCCTGACTTCAAATCTGACCTCAGACACTTACTAGCTGCGTGACCCTGGACAAGTCACTTAACCTCTGTTTTCTCAACTGTAAAAGTTGGGCTCATAATAGCACCTAGCTCTCATAGTTATTGTGAAGATGGAATGAGATGGTATTTGTGACATGTTTAGCACAGTACCTGGCACAGAATAAGTGCTAAAAAAAATGCTCGTTTCCTTCTTTATTTCATTGGCTGCAAGACATTCTGTACTTGTACTGCTGACGAATGGAGGTTTCCACATGGCTCTGTATTCACTTTGAAAAACTTCAGATTCAACATTGCCTACCGAGTCTCATCTGAAACTATGAGGGACAAAACCCCCATATAAGAGGGATATAACACCAAAGTCATCTTCATTTCCAAATAAGGCTTTTAGTACCAGGTATCCACAATGACTGACCCAAGTGATATATGGTAGATATGCTCAAGATATTATTGGGCCTTTAGGAATGTGTCAAGAAAGTGTCATTTTTGTTCATTTTCATTCTGTACTGGAACCTTACTCTCATCAGATCTAGGTTAAAGAGAGAACAATATATACATCTAAAAGAGCATAAAAGTTTTCTAAACTTATAAAGAAATTAGAGGACTAGGAGACAGGATAAGGGTGTGTAGGATAAGGGTGTATAGATGAAGGGTGAACGGCGTTTGTATGCTGGATTAAAGTAAGATTGTTAACCCCTTAACATTGGTTTCATTAGTAAAGCAGTACAAAAAAACCTGGGCTTCCAGCATTCTGTGGTTGTTGTTGGTTTTATTCCCCCACAGCAGCTCCTAGCCGGATTGTTGAAACAGCTTCCTTACCTGCAAAGGGAGGGGGTTGAACTGTAACCCTTTAAGGTGCTTTCCGCTACTCAATCAATGATCTTGTGGGTCCTCTAGAACCCTCTCTCTCTGTCACTCTCTGTGTGTCTCTGACCCTCTGTGAGAGTCTCTCTCAATCTTCCTCTCTGTCTCCCTCTCTGCCTCCCTCTGTCTCTATCTCTCTCTTTTCCCACCCTATCTCTGTCTAGACAGATAAATATACACACGTGTGTACACATATATAATGTTATATTATATTGTGTCATATTACATTATATGTACATCAGATTATATGTATATTGGACACAGTGAATAAAGTGCTGGGTCTGGAATCAGATAGACTCATCTTCCTGAATTCAAACCTGGCCTCAGACACTAGCTACAACACTAAGCAAGTTACATAACCCTATTTGCCTCAATTTCCTCCTCTGTAAAATGACCTGGAGAAGGAAATGGCAAACCATTCCAGTATCTCTGCCAAGAAAAGCCCAAATGGGGTCATGGAGAGTTAGACACAACTAAAACGACTGAACAACAACAAAAATCACATCACGTTTATTACACTCTATTTATTTTAGTCATTTATTCTATTCTCTATTTTGAATAATATTCTGATAAAAACCAGTCTTCTTTGAAAAATAAATTGATGGTTTGATCCTCCGAGACCCATCATCACTGCAATAGATCAGAGGTCCTTTACCTCTTTTGTGTCATGGACCCCTTTGGTATTCTGGTAAAAGTCAGGCAATCTCTAAAATAAGTTTTTATGCATAAAATAAAATACATAGGATTACAAAGGAAACCCATTACATTAAATTACAGTTAACAGTGTTTTTGAAAATAATTTCAAACACCAAGACTCTAGCATCATAGAATGTTAGAACTAAAAAAAAAAAGGCAGCCTCCCCACCCCACCCTCAAGAGCTCTAGACCAGCCTCCTCCTTTTTACAGACTGGGGTACTGGGGCTTGGAAAAGTGGAGAAACTTGCCTCAGGTCATACAACTAAACAGCAGTACATGCAGCAACACAGATCCAGGGCTTATAGCTTAAGCCAAAGTGCAGACATATGGATAAGGATGTAAGGGACAGAAACATTAGCCATTATGTATCCCCATGATTAACTAGTCCTCTAAAGTCCTCCTCTGATGCTTCATTAAAGCCAAGAAGTGACCTTTGGTGACCTACCTACATACATATATGCATACATATATACATATGCATGTAAAAACAAATCTGCGTGTGTTACATGTAGTACATATATGTATATATATATGTTTGTATGTGCAGGTGTATATGCATATTCATATACATTACAATGTATACACATGTGTGCATGTGTGTTTAAAACCATATGCATACATGTGTCTAATATCTATGAATTAACTGCTAAATTTGGAGAAACATCACCAGAAGTTTTTCTAAAATGCTGTGTTTTCTCAGTCACAGAAACACAAGAAAATTGTTTAGTAAACATGTAAAGTGGTTGTAATCTGTGCTGGTAGAAGAGGTAACTATACTGATGAAACCTTGGATTCTTAAAGTGTCAGTAATGACTATCTCTAGAAAATCAACATGGTTTCTATTTCAAGTCAGAGAAGTAATTTTAAACAGGTCTTATTGATACATTGGGTTGTCATTGTGGGTTTTTACATTGTATCACTTCCCAATAACTACCCCTCTCCAGTGGGGCCATCTCCAGTAGTGCTGCTCTATATCTTGCCAGTGGCCACAGATGGCTCCAGAGGAGAAAGTGAGGCTGTTGATTTTGCCCTCCCTCACTTAAATCCAATTTACTTGCAAGTCATGGCATCACTTTCCTGATGTCATAGTCCTCTTCGAGAACAAAGGACATACAATAACCTGTGAGTAACCCTACTGGGGACCCAACTGGCCAGTTCCAGTTGGGCAACACAGCTTCTTCCTTCCTTCCTTCCCTACTTCTTTCCTTCCTTCCTTCTTTCTTTCTTTCCTTCTTTCCTTCCTTCCCTCCTTCTGTCCTGTCTTCCTTCCTTCCTTACTATCTTCCTTCCCTCCCCTTCTCTTCCCTTCTTCTTCCCTCCCCTCACCTCCCCCCTTCTCCTCTCCTCTCCTTTCTCTACTTTTGTTCACTTAGGGTATCAGACTTCTACCTGCAGGTGCTCTACCCAAAGGAATGTAAATTTTTATGGCTGAAACCTAGCGAAATTTTTCTTAAAGATCATGACTTAAACCCAATTCACTCTGGCTCTCATTGATTGGACAACAATAGGTAGCAGCTCAAGCCCACTTAGAGGTCATTGTTTGGGCCCAGACTTCTCAGAGTAAATGTAAATAGTAATTCTTGCGGTTTTGGCCAAAAACCTGAGGGTATTCCCCTCACAGATTGATTTTTTTTAATTAGGTAAAAGAAGCCATTCCTTGGCTCATTTCTTACCTAACTTTAATCACTGAATGGGTATTGCCTCAGTCAAAGTGAAAATTTGGAAAGACTTTAGTTTAAAAAGGCCAAGGTCTCCCACTCCATCCAGGCCATCTCCAGTACTCCTAATCTATATTTTGTCACTGGACCCAGATGGCTGCAGAGGAGAAAGTAAGGCTGGTGACTTTGCACAGCCCTCCCTAACTTGAATCCAAATCACTTGCAAGTCATAGCATCACCTTCCTGATGTCATGGTCCCCTTTTAGAATGAAGAACAAACAACCCTCTTCACCAAGGAACCCACCATGTACATTTAAGCAGAACAATTAAGGAAAATAAACCCATATATTGAAGCTATATGACAACATATGCCACATTTCACTCCTATGGTCCACCACCTCTCCACTGAAAGGAAGGAGATATATTTTACTATTAGTCCTCTGAAATCAAGATTTCTCTGCCTTGATCTGGCTTCATCTAACTTTAGTGGTATGGAGTATAGAGGGGTGTGTGTGTTTAAATTATTATGGTCATGGTGTATTATATTCTCATTGTTCCGCTTACTTTATTCTGTATCAGTTCAAACAAATCTTCCCAACTTTCTCTGAATGGCTCATACTCATTATTTCTCATAGTACAATATGACAGGTAATTTTTAAAAAGCAGGTAACATCTCTCTTGTTTCTGTTCTAAGGAAACCTGCTTTCATCTCATACTTATTATTTTCATTTCCTAGCCCTTATCCATCATGTTAGTTCTTATGAGTTTCAAGAGTCTAGAACTCTGACTTCTAGTTTGGTGACTCAAGCTAAGTTGATTGTATCTGTTCTCTTCAAGATGATCCATGATTTCTTATTTTCTAAATCCAAGGGCCTTTCTCAAATCCCATCCTTAATTACATTTTTGTGGAACAGAGTTCATCTGACCAACTCCTCCAGGATACTCTCTCCTCCTAGGGTTTTCATGACCCTGCTATTGTTGTTCAGCCATTTTCAGTCATGTCCAACTCTTCGTGACCTCATTTGGGGTTTTCTTGGCAAAGATACTGGAGTGGTTTGCCATTTTCTTGTCCAGCTCATTTTACAGGTGAGAAACTAAGGTAAACAGAGTTAAATGACTTGCCCAGGGTCATATAGCTAGTAGGTGTCTGAGGCCAGATTTGAACTCAGGAAGATGGGTCTTTCTGACTTGAGGCCTAGCACTCTATCCACATTACCACCTCTGCTACCCATTTGACTAATCCTTTTCAGTCTACTTTGTTAGATCGGTATAGGTATATGGCTTAGTGTTGGTCTCTTTTCTCTTCTCTCACTACCCTCTCTCTTAGTGATCTTATCACTCATAGGGGTTCAATTAGCATCTCTGTGCTGATGATGCCCGAATCTACACATCTAGCCCTCATTTCTCTCCTGAGCTCCAATTTCTTAACTGCAACTGCCCTCTAGGCATCTCCACCTGGATACCCCATAGATATCTCAAAGGCAATATGCTCCAAGAAGAACTCATTGGCATCTTTTCCTAGCCCCCACCAAAAAAAAACCTTCCCAAAAACTTGCCCTTCTTCTTAACCTCTCTTTCTGTTGAGGAAACCAAGATCTTTTCAGTCATTTAGGTTTTCGACCTCAGTCATCTTTGACTCTCCATGATCTTCCAAGTCCATTCAGGTCTTGGCAATTCTACTTCCATAATATCTCTTATATCTATCCTCTTCTCTCCACTGACATGACTACCATCCTCATCATCTCTCATGTAGAAAACTGTACTATCTTTATAATTAGGTTCTCTGTTTTTAGTTTCTCCAATCCATCTGCCACATGGCTACTGAACTCATATTCCTAAAACATAATACTGCCCATGTTACTACAACGATGACAACAAAGATGACTACTGCTATTGCTACTACTACTATTACTACTGCTGCTACTACTACTACTAACTAGCTGGAAATTATATAGAATTTTAAGGTTTGTAAAGTGCTTTACATATAGATGCATATAAGATCATTTGATTAAAACAATCCTATGAGTTAGGGTCCATTTTATTGAGACAGAGGGATGTGAAATGGCTTATCCTTAGATCACAGAGTAAATGTCTGGGGCAAGGTTTTCCAGATTCCAGGTCCAAACCCTAACTGCTTTGCTGCATAGCTGCCCCAAGAAGCTTCTGTGCCTCCCTATAGCCTCTAGGATAAAATATAAACCCTGGCATTTAAAGTCCTTCAAATTATGACTCCACTCTATGTTTCCAGATTGGTTTCCCAATATTCCTCTCATTTAATCTACATTGAATGAACATCTGAGCCAAATTGGACTGTTTGCTTCCTCCCTGCTCATAATATTCTGTTTCCTACTTCTTTGTCATTGTACAACCTGTACCATATTCCTGGAATTCTCTTCCTCCTCACCTTCATCTCTTGGAAGTCCTAGCTCCCTTTTTGGCTCAACTTAAGTGACACCTTCTTCCTGATCACCCTTTACTGGTAGATTTTTCCCTGCCCCCCAAATTATTTTGTGTTACTTACCTATATACATATTGTTCCTCCTCCACTCCCCACCCACTAAAATGTAAGCTCTTTTTAAGCAGGCACTCTGTGTCTCTGGTGCCTAGCATGCTACCTGGCACATAGAATCAGATTTGGGGGAATGAAAGGGACCCCAATAGCCTTCTAGTCCAACCATATCCAAAAGGGAATACTGCTTTTGGTTTATTTGTGGTTTTTTTGGAGGGGGGAGGGCAGGGCAATTGGGTTAAATGACTTGCCCAAGGTCACACAGCTAATAAGTATGTCAAGTGTCTGAGGTTGAATTTGAACTCAGGTCCTCCTGACTCCAGGGCCCATGCTCTACTCATCCCTGCGCCACCCAGCTGCCCCAGGAATACTGCTTATAACATTCCCAACATGTGATGGATCCAACCTCCACCTGAAGACCTCCAATGAGGGAAAGCCCACAGCCTCCTGAGGAGCCTGATCCACTTTGGGACAGCTCTGATTATTAGGAAGATTTTCCCAACGTGAATTCTAATTTAGGCTCTTTGTAACTTCCACCCACTGCTCCTAGTTCTGCCCTGTGGTGCCAAATAGAACAAATCTAATCCCTGTTCCACAAGATCCCCTTTCAAATGCTTGAAAACAACTATCCTGTTCACCGTGTCTTCCTTGTCTTCTGTTCCCCAGGCCAAACCTGGTCAGGGGCTACATCCTCATATGGCATGTGTACATGATGTTAACATAAGCTTGCTGCATTGAATCGAAATAGAAAAATTAGGTATGGTCACCACAGACTGGTATTCTTCTAAAAAGGCAGCTCTAGAACTAGGTATTCCTCATCCCACAATGACTCGTCTTCACCATAATGGTGAATAGTCACCATCATAGGCAGTGGATAGAGCACCAGGCCTGGAGACAGGAAGATATGAATTCAAATCTGCCCTTAGACATTCACTAGCTGTGAGACCCTGCACAAATCACTTAATTCATATTGGCCTCAGTTCTTCATCTGTAAAATAGGGCCACACTAGAGCTGGAAATGGCAAACCATTCCAGTATGTTTGCCAAGAAAATCCAATGGATAAGTCTATGAGGGTCAGGAAGAGATGGACACAACTGAATGACTGAACAACCATAACGATAAGGTCAGACAGTGGACAGAGTGCCAAGGCTGGGTGCAGGAAGTCGTAAATTGAAATCCAGACTCAGATACTTACTAGCTGTGGGACCCTGGATGAGTCACTTATCTTCTGTCTGCCTCAGTTTCCTCAACTGTGAAATGAGAGTAATAGCACCTACCTCCCAGGTTGTTATGTGAATCAGAGGAGGTAATATAAATATAAGTAATCTAAATATAAAGCTCTTTACACAATGCCTAACACATAGTGGGTGCTTAAGAAATGCCTGTTTTCTTCTTCCTAGTGAGGATCCTCATGCTTCTTGTCTCAAATCTTAGTTTTTCCATTCTAGAATTCCTAGCCATCCATTTAAACCAGCTGTTTCTGCTTTACTTAGCTTCCCACCTCATCCCACCTCGTTTGTGTTTAGTTTGCACTATAGCCTTTTCCTCTAGATGGGTGCTCCTGGCTCCCTCCCTAGATTCCTGTTTAGCCTATGGAAACTTGCAATATAAATTACTCTTCAACAGTAACTCCCTTCTGACCTTATCCATGGCCATTAACTGTTCATCTTCCATGACTGACAGGATTTTATCATTGTCCTAATATCTGTGATAAAAGCCTGAGGAATTAAACAGCTGACTTTGGTATTAGATGAGTAAATAGAAGTATATTTGTGATATGGCAGCTAGGGGTACAGTGGACAGAGGACCAGGCCTGGAGTCTGGAAGATTCCTCTTTGTGAGTTCAAATCTAGATTCACATGCTTACTAGCTATGTGACCCTGGGCAAGTCACTTAACCCTGTTGGCCTCAGCTCCTCATCTCTCAAATGAGCTGGAGAAGGAAATGGAAAATCATTCCAATGTCTGCCAAGAAAACTCCAAATGCATCAAGAGTTGAACGTGACAGAAATGACTGAGTAACAGCAATAAAACTGTTCTTACCTTGAATTTGGTTTTTATCCACAAAATCTAAGGTAATATGAGTACAATGCACTGACCTATAATCCAGAGGCCCAGGATGTTGATGCCTCCCTCAAGGGAATAGGGTGCCTCAGTGAGGATGTATTCACACACAAGTGGCAGATAGACAAATTTGTGGGCACTTTTTCAATGTGCTGGGGCCCCAGATCTGTGCACCACCAGCTTTCTGTAGTCCTAAATAGACAGACTCATAACAAACCTGTTACTTGTCTCCCAAAGAAACATGAACATGGGCACACCCTCTGAATGTATGATCAACCTTCCCTCTCCTAACTCTGAAATCCCCCCATCCCAGGAGACCTAGAAAAGACTCATAGAAGGATGTGGAAACATGGGCTTTCCAATATCCTATAACCACTTCCTCATGAGCGAGGGAGCTCACTTTTACGTCATGCTGACATTTCTCTAGATGAATCTATTTTCCTAGTCTTTGTTAACAAGATTATTAAATGGGTAGCTCAGGGAAATGGTGTAATAGTTAAGCTAAATTATAGCAAAACCTAGCATAAAGACTCCAATGCTGCTTTTGTGGAAAGGATCATGAGCTGAGGGCGAGGACAATTAGTCAGACTAAAAACTGGCCTAGTGACGTCTACCAAAAGAGCCGTTAATGGTTCAAGGATAACTTGGTGAGAGGTCTCTGTTGGAGTGCTCCAGGGATTTGTGTTTGGTCCTCTGTTGTTTGGTCATTTTATCAGTGGCTTTGATGTCACACATGACGGGCAGGTAGGTGGAGCCATGGAGTAGCTGAGTGACAAAATAGATGAGTACTGGACCTGAAGTCAGGAAGACTCATTTTCCTGAGTTCAAATCTGGTCTCAGACACTTACTAGCTGTGTGAGCCTGGGCAAGTCACTTAACCCTGTTTGCCTCCATTTCCTCATCTATAAAATGAGCTGGAGAAGGAAATGGCAGACTGCTCCAGTAACTTTGCCAAGAAAACCCCAAAAGGGGTCACAAAGAGTTGGACACAACTGAAATGACTGACCAACAAGAGGTGAAGCGGTGATTAAAGAGCAGAACCTCACATTCAGAAGATGTGAGGCTCAGACATTTACTAGCTATGTGAACCCGGGTTAGTTTCTTAACTGCTCTCTGTCTCAGTTTCCTCATCTGTAAAATGGGGACGATAATAGGACATACCCCCAAGGACTATTGTGAGGACAAAATGACACATTTGTACAGTGCTTTGCCACCCTTGAAGGCTAGCTATTATTATTAGCTAACAAAAGCTGTAGGAATAGCTAGTGCCGCTGGATGACAGAGTCAGGACCAAAGAGATGTCAGCAACTTAGAACATCTGACTGAATCGACAATGAAATTCAATAGCAATAGATACGACATCTTCCATTGCCTTCCCACCTCTACTTACGTCCTTACTGACGGAGCACCTGAGGTGGCCCACTGCATCGAGAGGCAACAACTTTGCTTTACATTAACCTCCTAC
>CM053626.1:154877578-154899794 GCA_028646595.1 Phalanger gymnotis | reverse complement strand
TCCCTATGCTTTTACTCACCATCCTTGGAACTTTCTAAACCAAAATATCCCTTCCTGGCAAAGGTATGCTTTTAAATGTTTAACAGCTGGCTCAGGGGGTGGGGGTGGGAGGAACAGGAGGGGAGAGGAATGTACTCCCAACATGCTTTTAGGTTTAATATGCATTGTTAGCATTTTTCTCCACTACTTTATTAAGTCTAGACAATGAATAAAATAGTAAATTAATCCCAAATTTGTAGCATTTGTGTATTTCCAAGCCATAAATGCGACACTGAAATTTAACAATCAGCCCTCAAGAGTCTTTCTGAGCTGGCTCCAGCACACCTCTGGCCCTGGCCATCACTCCCCCAAATGTTGTCTTCCCCTAGAATATAAGCTCCTTAAGAGCAGGGATTGTTCATTTTTGTAGTCACACTTTGTTATATTTTATATTTGTGTATTATATACACATATATAATACACATATATGTGTATATCTATGTATATGTATCTGCCCAGGGCTAAGCACAATGCCTGACACATAGTATGCACTTGATAAATGCTCTTTTTCATTTCTTCATTGGCATGAATTGCCTCAGAAGATCGTGGACCCCCCTTCATTATTTTAAAAAAGGTTAAATGATCACTCGTTAGGAGTGTTATAGTGTGGCTTCTTTTGAAGTCCCTTCCAGCTCAAAATCCTGTTGCTCTGTGTGTCCAACCATACGTCTCCTTGTTCCTCACCCAAACCAAAGTCAGTGAGAATAAAGTCCCCAAGATAATAAAGACATTGTAAAATATCCCAGAATCCTGTTCTGCTGAAAAATAGTCCCTAAATTGCCCATAGAGAATCTTTAAATTGATGTTTGCAGGAAAGGGATGGAAATAAAATCATCGTTACTGAAAAAAAAAGGATTGATTTTTCTGACTGTGTTAGGAAAAAAAGACATCTTTCACTGTAGGAGTCAGATAATTAAGTGAGAACTGATAAGAAAGACATCAGTGTGTCATCTCTTTTATCTAGCCCTGGTGAGAAGCTATGAATAATAAGTAAGTTTTCCAGAAAGCTAAAAATTTCCCCTTGATGTACCAGAGTTTCATTTTCAGTCATTTTGATAGAAATCTTCCTAATAGAAATCTTAAATTGGGAGACCTGCTTTCTAATTCAGCTCTGCCCTTCACTTAGTGTATAACTTTGGGGAGGTCACAACATCACAGTTTTCTCATTTATAAAATTAGAAGATTGGGTCTTATCGCTAAAGTCTCTGATATTATCTATGAAATCAGATAACCATGTTAGACTTATGCCTAAAGAAGTCAATATTATTCCTATCCTCAACTGATGACCTGAGGATCATTCTTGTAAAGAAATTCCATAAGCTTTACAGCATCAATTTTGAGACATCTCTTTTGGCTACTCAAATATTTGTTTTTGGTTCTTCCTGGATTCTCAGCTGCATTCTAAACAGTGAAGAGAAATGACTAAACATCTACTGTATGAGACCTTGCCATTTGGGCATTACAGAAAGTAGCGTGGTAAACAGAAATGGTTTTAGAGACAGAAGATTTGGACTCAAATCACAACCATTACAACCTAGGCTTCAGGTTCCTATCTGTAAAATAATGAGTTAGGTGAAATGATCTCTAAAGTCCCTTTCAGTTCCTATGATCTGATAATTAAGCAAAGTTTAAAAAAGTCAGAGCTGAGAATCAGGAGACCATGGTTTTTTCTGGGCCTGAGTCTGCTATAATTTTGTAATACTGCATTTATGACTCTAACCTTCTTGGGATTCAGTTTCCTCAACTGTGAAGTGAGCATAACACTGCAATAAAATCCCATTCCTAATTCATAGAGATGTTGTAAGGACTAAATGGGAAAATTTTGATAATATAAGTGTTGTATATAGTGAGTACACTATAATCTTGCTATGTCAGGACCCACCCTACTATATTGCCCACCAGGGTACTAAGTATCCTTAAGAATTTATAGTCTCTTTTCTCTGCCATTGGCTCAAGTCCTATGTTTCCCCCATTTGTAAGACACCAATGACTAGCACTCCCAGTTATTTAACCATGTAATATAAATTGGATTTTATAAGAACAATTAAAAAATATTTCTTCCAAACATCTCAGGAGCTTAATTCCCCCTATTCTTAGCTCAGTCTATGCAGGAAGGGAGAGATTAGGCTTAAAACTCAGCTCAGTTCCTACATAGTCCCACAAAGTTCATGACCAAAGTTCATGACCATAACAGACAAATAATTCCTTCTGTTGGTGATCCAACTATTCTGGAGAACAATTTGAAATTATATCCAAAGGACTATAGAACTGTGCATATCCTTTGATCGTACAATACCACTAGTAGGTCTATAT
The DNA here is from genome assembly GCA_028646595.1 of Phalanger gymnotis. NCBI lineage: Eukaryota > Metazoa > Chordata > Mammalia > Diprotodontia > Phalangeridae > Phalanger > Phalanger gymnotis. The sequence continues at coordinate 154,897,442 of CM053626.1, read as the reverse complement.
CCCAAAGAGATAATAAAAAAGGTAAAAGGACTCACATGTATGAAAAAAAATATTTATAGCAGCTCTTTTTGTGGTGGCCAACAATTGGAAATTGAGGGGATGCCCATCAATTGGGGAATGGCTGAGCAAGTTGTGGTATGTGAATGTAATGGAATACTATTGTTCCATAAGAAATGGTGAGCAGGAGGACTTCAGAAAAACTGGGAAAGACTTGCGTGAACTGATGCCAAGTGAAATGAGCAGAACCAGGAGAATACTGCACACACTAACAGCAACATTGTGTGATAACCAGCTTTGTTAGGTGTAGCACTTCTGAGCAATGCAATGATCTAAGACAATTCCAAAGACTCATGATGGAAAATGCTATCCACATCCAGAGAAAGAATTATGGAGTCTGAATGCAGATTGAAACATGCTATTTTCTCTTTTTTTGTTTTTTGTTTTTTCTTTCTCATGGTTTTTCACATTTGTTCTGATTCTTCTTTCACAACATGACCAATATGAAAATATGTTTACTATGATCATACATATATAGCCTATATCCAATTGCATGCCATCTTGGGGAGGGGGAAGTAGATTTAAGGGGATTTAAAATTCAAAATCTTGTAAAAGCAAATGTCAAAAACTAAAAATAAATAATTTTTAAAATAAATGAACAAATCCTTCTGTTGGGCTGTGGTCCTGAAGGACACTCTCAAAGATGGCTTCTTGCTCCCTGGGGTCATTGATGTTGGGCTGGCTGCAACACTCAGACTAGATTCCAACTCATAGATTCCTGTAACACACTCCAAACCTGTATCAGAGATTCCACTCTCTGTACCTAGAATGGAAAAAAAACAAACTGGCCAAGGAGACCCTGTTCGCAGGACCATATGGCCTCAGAGGGGAAGAAGGCTCTGAGGCCTTTCTTATTACCATTTTTTCTCACAGGATGTGAAGGAGTCATCAAGCTCCTCCAGATGCAAACACAGAAACAAGAGGCAAAAAGCAAGACACTTAATCTGAAAGGCTTTCTTATAAACCTCTGAAGTCAATCAGAAAATCTCCCCTTTATCATGTGGTTGACTACCCAATCAGAACCAATTTCAAAAGGTCCATGCAGTCTTATTTCTCTCAAAGCACTTTCCTTATATCTCATGATTCTCTGGAAGCATCTCCTGAATGTTCTTCATATGGAGAGGCACCATCTTAAGTAGTCTGAATATGTTCCAGGCATTCATTTCATATAATTTCATCTTTTTATGTTTGGAATGCATTTATCCCTAAATTTTGCTTGTTGAAATCCCTTCCATCCTTCAAGGCTTAGCGCAAATGCCACATTCCCTGCTCTCCCAACTTGGGATGTATTTCTCCTTCTCTGAAGTCTTCATAGCATATTTTCTCTGTATTTTTTATAGCTTTGTGTGTGTGTGTGTGTTTGTGTTTGTGTGTGTGTTTCTTATACCTTTTTGCATTATACTTATTTCTATATATGTTTATCTCCCCCTCTAAATGACGAGTTTCATAAGGATGTGGACGCTTTTATATTTCTCTTGGCATCTCCCCCAACACTTAACACAGTGCTTCCTTCAGACCTCCTAACAAAAGTTTACATTCATTTCTGTTATCTTCCCATCACTTAACATAGAAGCATCTCCTGGTTCTTGGAGGCTTTGCCAAGCCCAGTCCCTTGATAATAAGTATGTCATTTGAGGGCCAGCCTAGCTAAGGTCACTGAATATTTCCATTAGAAGTCTGGCCACTAGATAATGAATCTTTTAGACCATAGCAACTCATAAAAAGCATCTATCAAAATGCTTAAGAGAATGTAATATGCACCAATAGAAGTCAAACCCACCTCTATGAAATCATGAATTCCTGACATACATTTTTGCCTATTAGGCTATTACTAGTCTAAACCAGCAGGGGAATTATCTGGTCACATGTAGGTCTGTGCCAAGGTAGTTAATCCAGGAAGGAGCAGGGGAGGGGACTGGGAGCTGATATTGCCTGAAAGAAAATTTAAGAATCATTCATTAATTACAAAGCCAATGTAGAATCCTCAGAAGAAGCTGGGAAGAGGAAGACTTTGCTCTATGCAGTGACCTAAGGGCCAGCTTTTAAACACTCTCACCTTTACTGTTTGGTACCTCTTAAAGTGCCCCCCACTCTTGTTTTTCTACATAAACTTTTAGAGCTTTTCTCATCACTTAATAATCACAAAAAACTATTTATTGTAAGTTACTTCCTCCTGACTACAGTAAGAAAGTATAGGTGGAAATTGTGAAGAACACTGAAAGGCAACAAAGAAATGGGGAACCCACCCATTCTTACCAAAGTATTTATAGAATCATTTTTTCTGTAGTGGTGAAGAACTAGAAACTAAGAGAGATACCCAGTAGTCCAGGAATGGTTGAACGAATTATATATGTATGTATAAATATATGAAGTACTATTGTCCCATTTGAAATGATGAAGGGAATATTTTCAGAGAATCCTAAGAAGACTTCTATAAAATCACATAGAGTGAAATGAGCAGAACCAAGAGAATTGCACAACTTTGAAAGATTTAAGAATTCTGATTAACTCAATGATCAGTCATATTTCCAGAGCACCATTGATGAAACACACTACCTGGCAGATAGATGATGGACTCAACAGGCAGAATGAGAACTACGCTTTTGGACATAGCCAATGTAAGAATTTGTGTAGCTCAATTTTCTTATTTGTTTATCCAATGCAACTGAGGATGGGAGGGAAGGTAAAGATTAATTATCCCCCACCCCCAAAAAAAGGAAAGGAAAGCGTGTCATTGAAGCTTTAAAAGAATTCGCAGAAGATAGTAGTAGGCCAGAAAGAATAACTAACAAACTGGACAACTTTGAAAGTTACAGTTGCATTTATTATATATTTAAAAAGAAAATCGAGGTGAACATAACAGAGATCCACAGTCTCCATTTTTGGTGTATAAAATGTTCTTCCATTCTTTTTCGGTTTTACCATGTATGCTCTTTTCAGTTCATAGTTATGTTCAGAATTAATAATAAAAGAAGAAATTGTCAACAACAACAAAATGCAAATATCAAATTGTAGATTTATCCTCCGGTTTGGTAAGGCTATAACCATCATTCAATCCAGAAGTCTAAGTTTTCAATCATTCATTCCCAGCCACATCTCCTCTAAGCACCTGCTCCCCATTTCCAACAATCTGCCATATATCTACCCAGGGATGTACAAGCGACAATTCAACTACAACATGGCCCAAATTCCCCAAAAAAGCCTGTCCTATTCCTAATGTTCTGCTGATACACCATCCTCTTCATGCTAGACTTTCCATCTGACTTCCAGCTGTCTGTATATACGGCCTCCTCTCCAGTAGACTGTGAGGTCTGTGAGAGGAAGCTGTCTTGCACCTTTCTTTGTACCCTCGGCATTTAGCACAGTGCCCAACATGTTGTTGTTTTTGTTGTTTGAGTTTTTCAATCATGTCTGACTCTTTGTGACCCTGCCTGGGAATTTTTGGCAAATATATTGGAGTGGTTTGCTCTTTCCTTCTCCAGGTCATTTTACAGATGAATAAGTGACTTATACAGGATCACACAGATAGTAAGTGTCTGAGATCATATTTGAATCCAGATCTCCTGACTCTAGACCTGGTGCTCTGTCTACTGTGCTACCTAGCTGCCCTGCCTGACACATAGTAGACATTTAATAAATGTTTACTGACTTAATCACTGATCTATAGGAACTAAAGAGATCACTGAAAGAGACTATAGAGAAAGAAGAGATCCTTAGGAGACATCTGTATTTAAGGGTTGGGATATTTTAATAAAATCCTTGAGGCAAGGGACTGTCTCATTTTTGCATTTCGTACCTAGGGCCTAGCACAACACCTGGCACATGATTGGCATTTAATAAATGCTTGTTGGTTAATTGACTGATTGCTTGATTGATCCAGCAGAGAGTCCATCTTCCTTGCCACAACCAAACCAACAAACAGTTAAGGAAGCCCTGTAGGCTGTTATGGTAATTAGGGTGGGACTTTTTTTTTTTTTTTTACTGTTTTATCTTTTAGAATGCTAAAGTAATCAAGTGCTTTTGATTAAGTCTTGCTAGGTGCAAAGCCCCAGGTCCATGCCCTTTTGCTAATTAGGCGTAAAGCTTTCTGGGCCCTAAGAAGGTTATGTATACTCAGAGGGTAGCATTTTGCTTTGGGGCTCTCACTCACTGGAGAGGTATGCTGTGATTTGACCAGACAAGATTCTGGATAGCCACTGGAGCAACCTGGCTTTGCAAATCCAATGTTGGTGCCTCTCTCTCTGTCAACTATGTAATTCTATAGGGGTGAGACCACCTGCCATCAATTAATTAAAAGAGTCAGAGGTCTCTCTTGAAATAGAAACAGAAAACTTCTGGTAACATCTCTTGAGAAAGGGCTGTCTCCACTCTGATGAGGCCACCCAGAGAGCAGGACTTAGCTTTATACCCTAATGCAAACAACTCCCACCCCACCACTGACCTTTTACTCTCATTGGTGGAGTCCAGGCTCACAATATAAACATGGAAATCTAATACCCCAGGTACAATTTAGCCAATGATAACTTCTTAAAAACACTTTTATCCTTATTTGGTGAGGATACAGTTCAGGTGATTTTAGTAACTCAAAACTAAGGCCTAGCTATCAATCAGAAGCCCTGAGCCATGCTGAAAGCCACCCCCCCCACCCCCTCCCACCCCGTTCATCCCACTTAACTCACAGAAAGGCTGAGATCCAGATTCCATGAGAGGGTTTCACCATCCTGCTCAATTCTCTGGTCAGACAGCTAAAGGCCTATCTGTTGATAACTGTGTATGTTTGCTCTGTTTATATTGTCTCTGTAATTTCTGTTTGTATTTGCTCTGAAGTTCAGGGTGCTGGCTTTTCACCCTGAACTAAGCAAATGATATATGTATGTTTGATTAAACTGAGATTGTAAACCCCTTAAAGTTGCTTTTCTTAGAAAAGCAGATCAAAGAACCTGGCTAGCAGCCCTCCTGTGTGCTGGTGTTGTTCGTCTTACACAGCCGCAGTAGTGGCAAGCCATGTTGTAGTGACGTAGGCCTAGAAATAGAAGCTTCCCTCAGATCACCAGCCTGGCTTCCAGCATGGCACCTGCGGCCCATCATCTAGAAAACAACCCCGGTGGAAGGTCAACCTGGCAGTTTCCTCTGCTTCTCTTGGAGTCCCCACTTCCTCAGGAGCTATGACTATTAAGACCTGGAAAAGAAAGTTCTCACCGGCAAAGTCCTTGGCAACACCAAAGGGATCAATAGATAATTGGTTTTATCAATGGAAGTGACCCTAAAGAGGATGCATTCCCATCTGCCTCACTGCTGCATGGTCAAGGGCCACCCAGCCTTTCCATCTGACCTGCAGCTGAAGCTTCTTCCATGTACTGTCTTCCCCAACAGGAGGTAAGCTTCAGTCTTGATTTTCTGTTTGTTTCCCCGGCATTTAGCAGATTGTTTTCCATGGAGTAAGCACATAATAAATGAATGCTCTTTCATTGATTCATTCATTACATTGCGTTTTGTTCATTCTTTCAATCAGTTATTTACAAAGTCTTGGATTTAAAAGTGCAAAAGATGCTACCTAGTCACAGGTCATAGATTTAGAATTTAAAGAGGCATTAAAGGACATCTAGTCCAATTTACTCATTTTACAGATGAGGCAACAAGAGGCCCAGAGACCTTTCCCAAGGTCACACAGATAGTAAGTGACAGAGGTAGATTTTGAATCTAGACCCATTGGCTCTGAATCTAATGGGTTTTTTTCCCCCCAATCATGCCATATTGCACTGCCTTTTATTGAATTAATCCAAAGGTTATGGTCTTCAATGAAAGATAATGCTGAATGTTGCAATTTCATTAAATCAAAAAATTATCCAAGGCCTCTCCAGCCCAATGTTGTCTCTGGTTCAGCCTAAGGCATCAGAAAATCTGAGCTCTAATCCTGTCTGATACTACAACAATTTTGTCATGTGACCTTGGGAAAGCTGGGGATGTCCTTGGCTCTCAGTTTTGTCATCTCTAAAATAATGGAGTTGGAAATGTTTTCTAGTGTCCCTTCCAACTCTAATATCCTATTATTTTATTCAGGAAATTTTCATTTATGTGAAAACATGATCTTCAGAGAGAGAACTTCTGGGCTGAAATTGTTATTCCTGGCTGACTCCAGTTTGGCAGCTATTAATTCCTTCACCAAAGAAGAGTTCCCAGCTGCTGAGTAAAAGATTTCCTGGAAGAAGGCTCTAAAAAATTTTTAAATCAAACAAAGCAAGTCTGGTCTCTCCAGGGTCAGAGCTCTTTATTAGCCCTCCAAACCTAATAGGATCCTAAGTTTTCTGTAGCAGGGGATACTGCAGAGAGAAGGGAACAGATCAGAAGGGATGGAAGAAGAAGCTGGTTACTGTCATGAAAACAAGCCATTGAGCACTCTGGGAGTAAGGGCCCAAAGGGGAAACTGAAGTGGGAAAAGACATTTCAAAAATCCTAGGCTTTAGATCTACACATAAGGAAATTAAGACTCAAAGTGAAGTGACTTGCCCAATCTCACAACTGATAGCAGTAATCATCAGAACTGGGATACAAAGTTAAGTGTTTGTTATGGTAATTAGGGTGGGACTTTATTTTTTATTGTTTTTTCTTTTGGAATGCTGAGGTAATCAAGCACCCTTGAAGAGTTTTGCCTTTCAAATGTAATGGTAAGTAAGCAAAGTGGACTTTTGTTGTCTTTGTTTTAGAGTGCTTCTCAGCACTAAGGAACCTTTGATTGAATCGGGAGTCTGTGATGACCTGCTTACATCAAGAGAAGCCCTAGTTCACTTGGGTTTGAGTTGCATGGTTCCACCCTCTGCTTCTGAGCAAGGTTTAAGTCACAAGAAGGCCTAAGTCATGTGGGTTTGAGTTGCATGGTTGTGGCACCCTTTGACCCTGAGGAAGTGTATATACACTCAGTTAGCATTTTGCCTTTGGGGGCACACTCATTGAAGGAGTGTTGGTGACAAGACTCTGGGTAGCCATTGAAGCAGGCTCCCCACCCCCCACTTTGAAAACCCAGATATTGGTACTTGTCACTGGTAACTGTGTATGTATTGTAATTTGGTCAGACAGATAAAAGCCTGTCTGTTGATCTGTTTGTAATTTCTGTTTATATTTGCTCTGAAGTTCAGGGTGCTGGCTTTTTCCCCCGAACTAAGTGAATGATATATGTATGTTTAATTAAAGTGAGATTGTTAACCCCTTAAAGTTGCCTTCCTTAGAAAAGCAGATCAAAGAACCTGTGCTATAAGTCCTCCTGTGTGCTGGTGTTATTGGCCTCACCCCCTCTTCCCCACACACACACATACAGCAGCTGCTGACAACATTGTTGTTACAGTGTTCCGACTTCAAATCCAGGGTTGTTATTATTTTTCCGCCTGTATCATAGTCCTAATTTTTTTCCTTTAACTTGAGAAGAGGAAGATGTTAAAAGCGAGAAATTATGTGAGTAAATAAAGCATAAGGCCTCTGGGGCAGGCCATGCTTTGCCCAGACATGTAATGAGAAAGCACTAACAGCACCTTTCTGGAAGTGCTTTTCCCACAGGCAGTGGATCCCATACAGATGTTCCTTTCTTCCCACATCCTCCCTCTCAGGTAGAAGTGCATCCTCTCGTTCCATTATGTCTATCAACAAGCGCTACGAGAGAGGGTGAGCTCAATGGGCTTAGAAAGGCATAGAAAGACTTGCCCGAATTAATGAAGAGCAAAGCAGGACAGTGTGTACAGTAACAGCATATTGTCCTAAGAATGACTGAGCGACTAAGCCTTTTTGACTTACCAATACAACAACTAAAAATCAAGGCTATGTAAAGACACTGTCTGCCTCCAGAGAAAGAACGAGTGACGAAGTCTGTATAGAATAAATTTACACTTGTATATCTATTTATGTCTAATGTTGGCCATCTGTAGGGGGTAAAGAAGGAAGAAAGAAAAGGAAAAAAAGAAATTTACGTGACAACTGTTGTATATTTGGAGGGAATAGCAAGTTTTACATGATGGATCTGCAGTTTCATGTGCAATCAACTTCTTTAATTGTACTATATTATGGAAATGCTTGTTTTGTTCCTCGAATTGAAAAGAAAATTTAAAAAAACCCAAGTGTCCGGTTTCCTTCATGGCTTTTTCACTTGCCAATACTCCTCCAAGGGCCTTGCTCCCAACCTAGCTCCACCTTGAAGCTGGGAACCAATAAAGCTCAGAGCTGAGGGACTATGGTCAGGTTATGGTCAGGTAGATGTTTCAGTGGTTCACTAAAAAACTACATTATGTTCAAGGGCTAGGAGGTACCAATGCTGATATGATTTATGAAAGACAAACAGACAATGTGGGAAGAAGTCCTCCAGCCCAAGTGGGCCTCGCCATACCCAGCATGAAGTCAACCACCCAGGTCACTCTGAGGTGATACCACGGCTAGGTAACCTTGATGCACTGGGATATTGGTAGGGAAAATCAGAAGCCTTGTGTATCTAAAAAGGATTAAGACTCACATCACACCCTCTGGGGACAATTTTCTTCTCTTCAACAGTGCCCTGAGCCAGGAATCATACTGGGTGCAAAGATGAGAGCTATATGATCACTGGTTATCACTAAGCCAATGACTCTTAAAAGGATACCAGTCTAAATCGGATTGAAAATGGTAGCTCCAGGATATTCAGGCTGGGTAAGACAGCTATGAAAAGACACAGGAGAAGCCAGCTCTCCCAAATATACTCCAGCCAAGATCTTAAAAATAGCACCAGACCATAAAACAATCAAGAAATCCAAAGAGAAACTATAGTCAGAGCCTTCATTAAGCCCAAAATGGCACAAAGACAGCCAGAAGCCTATGACACCTCTCCACAAGAAGCCCTCTTGTGAATGTAGGTAAATAAGCCACAATTCTATCAAAGGTTGAAATCAGAGTCATTTCAACGGTACTGGAAGTGCCAGGGAAGGGTGTGAAGTGAAGAAAACTGGGAGAAAGGAGCTGAGTGGTAAAGTAGATAGAGTACCAGGCCTGGAGTCAGAAAGACTCATCTTCCTGAGTTCAAATCTGGCCTCAGACATTTACTCATTATGTGACCTTGGGCAAGTCGCTTAACTTTATTTGCCTCAGTTACCTCATCTGTGAAATGAGTTTGAGAAGGAAATGACAAACCACTCCAGTATCTTGGCCAAGAAAACCTCAAATGGGGTCATGAAGAGTCAGACGCAACTAAAATGACCGAACAACAAACAAGTGGCAGAAGCCCCAAGAGCCTCAGACACCTGCAGCTCTGTGACTGCTCTGAGGGTTAAAGGGGTGCTAAGAGAAGAGCGGCCCGCACTTCTAAACACTACTTCTGAAGAGGAATAGAAGGTTGCAGCACGTTGACTTCAGGCAGTCCAGAGGACCCTGACACCTGCAGTGTTCTGTATCTTGGGGCAGGAGCTCCAGAGGACTTGGATGAGTCTTAGAAAAGGACATAGAAAGCCCTAAGAGGGTTGGAAATCTGCAGCTCTCTAACCATGCTCTGACAGGTCATATTGGTGAGTGGCATGCTAAAATAGTGAACCCCACCTCAGCATGGGAAAAGACCTTACCTCTCCTACCATCCACCCCCACCCTGCACCCCTTCTATATTTTTAGAAACTGCTCTGCTGAGAAAGTAGAGATAAGAAATTACATCAGTTGACAGACACCTGCAAGGTCCTGTTTATCTAGCTTTCACTCCCTTTTCCCTGGTCTCATTCCTGTCTTTTCGTTCTTTGTTCTGTGTTGCTGGGAAAAAGATTCTGCGTTTAGAATGTGAGCTCCAGATCCAGTCAATGGGAAGAGGAGCCTGTAGGGGGTGGGGGAACTCTGTGTTAGGGTCTATATAACTTGCTTGGAGCTGTATCACACTCGCGCGAGCGCACGTGCGCGTGCTGGCATCAACCTAGGCCCCCCTGAGGTGTGTCCTTTCTCATGAGAAAGCAATAAATTCCTTTTTGCCTTTCCTCAAGAATGGTCTCTGTCTATTTTTAATGTGAGTAGAGGTCTCTGACCCACACATTGGGGATAGAATTTCACCATAATCTGACCTGAGGTGCTTAAGTGGGCCCTGAAGAGCACAATGGCCTAAAACCAGATGCCCCAAAGGAACCTTTAATCTACCTGCCACTTGAGCACAGACACACCAGAGGAGATGAAAGTCCCAGGTAATTGTGGTTAGGATCACAAATGCCTGCCCTTCACAGCTAAAAGTGGTATGGATCCAGGCCCTGGCCTAAAAACCAAAATTAGGAGCTGAGGTAGGAGATTTAGATAAATAGAAGATACCCAACACTAGGGAGCAATATTATGGACCAGGAGATACCCAGGAGGCATATTGAGAAGAAAAGAGGAGCTCTACACAACTACACGTAGAACTTGGGAGATTTTTTTTTAATGAATTGGCCACAAAAGCTATAAGAATACATGGAAGATATAAAGCAAAAGATTTTTTTAAAATGAAATTATAAATAAAATATGAATTCTGGAGGAAAAAATTAGAATAAGTTATTTAGAAGAGAAAGTGAAAAACCTTACGCAAGTAATAGACTCTCAAATTTAAAATGAAACAAGCATGACTGAGTGACTCCAGGAGATTATGTAGAATACTAGAACAATCAGTCCTCAATCAAAAGATTGAATAAATGGTGAAAATATAAGGTATTTACTATCTGAAATAATCAGATTCTGTCTTTTTTAATTGACCCTATTTACAGTTAATTTGCTTTATCCTGCGACTGCCCAAGTCAGGATTCTTTGTTTCCAAGCTTAATTCAGAAATTTAGCTGGTATGTATCAAATTTAGACATCCAGTTCTCCTGTTAATTGCTGTTCTGTTTTTGTGTCAAGCAAATGTTACCCTTAAAGGACACAGATGGACACAAGGGAGTCTGGTCCAGTATCTTTATAGCACCAAGCTATCCTTCAAGGGTGTCTGATTTGTTATCTAAAGAAGTCTGGTTTGCTATCTCTGTCCTTGCAGAAACAACTTAACTCAAACAATGAACATTTCTTAGTCACTCAAGGGAAGGAGGAGGTTGTTGCTAGTCCTCATTCCCAATTTCTATCCAATTACGTTTTCATCCACCTGTGATGCTAGCCTTCCCATTTTCTGTACTTCCTAAAACTATGAAAGAGAATTCTCCCACTCACCCAAGGTGCTGGCTTTGCTGGGGAAACTGAGATCAGATATATTGGGAAATCCATGCTTTACTGACCAATTTATTGTGCTCAGAACTTTGTACTTTGGACTACCTTAACTTTAACTGTTACATATCAGAAATAACTGTCCTGGCAAATAAATCAAGGAGATACAATTTAAGACTCCTCAAATTCTCTGACTACTATGACTCCTGCCTTCCGCCCAAAGAAAACACCAAGACTTGGAAATCTAATTTAAAGTAATGATGAATAAATCTACTACAGTGGACAAAGTGAAAATACTAGTTACCTCCTGAGACTCCCCAAAATGAAAACTCTCAAGAATGTCATCACTAAAATTAAGATCTGTATCTTTAATAGAATAGAGGTACAACAGGCATTCCTAAAAAAAAAATACCAAAAGTAGATTCTCCAAAATGTAAATATAGGAGACAAGAGAAACCTAAAAAGGTAAATATATTTGAGCAATACAAATGGGTTATATTCTAATGAATATATCCTAAATAATACATATAATTTATATATATATATGTATGTATATATATATAAAATATATCCTAAATAATCCTAAAGCTTTCAAAGGTAACAGAGGACAAAAAATAATTCAGAGGACCTAGGGATATTTTTCATCACTTTTGATGATCTCAAGAAAGGAAAGAAGTCATCTTGACTATTATAAATACCCAAATTAACTGCAAAGGACATGTGAAAGAAGATGTTATCTGCATCTAGAAAGAACTGATAAATAGATGTATAGAATGGTTTTATATGAATACATATATGTATATAAATATATATATACACACATACATATACATACACACACACATATACATACCTGTGTCAGATGGTAGCCATGCCAGGGCAGGGGGAGAAAAGAGAGAGGGGAAAAGAAAGTTACATGACAACTTTATTATATATTTAAAAGGAATAGCAAGTTGTACATAATAGATTTGCAGTTTCGTGTACTCTTTTTTTCTACTCTACTATGTAACAAAATGCCTGTTTATTAAGTTCAGAATAAAATAATTTTTTAAAAAAGAAAAGGAACATATTAGAGGAGAAATGGGGGGAAGTTGCTATTTCTATTAGTTGGGGTACACAAGAAGAAGAATATATTACCCAGAGCCCTGCAGCCTGCTGGGATGGAATGCTCTCCTCACTGGTAGAAGTCAGTGCACCTTCATGAGATAATTTTTTTTTTTTTGCACTGGCTGAGTTTTTCAGAAGGAAAATAATTTTGGCCACCTATGACAAGAATGATCCCAGAAAACCAGATGTTCAGTTGCTGTCTAATGGGACTGAAAATATTGGGTGCCCATTTCTACTCATATCACTGGCAGTCAGCTCAAAGTTCCCTTTCTCCTCAACTAGCAGGATAAAAATAGGTCAATGTAATCAAAAGGTAACAAGTTGTGTCCTTCCATCCCTAGACACCCAAAGATCATTTCTATTTCAAAAAGTCCTTTCTGGGAATTGTAAATTCTTCCCTCATCCTCTTAAATAAGAAGTGGCAGGTAGCCAGGTTATTTGAGTCTTTTAGCCTCTGAAGGCCCCACCTTCCCAGACCTCCTTGCCTTTGCCCAGACATCTCCTCACTTCTTGGAGCTCTGACTTCCCTTCAAGCCTCAGTTTAATACAAGATTCTCTCTCCACTTGTTCAATGCCCCTCCCAGTTATGATGAATTTATTATGCATATCTTTTACATTTACTAACATGAATCCATGTTGCATCTTTCCCCAGTCCAATGTCAGCTCCTTGAAGACATGGATTCTTCTGTCTTTGTATTCCTGGGGCCTGGAACTCAGAAGACATTTTATTATTGAATTAAATGGGGATCAAATTAGCTTACCATATTTCCCCATGTATAAGACGTACCCTTTTTCAAAAAATTTGGGGTCTAAAAACTGGGCGCATCTTATACATACTCGTTATAGATTTTTTTTTACTTGCATTTCTGGCTTTTTTGCACTTGTTGTCTTTGTGCTCATTGTTTTGCATTTGTTACCAGTAAATTACGTTATGTTTTGCCACGTTCTACCTAGAAATGGCTCAGAAAAGATTTTCATACAGTGCTGAATTCAAGTTAAAAGCATTCCAGCTTGCAAAAGTGAATGGAAATCATGCTGCTGAATGTAAATTCGGTCCTCTTACAACAGAGAAAACAATCGGAGACTGGCTACAGGAAGAAGAAACCCTACTGAAAACACCATGGCAGAAGAAGGCCATGAGAGGCAAGTCAGCAAAAATGGCCTGATTTAGAGAGGGAATTGAAGATGTAGATTGAAGAGCAAAGAGCAATTGGAATTCCTGTGTCCACAAAGATGGTTCAGCCCGAGGCATGAATTGCTGATGAAAAAGAAGTTACTGATTTCAAAGGAGGACACAATTGGTGCATCAGGCTCATGAAACAGAATGGACTAAGCATGCGTACATGCACCAGACTTGCCCAAAAGATACCTGAAATCTATAAGTAGATGAATAAAACTTGAGTTCAATAACTTTATGTAATATTTTTTTTCAAATTTCAGGCCCCCAAATTAGGGTGTGTCTTAAACATGGGGAAATACAGTAAATTGCCCCTCTCTGACTCTTTAATCTGTCTTTCTTTATCTAGATTCAAAAACTGATAATTCCTTGCAAAGTGTCTTTTGGCTTGGGCTCACAATCTACAACACTTTTGTGGTGGACAGCAAATAACGTTTTGTGCATGATGTCTACAAAGAAGGACGAGTTAAGGTGGGAGAGCTCCGGTAAGCTCGCTTGACAGAATTTAGAATCTCATCACACAGGTTGCTGGCTTTCTCAGGGAGTGGTGTATAGCAAGAGATCGAATTTAATTTTCAGCAGTTGTAAAGGGTTGTGAGTAGTTTTAGAATAATTTAAAACAATCTTTTGTTTTTACTTCCCTTACATTTCCCCACTGTATTCTTACCCCTCCTCATCCAAAAACTAATTTCTTACATGAAAGAGTAAAAACAAAAGGAAAGAAAGAAAGAAAGAAAGAGAGAGAGAGAGAAAGAAAGACTGGGATACTGAGCAATATATAAGGAAAAGCCAACATTATACATATCACCTAGGTCTACAGTCCCCTATGTCTTCAAAGAAGGGTTGAAAAATTAGGTAGTTTTCTTCAATCTTTCTTTTGAGGCCAAGTTTGTTCAGTATAATCACCCAATATTCAGTTATGGGTCTTCTATTGTTGTTTTATTTCTGTTTACATTATTGTGGTTATGGTATATATTAGTGTTTGTTTTATTCTTGCTTATTTTACTTTGTGTCAGTTCCTACGGGCATAGGGAAGTTAACTAAAGAGAAAAGTCTGATTTTAAAAATCAAAGAAATCTAAAAAGCTTTCTTCCTTGTAGTTAATGAAACTTAAGTGGAACTGGAGGGAAGGCCAGTTGAAAGGTCAAAAATTATAAAATAATTGAAAATAAGTGTAGTTTTTGGTCATCCAAAACACCTCTAACAGGTTCTTATGGCCTAATGCCAAATATCGTCAGTATTGTTTGGTCTGCATAAGACACTCTAGAGGAGAGGTAAAGACACTGCCCCAGGACTCAGGACGCTCTGCTTTTCTACTCTCTTGTGGGCACTCTTAGGCAAGTCACCTTCCCTCCCTATGTTTCCTCATTTGTAAATGGAGACAGCTGGAATATATGATGCTCTAAGGTTCCTTCCAGCTCTAATAGTCCATAAATCCATGCTCAAATAGATAGAAAAAGATTAATTTGTCATTCGTACATGGCACATGGCACATGGCAAGCAACCGAAAAGCAGCCCCAGAGTAAGCCCCAGAGAGAAAGGCTGCAGCAGAGTAATGAAGAATAACTTATCAGTGCCTCAAGCAATTTTCTTAGCCTAGAAGTTGCAAAAGGGCTGCAGGTTGCAGATCTGTATTATATTATTAGAGAGGGATTCTTCACTGTGAATTTCCTCTACAAATGAAGTCTCCCTTCTATATATTTTTTAAAAGAAATATTTAGCAAGCAAGCAGTTCTGTACAACACTTATTAAATATTCCCTTTGTGTTTTCTCATTCCTCTACTCTTTCTATCTGAATTAGGTGTTGGTATAAGGGCCAAAGATCTACACATTTCTGGGGGGAAACTTGGGGGCCTCTGTTACTTTGATCTATATTATCTGGGCTCTGTCACAGCTTTCTCCAAGTGTGGAGTGCTATATCTGGATCTCTGTGGTGGCATTAGACCCTGGAGTGCAAACTTTCAGGAGGTCCTAAGTGGTCCCTTCTAAGGCATGGGCTGCTTGCTGCCTTCTTTGTATGAGTGTTGCAGGCTCCCACTTTTGGTCTAGATCACAAAACTGTGCTCTTGTCTCTAGCTGCAATAGACAGTTGCTGGTCCTAGAACATGTAAGCTAGTTAGAAGTCTCTGCAGGTTCAAAGAGACAGAGTTGGAGACGCTCCCTTGGTTGGCACTCTGTCCTAGTTACTCAGCTGTGGCCAAAAGCTCAGGCCCTCCATCATTGTGCAAAAAATTTATCAGTGGAACGCTTAGATTTTCCCCAAATCAGCTGCTGCTGGCTCTAATTAATATGGTTTGTCAAATATTTTAAAATTGACTTTCCATTACTTAAAACAGGGCTACTGTGGTCACTTTGATCCCATTGCATAGATGAGCTTCAGCAAGAGCTTAAGTTTATCAAAATGGACTGCTGTTCACAGGGTTCAATGCTCCTTTAAGAATTTTTCACTGGATCAAAGCCAAATGGATGCCTCTGACTGAGAGCAGGGATCATGAGCTCCTTGTGGGTGAGGTGGTTTCTCCCTTCATCTATGTATTGCCATTGCCTCACCGGTTATGTTTGTCTTTCTTTCTCGAAGAGGTCCATGATATCAGAGAAATGATGACTTGACTTGCAGTTGACTTTGATTTGAGTGAGGGAGCGCTGGGCAAGGTCACCAGCCTCACTTTCTCCTCCAGAGTCATCTGGGTCCAGTGGCCTGATATTCATCAGGATGACTGGAGATGGCCCAGGTTGCAGTGGGAGACCCTGGACCTTTTAGGCTCAGGCCTTTTCATGTACTCAGAGTGAGGTAATACCCATTTAGTTAATAGGCCTCTTTAATAAGTGGGTCAAAGGATGGCCCCTTTAATTAGAAAAAAGAAAAAAAAATCAGGCTGAGAGGAGAAGATTCTCCAGGTTGCTGTTCCAAAGAGAAACAGTTACCCTTGACATTCACTCTAAGCCAGGAGGGCCCAAAATACAGCCATTAAGTACAGCTTGGGCAGGGACTTATTGTGGTCTAATACAAGAGCTTCAGAGTGAACTGGGTTTAAGGTTTTGTGAAAGGAGAGAGAGAGAGAGAGAGAGAGAGAGAGAGAGAGAGAGAGAGAGAGAGGAATCTAGTCAGTAAACCCTAAATTAAGTGGGCAGCTTCTAGCCATCAAAAACCTTGCTTTGGAGAGGAGAAGAAGAGGGAGAGGGAGAGGGAGAGGGAGAGGGAGAGGAAGAGTCAAGGCACACAACTTGTTACCCAACTAGGTCCTCATTCAGGCAGTTTAGTCTACTCACAGGTTGTGTTTGTCCTTTGTTCTCGAAGAGGACCATGACATCAGGGAAATGATGACATAACTTGCAGTTGACTGTGATCATTGACATATCCTAAGCCTTAATGAATTCTTGTAGAATCAGAATGATTGTTATAAAGATTAATTTGTTTGTTTTTTACACCCACATTTTCATGCAAACCTTTTTTCTCACCCAGTGAATATTCAGAAAATAGTAAAGGCTATATTGAAGTGCCTCTGATATTTAATTCAGTGGAAAAGAAGGATTTGAACGCTAAGTTTATATGTACTGCCCAAAACAGATTGGGATACCAGACCTTGCAAGCAAGAGTTAAAGAAGGTAAGTATCCTCATCCACAGGCAGCAAACAGTACTAATTCTCTGTTGGCAAATTAACAGAATCACAGAATTGGGAGTTAGCAGAGACCATCTAGGTCGGCTCATACCCCAAAAGTAGTGCCCACTCTAACATATTTGAAAAGTAGTCATCTAGTCTCTGTTTGAAGAGTGAGGGGGAATCATCTCATCTCCAGTGAAGGGGAATCTCCCCCACTCCCGCCCCCATCTTTCAGCCCATTCCATTTTGGGATAACTGTTTGGAGGTCAAACCTTATTTTGCCTTTGAGGATCTTAGGAACCCTTCTTTCCATTACCTGGTATCTATTTTGAATTGTATTCCCATGTCCTTATATGTGTGTATGTTGACTTCCTTTGTAGGATGTAAACTCTTTGAGGGGGGAAGGCACAACCATTTATTAAATACCTATTCTGTATCTGGCACTATGCTATGTGCTTTATAAGTATCACATCTGATCCTCACAACAATCCTGGGAGGTGGGCGGTTTTGATCCCCATTTTACAGGTGAGGAAGCTAAGGCAGATATGGATTAAGCGACTTGCCCAAATAACACAGCTAGTAGGTATCTGATTCTGGATTTGAACTCAGATCTTCTATCTACTATACCACCTAGCTGCCTCAAGGCAGAGACTGATTCATTTTTGTCCTCGTATCTCCACCATCTAACACAGTGCCTGGAACCTAATAGGTGCTTGATAAACGCTTATTGGTTGGTCAATTCTGTCCTTTGCATCTGGATGTGTCCTATGAAGCAAAGTCCTTTACCCTCCTAACTGATGGATGGTACTAACATATTGTACTTCAGAGGATGAATATTTCTCATTTAAATAATTTTATATGCATGAGAGTTGGATAGGCAATGGGGGTGAGGGTAAGGATGGGGAGAGAGATGAGTTACAGTGAGAAGGTTAAAGGTCAGCAAACTCATTTTTAGAAAAAGGTAAAATGATTCTCTCATAGGCTTTGAAAAGTGATGAAGTGATGTGAATTGAGAGGACAAGCCTGCCATGGTCAAGATTGGCATTTGGAGGTGTTCCACCTTCCTGTTTCTGAAGGTTGAGAATCTGAGATATTAGTCCTCAGAGCTCTGTGATCTTGGTGACTGACACCTTGGCTTAGAAAGGGCAAGTAAATAAGAACACAGAAGAACGTTTGAAACAGGGAAACATTTTGTTATTGTTGTTAGAGGAAGTGGGCACACCAGAAAAGCAAACTGTAGTGTTTATCATTCTTTAGGAGGTTAGCGAAAGTTTTTTTTTTTCTTTCTGAATGCTGACATGCTACACAGAGAATCTGGCAATTATGCAGATTAGATACTGGATAACTGTAGATGGGCAAACAGAATAAAGATGGGCCAGGCAGAGTTCACTCCTAGAGTCTGTATCACTACTGTTTGGTTATTGGCATTGACCTGATCTCTTATTCTGGATAGTGTAGAACATACCAAATAATAATTGTCAAACTCCAAAATGTAGACTCAGATTCAAGGGAGCAATGTGATTCCTTTGATACTGGCCCAGGAAAAGAGTAAAGAACTAACAGTCAGAAGAATTAAGCTAAGTTCTGATTTTATCATTTATTAGTTTTGTATGTTTATAATAATTTAATGATTTTGTAAGCCTCAGCCTACCTGCAATAGATTGCAATTACAACTTTATCTACTTTAGTATGTAAATCCCCTTGTAACCCTGAAGTGCTCTACACATATACACTCCTGGTGTTATGAAATCCATCATCAAATGACCTGTGGTCCTTGGAAACCCTTTGAAAGTATGTATTACTCATCTCCAGAGAGAAGACTGTAGAAATAGTCTTCCATTGTTCATCAGATCTCAGATATTAAGAGCAGAACTCTAGTCAGGAAATCTATAGTTTATCCCCCTTAACTCCAAATGGTTAGCAACTTTGTGGGGAAAACAGACTTTGACAATGATAATTCTGGAAGGGTTAGAGGTTGTGATCAAATCACGAATTGAAAACTAGGAGTTTGGTATGGAAATGGTAGCTGTGCTCATTTCAGGCATGGTGATTCATTTGCATGTTTATTAGTTTATTTTTTATGATTTCTATTAATATGAGGAAGCTAAAGAAAGGAACTTAAAAGTAAGGAGCTCTCTGTGCATGTTGCATAATGTCTGACATTTATACCAACTTGAATCCTAGATTTTTTCATATTTTGGGTCTCAAAATCCCTGGTGTAATGGATAAAGACTGGCTTTGGAGTCAAGAAGATGTGAGTTTAAGTCCAGCCTCTGAAACATATTAGCTGTGTGGTCATGAATGAGTCAATTGATCTTCCAGTGTGAAGGGTAACTGCCCAAGAACTACAAGTTATACAGGAGTTATCGGTTTGCTTGGATGGAGGGAGTTTCCATTGGTGAGAATGGAATTGGACCCCTCCTCCCTAAATGCCTATGAAGGGAGAGAAACATTGGATGCATTTCGCTGATGAGGGATTGAAGCCCAGAGGTATGAAGTCATAACTGCACAATTAACTTTTTTCTCAATATAAAGATTCATCCCTTGCAAGCATTTATTGCAGTTTCATGATCGATAATTAGAGATATTATGCACAGTAACTGGGTTCTGTGGCTTCTTGCAGAACCTACGTTTTCCTGGGGAATTGCTGTGGCTCCTCTCTCACTCATCTTCTTGGTCTTTGTTGGCATATGGATCCATAGAAGGTGGAAACAGAGACCTGGAAAAGGTTATACTACTAGGAAATCAAAGATTATCGCCCATGATTGTCAACCCTCT
>CM053626.1:154842283-154877078 GCA_028646595.1 Phalanger gymnotis | reverse complement strand
AAATATAGTTAGTCTTTCACAACATGAGTATTGTGGAAGGGTTATACAAAATGATACGCGTGTGACCTATGTTGAATTGCTTGACTTCTTAGGGAGGGTGGGTGGGAAGGGAAGAGGGGAGAGAATTTGAAATTCAAAGTCTTAAAAACAGATGTTCAAAAACCAAAAAAAAAAGTTTTTTCATGCAACTAGAAAATAAAATACACAGGCAATGGGGCGTAGAAATTTATCTTGCCCTACAAGAAAGGAAAGGAAAAGGGGATGGGAGGGGAGTGGGGTGACAGAAGGGAAGGCTGACTGGGGAACAGGGCAACTAGAATATACACCATCTTGGCGTGGGGGGGAGGGTAGAAATGGGGAGAAAATTTGTAATTCAAACTCTTGTGAAAATCAATGCTGAAAACTAAATATATTAAATTAAAAAAAATAAAGAATGTAAATTGCAAAAAAAAAAATCTTTTTAAATTAAAAAAAATTATTTAGAAAAAAAAGAAAATATATACAGGATGGCATGTTCATCACTGATCAAAGAAATGAAGTAGGTTCTGGAAAACAAAAAAATAGGAGGCTCAGGATCATTCACTGAATGAGGACTTCTTGGGTCATCTAGCACTCACATTTCAGATATGAGTACTAACTGGGTAAAGTGGGGAGTGGTGTGGAGGGATTCTTGGACAATGATGGGTCGGACTAACTGCCAACTGAGGTCCCTTCTAGTTCTTGGGTTCCTGGCTTTTGTGAACTAGGGCAAGTCCCTTCTCCTTGTTTTAACAATCTGGCTAGCAGCTTCTGTGGGGGGGAAAGATCCACCCACAGCCAGCACCCAGAAATCCCAGGTTCTTTTGACCTGCCTTAATAAGGAGAGCAAGGTTAAGGGGTTGGCAAGCTTACTTTAATTCAGCACACAAATATCATTCACTTAGTTGGTCTAAGAGTCTCTGCTGTCCCAAACATGTAAACTAGGCCCTCCCTGGAGATAGCCCCACCTTGGGCCCCACCTCAGTCATCAATCCCCACCCACATAGGTTCCACACCTAATTGGGGTTTGGGCCTGGGACTCAGCATTACTCAAAGCAAACAAAAGCCAAACTCTTCAAGGGCACTTGTTGAACTAAGTGCTAAGGAGCCCATTTTGCTTAACAACACACTCCTTTCTGGGCTTCTGTTTCCCCACAGAAGTAAATGGAAGATACTAACACTACCCAAGAGGAAGCATGGCACAGCGCAGAGGTGCCAAACTTACAGGGCTTCGGCAAAATTCCTGAGTGAACCAAAACCAGATGAAAATGTAATTGATAAACTGTTTAACACAATAAATTGAAAAGTACAACACAGATGATGTTTCCTCTTTGAGTTGACTCCACTGGCTAGCAGATAAAGAGCCAACCTTGAAATCAACACCTGGACTAAAGTCCTACTTATACCTGACCCATAATGGCTGTGTGACCCTCAAGAAGCTCCTCTAATCTCTTCCTGCCTCCAGTAAATCATTTCTAAGACAGTAGTTTTCAAAGCAAGAATGGATGGGCTTTTGGTAAAGTAAACTCCTCATCAGGAACACTTGCAATCATAAGTCCAGTCCAAAAAGAATTTAAAATAATACCTACTTTTCACTGTGGTGGTGAGCAAATCACCTTTCTGACCTTTGAAATGCTGCGTAAGAGACATCGGGTATGCCTCGGTCCCTCCCAAATCCACAACTCCAATGGATGCTTCTTTGGCCCGTTGGGCCACCTGCAAATCTCCGATTTCACCACTCTCATGGTTCTCAAAGGTAGCTTTGGCAAGGTGGTGTTAGCTGAGAAGACTTCGTCTCTGATGAGCTGTTTTGCCATTAAGATCCTAGAGAAGGATATGAAGGTGCAGGCAGCAGACTAAAGAAAAAGCCCATTCTGGCCCTGGGGGATTGAAGGTGGGCAGCAGCTACACTCCCTTCCATCTTCTAGGTCGCTGAATCTACTTTGTGATGGAGTCCATGACAGGTGGGCGGGGACCTCCAGTGCATTTCAGCAGCTAGGTGATTCAGGACCCCATTCTCTCCTGTACAGAATGTGGGATTTAGCAATGGATTTAACAGATGCACAAGTTTTACAGGGGCCTCATGTACCACACTCAGCAGCTGGGCAGGTCCTATTTGGGGAAACTGCCATTGGCCTCATCTTCCCACACAACAAGGGCATCTACAGGGACCTGAAGCTGGATAATGTGATCCTGGAAACAGAAGGACACATCAAGATCATGGACATATTTTTGCAGGTGCAAGGAGAACATCTCCACCAGGACCACAACCTGGAACTACTGAGATCTCAGACTAGGCTCCCCTAAGAATATCGCCTACCATTCCTAGGGGAAGTCGGTGAACTGGTGGTCACCTGCAGTCCTGCTGGAGGAGATGCTGTTTGATGGAGAAAATGAAGAAATGCTATTTCAGGCCACAATGAAGCAGATGGTCACCTACTCAAAGGCATCATCCCAGGAGGTGGGAGCAACGTACAAGGTGTTCCTTGCTAACCACGCATGGAAGTATATGTGGCTTTGGCCCTGATGGGCAGGCTGCCATCCATGCTCGTGGCTTCTTCTGCCTGGACTGATTAGCAACACAGTGTGGCATTCTTCACTCCTTTGGGCCCAGGTGATGAACCCATCTAACTGCCAGGTCTTGGGCAACAGGTTGATTTCCAGGGCTTCATCTATGTCAATTCCAAGTTTGTACATCTTGATACCTGAGTGATCTCCGTTCCTGGGGCTGATGGCAGCCTGATGCTTGTCCTGTGAGCACACCTTACTGGACCCAGGTCCTTCTGCTGCTTCCCCCCTTCCTCAGAGGGTGGGGCTGGCTGGGGCAGTTCTTGGATCTTTGTATTCTCTCCCCCCACTCTTTCCCCACCTGGGATTTGCATCATGCACATGTTACCTCATCCTATTCTACCTCCCTATTTCTAGTTCCCCACCAATGTTGTAGTATCCTCACCCTCCATTCTAGTTTCCTTCTTTTCATCTCTGACCCCTCCTCACTGCCCTGAGACTAGAGCCTACCTCCAACCCTAGGTCCTGTGGGATCCAGGGAGTAGAGGGAGATGACCCCCTCAGCTGCGGGCCTAGTTTCCAGATCTACCCAGTCTTCCCTGCTCCCCCTGATGTTAGAGAACTTTCATTCCCTTCCCAACCATAGCTCAATTCCCTGCTGCCGTGTGTGACTCAAATCTCAGCTTTCATCGAGCCCTGGATTCACCTCTCAGGATCCTGAAGGCCTCTCTCATTCACAGTCCCCACCTCCTGTCTGCTCATCCCCATCTCTCAGGGCTGAGAAATAAAGTTGGGGTTTGACACTGAAAAACAAATAAAATGCTACACAAGTGAGAACTATTATAATTCCTGCCTCTCCTCATTCAGTTTCTTTAGCTCATGCCCTCCATCCTTCCTTCCTTCCTCCAACTAAACCCCATCAATCTTTCAAGTATGACCTATTGCCACAGGCCTCAGAAGATAATACCACCAAACATGTTAGAGGTCCCATTTTTTTTTTAAGAAGTCCCATCTTACAGAGAAAGCCCTACTAAGGGAGTGCCAAGGGACGTGCAAAGTTTAGACAACACAAGATTCTTGTCCTCATGAAGGTTACAGTCTGGCACAGGGATGTGTCATGTATACAAAACACTGTCATACACAATTTTACATGACTAGACCACACTACAGATAAAGTGCTGTGTGAGTTTGGGGCTGAGGGTGGTACTCTGGTTGAAGGAAGCCTTTTGGAGGAAAAGCATTTGAGTTGAACCTTACAAGATGGACCCCAGCTCACATGGGTTTCCACCTCCTCTGAAGACTTCCTGTAAGGACAGTGGAACCTTGCGATTTTCACCATGTAGGTGTTTTTCCTGTTATTTCGCATCTATTAAATCTGTAACCCCGGGGAGGATGTAAGTTCCTCAGGGCAGGCATCATGTTTTATATTTCTCCTCATAGCACCTAGCCTAGAAAACATCTAGATTTTCTGTCATTGTTCCTTTGTTTTTAAGTTTGGGTCCCCCTATCTTGCCCAGGCTGTAGGGACAGCAGCCACTCACAGGCCTAACCCAATTTGCCTCTCTTTGGGCAGCCTGATGCAACTCCCCATCACCACACTCTATATACTCCCTAAGTGCCCCCTGTATTGGTGCAGTATGCATGGCAGATACCAGACTGGCTCTGGCCCTACTGCAGCTCAGTACCAATCAATCCACCAGCCTCAGTCTCCCCTGGAGCAGAGAGTGTAGCCACATCTTGCCACACCCAGTCACACTTTGTATTTCTTCTGAACCACCTAGCCCAGAGGCCATATTTTTTCCCCTGTATCCTTCACAGCCATCTAGCACATAAAAGACTTCTCTCTTCCTCCTTTGAGAATGTATTCCCTCAGAGTAACCTCCCTCCCACTCCTCTGGGGCCCCAGACCTCTTCGAATCAGATCCATTTTGGTTTCCTGCTCCCCAACAGCCTCCATCTTTGTTTGCTGGTAATATTGGTAGAATTTCTGACAGAGAGAAAGAAAGAGAAAGGACAGCTCAGACTGAGATTCTTCTCCCCAATTTCTAACTCTCCAGTCACAGATCTAGGACCTTGATCTAATCCAACTCCCTTATTTTATGCTTTTAGGGGTAAAGGAAATAATACCTTATTTACATGTCTTTATTTGCACTGAAAAATAAACAAACATGCTGACTGATCCATATGCCTTCTCTGTCCCTCCCAGAGAATGGAGGAGATAAGGAGTAGTAGTACATAGGGAAAGGAAGCATCACCATAAGAGCCCTTGAATCCCAGGGACAGCGGTGGAAGGAGGACAAACATACCATCCTTTTCCCCAGGTCCCAAGGTAGGGAGAGCTCTTAGGGATCATTGTCCACTGGCTGATAGGATACTTTGATAGGGAGGACACAGTCCAGAGGTGCCAAATTCATGGCCCAAACCGTAAGAAAGTGTAATTGGAAAATATTTAACAAAATAAGTAAACAATACAGATAACACTAATTTGTGACTTTCTAAGCCAATAATATGCTGCTGGCAGAAATCCTCGAATTCTATTTAAGTCTGACATCACTGGTTTAGAAGCAGAAAGGGGTTCCTGAAGAACTAAGAGGGGAGGATTGTGTGTGTGTATGTGTGTGTGTGTGTGTTTTGGGGAGTTGCAGTTCTTGGAAGACAGACAGAGGGGCCTAGGCAGCTCTAGCCCCCATATTTTACAGGCAACATTGGGTCTGAAGTCAAGAAAACCTTGATTTTAAACCCAGCCTCAGATACGTATTGGCTGTGTGACCCAGGGCAAGTCCCTTAACCTCTGTTTGCCTCAGTTTCCTCATCTGTAAAACAGGAATTATTACAACATCTCCCAGGATTTTGGTGAAGATACTACTTGTAAAGCACTTTGCACCTTAATACACTATATAAGTTAGCTCTTTACTTTTATTGTTATTATATTACCACTATTACAGATGAGAAAACTGAAGCCCAGAGAGAAAAG
Source organism: Phalanger gymnotis (assembly GCA_028646595.1). Lineage (NCBI taxonomy): Eukaryota > Metazoa > Chordata > Mammalia > Diprotodontia > Phalangeridae > Phalanger > Phalanger gymnotis. Next base: position 154,871,578 of record CM053626.1, on the reverse strand, counting down.
TGATTTGTTAAGTGGCAAAGCCAGTATTTCAAAGCCAGAGGAGTTTTCTACTATACCACGCTGTCTCTGTTGCTCAGGAGCACCCCCTCTCCCCCTCCCCACCCCTTTCCGCAGAGGACAGACTTCCTCCCTTCATCTTACCAGGCGAGACAGGACCAAATAGCATGAAACAGAAATGATGGTGACCACACATGCAGTGATAAAAGTATCCAAAAGCACTTTGTCCTAGTTCTGAACCACCTAGGGAGGTAGAGGGATGGAAATTACTCACAGAGGAGATGAGAAAAGTGATCTTTGCAGGGTTTCCATCCCCAACCCATCCCCTAGGGCCACTTCCCCTCCCCCTCACCCCTACGTAGTCATAAACAAGCAGGAAGAACTCACTGACAATGGCGAAGATCATAGCCACAGCGGCAAAGATCCCGGCCAGGCCCTGGCCACTCATGAGGGGAACTGTGTAGCTGGCAGGCAGGAGGCCAGCCAGGCCAAACAGGCTACCCTGGAGAATGGCTCCAGACGCTAAGGAGAACACAGGATATGGTGTAAGGGAAGGGGACAGAAATGAGTCAACCTGATGAGATGAAAGGAAATAAGACTGTAAGCTCCTAAGAAGGCAGGTCCAGCCTTTCCTTTTCCAGCACTTAGCATAGTGGCCAGTGCACGGTAGCTGTTTAATAAATATGTAATGAATTGAATAGCAGAGAGAGGACCAGGGCAAAGCAAGTAAGTCCCAGAAGGCTGTTCTAAGAGGCAGTGAAGACTGGAGGACAAAGAGAAAGCCACTAGCCACTCCAGGAATATTCTCTCAAGGAGGGACACCGAGGCCAACATTTCTTCATTTCCTACCAGCCTGTACTCCCTCTAACCTTCTCCATCACGGCCTAGAACCAGGTATCTTGCCCTTCCCACTCTGGTGTTTCAACTTCCTTTTAAGTGTAGTTGTCCTCTTTAGAAAGTAAATTCCTTGTCTTTTTTTTGGTGTGTATTTGCATCCCCAGCACTTAGCACAGAGGCCAACACAAGATAAGCACTTCATAAAATGCTTATTTACTGTTTCTTTCAGGTGGGTAGACTAAGGAGGCCCCAATTCAAAAAGGAAAATGAAGATATATTGTGGAGAAGGCAACTAGGATAGAGGAGTGGATAGAGTGCAAGTCCTGGAGTCAGGAGGATCTCCTGAGTCCAAAATCCACCCTCAGATACTTACTAGCTGTGTGACCCTGGGCACTTAAGTCACTTAACCCTGCTTGCCTCAGTTTCCTCATCTGTAAAATGAGCTGGAGAAGGAAATGGCAAACCACTCAAGTATCTTTGCTGAGAAAATCCCAAATGGGGTCTGTAACGGCAAGCGAAGTAGGACTTTTTGCTGTTTTTTTGTTTTTTGGAGTGCTTCTCAGCACTAAGGCAATCAACTGCCTTTGACTGAGTCTTGCCTTTGTTTGAATCAAAAGTCTCTGACTGAATCAAGAGTCATTGATTGGAAACAGTATATATACTCTCAGGTGAGGTTTTGCTTTGGGGGCTCATTCACTGGAAGAATGTTCATGTGATGTAGCCATAGGAGACTCTGGGTAGCCATCAAAGAGCTCCCTGGCTTTGAAAACCCACATGTTGATGCTTCTCTCTCTCTCTCTCTGGTAACTATGTATATACTGCTATGGTCAGACAGTTAGAAGCCTGTCTGTTGATTTGTGTTATTTTCTCCATTTATAATTGTTGCTTGTGATTTTCATTTGTATTGTCTCTGAAGTCCAAGGTACTGAATTTTTCTGCTGAACTAAGTGAATGATGTATGTATGTTTAATTAAACTAAGATTGTTAATCCCTTAAAATTGCTTTCCTTTAGAAAAGCAGATCAAAGAACCTGTGCTAGCAGCCCTCCTCTGTGCTGGTGTTATTAGTCTTACATCCCCACAGCAGCTGCAAGTAACATTGTTGTTACAGGGTCATGGAGTCAGACATGACTGAAATGACTCAACAACAAACAGTAAGGAGTAAGCAAAAATGGCTGATCAAGACACTTCTTTCCCCAGGGTCCACTTTGTAAAGAGAAATGGGTGCTACAGGATTCAGCCTTGAGACTCTAGTTTGCTTTTGCCTCATCTTGCCTGGAAACAAGTTTTCATACCACTTCTCACCCAACTCTACACTGTGTCCTCTCCACCCAACCCTCTCCAGCTCTCCTTTTGTATATCTTCCTCTCTCTTTAGAATGTAAGCTCCTTGAGGACAGGAACTGTCTTGCTCAATAGTATCTGTATTCCCAGAGCTTAGCACATCCTACATAGGCCCTTAATAAATATTCTACCTATCTATCTATCCATTCACTTATCTACCTCTGTATGGAACAGCAAATGAAGAGATGGAGAAGAGATATTAACCAGTGAGGGAAGGAGGAAAATCCAAGCTGAGAAAGTCCACACTGGCTCTCTGTCAACCCCACAGATTCCTCACCAGCTCTCTTCTCCCATGAAAACTCCCCAGAACTCACAGTTGATGATAACAATCTGGATCATGGTGACAGTGAAGAAGGACATGGGATCGAGTTCCACTTTCACCAAGATGGCTGTCAAGACAAACATCAGCAAGATGGCCACCATACTGCCCAAGATCCTCAGGGCCTGAGGGATCCTAAAGAAAGAAGAGGAAGGTGAGTAGGTCGAATCCATATTCCCTCTCCCCAAACCTGAGATGAGAGAATCACAGGCCCACAGGTTCACATAAGGGAGGGGAGAGCAAGGTACAAAGTACGGGAGGGAGGGGGAGGAAATAAAAAGAATTAAGGACAAGCTAGACAGGAAAGAAATGAGTGTGGTGGAGAGAGGGCAACAAATAAGTTCAGAGGATTTCAAGGTGAAGGAAACCCTTGAAGATCATTAAGCAGGTCAAAATACTTATATTCAGATCCTTTCACAGACACACACAGCGATTGCAAACTATTCTTTGATAAACCCAAAGAATCCAGCTTCTGGGTTAAGAATTCACTATTTCACAAAAAATGCTGGGAAAGTTGGAAAATAGTATAGCAGAAACTGGGCAAAGCCCAATATCTTACACCATTTACCAAAATAAAGTCAAAATGGGTTCATGATTTAGGAATAAAGGCTGATACTATAAGCAATTTGGGAGAGCAAGGAATAGTTTACCTGTCAGATTTATGGTAAAGGGAAGAATTCATGACCAAACAAGAGATAGAGGGCATTATAAAATGTAAAATGGGCAATTTTGATTACGTTAAATTGAAAAGTTTTTGTATAAACAAAGCCAATGCAAGAAAGATTAGGAGGGAAGCAGAAAATTGGGAAAAAGTCTTTACAACCAGTGTCTCTGAAAAAGGCCTTCTATCTAAAATACATGGGGAGCTGAACCAAATTTATAAGAATACAAGTCATTCCACAATTGAAAAATGGTCAAAGGACATGAAGGGGCAATTTTCAGAGGAAGAAATTAAAGATACCTATAGGCACACGAAAACACGCTCTAAATCACTATTGATTAGAGATATGCAAATCAAAACAACTCCTAGGTAGCACATCTTACCTTTCAGATTGGCTAGCATGACAAAACAGAAATATGATAAATGCTGGAGAAGATGAGGGAAAACTGGAATATTAATACATTGTTGGTGGAGTTGCAAACAGATCCAGCCATTCTGGAGAGCGATTTGGAACTATGCCCAAAGGGCTAAAAAAAGTACATACCCTTTGACCCAGCATCACCGAAGTCGGAAATGGACCAGTATGTACAAAAATATTTATAGCAGCTCTTTCTGTGGTGGCAAAGAACTGGAAATCAAGGGGATGCCCATCAATTGGGGAATGGCTGAACAAGTTGAGGAATATGAAGGTAATGGAATACTATTGTGCTATAAGAAATGGGGAAGATATGGACTTCATAATAACCTGGAAAGACTTATATGAACTGATGCTGAGTGAGCAGAGCAGAACCAGGAGATCATTATACACAGTTACAGACACGTGGTATCTGTAAGGACTAACTTTGATAGATTTGGCTCCTTTCAGCAATACAAGATTCAAAGACAACTCCAAAAGACTCATGATGGAAAAAGTTCTGCACATCCAGAGAAAGAATTATAGAGTCTGAATGCAGATTGAGGTAGACTATTTGCTCTCTTTTTTTCCCCTTCTTTTTTGGTTTTGTTTCTTCTCTCTCATGATTCATTCCATTGGTTATAATTCTTCTTTACAGCTGGGCTATTATCTAAATAAGTTTAATGTGAAGGTAAATGTAGAACCTACATTGGATTATATACTGTCTTCGGTGGGAGGAGGGGGGAGGGGAGGGCGGGAGAGAAAATCTGGAACCCAAAAACCTGTGGGACTGAATGTTGTAAACTAAAAATTAAAAAAAATAAATAGCTCTCTGATCCTCGATTTCCCCCATACTAAAAAAAGGATAAAATAACTCCTGCGTCAGAGTTCTTATAAGGATGAATACAAAATAATGCAAGCAAGGTATTTTGTAAATATTAAACAATTATACAAATTGGAATGATTACTATTTATTCCAATCCCCTTATTTTAATCTTACTGATATACAATTATCCCTTCCACATCAAGGTGGTTAGCTAAGGCTATGGTGCCCCTGGGATCTAGAAAATCTGCATTAAATATTTTGGCCCTCCCTTTGAACCGGAGAAGAAGCCTTGATTATTATTACGGTATTAAAAGAGATGGTATGTTGATATTATCCACTATTATACATATATTTTATGTACTTCTGAGTTTCTAAACTTTTTCTGTGTCATCTGTCAGCCTTTTTATGTCTTCTGTGGCTTCTGCAGAATTCCCATAATTTCTTATGTCGACTCATGATGTATCAAAACCACAATGGGGAAAGTCGTGATGTGGAAGGGATAACTGTAATTTGTCTTCATATCATAATCATTTCTGGGGAAAAAACTCTTGAATCCTTTCTCTTTTTTCTTTTTTTAATAAACCAGCACTTATTTATTTAATGTTTTTAGTTTCTTGAATCCTTTCTAAGATTGAATCCTCTCTTACTACAAAATAAAACAAATGACCAAAAACATCTGATATAGCAGCAGCAACATGACAACAACATTCTGCCTTGGCAGCCTCCCACCTCTCTGCCATCCCAGAAAACAGAAGGGGTGATGATGGATATCAGAATACCCAGCCAAAATCTCAGAGCTGCTACTCAACCTGTGTAAGCCTGGGCGGGTTGTCACCTTTTCTATTACTGAAGCAGGGAGTTAGAGCAGTAGGAAAAGGAGATGAGTCATAAAAGGGTTCAATTACCTCTGATGCAGGAAAGAGTTGAGGCAGGTGAAGACCAGTAGGGGAAGCATGGAACATATGGTCATGACATTGTTGAAAATGGAGCTTAGCAAACTGGGATTCAGTGGGGGTGATGACATAGTAGCAAGTAGGTCCCTGTTTTCCTCTGTCAAGGCACCCGATTCATTCTGGGGTGGGCCCAAGCGGCTTTTGAAGTACTGAGGAGAGAGGTGAACAGGAAGCAACACTCAACGGGTACTAAGGCACTCACGTGCACATGGGCTCGCTAGCAAATCTAAACTCTCAGCATATTCCCAACAGACTGAATTCAGAAGCAGATGAAAATTGAGCTGTCTTCTAGTAAGGCAGAAAATATTGAGATTTACAAAAAATATGCTTTAAAAAATGCCACTCTGTTCACTAATTTTTAAAAAGAGGAAGCCACCTTGGTCCCGAGGCCATCTTGGAAACTAAGAAGTTATAAAGGAAGTAGCGAGTTCAATCTGGGTGATTCTATTGCAGGAGAAAGAGTGCTAGATTTGGAATCAGAGGAAGACCTGGACACAAAGTCCTGGCTCAGCCACTGCTACCTGGGGACCCTGAGCAAGTCCCTTTAGGGGGCCTCAGGTTTCCTCATGTCTACAATGAAGAGACTGCTTGAAATCTATGATCCTATAATATTCCTTGGATGGCTCTTCATTCACCTACATGGTTATTCCTTTCACTAATAGCACCTGAGAAATCCTTCTTGGATGATCCTCCTTCCTCTTGGTTTACATGGAGGTATGCTTCATTTCTTCTATTAGTGTATCTAGACTCACACTAGGCTTTGGGCAAGGATGCCACATATACAGAGTATCAACAGCTCACATCTGGGTTTTTTCTTATTTTTTTTCATGCAAAACCTATTTCCATAATAGCCATGTTGCCCCAGCAAAAGGCAAAAAAATAAAGAAATACAGTCTATCAAGTCTAACAGTCTAGACAGATGGGGAGGCATTGAGTGAGGAACTCAATCAGAAGACTTGGGCTCCAGTCCCACCCTCTGACACATACAGGCTGTGTGATCTTGGGGGGCAAGTCACCTCAGCTCCGAGTACCCGGGCAGCTCTCTAAGATTTTGAGTTATAAGTGAGTTACTAGATCTACAAGGGTGAAGGAAGATTCCTATAACCAATAAATCACAGGTCCAGTTAAAAAAAAAAAGACATTATAGAAGTTAGAAGACTCTGAACACCATCTCCTTTTTAAATCTTTTCTCCCCAGGCAGAGACAAAGCCACATAGAGCCCTGCTGTGTTTTTATGTGCTGCAAAGGAACAGAGAATTGAAGTTAGTCATACTCACAGGTGAGATGCTCCAGGTTGCACACAGAGGTGAGATTCAAATACCTATCCCTCCAACTTCAAAATCAGCGCTCTATCTATGACAACACACAACTTGCTGCCGGGCTAATAACTAATGTAGCTGGTGATGAGTCTCCTGCTAGGGAGCTAGGCTGCGCATTGGACAAGTACAGTCTATCACCTGGACTGAACTCAAATCAGCATTCCCCAAGTCAGTAGAACATGTCAGAAGTATAAGAAACCAAGGGTCACCACGACATCAGCATGAAATTGCAGGACTTTGGTGAAGGATACACATAAACATACCTCCCCATTCACAGAAACATGACCCTTGGAAGGCACCTTAAAGAGACCATCTAGGTCAGGGGCTCTTCACTTTGTGGGTTATGGATCCCTTTGGCAATCTAGTGTATCCTAGCATATCTTTGAATGTTTTTTAAATGCATAAAACAAAATATATAGGATTACACAGGAAAACAATAATATTGAAACACAGTCATCAAAATATGTATTTTGAAAAATGCAGAGCCCAGGTTAAGAATCTCTAATCTAGGGAGTAGCTAGGTGGCACACTGGAAGAAGCACTGGCTCTGGAGTCAGGATAACCTGAGTTCAAATCCAGCCTCAGACACTTATTAGCTGGGTGACCCTGGGCAAGTCTCTTAGCCCTGATTGCCTTCCCCCACCCCACTCCACCAAAAAAGAATCTCTGATTTAGTCTAATGCGCTAATTTTCAGAGGAGGAAACCAAGGCTCTGAGATATAGTAATTTGACCAAGTTCCAACATCAGAGTCAAGAACAGAACTCAAGTTGCCCTTTCCCACATCCAGGGCATTCTCTACTACCTAACAATACTGCCTCTTCCTTCTCCCATCCCAGTGGACAGAAACACCTCTCTCCTCCCAGGATGGACCTGTCACCTATCCATACTCTCAGGCACCTCCTCTAAGTCCTTTACTATACACTGACTTCCTATGGTGCCCCTGGGGAAGGTGCCCACCCTCTTCCCCTTGGCAAGTGGTCTACCATCTTCCCTTTCTCCCAAGTCTCACCATAGTGACAGTTATAAAGAAATTCCATGGCGACAGGGTGCCAAGCCCCAAGATGAAGAGGATAATCCATACTGCTTTGTACCTGGAGGAAGAGAGAGGAAAGGCATATGGAATGGATGAGGGGCATGTCCCAGCTTCGGTCCCTAACTAAAAAGACACTCTCTGGAGCCCACTTCTCACTCCTCATTTCATCCCCAGCCCTCTCCAACCCACTGTGACACTGAGCAAACTCTTTACCTGTCTGCCTAGCCTCAGGAAGCTGCTGGGGAGACAGACTTAAGCACCAGGAGAGACAAGTTTCTTTCAAGGGATGGACACAGGACCCACACTATATCAACGCTTTTATTCTCAGCCCCCATTGGCGCGTAGGGACCTCAAAGGCCAAGAGCTCCTCAATCCCATACAGTTCTACAGAAAGGGGGAAGGAACTGAGGTGGGGGTGAGGAGGAGAAGAGCAAGAAAACAAAACACAAAGCAAATACATGTATGTATGTGTGTGTATGTATATATGTATCTGCCTTCTGCTCCAGACAGAACCAACTCTGTTGGTCACACTGCCTAGAGTGAGACCATGGGTGTCGGGCAACACAATGTCACCTAGGTTAAATACAGTTAATAGTTAGGGTCTTCCCAGTTTGTGGGGGGAAGGAGGAAGGAGCTATTCTCCAACCCACATTAGGGCTTTAATACTCCCTACCACCCACCCCCATATCAACCACTGTCTGGGACAGGCTAAACCACAGGGGTAGAGTTGGGATCATGGCTAGAACCCCAAGGGAAAAAAGTCTGAGCTGTTTCCCCAACCAAGAGACAGGGAGGCTGGGTTTGAAAGCCAAGAGGGCCAAGTAGGTTGAGGGGGTGAGAGAGATCAAATGATAGGTCCCTCATGGTATATATGTGGGGTGCGGGGATGGGATAGATGGCATAGGAAAGATGAATATCCCAAAGGGAGAGACCCCTCCTTGGGTCCTCTATGCTTCCTCTCCCTGTCCCTACCCTCCACCCCTACCATACCTGTCCTGTGGCTGGTGATTGGTCGGCACGGCAGTAATGCCCATGGCTTCCAGCTCTGTCAGTCTGGGGGTCCTTGAAGGGGAAAGGGGTAGAATTGATGTTAAGTCTCCCTCCCTCCCCACCCCAGATCCTTCTTTGTCCCATACTGGCCAAGCACTAGGTTAACTCCTAACTTTACTATTTTTGTTGGAGTTGTCCCTGTCTGATCCTCTCCTCATCCCCCAAAGAGACCCCAACATGCCTCGACCTACTTCCCTTCAAAAGGGACCCTGTCCCCAGAATAGCCAAGAAAGCCACCAAAGGAAACAGAGGCCCTGGGAGCTCACCCCCACCCCTCCACCTCCTCCCCAAGCTGTGGAAATACCTGGTTCCCCACCACTGGCACTGCTATTTTTATCCAGCTGTGGAGCAGTCCATAACCAGGAAACAGAAGAGAAGGAAGCAGAAAGAAGGGAGTTCTTTAAAGAGAAAGAGAGAAGAGAGAGATGAGAAAGGAGAGTACTAGAAAAGCAATGAGAGATGAGGAGACAGGAGACTAAAGGGAGGAGGCAGGGAGAGAAGCAAAACAGAGGAGGCAAGGGTGGGAGGCAAGGTACAAAACAGACAAGAGGAAGCTAAAGGACAAAGAAGGGCAAGAAGACGACAGCCACACAATCCTCCTCTCAGAGGGACCTGGCCCTAGTCTCCTGGAGGTGGAAGTGAGGGAGTGAGAGGGTCTGTGGTAAGGCTTCCATTAGTCCCTTTCCTTCCCATTTCACATGAGCTGCTACTCTATGAAGCTGACCAAAACTAGGTGGTTTCTCAGTCAGGGGAAGAACAGGGGTTTTCAGAGCATGTCTCTGAGTGCCAGTAAAATAGAACCCTCCCATTGGGGTCATGATCCAGGTTTCTAATGGGGCAGCTAGCGCTAAAGCTTCAAGGGGCCGAGACCCTGAATAACATGCCCAATAGTCAGATAAATTGAGTGTTTCAGAGAAGTGTTGTATGGGGCTCCAGTGTGGGTGGTTCAACCAGGGTGAGGCACGGTTCCATGAGTCTCACTCACTCTGCCTGGGATTCACCCTCTGAGACTTGTGCCTTTGACATGGAATTACCTCCATCCATGGGACTGTTCTCCTTATACAAGGCCTCTGTGCTTTTGTTTACACTATGCCAAATCTGTCCCAGGAAACCACTCTCCAGTTGAAGTTGTCCCTCCATCAGCAGCGAAGGCTTGCTTTCCTGCCCACTATGGCCCTGTTGGCATCCACCGTATCCCTGACTGTTACTGAAGCTACCTTTGGCACACTATATCCATCTGTTGGGAACCTTTTGGCAGAACTAGTTATGGGCCTGGAGTATACAGGGAAGCTTGTCACCAGCCTCCAAATGCTGGTTGTTTCACTTGCCCTCGTGCCCTCACTTGCAAAACGTCTAGTGTTGGACACCCTCATGGCTGGGGCAGGGGAAGGGGGCCTGTGCCATCCTTGAGGAGGAATGTTGTTTCTATGTCAACCAATCCTCTCAAATAGAGGAAGACCTTGGTACTTTAAACAACCAAGCGGAAAATATGTGGGATACGGATCAAAACATCCTAAAGCATGTTTCCCTCTCACCTCCCTTTAATCTACTCTCCTGGCTGCCTGAAAACCTTGGCAGCATTCTCCATTCTGCCCTCCCAGGTCTGATATTTCTTTTCTTTATTTGCCTTGCAGTCTACCTTGGCTTATCACTCCTTTATTCTTACATAAAGTTAAAATCATGTTTCAAATGAATGTTCTTCATCGGCCTTCAAGGGTCATTCCATCTTTTTTGGCTAAAAGGAGATGTGAAGGGAATTATGATTTTTATAATAATTGATATGATATGTACAATGAATACACTAATAGACAGGATTTTTCAGAATTGCCTCTCTTGTGAGACTCAGAATGCAGCTTAAACTCATCGATCAAACTTTGACAAGGCTCACAATCGCTGGCATCCTTCTGCCTGCGGACCTGAAGATAGAGCTTACTACGTATCAGGCTAAGTTCTTTACCATTATTCTATCATTTAACCCTCACAACAACCCCGGGAGGAAGTGCTATTATTAAAAGTCTTTGAATCAAAGACTGCAGAACCTGATCCTGTGACTCACCGAGTAACGACCCCCAAGAACTCGAGCAATACAGCTCCCACGGGACTCCAAAATTGTGGTATTTTCTTCCATTTGTGGGTTTGTTGTGGGAAACAGACCAAGCCTAGGAAAACATGGTTTGTAATCCACCTTTCCCCCACCCTAGCACTTGTGATTTAGGTATACAATTTCTGTCTTCACTTAAGCAAGGTAGAATTCTAATTAGAATTCCAGATTTGGAAATCTGTGCCTCGTAATGAAAGTAATTAACTAAGCTGAAGTCTGATTACTGGCACTTGGTCTCTGGCCAGCTGTTTGGTCATTCTCAGGTTAGAGACTAGCTCAGTAAATTATGTTAACACCTTCTCCAGCTCATTTAATAAAGATGAAGAACTGAGGCAAATGGGGTTAAGCTACTTGCCCAAGGTTACATAGCTAATAAGCATCTGTGGCCAGACACTCAGGAAAATGAGTCTTCCAGATTCCAAGCCTCCTCCATCCACTGAGCCTCCTCACTGCTTCCGTAAGGTACAAAGGAGGTGATTATTTGCATTAGTAGGCAGCTAGGAAAACCATACCCAAAGGAAATCCCCAACATCCTAGGCAATTCTCATACAAATAATCATTCCCCTCAAAGACCTGATAAGATAAGGGATATAATGCATTTTACTAAGGCTAAATCCTTATATAAATGTCAGCTATTATCTTGAAAAAGATGAAGCTACATATACCCTCTTCACCTCAGACCAGGATTATTAACACAATGGGCAGGCTAGTTTTCTGGCCTCCCATCCCTTCCAACCCAACTTATCCTCCAAGAAGCCGCCAAGGTCATCTTTCTTAAATGCAGGTGAATGCATCACCTCTCTACTTAATAAACCCCAGTGGCTCCCTATTGCCTCCAGGGTCAAATATAAAACGCTATGTTTGACAGTTAAAGCATCTAATAACCAGCCACCTCCCTAGGCTTCCAGGCTCCTTTTTCTACTTTTCCCCTCTATCTATTCTGATACAATGATGCTGGATTCCTCCGACTCTTTGTTTGTCTTTTACTAACTGCCCCCTAGAATGCTATCTCCCTCCTCTCATCTGCCTGCTGGCTAAGTGGAGGCCTTTCCTGGTCTCCCTAATCTCTGAGATCATTACCAGTGTAAACTGTACATATTTTCTTTATGCAAAGTTGTTGGCATCTGCTCCCTTCCCCTGCTGCTGGTTTGGTGAGACTGGTTTTTGCCTTTCTGTGTATCTGTAGTACTTACAGGACACATACTAAGTACTTAATAAATGCCTTTGTCCAAGGGGTCAGATTTGTCCCACCTCAGGTCTTGGAAAATCAATTGAGCTGATGGCAATGCCCACTTAAACCAAAGGTCCTGGTCTGTCTGGGATACCAATTTGGCCTCAGCTGTACAACCTTGGTCAGGTCACTTCGCCTTTGCCTCAAATGGGGAAAATAACAGCACCTCCCTCCCAGGGTTGTTGAGAGCATTAAATGATATAATAATGGTAAAGAACTTAGCCTGATATATAGTAAGCTCTATCAGTGTTAGCTGTTGGAATTATTATAATTCCGGAATAGGCAGAAGAATCAAATCTGAGATGCTCAAGCACCTCTTACTACATAACAGAGGGATGAAACTGGCCAAAGCAGATCAGGTTCAGAAGGAGGGGCAGCTGCTCTGGAAAGGCAGGTTTTTAGATGGCAGATTGTCCCATCACTTGGCAGAGGAGGAGAATCCCTTGCCTACTTTAGTCTCACTTGAGGCAAGGGCCCAGTCAAGAAACCCTGTGCCCCACCCACCACAAAGGCAAAAAGGGAGGGGGGGGGGAGATTTAGGGGCAGAGCTGAGCTGTCTTTGGGGAGGGTGAAGTATAGAAGGGAGCACAAGACATCTGAGAATGCCCCTGCTCCTCTCCCATGTTACAAATAGCTAAAAAAAAATGCAGGCCCTGAGGCTAGAGGGAGCCTCCCCAATCTAGTAGCCTGGTCCTGCCAGGCCCTTCGCAGCATTCACTGGCTCCAATTGCCCCTACCTCTTCCTCCGTATTTTGTCTAAGCCCCAGAAGCTGTCTGTGTCTTTATCTGCCCCTACCACCAGCAGCCTGGCAGGAGGGGGTAAGGAAGACAAGTGGACAGCAAAAACATAGAGGAGATGCTGCCAGAAGCTTCCGGGCTCCCTCGGCCTAAACCTTGACAGAAGGGAGGGGTCACAGGGTGTCAGCATATGAACAGGACAGGCCAAGCCCTAGTGACAGACCCCTATACCCAGAAGCCCCTCTTCTGCATCCTGAGCCCACTCCACTGTACCCAGAAAGATGGCCCCCACCTTCACTACTGTTAAACCCCAACATCTCCCTGTGATGCCTACTAGCATCCCTACATATGACATGAAGCAGATGGGGAGACAATGAGAGTACCTTCTTCCCAATCCCAGAGACCAGACTGCCAAGGAGACCTCAGCTCTTTCACAAGACAAACTGGAGTACCTGCACATATATTGAAATGAATGGAGACACTGAGACAGGCCTGGAAGAGGCTCATATCCTGGATCTGGAATTTAACTGGGGTAGTGCCAGCTGTGTAGGAAATGCTGATGGAGGGATCAGCACAAATGGGGACCAGAGGTGGCAGTATTTGGTGAGAGGGGTAAAAACAAGGATTAGGGCTGGGGGAAGAGGGGAGAAACAGGCCAGACTCTATAGACTGAGATAAGAAAATCTTTGGGAAGAGCTTTCCTTGAGACAGATGGAGAAACCCAGGGGTGGGTTCCAATCTGCCCTGGTCCCTTATATCTTGAGTACTATCATCAGGTCTAGGTGCTGGAGTGTATAAAGGAGAAAACAATCAGGATTTTGAAGGGCATCAAAAGCTGAAGTCATTAGGTGAAGGCTCTAATATCTAGCCAACATACATTTGAGGGACAAGACTGCTGGCCTCCAGTGTTTGAAAGGCTGTCCCATACAATCTGCTCAGCTCCAGATGGCATAGCTAGCAACTGAAGCCTAGTGCAGAAAACTAGGACTTGATGTATGGAGAAAATTCCCATATCCATAAGAGGATTGGGCTGCCTCTAGGGGCGACCAGTTTGCCCTCATGGGAGGTCTTCATGCAAAAGCTATCTGATTTTTGTTCAAGACTGCACCCCAGCTCTGAGGTTCAGCCAGTCTGGGGAACCCCTACCCAAGAGCTAGGGGAGAGGGGGGCCAGACTCAGGAAACAGAAGCTTCAGGAACAGAGGCACCTGTGCTTGAAAGAGAGGAGGGGGCAGCCTCACATCATCATAGAGCCCAGATGGCGTAGGGCAGCCTCTAGATGTGTACGGGAAGTTGCGGGGGAGGGAGGGGTTGATGGGAGAGAGCCCTAGACTTGGATCAAAGGCTCCATTCCGGGCTCTGGAGCTTTATTAGGTAGGGGCTAATGGCAAGTCCCTTCCCCATCCTTGAGCCTCTTTCCTTCCTCATCGATAAACCCCTGGGCAAGACGGTCCTAGCCCTCGCGTATCCGAAAAGTGGCGTAAGAACTATCGCAGACCGCCCTTAAATAGCCACGTTTGGGCCCCTCTTATCAAATCACCGAGGGCATTATTAACCAATCAGTCCATTGCCGGCTGTGTCTCTCGCCCTCCCCCAGCTCGGTGGGACAATAACCTGGGTGGCAGACCCCCGACCCGGCCGTAACTCCAGCGATCCACAGCGCCACGAGGTCTCCTCTCCCGGTCTCCATCCCTCCCTCCGCCGCCACGTGGTCGGCCGTTCTTCTCTATCCTTTCCCCTGAAGAGACCAGGAGGATGGCAAAGGAGCGACGGCGGTTAACACCTCGGGGGAATCCACCCCGCGACCCTGGAAATTCCCGTGCTGCGCCCTAAGCGCGTCCCCGGGGACGCCAGGGTGGCCAGTGCCGGGGAAACCACCCCTCCTGGTCCCCTACACCCGCCGGGACAGCGCCTACTTTTAGGAATGGCCAGCAGCACATTGGGGTCAGAGGCCACGGTCCACCGGGTGCGGCCAGGGCCCGAATCTCCCACCCTCCGGGGTCTCCTGACTCCCCACGCGTACTTCGGGGCCCTCACCTGCTTGGTCCCGCTCCTCAGGCGCTCAGCTCCAGCTCCGCAGGATTCCCGCTTCTCCCTCGGGCAGCGCCGGCCCACCTCAAAGCCGCCCTCTCCAGGTCCCTCCCACAACCCGAGCAACACCGCCCACCCGCCAGCTCCCTCTATCCCCGCCTCGTCCCCTCCCCCAGTCCAACTCCTCCTCCTCTTCAAATATTCCTTTACTCGGCCCAGTAAGCCCCCCCCCTGCCCCGCCCCCGCCCGACGACACCTGATACCCCCTCTCCAAAACCCTGGGATAGGCCTCCCACCACCTCTACTTAATTGTGGGTTGTTCTTTCCACACCCCACGAAAAGATCCCGTTTCTACACCACTCTAGGCCTCTCCCAAAGCCATGTTCCACGGGGACCCCTTCAACTGCTACACCCCGCCCTTGGTATACCCCTTCTATTGATATGCTCCCCCATGATAACCGCATCCTGAGCGACAGGACCTCCCAAACTCTCAAACCCAAATACCACTTTACCTCTAACAGTAATTTTTTCGCCTTCAGAATGAAAAATCAGACAGGGATAGGGGCTCTGCTTTTTTTGGGCGAGGGGGGGTCATTTTTTTGCACCCCCAAAGCTTAGCACACAGTAGGGGTTTTTAAACTACACAACTTAACTGACGTCACCCTCTCTGTTACCTCCCTCACCTAGGTCACCCTTATTTTCTAGATTCCAACCCTTTTGTTCCCAGGGTCACTAACCTCTCTTCAAGCACAGTGCATACTGTCTTCCTTCCAAGACCCTGCCTTCTCTCCAGTTCTATTTTCTCCCACCATTCTCTTCTTTGGACTCTCAAACCTGAGTGCTCTTAGTTATATTTCCGACCACTATCTCCTTTGCTGAGCAGTATTCTATGGGACTGATCTCTCCCTCCACCACTTCCAATTCCCTCTGTTTACATTCTTCCTGCACGCTTTTATGTGCTGGACCAAGGTCGTAGTGTGTCACTGAGTTATAGCCTTCCCACTGCCCTGGAATCACACTTTAAGTTAGATCCCATCAGCACATCTACCATATCTATATCCAAGACTAGCTCAGAGGGAATGAGGGTAAAAAGAGGTTAGGGTGTCTTTTGGAGGTCACACCTGCAAAATTAATCTCAGTGTCTATTTCCAGCAGCTCCTAGAAAACCCAAAGGTCCCTTTGCTTGGCCGCACTTCTCACTGGTAGAGAGTTATCAACTGAGCCAGATTTGGCCAGCAGACAATAATTCTAGAAGGGAAGCTTCTGAGAAGACAATTCCCAACTTCTTGGCGAAAGCATAAGAAAGAGATGTAGCTAATGAAGTACAGAGTCAGGAAGACTGGAAGTCAGAAAGACCTGAGTTCAAATCCTGTCTTCAGCCATTTATTAGGAGCAGGTGAGCCAAAGTCAAGAAACCTTCCAGCCTCACTTCCTGCACCAGTAAAAAGGGGACAATAATTATACTTTCTGCAGAAGGTTGTTGAGGGGAAATAAAATACAATAATGTGTGTGAATTGCCTTGCAAACCTTAAAACACTACATGTGTGTGTATATATACATGTCTGTATGTATATAAATACATATATACACATATATATATTTATATTAGAGCTATTATTTTTATTACAGAGATGGAAGGCTGTAGGAGACCTCTAATACTCACTTCACTACCATCACCCTGCTGCCTCTATCCAAACACCCTGCCCTTTAGGAAGGAAAGATAAGGCTAATTAACAATAATATTTACAACCAAGAATTCCTCAGAGAGAGGTGGACCTAGCTGGAGAGACAAACTCTCATTTTTCCCAAATACCTCTCCTCCAACATACACACACAGACCAAAGAAGGGAAAGGGGACTCTAGTATCTCAGTCCTAGGCTTTTGTCCCAAATGTTTTCTCTCATGCATACAGGCCCAGTCCTAGATATAGAGCTGACTTGCATGGATATATTCACAAATACCCCATATTCTCCATAATATATCACCAAGGTCACCATGCCCTTGACATCAAAGGTCAATTGCTCTAGCCTCAGCCAGGATGGGAAGCCTCAGGGAAAGGAATAGTCTTATCTTCCTAGGGGGCATCTAAATCTTGGAAACTCTCCTTAGATGTTGGTGCAAACAGGTGTGGCCAGTAATCACTGGCCCAGCCAGAGAAGGGAAGGAGAAGGAAGTAGTCACTGTCTTGGTTCAAGCTAGAGGCTTATTCCTTTGTAAACCAAACCCCCTTCCCCCACTCCCCTAGGGCTGAGTGGTTGGCAACAACCCAGGCTGTTATTGCTAGAGGGCCACCCATCATCTTGCCCAACCTAGAGACTTGCCTACCTCTACTACCTAGGCACCCAGCCAGCAATTCTCCCGCCATTGTGGTCTCCCCAGGAAACTGGCCTCCTGCAGAAGTGGTTTTTAGACACAGGTGCCCTCTGGTGAGCTTCCTCGGGAGGTTCCAGGCTGTCCCAAGTGGAAACCCTCTGTTGCTATGCTAGCCTTCGTCCACCATGCCTAAGAATCATATGTCCTTGGACCCTACAGGCCACTTTTAAATCAATCCTAACTGTACATTGCTCATGCCATCCCCCATGTGTTCACCCCTAGGTGCCTAGCAGTGGGTTCTCTGGCGATTGGAAGCAGGGAAAAACACTAACTAACCAGAGGGCTTTGGGCAAATTAGTTGGCCTGTCTTCAAGATGGGCAGGGAGGTTGGGGGTGGGGGAGTTATAGATTATCTCCAAGTTCCTTTATCTAGCCCTAAAACCTTTGATCCCAATCCTGATAGGACTCAGATTATCTCCAAATCTTTCTTTGTCCTCCCCAGGTTCCTCAGGTAGCCTTTCCAGAGGTTCCCAAACTTATTTGGCCTACAACTCCCTTTTCAAAAAAAAAAAATTACTCAGCACCTCCCCTGGAAATCTATTTTCTTTAACCCTTTAATGTTTTTTTGAAATTTGCTTCATTTCAAAAAAAAATTTAAGATATATATATATATATTTTAAAGAAACATCTTATATTTAATAATTTATTGTAAATTTGTGATTTTTTTCCTACACTGAAATTTTGATGATACAATATTGCATCATGTAACCATATAGCATTAAATTGTAAACAAGTCGTTACTGGCACTTATTACTGGACTTCCCAACAATGCAAAAGAGAGTGGCTTGCCAACACTTGCTTGTTAAGCCCTGTCAGCAGACCTGACCACTGATAGTTTATACTGTGCATGTTTATTTGGAAAATAATGTAATCACTAGGACTTTAACTCTGTTATACAACAGAAGAAACATGTACTAACAGTTTTTCAAAATTTTCTTCTCTTCTTTCCTTATGCTTCCTCTGCCCCTTTATTTTTATTCAATGCCTCCCAGTTGCACCTGAAGCTACTACTGCACCCTCATCATTTCCAGTGCCTCCCAGGGGGTGATATTGCCCACTGTGGGAACCTATCCCTAGATAGTCAATACAATAAACCTCCTTTCTTTGTAGTTAACCAAGTCACCACAGTTTGAGGACATATTGTTGTACTGAGAGCCAGTGAGACACGCCACAGAGTATAAGTTTTAAATGGAGAATTTATTAGTTGGCGACCATTCAGGGTTCAACCCAAATCAGAATGGCCACTAATTAGGGTAAATGAGTCATATTTATACAAAAAATCAAGGTGCAGTATTTAATTATCTCTTGAAATTTACATATGTTATTTTAGCGGGCTTGGCAAGCCTGTGTTATTTCACTTTTTATGACCATGATACAAGAAGAGGAACTTCCTGAATATACTGTAAATACAGCATATCAGCTGACAAAGTGTCAACTGAAATTACAACTCAGGATCTCTGTGTCCAATTTGCCATTAGCATCCCACAGCATGGTATATATTCATAAAATATAAGGGGAAAAGTCATATAATTCAAGATAATGTCTGGGGCTGAGGCTTTCATTCTTAATGGCCATAGACAGACCAAGGGATGCTCCAGATGGGTTTGTTGACACAAGATAGAGACATCTCAGAGCCTGCTCAGGAAACAAAGAGACTGTTAGCATAAGGCTTTTCCTCTGGTTAATTAGTCTACATTCCTTAGAACAGCCACAGGGCCCAGGGACATTTGCTGAACACCAAATGGCAGGAACTAAGTCCGTTTTTCTTATGCAAACTGGGGTTTTTATTTAAGGTCTGGGGGCAAGGGTCTCCTTAGCAATAACTGATTTCTCCAGCACCACAATATGACTTAAGTGTCTCCATTTGTTCCTGTAAATCACAGGCTCTTGGTGTGTTTGTATATTTGCACATCACAGGCAAGTTTTTCTATAATGAATGTGTTTTTTCTGTTTGTGTTAAGGGTGCTTGCAGAGTATTTTTGAGTGTCCCCATGATATCCCTGGTGTGCATATGTGTGTGCCTGGGGGGGAGGGGGACAGGGCAGGGCTGGGGGAGGTGATTCTTTTGCTATTCTATTTGTCCATGTCACTTCCCTGCCCTCCTCCACTCCGCCCCCTTCCTCAGGCTTGCAAACCCCACACTACTCCATTTCTCAGACCTCTGACCACCCCACCCCCATGCTAAAGACCACTGGAAAAGTGGACCACTGGAGACACTAATGAGGAAGGAGTCACTTCTCTTGGCCTCGGCCTGACTCCAACCGCATTAATAAAGGTCAGTACCCCTAAAAGTCCCAGGGCCTTTCCCTCCTCTTCCTAAAGGGCAAGACTGGCCTCCTTGATTCCTTAGCCCCAATTTCTCCATGATCATCACTCCACTTGCCCCGCCCCCGTCTCTTCC
Organism: Phalanger gymnotis; assembly: GCA_028646595.1. NCBI lineage: Eukaryota > Metazoa > Chordata > Mammalia > Diprotodontia > Phalangeridae > Phalanger > Phalanger gymnotis. The sequence continues at coordinate 154,851,972 of CM053626.1, read as the reverse complement.
AGGATGTCCTTTCTCTTACATTCCAGATACCCCTAGAATCTACACCGCCCCCCTTACCTGAGTTTGCATTGACTCCCCGGACAGCCACTGCTCCCCCAGATCCTTGCACCTCCATCTCCACCTCGTTTTCTATCAGCTGCGCTTCCTGGGCTGGCACTGCTGCGAGTACTATTGGAGTGCCACACCTCATCCGGCCCACACCTCTTGCCCACCTCCCAACCAGGTACGGTCTCACCTGGGAAGTCCTTTTCCACCCCTTCTTCCTAGATTCCAGGCTGCCTCACCTCGGGGCCAGAACGGAGGCTGGGACCACTACAAACTGGGGAGAGGGGCAGAGTCAGGAACCAGACGAGTCCGGACAGGTGGTTTTCATTCGCACCCCCAATATCTCCCCCCCCCCCCCAGTGTTGCATATTGGAGGCGAGCAGGAAGCTGGAAGGAAGATTGCGGCTCTCAGCATCCAGGCTGACCTTGCGGGGCTAGGAAAGGGGTCGATCTGTAAGTGGGAAGCGGCACTGCCAGTTGAACCCAGGCACTCCAACACGTAGGAATCAGAAAATGGGATTAGGGGCCCAGGAGAGGAAACTCAGGGGTTTTCTAAAGTTCTAAGGTTGTGGGGAGAATGGTTACCCTAATAAGAAGTTGGGGAGGGGAGAGGGAATCAGCCTGACCAGGGTACAGGCACAGAGGGTTGCTACTGCCCTAGGGTAAGATTAGCAGCCTTCATCTACGGTGCTTGTCCTGGAGTACCAGTGGGGCTGGGAACACAGGTGAAGTGCTCCCTTAAGGGGAAGTTGGGGGAGATGCCTGTCTCTGGTTAGGGCTTCCCTCCAGCCCATAAAGTGGGCCTGTGTGGCAGAAGCTGTTCCATCGGATGAGAGTGGCTAGAGGAGGAAGAGTAAGGAGCATTGGTCTCCTTTCCATTGTATCTGCCACACAAAGTAGACTCTGTACACTTGTGTTGACTATCTGGAGCAAATTGGGGGAAGGATTTCTGAATTTTTGATTAAGCAAATTATTGAAATTTATATGGAAATCAATCTTGTTTGAATTTCTTGATGTTCTCCCTACCCCCCAACCCAAGAGAGACCTACATCCTATTTCAGAGCCTTATTTCAAGACTCCAAGGTCCTTATTCCTAGAAATGTTATTTCTTCTTCTTCTTCCTCCTCTTAAGTCCATTGGTATTAGTGTGCTTCCTTCCAGAGCCCAACATCCACGACTTTCCCCACTTGTTTAAGGATCAGACTTTGCATTTTCACTGGTAGTGTCTCCTCCCTGGAATGCTTTCCTTCCTCACCCCACTTTCTGGGTTCCTTAGAGACTCAGCTCAAAGGCCTTTCTGGTTCCATTCTAACCCCCCCCCTCATCTCCCCCTCTCCCCCCCCCCCATTGCCTTCCCTCTAAGATTATCTCACATTTATAGCGTATATATTTTGGTATGTACATACTTGTTTGCACATTGTTCTCCTCCCTCCATTAGAATGTGAATTCCTGGAGGGCAGAATCTGTGTTTTTGTACTACTTTGTATCCCCAGAGCTTATCACAATACCTGGAATATTGTAATCTCTTAATAAATATTTGTCAGCTGACTTTTTATTTTTTACTTCTGTTATTTCTAGGAAAAGAAATCCTGGCCTCTCTTTCTCCTTGGGAAAATCCTCTTTGTCTTCCAAATCTTACCCTAAATCTAGGCTGCTTTCCAATCTGACAAACCTCAGAGACCTTCCCAGGAGATGATGTTGAGAGAGTCACTTGAACTATATCTTCTAATCCCTACAGACTCATTGTGTTGTACCGAGAATGAGCGAGACACATCACAGAGTATAAGTTGTGGTCCGGTGCATAAGCAGCCCAAATCAGAATGGCCCCCAATAGAGCTGATGTCTATACAGAAAAAACAAGGTGCAGTGGTTAATTATCTCTTGAAATTTATGGGCCAGGTCGGGGGAACAGGATCAAAGACCCTGACAGATCAAAGACTCTGACAGGTTATTGTTTGGTGGGATAATCTTATCTATTGACATTCCTTGGAGGAGTCACGGAGCCCCAGGGACATTTGCTAAGTGCCAAAAGGTCTGAGTCCATTCTTTCTTAAACTGGGGGTTTTATCGGGGTCTGTGGGATGGGGGTCTTCTGTCAGCAATAACTGGTTTTCTCAAGTATCACAATTGGAAAGTCATCACCACCCCACCACCCTCATAAAGCATATTAATTTTGATCTCTGCTCATGGGCTTCACTAATCTTCTCTCCTCTGAGTGAAAATTTGGGATGAAGGATTAAGGCAGCAATATCCCACTCAGGCTGATCAGCCCTCAATCAGAGGCAAAAGATTCACAAAGAAGCAGAAAGAATATGGTTAGATACAATAAAGAAACTCCTGGCAAGGATTGCTGTGGATAAAGAGTGTGGAAACACCACCATCCTTTCCATTTGTCTGTGCAGGGTTAAAAGATTGTTTTGCTTGGAGTTGGGGACAAGGACAAAGCCAGGCACCCTGAGTTCTAATCTCAGACTCCCTCCTGGCTATACTCTTGGAACCTCAGCAAGGGATTGTACCCTCTCTGGGCATTGGTTTCTTCCTTTGGACAAAAGGGAGAATTCATCTTTCTTCCTTCAGCCAGTGGGTGTGAAGGGAGTATATTCAGAAAAAAGACAGATGTGAAAGAAGGCTTGAGAAAGAAGAGGAATGGAAGATTCAGTATTAATTAGCCTTTTTCATTTTCCACTGGACAAATAAGGCAGCACTCAGAACCAGACCAATGGCTTTAGGACCAGGCACACGCTCAGACCATCAACAGGCATGTGCCAGAGGGCGTTGGGGAAAGGGATTGTCTGAAAACAGAGGTCCAGGTGAGAAAACCCCCAATTAGACACCTCTCTTGTCAAGCTGCTGTCTCCGGGCCACTCCCCTCCCCCATCAATTCATTGGGGGAGATAAAGCAGAACAATCCTGTTCTCCATGATATCCATGAGGAGCAGAGTAAGGGTGGAGACCTGTGTGTATCGTTTTCTGCCCCAGGAAAACTAGAGTCCAGAAAAATAGCCAGTAGTGCTGGGAGTCTTCCTTTTCACCCTCCCCACCCTACCCCCACCTCAATAAAGAGATTTCCCTAGACTCTCTTTCTCCTCCTCCTCCTCCTTTTTTTTTTTAATTAGATTTTTTGTTTTTAGTTTACAACACTCAGATTGACATGTTATTGAGTTTCAAATTTTCTTCCCTTCCCTCCCCTCCCCTCTTCCCCCCAAGATGGCATGTGTTCTGACATAGATTCCATATAAACCTTCACATTAAACTTATTTACACAATAGTCAAGTTGTAAAGAAGAATTATGACAAATGGAATGAATCATGAGAGAGAAGAAACAAAATCAAAAAAGAAAAGAAAAAAAAAAGAGAGCAAATGGTTTGCCTCGGTCTGCATTCAGACTCCACAGTTCTTTCTCTGGATGTAGATAGCTTTTTCCATGAGTCCTTTGGAGCCATCTTTGAGCCCTGTATTGCTGAGGAGAGCCAAATCTATCAAAGTTAGTCATCACAGAATCAATGTCTATGGTTGTGTGCAGTGTTCTCCTGGTTCTACTCTTCTCACTCAGCATCAGATCACGTAGGTCTTTCCAGGTTATTATGAAGTCCATATCTTCCCCATTTCTTATAGCACAATAGTATTACATTACATTCACATACCACATACCACATACCATTCGTCCATTCCCCAATTGATGGGCATCACCTTGATTTCTAATTCTTTGCTACCACAAAAAGAGCTGCTATAAATATTTTTGTACGTACGAGTCCCTTTCCCATATGTATGATCTCTTTAGGATACAGCCCTAGAAGTGGTATTTGCTCGGTCAAAGGATATGCACATTTTTATAGCTTTTTGGGCATAGTTCCAAATTGTTCTCCAAAATGGCTGTATCTGTTCACAACTCCACCAACAATGTATTAATGTTCCAATTTTCCCACATCCGCTCCAGCATTTATCATTTTCCTGTTTTGTCATGTTAGCCAATCTGACAGAAGAGATGTGGTACCTAAGAGCTGTTTTGATTTGCATTTGTCTAATCAATAGTCATTTAGAGCATTTTTTCATATGCCTATAGATATCATTAATTTCTTCCTCTGAAAATTGCCCGTTCATATCCTTTGACCATTTCTCAATTGCGGAGTGGCTTTTATTCCTCTAAATTTGGCTCAGTTCCCTGTATATTTTAGATATGAGGCCTTTATCAGAGACACTGGTTATAATCATTTTCTCCCAATTTTCTGCTTCCTTCCTAATCTTTCTTGCATTGGCTTTGTTTATATAAAAACTTTTCAGTTTAACAATTAAAATTATCCATTTTGCATTTTATAATGCTCTCTATCTCTTGTTGGGTCATGAATTCTTCCCTTTCCTATAGATCTGATAGGTGAACTATTCCATGCTCTCCCAAATTGCATATATTATCAGTCTTTATTCTTAATTTATGAACCCATTTTGACTTTGTTTTGGTAAATGGTGTAAGATATTGGTCTATGCCCAGTTTCTGCCATACCATTTTCCAATTTTCCCAGCAGTTTTTGTGGAATAGTGAATTCTTAGCTCAGAAGCTGGATTTTTTGGATTTATCAAAGAGTAGATTGCTATAGTCCTTGACCTCTGTGTCTCATGTACCTGACCTATTCTACTGATCCACCACTCGGTTTCTTAGCCAGTACCAGGTAGTTTTGATGACTGCTGCTTTATAGTATGGTTAGATATCTGGTATGGCTTGGCCACCTTCCCTAGCATTTCTTTTCATTAATTCCCTTGATATTCTGGACTTCTTGTTGTTCCAGATGAATTTTTTTATTATTTCATCCAGCTCTGTAAAATAATTTTTGGTAGTTCGATTGGTATGGCACTGAATAAATTACTTTAGGTAAAATGGTCATTTTATTATATTAGTTCTGCCTATCCATGAGCAACTGATGTTATTCCATTTATTTAGATCTGACTATTTGTGCGACTTCCTCCTCCTCTTAAGCCCAGTGGTAGAAGAGGGCTTCTCTTAGGGCTTTGCAGTCTTTCCTGCCCCCACTCCAAATCTAGCCTCCTTTGCTGTCTGTTCCATTTCTCTGTGCATCAGGCTGGTGCTGGAGGCTGAGGGTAGAGAAGACAACCCAGGAGAGCTTGGCAAGTCTCCCGAGAGCCCAGGCATTGGGCCAGGCTGTGAAGCAGAGGCCCAGGGTGCTTGCAAGCGAGGTAGGCAGTGGGCAGCAGTAAGAGGGACAGCAGACTTCTTAGCTGCAGAGAGAGCAATGGAACAGGCATGGTAGCAGGCCCAGTTGGACATAACTGTGGGGGGGGGAGTGGGGGAGGGTAGGATTACCACTACTGAGGCACCTACAAAGACCACTCCTCCCAGACCTTTCTCCCTAGTATGGCTCAATCTCTAACACCTCCATTTTACAGAAAGGGATCAGTTTGGTTGGGGGGAAGAGGGGCAGAGAGGGCTTGTCATCTCACCCATACCCCCTGCCCCTTCTGGTAATGTCCCATTGGTTGCCAATTCTTACTTTTTACTTTTTTTCTTTAATACTTCCAAAACACTTTCCTTCAGTTCCCTTCTTTGGTTTTTCTTCTGAGGGAGAAAGGACAAGCAATTTTCTCCCCATTGTATAGAGGAGAAAATTGAGACCCAAAGATCTCTAAGTAACCTGCCTGGGGTAAGGAAATTTTAAAACAAGGACAAAACCTTAGGATTTTTCTGTCTTCTCAACCCAGAATTCCTTCTACTAAACCTTTCTTAATATCAACTAGTCCCATCTTCCTCTTCAAACACATTTTAGCTCCTTCCCTAGTTCCTATTCTCCTGTTGAATTATATTTTCCATGGGTTGGGTTGGTGTAGCCAGAAGACCCTTCCATGACTGCCCCTCATTTTTGGTCCTTTCCCTCCCAATCTCCAGGCATCGACCCTCTCCAACCTTTTCCATCCCCAGAAAGTCAGGGTGGGCTCCCATCTGTCTAGTAGTGACATTGATGAGGTCAGAGGCTGAATATTTAATGTTCTGTCTACTATACCAAGTTGAGCTGTATTTCACAAAGTTCATATTTTTCTTCACCTGTCTTTCCTCTGAAAAATGAAGGGTCTTCTATCTATTACTTGTTGCTTTTAGCTCTCTCTTTGGCAGAAAACAATTTCTATTTAGGGGATGGAGATTGGATGCAGCGAGATCACCAAGCAGCCTTGCCCCTCTCATATGGTCCATTACCTCTTCACTGAAAGGAAGGGGGTATGTTTTATTAGTCCTCTGAAATCAAGATTTCACCACCTTGATCTGACTTCACATACTTTTTAGTGATGGGGGGAGGAATATGTGGGGGATATATGTATGTGTATGTCTGTCTGTGTATGTGTTTAAATTATTGTGGTGTATTGTGTTCTCATTGTTCTGCTTACTTTATTCGGCATCAGTTCAAACAAGTCTTCCCAAGTTTCTCTGAATAGTTTGTATTCATTTGTTCTCATGGTGCAATATGACAGGTAATGTTTTAAAAGTAGGCAACATCTGCCTTGCTTATCTTCTAAGGAAACCTATTTGCATTTCATACTTACTGTTTTCATTTCCTAACCCTTGTACATCATGTCAATACTTGTGGGTTTCAAGACTCTAAGACTCTGGCTTCTGGTTTGGTGACTCAAGTTAAGTTGATTGTATCTGCTCTCTCCAAGATTATCAGCGACTTCTTATTTGCTAAATCCAAGGGCCTTTCTCAAATTCCATCCTTCATTACATTTTTGTGGAACAGAGTACATATGACCAAGTCTTCTAGGATACTCTCTCCTCCTAGGGTTTTCATGACACTCTTATTGTTGTTCAGCCATTTTCAGTCAAGTTCAAATCTTTGTGACCTCATTTGGGGTTTTCTTGGCAAAAATACTGGAGTGGTTTTCCATTTCCTTCTCTAGCTCATTTTACAGATGAGGAAACTGAGGCAAACAGGGTTAAGTGACTCGCCCAGACTTACATAGCTAGTAGGTGTCTCAGGCCAGATTTGAACTCAGGAAGATGAGGTTTCCTGAATCCCAGCCCTGGGCTCTGTCTGCTGCACTGCCTGTCTGCCCCGCTTATCTGCTCCAAGAATATTGTTGCCATCCTTAAGTAAGTTTGTGTTGTTGGTCAATCATATCTGAATCTTTGTGACCGCATTTGGGGTTTTCTTGGCAAAGATGCTGGAGTGGTTTGCCATTTCCTTCTCTAGCTCATTTTACAGATGAGTGCCTGAGGTAAACAGAGGTAAGTGATTTGACCCCGGGTCACACAGCTAGTAAGTGTTTGAGGCCAGATTTGAACTCAGGAAGATGGGTCTTTGTGATTTCAGGCCCATTTCTCTATCCACATTGCCATCTAGGCTACCCATTTGACTAATGCTTTTCAGTATACTTTACTAGATCAGTGTAGGCATATGCCTCAGTGTTGGTCTCTTTTCTCTTCTCTCACTACCCTCTCTCTTAGTGATCTTATCACCTCATAGGGGTTCAATTAGCATCTCTGTGCTGATCACACCCAAATCCACACATCTAGCCCTCATTTCTCTCCTGAGCTCCAGTCTCTCTTTACTGACTGCAACTGCCCTCTAGACATCTCCACCTGGATATCCCATAGAAATCTCAAAGGCAATATGCTCCAAGCAGAACTCATGTCTACCTGGCCCCCACCCAAAAAAAGTCCTTCTTACAAAAACTTACCATTCTTCCTAACCTCACTTTCTGTTGAGGAAACCACCATCTTTTCAGTCACTTAGGTTTTCAACCTCAGTCATCCTTGACTTTCCATGACCTTCCAGTCAGGTGACAAGTTCAGTCAGGTGACAAGTCTTGGCAATTCTACTTCCATGATATCTCTTTCATCCATCCATCCTCTTCTCTCCACTCACATGACTACTCTCTCATTATCTCTCATACAGAAAGGTACTATGTTTATAATTAGGCTCTCTGTTTTTAGTTTCTCCAGTCCATCTGCCACATAGCTACTGAACTGATATCCCTAAAGCATGACACTGTCCATGTTACAATGATGACAATGACAACCGTGACAAAGACAACTACAGCTATTGCTACTGCTACTGCTACTATGACTCCTACTGCTACTACTAGTATGACTGCTGCTACTACTACCACTGTGACTACTGCTGCAACTATGCTATTACAAATATGAGTACCATTATCACTCCTACTACTATTACTAATTGCTACTGCTACTAATTACTACTACTACTGCTACAACAACTATGACTACTGCTAGTTCTACCACTACTGATACTGCTGCTGCTACTACTAGCTAGCTAGAAATTATATAGCACTTTAAGGTTGTAAAGCACTTTATATGTACACACACACACACACATATACGTATATACAATCATTTGATTAAAACCATTCTGGTCCCTTCAACCTCCAGAGCCAACATGGGTCGCGTTCGGACCAAGACCGTGAAGAAGGCAGCACGAGTCATCATCAAAAAGTACTACACCCGCCTGGCCAATGACTTCCACACCAACAAGCAGGTGTGTGAGGAGATCGCCATCATCCCTAGCAAGAAGCTCCGCAACAAGATCGCAGGATATGTTACTCATCTGATGAAGTGGATCCAGAGAGGCCCTTTGAGAGATATCTCCATCAAACTGCAGGAAGAAGAAAGAGAAAGGAGGGATAACTATGTCCCAGAGGTCTCTGCTTTGGATCAGGAAATTACTGAAGTGGACCCCGACACCAAAGAAATGTTGAAACTCCTGGACTTTGGCAGTTTGTCCAACCTGCAAGTTACCCAGCCCACAGTTGGGATAAACTTCAAAACACCAAGAGGAGCTGTTTAATATTTACTTTTGCCTTCTTTCCAATAAACATGGGAATGCCCCAGAAAAAAAAAATTCTGTAAGTTAGATGCTATTATTACCTCCATTTTACTGAGATAGAGGGATGTGAAATGGCTTACCCTTAGATCACAGAGTAAATCTCTGAGGCAAGGTTTTCCAGACTCCAGGTCCAAACCCTAACTGCTTTGCCACATAGCTGCGCCAAGAAGATTCTGTGCCTCCCTGTAGCCTCTAGGATAAAATATAAACCCTGGCATTTAAAGTCCTTCATACAATGACTCCTCTCTATGTTTCCAGACTGATTTCCCAATATTCCTCTCATTTAATCTACATTGAATGAACATCTGAGCCAAATTGGACTATTTGCTGCCTCCCTGCTCATAATATTCTGTTTCCCACTTCTTTGTCATTGTACAACCTGTACCATATTCCTGGAATTCTCTTCCTCCTCACCTTCATCTCTTGGAAGTTTTTACTTTTGAACATCTATTTTTTTAAAACCTTGAGTTCCAAATTCTCTCCCCTCTTCCCTTCCCATCCACCCTCCCTAAGAAGTCAAGCAATTCAACATGGGCCACATTCATATCATTATGTATAACCCTTCCACAATACTCATATTGTGAAAGACTAACTATGTTTTGTTTCTTCCTAACCTATCCCCCTTTATTGAATTTTCTCCCTTGACCCTGTCTCTTTTAGAAAGTGTTTGTTTTTGATTATCTTCATCCCCATCTGCCCTCTCTTCCATCATCCCCCCTTTTTTTATCTTCTTCCTCCTTCTTTCCTGTGTGGTAAGCTACACAACTGAGTATGTATGGTATTCGCTCTTCAGGTCATAGC
>CM053626.1:154826307-154841783 GCA_028646595.1 Phalanger gymnotis | reverse complement strand
CTCCTCCTTCCCCAAGAACCCCCAACCAGGACTGGGCTTAAATCTTCAGCAGGCTCTTCACTGCTGCTCTGATCTGCCACTTAATTCCTCCCACCAGGTGGGCCTGGGGCCAGAAGCAACTGCAGCTGTAGTTCTAAAGCTGCCCCACCTCCGCTGCCCCAGGGGCGGTGGCCAAACCGCAAACTCAGTCCCGCAGCTTTTCCCACTAACCTTCTCTGTTGTCTTTGCTGTTTGTGGGTTGTGAGGTCTGGTATATGCCACAGCTCAGTAATTCAGGACTGTAGGGCACTCTCCGCTCGGCTCCTGGTCTGGTCGGTCCGCGGTCCACGCTGTGCGTGCTGGGCTCTGCTTGGATCAGCTCCGCTCCCCTCAGGTGGGATCTGGCAGCTCCGTGCGGGACAGACCTTACCCAGAGACCATCTAGGCTGTCCTGGGCTGGAGCCCTGCTTCCCTCTGCCACTTTGTGGGTTCTGCAGCTCTAGAATTGGTTCAGAGCCATTTTTTATAGGTTTTTGGAGGGACTTGGTGGGGTGCTCACACCAGTCACTGCTTTCCAGCTGCCATCTTGGCTCTGCCCCCTCAAGGAGTCAGTTCTTTAGCTGGCATCTGGAGCTTGATCGATGCCAGGCCCAGGGGTGATACTTTACAGTCTTAGACAGAGGGTGACATCCAGCTTAAGCATTCAGTCATCTACAAGTGGAGGGTACTAAGCCTACAGGAGATAAATCTAGCAAACAAGTTGAACAGACAAAATCCAAAAAGAATAAGGAGACAATAACCAGAAGCAGGGTAAATGTAGCATCAGCCATGCTTCTGGAGACCATGAACCCACTATCATAGCCTTATTAAGGTAAAATATATGAGTTAAGGGCACAATTTACTAATCATCTTTTCCTGAATAAACAAAAGTTACAGTATTGTCTTTTCCATGTGTTATAATCTCTGCAGCCTTTGAAACATCATCTGGTTTCTGTTTCACCCATACTTTAGCTCCCAATTTTGTTTTATCAGTAGAACCCTACCCTTCAGTTCCTCTGATACTTATTTCAGAAGAAAGGTCAGTTTTCACAAGGTGTATCATTTTACAAGGAATAATGATCACTTGAACTATTCTATCAATTTTACAAACCTGTATAGGTTCTTCACCTAAATTTTGGAATACCACAATAATTTCTCCTTGATAATTAGAATCTATTATTCCAGCCAATACATGTATTCCTCAAGCTGCTAATCCTGAATTTAGGTAATGTCTGTCCAAATTCTAGTAGATATTTTCCTTATTTCTTTCCTACCCAACAATGTCTTCCAAATAATGTAAATCATATCCTGCTGAACCAGGTGTTCCTGCATATTGTGCTGGGACATCTTACCTCATAGTCCAATACTCAGGGATCTTATCTGTTTGCCGTTTTCTAATTTGCAGATTTGGGGTCATCATTCTGGCTAGAGGTATATTTTCTCCCAATAGTCTATTATTCAAATTATATAAAGCAGTGAACAAATTATCTTAACAATGTTGATAAGAATTATTAGAATTTAACTTCCTTAACTGTTCTTTCAATAATTCATTCATTTTTTTGATTAACACAGATCCTTGTGGATAACATGGAATACAATATACCTATTTTATATTGTTTAACATACAATATCTCTTCATTTCATTACCTTTGAAATATGACCCATTGTTACTTTGAATATGCATTGGGGTTCCATAATATATACTTATGATATCCATAGTTCTACTGGTGTTTTTCTAGGTTGCATTCTTATAGGGACAAGCCACTAGTACCCCTGAATAGGTGTCAACACACATATCTATAAATTTGCATCCTCTATCTTGGGTAGGGGTCCAACATAATTTATTTGCCAAATTTGGGCTGGGACTTTTCCCCTTGGTATCTCTTCAGTTACTATCCAAGGAACAGTTCATTCCTTTTTCAGTTGACATATATGACATTCCTCCACTACCTGTTTTCACAAATGAGGGATACTAATACCTCAATCTTGTGCCCACTGGTGTATGGCCTGGACCCCTAAATGGCCAGCCATTTGATGGACCTGTTTTGCTAGTACTGGATCATCATTTGGTGTCAGAGTAGGGACAATATGTTGAATAGCAATCTTTGCTAGCTGATCAGCATGTGCATTGTGAGCACATTCTGGTATGGTGAGGACCACGTGAGCATCTACATGAAAAACTGACAAATTAGTAACCAAAGACATGTCCCATATATATCTTTCCATAATTCTTTGCCCCAGACTTGTTTACCATGAATTTCCCAATTTTGATTTTTCCACATGGGCAATCATGTAGCTAACCAATTAGATACCTCCCATGAATCAGTAAATATATTACACTGTCTTCCTTGTTCTGTTTTAATAGCTTGATGTACTGTCATAAATTCAGCATATTGACTACTTCCACCTGTCCCAGTACTTTCCAAAGTTCACCTAGAACATCGGTTATTGGCTACTGCTTTCCAATGTATTTTATGGCCCAAATATTTTGCTGTCCCATCAGTAGACCATGCATGTTCCTTTTATCCTTCAGTTAATCCATCATATCCCTCATTCCAATTTACTAAGGAATGCACCAACTGTTGCTTTGGTTCAGCGGATGTATCATTTCCCTCAGTACCTATATTCGCTATAGATTCATTTAAAGTGGAAACTCCAATTTGCCTGTTTTAGATCTATTTTGAATGTACCATTTCCATTTAATTATGTTAGCCTCTTGTGCATGTCCAATTCTGTGGGAAGCTGGGATACTCATTACCCATATCATAATTGAGATTTCAGGCCTTAATATTTCTTCATGGCCCAGAGTCAGTTGTTCAGTCTCTACCAAAGACCAGCATGCAGCTAACAACTGCTTTTTAAAAGGAGTATACTGAAATCCAGAAAAAGGAAGTTTCTGAGACCAATAAACTCCAGTTTGCATATTCATCCTGTACAGTCATTTGTAATGCCACTGGGCCACTTTGCGTAGGCCATAAATCTAGGGACAATTGTATAGCAGCCTTGTCTTCTTCAAAAGCTTTACTCAGCTCAAGTCTCCCATCAAATTCATATTTCTTCCTAACAACTTTATATAAGGGCTTCAAAATCTGTCCTAAATGTGGTATGTGATGTCACCAATATCCAAATAATCCTATAAACTTTTGGGCCTCTTTCTTATTGGTAAGGATAAGAAAATCCTGAATCTTCTCTCAGGCTAGCATGAGAATCTCTTGTAGCCCTTTATTCCATTGTATGCCTAAACGTTTTGCTGTTTGAACTGGTCCTTGAATCTTTGCAGGATTAATTTCCCACCCTTTGCTTTTCATATGCTCAATTAAAAGCATCAAACTCTTCTCCACTTCTTTTACATTTTTTCCCAGTATCATAATGTCATCTATGTAGTGGGTAAGCTGTATACCTAGTACTTCTAATTAAGGCAAATGCTCAGCCACAATCCTATGACAAATAGTGGGGCTATGCAGGTATCCTTGTGGCAAGCAGGTAAAATTATATTGTCTGCCAGGCCAAGTGAAAGCTAAGTGGTCCTATTGTTTAGAATCTATTGGGATAGTAAAGAAATCATTGGCTAAATCAATAACTGTGTACCAAATCCCATCATGTTTCTAGATCCTTCCTATTAAGTTAAGGTTATCTGGAACAGCAGCATACAAGAGCCAGTCACCTTATTCAATTGTCTAAAATCCACTGTCATTCTCCATGTCCCATCTGACTTTTTGACTGGCCAGACAGGATTATTCCATTGAGTGGCTATAGGGACTAACACTCCTGCCTCAACATATTCTTTTACAGTATTGGTAATTTCATGTTGCCTACCTGACACGTGATACTACCTTAAAGTAATTACTTCAGAAGGTTCAGCTAAAGTGATTGGGTCCATTTTTATATTACCCACTAAAACTGTATTGATTCTTATCTTCCTTATTGCAAATTGGTATCTCCCCTCAGGTAAATTTAAAGTCATACCTCTCTCTCCCTCTCTCTCTCTCTCTCTCTCTCTCTCTCTCTCTCTATCTGTCTATTTCCCTCTATACCATGGTATATTCTTTCTTAGGTAATTGTCCAATTTTCATCATTAGTTTAACTTGTCCGGCTGATATTTCAGCCCCTCCCAGTCCTGTGATGGTAATAAGAGTTCCATGTTGAAATTTATCAGGGTTTCTATATATAAGAGAGGCCTCTGCCCCAGTATCTATTATGCCTTAGTTACAGTAGTTAATCCATTTTTCCAGTATATATGGTTAAACTGATATGGGATCTTTAATCCCATCTGAATTGGGTCTTGGCCAATTTCCTATTCTATCTGAAGGTGTGACAAACTTAAATACAATAGTTCAGGAGGATCTATAGGGGCAGTTCTTACTTCCCTATTCCATCTAATATTAAGCCCCTTTTCTCAGTATATTTTATATAGCTCATTAGTTGGAATATCATCTGTTCTTCCAAAATCCGTCCCTGCTCTTAATAAAGCAGTAAACAATTCTTTCCTTGTTAATCTATTCCAACTTCGAATCTGCTGGCTATTTGCTCTTCTCTCTTGACGAAATGTATCTTATCCCCCTTCCCCTAAGTCACCTACCTGTGAAATCTTATCCAGCAACTCCAAAAGAGGATGACTTATTTCCCCAATTAGTAGAATCAGAATTATGTGTTTATAATCACAAGGAGCCATCTTCACTATTATGTTTCTTTTTTTCCTTTTTTTTTTTTTTGCAGCTCACCTTTTATTTGTCTTTTTCAAAATTGAACTTTCCTTTTACATGAGTAACTGGGGGAGGGGGAGAGGGGAGCCGCTGTGGGGGAGGGGGTCTACACAACATTCTATTTATACACAAAACTAAACAATAAGCACAAAGCCACTATTGTGGTTAGAAGTTGGCAGCACTAGGGAAGAGAGAAAATTAGGGATGTCAGTTAAAAAAATATACTGGTGTCTCCCCGATCTGGGCATCTGAGGGACTTTAGTCTGCCCTCAACTCAAGAGGAATGAGAATATCAAAGGTGATTTGGGAAAGCCAGAGCAATCTGGATGAAGTGGGAGAGGTCAGGAGTAGGGGGCAGTTTGGCAAATGGGTGAAGGGATTGCCCTGCCCCTGCTAGGATCCTCCCAGCCCCTTGGGTCTGGCAGGAAGGGGGAAGCTTGCTCCCCTACTGGGCTTGGGCAGCCCCAGCAGGGAGACCAGAGATGGGAGACTCACAAGGGCTTCCCCTCCAGGGAAATTACGGCATTGCCCCCTGGTTTCTTGGCCAGGGTCCAACAGTCCTTCATTTCCTCATAACAGTTGGTTTGTAATTTGTGTTTGATTCCTGTCAGTTTCTTCTTGATGGCATCCTTGGAGCTCACATAGATCATTTTGCTCTTCAGGGGGGCACACTCAGGGGCCCAGAAGATGAGCAACAGGTCCTCCTTCTTGCTTTCCTTGGTCTCATAGGTAACATCATAGAGTCCTTGTCTGGAGCATCTTGACAAAAGTGGTGTAGGGGTTATCCACAGTCTGCCCTACATCACCCATGAGGATCTCCTTGCCCTCCTCCAGTACACTGTTCTTCTTATCCTCCCTCAGGCAGAACAACATGGCCTTCTTGCACTTCTTCACCTCCTCGGGTGTCAAGGATTTGTGAACCTTCATGACATTGAACACTTTGATCACACCATCCAAGACAGCCACCCCAGAGGCCATGGTTTTAGAAAGGAGCGAGTGAGCAGGGGAGAGAGCATGAGGGAAGAAACAAGGGCCACAGGAGAGGAGGGCATTGCTCCTTGGCTGCTGCTGCCTGCCTGGAGCCCACTATGCTATGATAAGCATTCCTGTCTCAGACCATTATTGCAGTTTTCATCACCTCTTCCTTTAACTTTCTCTTACAGTCTCTAAGAAAATACCAGGGTACTTTTACACACCCCTGCCATTTCTCCACTAGGCTACATAGAGTCAGTTGGATATTGTTTATTGTATCCCTGAGCAGCTAAAGCTAACAAATTAGTCCCATTGTTACCTTCTTGAATATGGCAATCCCTAAAAGCTTATTGTACAAAGGGATTCTGACTAATACCTATGAATTTCAAACAGTCTATGTTATCTATCCCTACTCCTCCTACTCCTTTGTCACTGATTCTCACAATCCAAGATACTAACTATTCTCCCCTTTTTGAGGACCTCTTCCATTATCTGTGACCTCCTGCTGAGTAAAATCCTCAGTTACTTCCTTAAACATTTCGTGGCCCCCTAGTTCTCCTGTTTGCTTTGTAGTATTGGACAAGCATCCACATTTCTAGAAGCCTCCTCATCTGAATTTGTTTCATCTTCCTCCCCTGTGTTTGGGTCCCTATCAGACTCCGCACATGCAAAGATTGCATGCATTTTCCTCTTGTTAACTTTTCTTTTCTTTTTCCAAACTACATTCACAACTGCCTTTTCTTCTACCATCTGACACTTTCTAGCTTGTTCTTCTAAAGGAAAGTTCTGATGCTGCAGCATAGTAAGCTTCTCATGCAAATCAGCTAACTCCTTTTCCACCTGAACCTTTTCCTCTGCTTTTACATATAATACAGTAACTTGTTAACAAGGCCCATCCTCTTCTACACACTCCTGACTTTTATTTCCATGGTTCTATTGGTATTCCTTGCAAACATCTTTCTAAATCTTTAGGTTCTCCCTTCTGTAGCCTCTGTACCCAGTTTTCACAAAGTCCTGTGCTTTTAGCCCATTCTTTCTCCAGGAAGGAATAAGGTAAATCCTCCCATCCCAGGATACCCATTTCCTTCCCTAGAGCCTTCCTATTTCCAAGTAGAGGTTTTATGTTTTGTGATCATTTTCATTGCCAAATATATCACCAATGCGATACCCACAGCAGCTGCTATGAATATGCAGATGTATTTCCAGGGTCGAATCACAAAATATAACAAACTCTCTTCCTCAAAGATGAAACCAAGATATTTATTCAGATACCAGGAAGCCAAATCCACCATGGTAACAAAGAAGTTTATACATGTCACCAGTCCAAGAGGCACCACCATCCCCAAGTCTTCCTTCCATCAGGCCTCCCCACAAACAAGCTCCCCAGGCAAAATTCCTCCTTCTCTCACTCAGTCTAGCTTCTCTGCCTCAGCTCTGCCTGGTTCTCTCCCAACTTTGCCTGGCTCTCACTTTCTGCTCCACCTGTTCCTGCTCCACCCATTCAGCAAATTCCTCTTACCATGGGCTCTGTGTGATTCAGGCTTCCTCACAGTATTCTGCTGGGCCCTAGCTCAAAGCAGGTCAAAGGCCTATTAATGGGTGGAAAGATCTTCCCATTCCATTAACATTACAGCAGAACAAATCCTTTTATTAAGGGGATTTGTTCTGTGAAGTTTGGATTGAGTTCAAGGGTTGCTGACCTAGACTGCCACATGTGGCCTCAAGGCTACAGGTTCCCCAACCTCTTATCTGTAAAATAATGGGTTAGGTGAAATGATCTCTGAAGTCCCTTTCAGCTCCTATGATCTGATAAATAAGCAAAGTTTAAAAAAAAAAACAGAATCAGGAGACCATAGTTTCTTCTAGGCTTAAATCTGCTATGATTTTGTAATACTGCATTTATGACTTTAACTTTCTTGAGATTCAGTTTCCTTATCTGTGAAGTGAGCATAACACTGTGATAAAGCCCCATTCCTAATCCATAGGGATGTTATGAGGACTAAGTGAGACTAATAAACGAAAAATTTTGAGAATAAAAGTGTTATCTATAGTTAGTACACTATAATCTTGGACTGTCAGGGCTCACCCTGTTATACTACCTATCCAGGTTCTAGGTATCCTGAGGAATTTATAGAGTGTCTCTTTTCTCTTCCATTGGCTCAAGCCCTATGTTTCCCCCCACCCCATTTGTAAGGCACCAATGGCTAGCACCCCAGTTATTTAACCATGTAACATAAATTGGCTTTTATAAAAAGAAATATAAAAAAAAATTTCTTCAGAACATCTCAGGGGCATAATTCTCCTTATACCTACCTTACTCTATGCAGGAAGGGAGAGATTAGGCTCAAAACTTAGCTCAGTTCCTACATAGCATTAGTCCCACCAAGTTCATGACCAAAGTTCATGACCACAGCAGTCAAAAAAATCCTTCTGTTGGGCCGTAGTCCTGAAGGATACTCTCAAAGATGGCTTCTTGCTCCCTGGGGGCATTGATGTTGGGCTGGCTGCAACACTCAGACTGGATTCCAACTCATGGATTCCTGTAACATACTCCAAACCTATATCAGAGATTCCACTCTCTGTACCTAGAATGGAAAAGAACGAACTGGCCAAGGAGACCCTGTTCCCAGGACTATATGGCTTCAGAAAGGAAGAAGTTCCTGGAGAATTTGTTATAACCTTTTTTTCTCGTAAGATGTGAAGGAGTCATCAAGCTCCTCTAGATTCAAACACAGAAATGAAAGGCAAAAAGCAAGACAGTGAATCTGAAAGGCTTCCTTATAAGCCTCCGAAGTCAATCAGAAAATCTCCCTTTCATCATGTGGTTGACTACCCAACCAGAACCAATTTCAAAAGGTCCAATTGCAGAAATGTATCAGCTTTGAAATTTATGGCAAGCTATTTTATCTGTTTGCCCCATTTCCTTATTTGTAAAGGGAAAAATAATAATGGTTATTGTTATGGGATCAAAATGATATAACAATTGTAAAGTGTTTAACACAATAACAGGCATGTGCTGGACACACTACAGTGATCTCTCCAATTTAATGTAATTGTTCCTTACCTGACAACTGTCAAGTGGTTTTTAAAATATCAAAAATTAAAAGAGCAATAATTTCTATACGTAATCATCTGGAAATGCAATTGATGTCATATGAGGTTTATTGTATGTGTTATTACTCTATTTCTAAATTGTATTGTATTTCTAAAATTCTTTTAGATTGTAAAATCTGAGAGGCCATTGCCAGGTATGGATGGCATTAAGGCAATTTTTTTAAATTACTTTTTTTATTTTCTTTCTTTTTTTTCTTTTTCTTTTGGAGGGGGGAAGGCAGGGCAATTAGGGTTAAGTGACTTGCCCAAAGTCACACAGCTAGTAAGTGTGTCAAGTGTCTGAGGCTGAATTTGAATTGAGGTCCTCCTGACTCCAGGGCCGGTGCTCTACTCACTGCACCACTTAGCTGCCCTTAAGGCGATTTTTAATCTGAGTTTTGTTGCATATGAATTGGCCTTTTTTAAAAAAAAGGATGTGATAAACAAAACTAGATAATTTGAAAAGTGTTAAATATTTAATGAGGTTTATTTGGTTACAAGCCGGTGATGATGATGATGATATTTACTATGGTAGCAGATTTTTTCATTTGAAATCTAGCTGTGATGAAAATATATAAAGTGGTTTAGAGTTGTAGTTTCAACATATTAATGATGAGATGAATGTTTTTCTGTGCCAAGTGATTTGGAAATGCATTCATCTAAATTGATAATGGGTTGTTTCATGTTTTAAATATGTAATAATGTTTAGGGCATTGTTACATTTCTAAATTGCTATATTTGTTACATTGTTCATTTCTAAACAGTTGTATCAGCTACATTGTTGAAAAAGCAATTTCTCTTATAATTTGAATGTTAAATTAAAAACTACAGAAAAGAACAATATAAGAAAGAATGAATGGGTTAGGATAAACTTCCAAGTTTGTCTATATTGAAGAGGGAGTTTCACCTAAAATTCTTAGCAACTCAGTGCAAAAGTTTTCTGGGTTGTAAAATTCCTATTAAGTAAATGGGAATCCTTGCAATAAAAAAATAGGGGTATGATTTTCAAGGCTTCTTCATCTAAGGATATATATTTATATGGGTTAATTTGGAGGTTTGTGGATTATCACATTTACTATCTATGTGAGATTCCAGAATGTAATTATTTTCTAGTGACATATTTAAAGACAAATGAAAGAAAAGATACTGAGTAAATTCTTTAAAGGCCTGGTAAATTTTGTTATTGGGATAAGGCTAATTTAATTGGATATGTTTTTCTTGGCTTTTAAAACTGTATTTCCTCCCTATTACAAATACTTTTTTGAATAAGAATTCTGTAATAACCAGGAATTTATTTATGTTACTTAAGGAAATTTTACAACCACTTAGTTTTAATGAATTCCAATTTTAAGGGTTGATTTTTGCTTTAAGGTGGAAAAGAGAGATATCTATCATTTTAAGTTTCCAACTAATTTGCCTCCGTAAAAGTTTAGTGATTATTCCTCTTAATATTGGGATAAATTTTAAACTGTTTTTAAAGAAGGAGATATACTTTTAGAAGAAATGTTGCAAAAAAAAAAACCAAATATCTCTTGTGTGATTTTTAGAAGGCCTACTAACTTTTCATTTGCAAGATAATTTATTGCTAAATTACTGTAATGAATTGTAAAGCAGAAGAAATCATGCTGTTTTTATCTGAAATTGTAGTCATCTCATGGCCTAAGCAAGAGTTAAATTAATGTTTGAACTTATCATATGCATAAGATTCAATTCCTGAAGTGTCTCATTCTTCCAGAGTAAGTATAATCAGAGAACGATAAACAATTTTGTGAAACAAGGACATCAACCTATCAACTTGTGAAGTTAAAGTTAAGAACCTCTTGTTTTGTTTAAGGAATGAAATTCTAGTACAAACAGTTATGTTAGTGAAGAGTAGTAACTTATGAGCTTTTTGTGTTGTCTTGATGGGAAATCTAATATTATTATGAATCTGGAATTAGAATACTTGCAGAAATTTATGCAAACTGCTTAAGACTTACCTTAAGATGTTCCCATTCTTTAAAGGAATTCTTAGTTTCTGTGATCAATCTGTTACTGTTACCAGTGAGAGATTAACTTCTTGTTATCTAGGATATGTGATCCTTGAGAGCTGAACTCACCTGAAGTTCTGATTATTGGAACTTGCTATTCAAGACTTCATGGGACTGCAATTTACTATTGTTTTGAGCTTTGATTAGAGATAGTTGTGTCTCATGTATCATGCGTCATGAAGCCAATAGTAGAATGGCATGTGCTACAGGCTGAGAACTGATAGGTGGATGTCTGTGCCTGTGTTTTGAGGACAACTTTGGACACAGCCTAGGTAGCATCTTCCTGACTCTATTTCCCAACTGTGCTATTTCCTTCCTGAAAAGGAAAATTCCCCACCTGATTAATCCTGAGCCTGCTTTTAACATCTAGTGCCTACATGATTGGCTGTCAGATATGACTCATGACTGGTATCAAACAGAGCTAAAGCAGTTTTTCCCTTCTGTTATGCTATATGACATTATTGTAACTATGTCCCTCTTTTTCCTTTTATAGCAAATGTCTATAATCAAGAAGTTCTGTAAGTACAATACTAAGTCTATTAAATAATAGGTGGACACTAGAACATCTCTGAGTTACTATAATAGGATGCAAGAATGAATAGATTACAGTTTTAACCAATATTCATGGCCAAATAATAATATAAGGACAACATCCTCCTAAGGAGAAAATTATTAGACCAAGTAATAAGACAAAGATGTAATGTGATAGATGTCTAATTAAATAGGAGAGCAAATTACGAGAAAAGCAACAGGATTAGACTGATTCCTCTAAGAATTATACATAGATGTATGTGATGGGCTTCCAAAATTTATATTCAAGTGCTAAGCATGTTTTGGTAATAAGATCTCAAATTTGGATTTTTACACACAAATTGTATGGGATAATGGTAAATGTAAGTGAAATTATTTTCCCATTATTAAAGTTTCTGTCTGATAATTTTAAAATGTAGAAGAGCTCATTTTAAGGTTGGACCCTCAAATTTTATAGGTACAATATTTAGGTAAGGATAGAAATAGAAGATAATATATGAACTGAAATTTTCTGAAGTTTCAAAAGTGGAGAACCAAATTTAAGTGATTATACTAATTTATACTAAGTCAAAGTTATCTGGGAACTTCTAGATCTGAACCAGAGAAGCAGAACTTCCTTTTAAAACTACCCTGAAAATAAAACCCATTGTCCAAGAGAGGAAATCTAGGGACCAGGTAACTACATGAGACATCTGGGATTCAAAAAGTACTGCTTAAATGGACATTGGGAATGAGTTACTGGGATATGAGGAGCTTAAAGTTAGTTAACATTGGTAATAATGATTGTATTGCTTTACGTGGCTCATGTTTAAGTTTTCTTGGTTACTTTGGTAACGTGTAAATCTCCCTTCTCAAAACTAGTCTATTGTGAGCCCTCTTAGCAGTTTAATCTGTACCTGACTTAATGTAATTATGCAATTTTATGAATTATGAGGAAAACTTTGTCATATTGTTTGAACGTAGCTCTACATAGCTGAGAAACTGAGTCATCTCTATGTGCCTTTAACCAAGGACCTGCATTATGCTGTTTTCTCTCAATTGTCAACCCATATGTCTTCCAAGAGCCCCTGTCAGCTCTTTCTCACTACTCCTACAGCTGCCAACTTGTAAACATGGACTTCTAGGTCATCTGAAGATGCCAGCTCCAAGTGGACATTTCTTCCCACTCCCTAAGGAAGAGTGAAGTTTTCCCATGCCTTCCTTGGTCTGCATGTGGAGTTTTTTGGCCCATCCTTGACCAAAAAGATGGGGATGTAGACCTTTCCCCAAACCATTTTGAACCCCTAAGACCTAAGAAAGGCCTAGAACATGGATTGGCCAATCAGGAGAGATATTTTGGTCCACTCTGAACTTAACGTATAACAGACATGCTTTGTTCTCTGAGTGAACCCAAAATGCCCTATCCTATGTCAGCAAGTACAAGGCCAGATGAAAGTGACCAGGAGCATTCTTCTGTTTATGACTACATCCTCTTCAAAAATGAAGGACAAACGCAACCTGAGAGTAGACCAAGCTGCCTGAAAGAGGACCCAGCTAGTTGGGTGACTCAGCTCGTCCTCCCCCTCTCTCTCTTCCTTTCCTTCTCCTCTTCTCCTCTACAAAGGAAGGTAAATTTGATGGCCAGAAGCTGCCCACTTAACTTTGGGTTTATGTCTAGATTTCTTTCTTCTTCCTGTTTCTTTCCCTCTTTCCTTCCCTCCTTCCTTCTGTCTTTCTTCTTTCACAAAACCTTAAACCCAGTTCACTCTGAAGCTCATAGATTGTACCACAATAGGTCACTGCCCAAGCTCCACTTAATGGCTGTATTTTGGGACCTCCTGGCTTAGTGAATGTCAATGGTAACTGTTTCTCTTTGGAACAGCAACCCTGAGGGTCTTCTCTACCAGCTTGATTTTTTTTCTTTTTTTCTGATTAAAGGGGCCAACCCTCGACTCACTTCTTAAAGAGGCCTATTCACTGAAGGAGCATTGCCTCACTCTAAGTGAGGACACGAAAAGGCCTTGGCCTAAAAGGGCCAGGGTCTCCTATTGCATCCTGGGTCATCTCCAGTCATCTTGATGAATATCTGGTCACTGGATCCAGATGGCTCTGGAGGAGAAAATGAGGCTGGTGACCTTGCACAACCCTCCCTCACTCAAATCAAAGTCAATTGCAAGTCATGTCATCATTTCCCTGATGTCGCAGTCTTCTTCAAAAACGAAGGAGAAACACAACAACCAAAGACAAAGCATCTTGAACCAGATACTATCTTGAATAATGGGATTTTTCTTCGCTTGGTATTTCATGGTCATATATTATGTTCTGTTATATCATGTCATGTTAATAATAGAAGAAACACAGATATCCTGGATCTATAATTTCAATTGACTCTTTAACACTTCTCCTATCTTATTGTATTTATTACCTATCCAATGAAGAAAATTCCTTTCTGTTGCTATGGTTAACACATATGGAGATTATAATTTTAGCTAACATAGGCATCCTGAGCCAGGAAGGGAGGGAGGGGTAAGAGGGAATTGCTCTGAAGATATAAAATCCCCTTTTGTCTGTCCATCCTTGAGTTCATTGTCCACAATGAACTGTCATGCATATCTTTATATGCATGTTCTGCAAGCTTTGAGAGAAATAAACATACACATGCAACCTAATTTTGTTAACAATTCTAATACTTAGATATGATTTTTTAAAAAATGGAATGAGCTGTCCTGTGGGCTGGCCAACATCAGAATTATTCAAGCAGCAAATGCTTGGGGAAGAAAGTTAAATTATTTGACATTCAGTTGGGTCCCATCCAATTTAAGTATCTATAATTCTAAGAATCTCACTTCCCCACCCAAGAACTTGAGGTAGTTCTCTATTATAGCAATTCCAATTATCTAGGAACCAATCTCTTCTCTCTAGTACAAAATTCTGCCCATTTGTTCAAATCAGTGTAAACTTTGTACCATCCCACTCAACCAACCCTGCTTTTGATTCCCATAGCTGTGTCTTTCTATTCCCATCCTAAGGATCCCATTGCCCCCCCAGGATGTCCCAAGTCCATTACCTCCTTCAAAACCCTCTTTGGTTTTTTCATCCATTATTAAGGCCAGGATAAAGACATCTACAAAGACATGTGTGGCATGAAAAGAAGTTGGGCCAGTCCCGCAAAGCAAGTGTAGGATAAGAGCTAGAAACTCAAGTGTTAAACCAATATCCACAAAATTGTAGATTTCGAAATGGGGTTCTTAGTCTTTTTATGCAATGTATGCTTTACTGAGAATATTTTTAAATGCATAAAATAAAATACATGGGATTACAAATGAAATATATTATATTGGAAAATAGTTATCAAAATATTTGAATATACACACATTCGAAGAGCCCAGATTAAGAATTCCTAACCTAGAAAACAGTTTTTAATGTGAACGAATAAATAAGTGTTAAGTGCTTTCTATATGCCAAAAACTGTGCTAAGTGCTAGGGATATAAAGAAAGACAAAACCAATACTTGCCCTCAAGGAGCTCACATTCTACTGGGGGGAGACAATATGTAAATAAGTAGATACATAGAAGATAGAGACAGATAAAAGATGGGGGGGGGGGTGCAGGATAACAGCAAGAATTAAACAGAGGAAATAGTTAAGGGTCTTGTGACCTAAACTGATGGATAAGATCACAAAGCCATTCAGATATCAAAGTATTAAGGTCCTGAGAGGCAAGCCCTTCACTCCATTCATTTAAGCTGAGAGCAAGAGAGGGAAAAGGCTTCTATAGCGCCATATGCAGAAAGGCAACATATGTTCATTTTATTTTCTGAGTTAATACTTCACCACGAGTTCAGCAGCTTTGCGGTAAAGTGGGAGGTGGGGGGAGTGGAAATTGACCAGAAGAGAACAACTCTTTGTCATTTAAAAAAAAAAAATTGTGGTTTTATGTCATTTCCTTTCTGTAAGGAGTAGAGGGTTGACAATCATGGGCGATAATCTTTGATTTCCTAGTAGTATAACCTTTTCCAGGTCTCTGTTTCCACCTTCTATGGATCCATATGCCAACAAAGACCAAGAAGATGAGTGAGAGAGGAGCCACAGCAATTCCCCAGGAAAACGTAGGTTCTGCAAGAAGCCACAGAACCCAGTTACTGTGCATA
>CM053626.1:154791243-154825807 GCA_028646595.1 Phalanger gymnotis | reverse complement strand
AGAGGGTTGACAATCATGGGCGATAATCTTTGATTTCCTAGTAGTATAACCTTTTCCAGGTCTCTGTTTCCACCTTCTATGGATCCATATGCCAACAAAGACCAAGAAGATGAGTGAGAGAGGAGCCACAGCAATTCCCCAGGAAAACGTAGGTTCTGCAAGAAGCCACAGAACCCAGTTACTGTGCATAGTATCTCTAATTATCGATCATGAAACTGCAATAAATGCTTGCAAGGGATGAATCTTTATATTGAGAAAAAAGCTAATGGTGACATTGTACATTTATGACTTCATACCTTTGGGCTTCAATCCCTCATCAGTGAAATGCATCTAGTGTTTCTCTCCCTTTGTAGGCATTTGGGGAGGAGGGGTCCAATTCCATTCTCACCAATGGAAGCTCCCTCCATCCAAGCAAACTGACAACTTGTGTATAACTTGTAGTTCTTGGGCAGTTACCCTTCACATTGGGAAATCAATTGACTCGTTCATGACCACACAACTAATATGTTTCAGAGGCTGGACTTAAACTCACATCTTCCTGACTCCAAAGCCAGTCTTTATCCATTACACCAGGGATTTTGAGACCCAAAATATAAAAAAATCTAGGATTCAAGTTGATACAAATGTCAGACATTATGCAACATGCACAGAGAGCTCCTTACTTTTAAGTTCCTTCCTTTAGCTTCCTCATATTAAGGAAATCATAAAAAAGTAAACTAATAAACAAGCGAGTAAATCACCATGCCTGAAATGGGCACAGCTACTATTTCCATACCAGACTCCTAGTTTTCAATTCATGATTTGATCACAACCTCTAATCCTTCCAAAATTAGCATTGTCAAAGTCTGTTTTCCCCACAAAGTTGCTAACTGTTTGGGGTGTAAGGGGGATAAACTATAGATTTCCTGACTAGAGTTCTGCTCTTAATATCTGAGATCTGATGAACAATGGAAGACTATTTCTACAATCTTGTCTCTGGAGATGAGTAATACTTACTTTAAAGGGTTGCCAAGGACCATAGGTCATTTGATGATGGATTTCATAACACCAGGAGTGTATATGTGTAGAGCACTTCAGGGTTACAAGGGGATTTACACACTAAAGTAGATAAAGTTGTAATTGCAATCTATTGCAGGCAGGCTGAGGCTTACAAAATCATTAAATTATTATAAATGTACAAAACTAATAAATGGCAAAACCAGAACTTAGCCTAATTCTTCTGACTGTTAGTTCTTTGCTCTTTTCCCGGGCCCTTGAGTCTGAATGCACATTTTGGAGTTTGATGATTATTTCCCGTCTTTATTCTGTCTGCCTGTCTACAGTAATTGAGTGTCTAATCCACATAATTGCTCAATTCACTGGGTAGTGTGTTAGCATTCAGAAAGGAAGGAAAAAAACCATTTCGCTAACCTCCTAAAGAATGATAAACATTACAGTTTGCTTTTCTGGCGTGCCCACTTCCTCTAACAACAATAACAAAATGTTTCCTTGTTTCAATGACTGCTCTGTGTTCTCATTTACTTGCCCTTTTTAAAGCAAAACCTGGGTCACCAAGTTCATAGAGCTCTGAAGACTAACGTCTCAGACTCTGAGCCTTGCTCTTGGCCAGGCAGGCTTGTCCTCTCAACTAAGTATCTCTCTAAATCACTTCAGCGCTTTTCAAAGTATATTAGAGAATCATTTTACCTTTTTCTAAAAATGAGCTTGCTGTCCTTTAACCTTCTCACCCTAACTCATCTCTCTCTTCATCCTTGCCCTAACCCCATTGCCTATCCAACTCTCATGCATATAAAATTATTTAAATGAGAAATATTCATCCTTCCAGAGTACAATCCCTTAGTACCATCCACCAGTTAGAAGGATAAAGGACTCTTTAAATCAGAGGTTCTTAACCAATGAGTCTGGCAACACATTTCAAGGGACTCATGAACTTAGATGTAGGGAAATTACAACTTTATTTTCACTAATTTTTTTTTCTATGTAAACCTGTGCATTTTATTTTATGCATTTATAGGCATTGTTCTGAGAAGGAACTCATAGGTTTAAGCAGACTACAAAGAAGTCTGTGACACACACACACACACAAAAGTTAAGATCACTTAACTTCAATAATGTCATAGAAGAATGTATTTGAGACACTGTTATGGAGATGAGTAATAACTAGACCTCTTCTGTATGCTTCATAGGACACATCCAGAAGCAAAGGACAGAATTGACCAACCAATAAGCGTTTATCAAGCACCTATTAGGTTCCAGGCACTGTGTTAGATGCTGGAGATATGAGTACAAAAATGAATCAGTCTCTGCCTTGAGGCAGCTAGGTGGTATAGTAGATAGAAGGCTGAGCAGGGTGTTAGGAAGATCTGAGTTCAAATCTAGAATCAGATACCTACTAGCTGTGTTATTTGGGCAAGTCACTTAATCCCTATCTGCCTTAGCTTCCTCACCTGTAAAATGGGAATCAAAAAGCACCTGCTTCCCAGGATTGTTGTGAGGATCAGATGTGATACTTATAAAGCACATAGCATAGTGCCAGGTACAGAGTAGGTATTTAATAAATGTTTGTATCTTCCCCCTTCAAAGGGTTTACGTCCTACAAAGCAAGTCAACATGCACACATATAAGGACATGGGAATACAATTCAAAATAGATACCAGGTAAAGGGAAAAAAAAGGGTTCCTAAGATCCTCAAAGGCAAGTTAAGTTTTGACCTCTCAACAAAGTTATCCCAAAACGGAATGGGCTGAAAGATAGGGATGGGAATGCAGGAGATTCCCCCTCCCTAGAGATGTTCAACAGAGGCTAGATGACTACTTTTCAAATATGTTAGAGTGGGGACTACTTTTGGGGTGTGAGCTGATCTAGATGGTCACAGAGATCTCTGCTAACTCCCAAATTCTGGGATTCTGTTAATCTGCCAACAGAGAATTAGTACTGTTTGCTGCCTGTGGATGAAGATACTTACTTTCTTTAACTCTTGCTTGCAAGGTCTGGTATCCCAATCTGTTCTGGGCAGTACATAGAAACTTAGTGTTCAAATCCTTCTTTTCCACTGAATTAAATATCAGAGGCACTTCAATATAGCCCTTATTGTTTTCTGAATATTCACTGGATGAGAAAAAGGTTCCCATGAAAATGTGGGTGTAAAAAACAAACAAATTAATCTTTGTAACAATCATTCTGATTCTGCAACAATTTATTAAGGCCTAGGATATGTCAATGATTTGATAGCCAATGGCAGTACATAGATAAAAGGAGAAACCACCCAGCCCACAAGGAGCTCATGATCCTTGCTCTCAGTCAGATGCATCCATTTGGCTGTGATCCAGTGAAAAATTCTTAAAGGAGCATTGAACCCGGTGAACAGGAGTCCATTTTGATAAACTTAAGCTCTTGCTGAAGCTCATCTATGCAATGGGATCAAAGTGACCACAGTAGCCCTGTTTTAAGTAATGGAAAGTCAATTTTAAAATATTTGACAAACCATATTAATTAGAGCCAGCAGCAGCTGATTTGGGGAAAATCTAAGTGTTCCACTGATAAATTTTTTGCACAATGATGGACAGGGCCTGGGTTTTTGGCCACAGCTGAGTAACTAGGACAGAGTGCCAACCAAGGGAGTGTCTCCAACTCTGTCTCTTTGAACCTGCATTAACTTCTAGCTAGCTTACATGTTCTAGGACTAGCAACTGTCTATTGGACCTAGGGACAAGAGCACAGTTTTGTGATCTAGACCAAAAGTGGGAGCCTGCAACACTCATACAAAGAAGGCAGCAAGCAGCCCATGCCTTAGAAGGGACCACTTAGGACCTCCTGAAAGTTTGCACTCCAGGGTCTAATGCCACCACAGAGATCCAGGAATAATATAGCACTCCACACTTGGAGAAAGCTGTGACAGAGCCCAGATAATACAGATCAAAGTAACAGAGGCCCCCAAGTTTCCCCCAGAAATGTGTAGATCCTTGGCCCCTATACCAAGTCCTAATTCAGGGAGAAAGACTAGAAGAATGAGAAAACACAAAAGGAATATTTTAAAACTGTCTCCAAGTTCATAAGCAGTAACTAATTGCTTACCAAATATTTCTTTTTTGTTAAAAAAAATATAGAACTGTGATTTCATTTGTAGAGGAAATTCACTGTGAGGAATCCCTCTCTAATAATATCATACAGATCTGGAGCCTGCAACCCTTTTACAGCTTATAGGCTAAGAAAATTGCCTGCGGCACCGCCAAGTTATTCTTCATTACACTGAGGGTACTTTTCTCTTTTTGGTTACTCAGAGGCTGCTTCTCTGTTGCTTGCCAATGTGAAAAATTATTTTTAATAATCATTATCTTGGAGATTGGGAGCTTCCCCCAGCTTCCTTTTTCCAAAGTCCTGCCCTTAAGTTCAGAAGGGCATTTCTAATAATGAGATTACATTGACTGTCCAAATCCTGGTCAGACCCCAACCCAAGCTGGCAAATAATTTAATCCAAGGTACGGAAGCCCCATTGCGTTCTCCTCAGACTTGGGTGGAGACAGATTCCTTGGTCTAGATAGCCCAAGGCAGGGAGTGGTCTGGTATGGTTGAGGGTGGTCTGATAGAAGAGGTATTTCCACTGTCCCAGGATTTCCTCTGGACTGAGATGAAATAATGATGAAATTATATAAGCCTCTGTTGAAAGGGTATATAAACTGTGCACCCAAAGCCCAAACTGAGCTCTCAGTTCCAATCTGTTAGCTCCCATGTATGCATGTCAACAGCTTTGAGAGAAATAAAACAATGGACACAACCTGATCATGTTTATCTTCCTTAAAGCAAACTCTGAGGTTGACACCAGCAATGTGCAAATGACAAATTACTTTTTTTCAGTCTGTTAGAGCATGGATTTGTGGACCATTAGAGCTGGAATGGGTTCTTAGGACATCATATATTCCAGCTGTCTCCATTTACAAATGGAAGGAAGATGACTTGCCTAAGACTGCCCACAAGAGAGTAGAAAAGCAGGGTGTCCTGAGTCCTGGGCCAGTGTCTTTACCTCTCCTCCAGACTGCCTTCCACAGATCAAACAATATTGATGATATTTGGCATTAGGCCATAAGGACGTCTTAGTGAAGGTGTTTGGGATGACCAAAACTACACTTATTTTCAATTATTTTATAATTTTTGACCTTTCAACTGGCCTCCCTTACAGTTCCACTTAAGCTTCATTCACTACAAGAAAGAAAACTTTCTAGATTTCCTTGATTTTTAAAACTGAATGTTACAAACTAGAATTTTCTCTTTAATTAACTTCCCTATCTTACAGAAACTTAAATAAAGCAAAATAAGCAAGAATCAGAAAAAACCCCAATATATACAATAACGTAAACAGAAATAAAACAGCAATAGAACAATAAAACAACATAACTGAATAATGGGTGATTATAATGAACAAACTTGACCTCAAAAGAAAGAGAAGAAAACTACCTAATTTTTCAATCCTTCTCTGAAAACATAGGGTACTACAGACATAGAGTACTACATATGTTGGCCTTTTCCTATATGTTGCTTAGTTTCCCTGGCTTTTTTTAAAAAAGCTCTTTCTTGTAAGAAATTTCTTTCTAGAAGAAGAGGGGGAAGAATCCAGTAGGAAAATGTAAGGGAGGTAAAAACAAAAGAATTTTAAAAAATTATTCCCAAACTACTAGCATCCCTTTACAACTGCTAAAAATTAAATTCGATCTCTTGCTACACACCACTCCCTGAGAAAGCTAACCCAAGGAGCCAGCATGAGTCATGAGATTCTAAATTCTGTCAAATGAGCTTACCGGAGCTCTCCCACCTTAACTCGTCCTTCTTTGTAGACATCATGCACAAAACTGTTATTTGCTGTCCACCATAAAAGCGTTGTAGACTGTGAGCCCAAGCCAAAAGATGCTTTGCAGGGAATTATCAGTTTGGAACCTAGATAAAGAAAGATAGATTAAATAAAGAGTCAGAGGGGCAGCTAGATGGTGCAATGAGTAGAGCACCTGCCCTGAAGTCAGGAGGACTTGAGTTCAAAAACGGCCTCAGACACTTAACACACTTACTAACTGTGTGACCTTGGGCAAGTCACTTAACCCCAATTGCCCTGCTTAAATAAAGAGTCAGAGAGTTAAAGGGAAAAAAAAAAACAAGAATAAACCAACACTTCTGTCATAGCTTCCAATAGAGGCCTCACTAGACTTTTTCAAGCACATCCGCCACAAGCCAGTATCTTGAGCAAAACAACTATTTGGGGGTCACTTACTTTCTAATGATTTTTTATTTGATATTTTTTAGTTTTCAGCATTGATTTCCACAACATTTTGAATTACAAATTTACTCCCCATTTCTACCTCCCCCCCACTCCAAGGTGGCATATATTCTGATTGCCCCATTCCCCTTCTACCACCCCACTCTCCCTCCTCCCATCTGTTTTCCCTTTACTTTCTTGTAGGGCAAGGTAGATTTCTATGCCCCACTGCCAGTATATGTTATTTCCCAGTTGCATGCAAAAACAACTTTTTTTTTTGAGCCTCTGCTTTTAAAACTTTGAGTTCTAAATTCTTTCCACTCCCTACCCACTCTCCCTAAGAAGGCAAGCAATTCAACATAGACCACACATGTATCATTATGCAAAACACTCCCATAAATAGTCATGTTGTGAAAGACTAACTATATTTTGTTCCTTCCTATGCTATCCCCCTTTATTCAATTTTCTCCCTTGACCCTGTCCCTTTTCCAAAGTGTTTACTTTTGGTTACCCCTTCCCCATCTGCCCTCCCTTCTATCATCCCCCCTTTTTTATCCTCTTCCCCCTACTTTCATGTGGAGTAGGATACCCAACTGAGTGTGTATGTTATTCCCTCCTCAAGTCAAATCCAATGAGAGCAAGATTCACTCATTCCCCCTCACCTGCCCCCTCCTCCCTTCCAATGAACTGCTTTTTCTTGCCACTTTTATGTGAGATAATTTACCCTATTTTATCTCTCCCTTTCTCCCTCTCTCAATATATTCCTCTCTCATTCCTTAATTTGATTTTGTTCTTTTAGATATCATCCTTCCATATTCAACTCATCCTGTGCCCTCTTTATATATTCCCTTCAACTACCCCAATCCTGAGAAAAGTCTCATGAGTTGTACACATCATCTTTCCATGTAGGAATGTAAGCAAAACAGTTCAACTTCAGTAAGTCCCTCATGATTTCTCTTTCTTGTTTACCTTTTCATGCTTCTCTTGATTCTTGTGTTTGAAAGTCAAATTTTCTATTCAGCTCTGGTCTTTTCATTGAGAAATCTTGAAAGTTCTCTATTTTATTGAAAATCTATACTTTGCCTTGGAGCATTACACTCAGTTTTGCTGGGTAGGTGATTCTTGGTTTCAATCCCAACTCCTTTGATCTTCAGAATGTCATATTCCAAGCCCTTTGATCCCTTAATGTGAAAGCTGCTAGATCTTGGGTTATTCTGATTGTGTTTCCACAATACTCAAATTGTTTCTTTCTGGCTGCTTGCAGTATTTTCTCCTTGATCTGGGAGCTCTGGAATTTGGTGACAATATTCCTAGGAGTTTTCTTTTGGGGATCTTTTTTTCAAGAGGCGATAGGTGAATTCTTTCAATTTCTATTTTGCCCTGTGGCTCTAGAATATCAGGGCAGTTCTCCTTGATAATTCCTCAAAAGATGATATCTAGGCTCTTTTTTTGATCATGGCTTTCAGGTAGTCCAATAATTTTTAAATTCTCTCTCCTGGATCTATTCTCCAGGTCAGTGGTTTTTCCAATGAGATATTTCACATTGTCTTCCACTTTTTTCATTCCTTTGGTTCTGTTTGATAACATCTTGATTTCTCATCAAGTCACTAGCTTCCACTTGCTCCAATCTGATTTTGAAGGTGGTATTTTCTTCAGTGGTCTTTTGGACATCCTTTTCCATTTGGCTAATTCTGCCTTCCAAGGCATTCTTCTCCTCATTGGCTTTTTGGAGCTATTTTGCCATTTAAGTTAGTCTATTTTTTAAGGTTATTTTCTTCAGTATTTTTTGGTTCTCCTTTAGCAAGTCATTGACTTGTTTTTCACAATTTTCTTGCATCACTCTCAGTTCTCTTCCCAATTTTTCCTCTGCTTCTCTTACTTGCTTTTCCAATCCTTTTTGAGCTCTTCCATAGCCTGAGACCAATTCTTATTTTGCTTGGAGGCTTTTGATGTAGGCTCTTTGACTTTGTTGACTTCTTCTGGCTGTATGTTTTGGTTTTCTTTGTCACCAAAAAAAGATTCCAAAGTCTGATTCTGAATCTGGGTGTGTTTTCACTGCCTGTTCATGTTCCCAGCCAACTACTTGACCCTTGAGCTTTTTGTCAGGGTATGACTGCTTGGAGAGTAGAGGGTAATTTGTCCCAAGTTTTAGGGTCCAAGCATTGCTATTTTCAGAGCTACTTGTACGCAGCAAGCTCTGCCACACCAGCACTCCTCCTCTGCCAAGAACTGCCAACCAGGACCTCAACTCAGATCCAAGCAGTCTCTGCACTCCTAGTCTGATCCTGGCTTAATTCCTCCCACCAGATGGGCCTGGGGCCAGAAGCAACTGCAGCTGGGGCTCTGGAAGCAGCCCCAGAGCTGCACCACTTCTGCATCCCCAGGCCTGGGGCCTACAGTGTACTCTTTTCACTCTGTTCCAGCAGTATTTCCTACTAACCTTCTCTGTTGTCTTTGGTGTTTCTGGGTTGAGAAGTCTGGTAACTGTCACAGCTCAATGATTCAGGGCACTATGGCCTCTTCCACCCAGCTCCCAGTCTGGTTGGTTCAGGCACGGCCCATGCGGGGATATACTCCACTCCACTTCTAGCTCTGTGCCATAAACCCTTCCCAGCGACCATCCAGGCTTTCCTGGGTTAGAGTCCTGCTTTCCTCTGTTATTTCATGGGTTCTGCAGCTCTAGAATTTGTTCAGAGCCATTTTTTATAGGTGTTTGGAGGGACCTGGGGGAGAGCTTAAGGAAGTCCCTGCTTTCCAGCCACCATCTTGGCCATTTGCTTTCTAAAAACATCTTGGCCACCCAAGTCTTCCTTTGCAAAGGAAAGCTTGATTCCTCAAAACATATCCCTAAAACTTCCAGATTCTCTATTGAGTTTCCCACCTCAGCTTAGTTCCACTGCTGGTCTATATTCCAGTTTCTTGCATGGTGTCTCTATAACCATAAAATAGAAAGCATTTATACAGCACTTGAAGGTTTGCATAGTGTCTTGACACACATTACCTCTTCTGAGCCTCATAATAACCATGGGAGGGAAGCTATGATTATCATCTCCACTTTACAGTTGAGGAAATTGAGGATGGAAGAAGTTGAGTGAATTATCCAAGGTCATACACAGGGTCCTGCCTGAGGCAGAATTTGAACTCATTTCTTCTTGACTCCAAGTCTAGCACTCTACCCACTGGGCCACCTAGCTGCCTATAGTAGAAAGGAATAGGAAGCAGAGATGGCAGAGGTGGAGGGTGCTGGGTTGGAGAAAACAAAAAGAGGGAATGAATTTCACAGGCAGTATTGTGACACAGATAGGACACTGGCCTTGGAGTCAGGAGGGCCTGGATTCAAATTCTTACCAGCTTTGTGAGCCTATGGAAATTATTTCACTTCTCTGACCTTTAATACTTCATTTGTAAAGTAGGGGCGGGGGTTGGAAAAGATAGCCTCTTCCAGTTGTAATTCAATGATGCTATTGGCTGATGAAGTTCCCATTCTCATATCTCTCATGGGGGAAAAATCTTTCAAAAAAAGAACTCTTTCTTTTGTTCTTTCCATCAGATTAATTCTCTGACCTCTCCTCCTTTTAAATAACATACTTCTCAGTTTTATGATTACTTCCCCATTCTGACATTTTTCCCTC
This sequence comes from Phalanger gymnotis, assembly GCA_028646595.1. Taxonomy (NCBI): domain Eukaryota; kingdom Metazoa; phylum Chordata; class Mammalia; order Diprotodontia; family Phalangeridae; genus Phalanger; species Phalanger gymnotis. Next base: position 154,815,934 of record CM053626.1, on the reverse strand, counting down.
TCTTTGAATTAAGAGAAGAAATGATTCCAATATTGACAGCCCAGATTTCTCTGTCCAGGTTTTGCTGTCTGTCATCAATAAACCAGAAAACCCAAGGCATCCCTTTTTTTTGTTTCCACTCTTTGGGTTCCCACCCTCTAATGCACATATTAAGACACACATACACACACACACACACACACACACACACACGCCTTCCCATGTCCTAGCTGGCCAGATGAGAGCGGATATGAAACCTAGGGAAATTTGGAGTTCTGAACACTTGAATGCCAAAAACCAGGTTACCAGTTCCCAAAAGTCTGTTTATATTCTTCCCAATAATATCCACTTTAGAGCTACCAAATGAAGAACATGTTAACCCTAAAACAGAAATGAAAAGTAGGGCCCTTGACAAGTGTGAGTCTCTACATGTTTACTATTCATTGTTGTTTAGTTGTTTTTTAGTCATGCCTAATTCTTCATGACCCTTTGGGGGGGTCTTCTTGGTAAAGGTCCTGGGATGGTTTGCCATTTCCTTCTCCAGTTCATTTTACAGATGAGGAAATAGGTTTAAGTGACTTACCCAGGATCACACAGCTAATTGCCTGAAGCTGAATTTGAAGTCAGGAAGAGAAGCTTTTCTTACTCCAGGCCCAACACTATCCACTGCATCACCTAGGCTGCCCCCATAAATACTATAGTAGCCTTAAAAAATCACCACTATGTGTTTGGGTCACACGCAAATAATTCTATGTGTGTCCCATAAGTTATATGAGCATTTTGCCACTTTGGGCTGGCTCTATACTTCATTAGTTGAGAAATGAAAAATTCAATTAATTGGCATTTTCGTGACAGTAGGCAAATAACTGATGTTTTTCCTGTGTTGGCTCATTTTTTCAAGTAACACATCGATGGAGCTTTAGCATGACTCTTGAAAAGACAGGAAACAGACTGTGCTTGTTCTACTCAGCTCTTAGAGCACTATGGACCACCAATAAAAGCTAGGGTGCCTTGCTTAACACATTGTCTTCCTGGCAAAGGGTATAGAGGAAATATTTGTATGAAGAATAATTTTACCCATTAACAGTCCTAGTTATTCCTTTTGCAAAAGGTATACAGCTGGATCCAAATTAATGCAAACAATGAAGAGTTGCATTTGTTCAAATTCATTGTATTTGAAGTTATAATCATGCAAAATATGGCCATTGGTTCTAGCCCAATGGAAATATGCATTACAAATTCAAATAATATGGTGTTTTCATGGGATTTATTATTTGCACTATCTGGGACCCAGCTATAAAGATACACTTTTGTATCTTTGTATTTTCCTTAACCTTTATTAAAGCTCAACTCTGATACCTCACTATGGTTCAGAGACATCTGGGTCCTAAGACTATGGCAGCAGAGTGGAAGCTCTGACTGGTGCAATCGAGTTTGGACTTGGTGACAAATTGTGTGGATGTATATGGAGGACCAACTGAGCTAAGTTTAGGGAGGGAGACTCTTCACCAAGCTGGGTTTAGGTTATAGTCGTAGCAAATTGTGAAGACCTTCTACTAAGCCATGGTGAGGCTGCGACTTGCTTTGATGGATAAAATTATTGGTTGTTAAAATAATAATAATAATAACAACCATGAAAATAGCATGCATTTATTTATACACTTTAAAGTTTGCAAAGCACTTTATGAATGTCATCTCATTGGATTTTCAGAAGAATCCTGGAAGGTCGGCACCATTTTTGTCATTCCCACTTTACAGATGAGGAAACAGGTTAGATAGAGATTAAGCAGCTCACCTATGATCACACAGCTAGCATTGGAGGGCACATTTGAAATCAGGTCTTCCTGACTCCAATTCTAGCACTCTATGTAGCTGCCTCAATTAATGCCTCATTTACTTAACCCTCATCTATAAAGCTAGGGAGTTGGACCAGATCATTGACTCATCTAGTCCAGTTCAGGAGGTTTTAACTTTTTTATGTGTGTCTGTAATAGCAATTTAGATTTGAAGATCTCTCCTACCCATTAATAGGTCAGGTGACCTGCTTATGTCACAGGAAGCCTAACTCACATGTGGTGGGAGGAGCTTCCTGACAGGAAAAGGAAGTTATATCACAGGAAATGCTGAAAGAGAGAGAGAGAGAGAGAGAGAGAGAGAGAGAGAGAGAGAGAGCGCGCAAGAGCACATGCAGGAGCTTTTATGGCTGTTAACAGCCATTGTGACTGTTAGAACCAAGGTAACACAAGTCGACCTCTGGTAGCTGAACAGACTGTGACACCTGTACTGTGAGTTTGTGTTTGTGAGGACCCCACCACGGGGTCAGAGAGGTTTTGGGATGGCGAGGCTCCATGTGGTGATATTGTGTATTGAATGCTTTACTGATCTGATTGATTGGGTAGATGGCTTATGGGATCTGGTTCTCTGGTGTCTGAATAAAAGGCTTACTTCTACCTTCTATGTGAAAAGTCTTGTATACTTTGCAATACAGAACTACATGGGCATTTTGACAATTATCATCTACATTGTTATTATTGCCTTACTGATACAATGTCCTGGATACCTCTGGAAGTCTGGTAAAGCCTATGGACCTTCTTAGAATATTCTTTCTTAAGTAATTGAAGGAAATGCTAAATTTCAGTTAGAGATGAGTGAAAAAAAATTTGCAATTTTGCCCCTAGTCAAGTTCAAAGATGATACCTGTCCATGGACCCTAGGTTAAGAACCCCAACTCTAACTGGTCCCTTCCTGCACTAAATCTGTGATCTTAAGGCTAAGAAAGAAGCATGAAAATCTAAGACTGTTCTATTATTTCATACATTTGAGTGCTTTGGGTTTGAAGAAGTCATTGATGGGCCTTACCAAGAGAAGTCAATATAGTCTTATTAGGTCCAATAATCACTGGCATGGTCTCCTCCTTTTTTTCTGGGAAGGGATGAAACGGAAATTTCATTAGGAAAATAGCAGTTCCAGGACAGTCAAAGTGTTAGAAGAGATAACAGCTGTCATCTCCAATTCTAGCCAGTGGCCAAGTCCTATTGTTTGTCTTAATTATTTTATTCCCTGTACATAACACCAAATTTATCTTTTATCTTGCAAAGGAAATAGTCTCTCCACAAGACTGGAGCATCTTGGGTCACTGCCTTTCCCAGAACAGTAATTATGACTAACAGTCAATGCTAAATACACATGTGACCAACCCTCATTCTGGACACTGGCAGACAATTAACCATTTCCCATCCTAGTCTTTGTTTAATTTTTCTACATTTCCATCATTATTATAACAATTATCATCACAAAGTTCAGCCACAGTTGTTAAACTAGCATTGTGTATGAAGTTCCACCTATAGATAAAATTACCAAAAAATTAAATTAAATTTTAAATGGGCATTAGCATGATTGAGCAATATGAAGTAACATTTTTCTATAATAAAATACCAGCCAAATGTTGGGCAGATGCAAGCCATTTGGCAATCTTGCCCGAGGATCAAAAGAGTTGCTCCCTCTAAGTCAGGGGTTCTCAGCATTGTATTATGGACCCCTTTGGCACTCTGGTGAAGTCAATGATTCCCTTCTCAGAATATTGGTTTTGCATTTGTCAAATAGTAGATTACTATAGTCATTAACTATTGTGTCCTGTGTTCCTAGTGCACTGATCCACCATTCCATTTCTTAGCCAGTATCAAGTAGTTTTGATGATTGCTGCTTCATAATACAATTGAAGATCTGGTAGAGCTAGGCCACCTTCCTCTGCATTTCTTTTCAGTAATTCTCTTGATATTCTAGACCTTTTGTTCTTCCAGATGAATTTTGTTATTGTATTTTCTAGCTCTGCAAAGTAATTTTTTGGTAGTTTGATTGGTATGGCACTGAGTAAGTAAATTAATTTAGAATTGCCATTTTATTATATATTTATTATATTATACAACATATTTATTTTATTATTACATATTATATTATCAACCTATTATTTATTATATTATGTTATATAATGTATTTATTATATTTATATATTATATATATAGCTCAGCCTACCCGCAAGCAACTGCTGTTTTTCCAATTATTTAGATCTGACTTTATTTGTATAAGAATATTGTTTTTAAAAACATAAACTAAAGTACATAGGATGAGAAAGGAAAAAATACATTGAAATGTAGTTATCAAAATATTTTCTTAAAGTTCACTGACCACAAGTTAAGCAGCTCTGCCTAAGAGATCTGAGAGGAGCTGCAAAAATCTCAGCTGTCCCTTCATGCTCTCTCATACCTAAAATTCCCAACACCTGACTCTTGTCTTTGAACTAAGGTGCTGTGGGTCAAGGAGATCCTCTGTCAAAATACAAATTCTCCTGGAACTTCATACACAAACTATAGTAACAGTCAGTCATTAACATCCAGAATTAATTTACCAGAATTCGAATTTGGGGCAGCAGAAAACAGATTCCCAAGGGAATGAAACACTAGACAAGGAAGTCTTCCTGGGGGAGAGTAGAAAGAAATGGGGTACTGCCTGAGGAGATGACCCTCACATTGACTATCACAGGGAATCTTATTTCTTCTGAGCAGCCAGTGGGCAACTGCATACCTTGAGTAGCAGGGAGGGAGGGAGAGCCAAATAGGTGAGATGATGCCCACAGAGGACATCAGCCCATCTACTTTCCTCCACTTAACTTGTTACAGGGACATTTCAAATAATGAAATGTATAAACACTAGGTATCATTTGTTCAATGTATTTAGTTATCTAATAATACAGTAATATAAAATCCTTATTCTATCTAGACAAAAACTTTCCTTTCCTTTCTATTCCAACCCACTACCAAAGCATGTGCCTAAAAAAATCAGCACTCCCTGTCTTCTTGGTTTAAAGCCTGCCTCTGGATGGCAAACAGGAGCACGGCCTCTGCTAAATCTCAGAAAGTCATCTTGGTGACTTTATACTGGATAAAATGTAAGGCTGCTGCCCCCTCGTGTTCCTTGGCAATATTGCGCTGACCAGATCATTTCTGAACCACGGTTCTATAACCCTGATGATGGCAAAGACAGCATCTCTGTGACAGGTGTCTAAGAATGAGAGTTGCATTCTAAGAATATGCTATAGATTCAACAGCTCCACAGAATACTCCCTGAATGACCCTGGAAAAGTCACGCCCTTCCCGCGCTGAAGTTCAGTTTGTCACTGTGTAGATTGGAATAGATGATCTCTAAGAGCACTTTCCAAGTTTATGATTTTGAGTCACTATTTGCACATGGGGTGTGATTATTCAAACACAGTGTGGCATCACAGGTAGAAAGCCAGATCGAGAATTCCTTTCAAGGTCCCAGAAAACTCACTGTGACTTTAAGTTGCTCAGTTCAGTCGTTTTCGGTTGTGTCCAACTCTTCTTGACCCCATTTTGGGTTCTTTTGGCAAAATACTCTAGTGGTTTATCATTTTCTTCTCCAGCTCATTTCACTGAAGGGGATTTTGTTCATTTACAGGAAACTGAGGCAAACAGTTAAGTGACTTGCCCAAGGTCACATAGCTACTATGTGCCTGAGGCCAGATTTGAACTCTGAAAGATGTCTACCTGACTCCAAGCCTGGCACTCTGCCGTGCCACCTGCAGAGCAGGGTTAAAGAAGGAACACTCTTACTAGAGGTTTCACATACCAATGAAATCATTGATCTGAACTCCTTAAGAGTGGGGATGATTTCATTCTTTTTACCTGGATCACTAGTATCTAACACAGAGCCTGGTACAGAGTAACTTGTTGATTGACAAGCGATGATTGACGTAAACAATATGGACAGAAATAGACCTTTACTTTGTTATTGTAAAGACCAAAAAAATCTACCTCTTTTCAAATTGTCCAGTTTTTAAAATTAAACATTTTATTTCTTGAGCTTTCTCAAGTTCCTGTAAAAGGTGCAGACAATGTCAGATAGTTTATAAAGTAAAAACAGATATAGACACAGATATTGAACACTTGTTATAAACCTATCTCCTTTGTAAAACTGTTACTCCCAGCACTGATTCATTGGGAGTGAAAAGTTTTCTGGGCCATTCTCCAATAAGGCTAATGAAGAATCTAAAGTCACGATTGGCTGATTATGGCCCTAAAGGAAGAGAACTTAACTGCTACACATATCAATAGATAATTGTTTGCTCAAGATAGAGGATCCCACCTCCTTCCAGGTCTCCATTTCCTCACATCTGGAAAATGAGGAGTTGGACTGGATGGCCTAGTCTAGGGTTCCTTCTGATGTTAAATCTATGATTGCATGAGACAGGGAGCAGACTTGTGATTTCATTGGTTCGTGAAACTGCTAGAGGAGGGGACTTTTCAGGTCAGCACTTTTTGGGCAATCTATAGTCTTAAAGAATGGCCAGAGACTCAGTTAGTACATGTCAGAGGCAGGACCCGATCCCAGATCTTCTTGGCTTCCAGGTTAGCCCTTTTTCCACTACACTGTGCTGCCTCTACAATCTTATAATTCCTCTCAAATTACCATATTATCACATCCAGAAGCAGCCAAAGCTGAACAATAGTTCTTGGTGTTCATTCATTGCCGTATATGGAAAACTATTTCCATAACCTGTATCAGCACTTAGTATTCAGTAAATTAGGACGAAGTCAGGCTCCTTCTATTCATATCATTAACTCTTTGTATTTGTACAATGTGTCCTACTTTCCAAACATTTCTTTTGAGTGATACTATAAGGAAAATCTCTGTTTCTCTCTCTCTCTTACTCTGTCTCTGTGTGTCTCTGTCCTCATTTACTCATTTTGCTTTGCCCTACACACCCAGGGTAATGACAGAACTTCAGTTACCCCTAATATTGCAAGTCCACATACTCATTAATAAATATAGGTAAATATAGCTGAGGTAAAAAAAAATAAAGATCATATACTGCCCATACTTACTAATGACGAGTAGCTCAATGTGCCTGGTGATGTTATACTTCACACCTTCATAGACAAAAGGCAGTTCACAGGTGTAGTAACCAGAGCTGTCCAACGACACATTGTTTATGAGGCAGTAAGTGGTTCCCTTCAAAACTGAAAACTTCTTGTTGCTTTGGTCCAAAAGAACTGAGTCCTTTGAGAAATGTTTTTAAATATTACCCTGTGTATTTTGACATGTGTAAATAGAATCATCAGTAGCAACTCATTGCTTCTCTTCACCCTTATACCTAACAAGTATTCATTAAGTGCTGCAAGCCGGGCCCCAGGCACTTTGGACAACAGCAAAATATTTGCTCCTGTCATATGCTAAATGTCCCTTCTGTTGCATAGTCATGGAATGATTTCAGCAGAAGGAGGACATTTTTAGAGATGTTAAATAAAACCCCACAGCTGACATCTTCCTCTGAGATTACTGTCAGTCAGCCTGACTTTTGTCTTGCCCCCAGACTTCAATGACTCTGGAAGAAGGGGCAAGGCTGGTGACTTTGGGGAGCTCTGTCTCACTTTAATCCAATTCACAGGCAAGTCAAGACATCAGCCTGTGGTGTCAATTAGTCCTCTTCAAAAACTGAAAAACAGTCTTCCATTGATACTAAATACATCTTGTAGATTGTCTCTCCCAGTAGACCATAGCTAGCATTTATACAGCCGCGTTTTAAAGTTTGAGAAGCTCTTAACATATTCTATCTCAATTATTCCTTACAACAGCTCTGGGAGATAGGTTCAACTGTTATCTCTGTTTGACAGATGAGGAGACTAAGGCTGAGACAGGTTAAGTGACTTGCCCAGGGTCACAGGGCTAGCAAGTTTCTGAGACAGGGTTAGAACTCAGGTCTTCCTGACTCCGAGTCTACCCATGTACTTACTGTACAACCTAGCTACCCATTAGAATGTAAACTCCTTGAGGGCAGGTACCCTGCTTTTCCTTTTCATTGCATCCTCTGTATTCAGTAGAGTACCTGGCACATAGTATGTACTTAAAAATGCTTATTAACTGAAAGATGATAGTAATAGTCTCTTTATCTTTAAGATATGCTAACATTAAAAAAAATACAAATACAGCTGAGGCAGGATTAGAATTCAGGTTATTTCTGTCTCCAAATCTAGTACTTTGTGCACTTGGAATCCATTAGAATGCAACTCCTTCATGACATATACCCTGTTTTTCCTTTTCTTTGTGTTCCCAGCCCTTAGCACATTTGTGGCTTTTATGATTGCCTTTAAATTATTCCTATTATGGGATGGAATACTATTGGTCTGGAAGAAATGATGAGCTGACTGATTTTAGAGAAACACGGAAAGACTTGGATGAAATAATGAAGAGTAAAATGAGTAGAACCAAGAGTACATTATATAGGGTAACAGCAATAACGTGCAAAGAATAACTGTGGACAACTAAGCTATTCAATGACAAAGGATTCATGAAGAAAAATGTTAGCCACCTTCAGAAAAAGAACTGATCTACAGAAGCAATGCATGGTATAGTTTTACTAGAGGGAGGGAGGGAAAGAGAAAAAGAGAGAGAGAGGAAGAGAAAGAGAGAATGAGTTTACTATATATGTGTATGTGTGTGTATTTATATATGTATGTGTTTGTATACATACACATTTGCGTTTAATGATGACCTTCTCTAGTGCAGGATGGGGGGGGGGGCGGACCTTGAAGTCAGAAACTAGTTCAGATTTGTCTTTTTATCTTCAAAATCCTTTTTATCCTCTAGTTCAATATCTGACCCATAGTAAGGGTTTAATTGAATGTAAATGAATTAGACTGAATCAAAGGCAGAAAATACACACATGAATATAGAGACTGTTATTTATTGCCTCTGTGGCTTTGGGCAAGTCACTATGGCCAATATCTTCCCAAAGGGGAGCATATTGGCATTTGAAATAATAACAGCAACCATAATAGTAATAATTTATTCTTAAATTAAATTAAAATTATTTGTGTTACATTTTAAGTTACAAACTGTTTCCCTCCCTCCCTCCCCATCCTGCACTAGAGAAGGTCATCATTAAACACAGATATGTATGTATACAAACATCTACATGTATATATACATACATATATACACATATATAGTAAAATCATTCTCTCTCTCTCTCTCTCTCTCTCTCTCTATCTCTCTCTCTCTCTCTTTCCAGCATATTCAATTTGCATCATTTCTGGACTTCCATCATAAATCTCCTTTAGTGAACAAACATTTCTTCAATTTTTTGGTTTTAAAAGTGATTGCTTAAATATCATCCATCTCTAGGCTGCACTCCTGACTCTCCAGACTTTCTCTAGAATACCACAGAAACCTTGGAAGGTCCTATACCCCTGGACTTTCCATATCGAAAGTCTCCCCCATCCCACCACCTCATGGGGCCTTTCCTTCTGATTGACTGGTTCCTCCCAGAACCTCCAATTTAAGGAGGATACCAAGATAATCATGTCTTCACTTCTCTCTAGACTTTCTCTACAATGGCCTTGCATTTGGATGCCTTCATTCCATTCCCACCTTTAAGCTTCATTTTACATGACCTCTTCCACCATTAAAATGGAAGCTCCCTAAGGGCAAAGGCTGTCTCTTTTTCCCTTTGCATCTGTATTGCCAGCACTTAGCATAGTAAACTGACCAAGCATTTATTCCTGTCTAAAGCTACCTGTTTGGCATCCTATTTTTAAACTCTTTTATTATGAACTTAATAATCACCAACAACCACAAAAATTTCAGTAAACAAAGAATTAAAAAAAACCCACCTTTTTCATCTTGTGGATATGGATGCTTTTAAAAAAACAACATGTGAACACAATTCTTTTCCAATTTAGAGGCAGGGTTAAATTACACTCCAGTCAATCACAGTACTTTATTATGGAATACTGCACCTTTACCTCCATACCCTAAACCACTTTCCTCCTAGTTCTTGTCCATCTTCCCAAAATAAGGAAACTTAATTCATATTTATAGGCTGTTCAAATGTATTTTTTCAAAGGACTAGGTACATAAAAGTTAGTGCGAAAGGATAAGAAGCATTTTCCTGTGGCTAGCAACCTAATGGACTGACTCATTCCAACCTAACCATCATCCTACCTAATAGATGGAATACGAATTTTAAGGGTGTATACCTTATACCACTTTATTTCCATGTTATTTCTGTCTTTGATAAAATCATCTATTTCGGGGCACACTAGATATCTAGAACCAGTGGTTGGAACTTGGCGTTGACGATAGGAAATGTATTGCAAAGCTGCTTCTGTCTTCTTAAAGACCTTTAAGTTAAAAGACTTTGTGGCACAGTAAGATTCATTCCTGTAAAGAGATGACAGATAGCATTCTGTTATATCATATACATATAGAAGGGATGTCCAACAAGCATTGGATGAGAAAACCTGGATTCAATTCCAGGTTCTACTATTTCCTAATTATGAGAAGCCTTCCTAATTACATTGTTTCTCTCAGCCTCAGTTTCTGCATCCATAAAGAAGCCATAATAATTGTACAATCTTATTCACAGGGTTATCAGGTTGATCAAATGAGATAATGCATAGGGGATGCTTTCTAAATTATAAAAGCCCACAGATATTAAATAAGATATTAAATTATATGTCATGGTAATGTTGAAAGAATATTATTATCAATATATTGAGTCTAATGTGGAATACACTTGCATTAAGTTTTCTTATTTATAATTCATTTTCATTTAAAAATAATAATTATCATAATAGATAATTTAACATCACAAGTAACCTTTCCACATGCCCAAGCTGATACCTTTGAAACATTCTGCTTGTCTCCTGACAAGAAGTCCACAGTATCATAAGATTTAAAACTGGACGAAACCTCAAAAGTCATCTTGGCCAGGTACAGACACTCCCTCTACAGCACTCTAAACCAGTGGCCTCCCAGCTTTTGTTCAAGGAGCTCTAGGAAGGGAGAAAGCCCCTGCATTCCAATGCAACCCATTCAACATTTCCAAACTTCTCACTGTTGGAAAATTTTCCCTTATGTCAAGTCAAAACTTATTTTCATATACCTTTCATCCATTGCTTCTAGTACTGCCCTCAGAGGCCAAGTAGAAATATCTAATCTTTCCCTACAATTATTTTGCATTTGCTGTATATGGATTTTGTATACATGTTGTTCACTCCCTGCCCAATTGGAATGTAAGCTCCTTGAAGTCAGGAACTAGTTCAGATTTTTCCTTTTATCTTCAAAATCCTTTTTATTCTCTAGTTCAGTATCTGACCCATAGTAAAGGTTTAATTGAATTTAAATGAATCAGACTGAATTGAAAGCAGAAAATACACATGTGAATAAACAGACTGTTATTTATTGTCTCTGTGGCTTTGGGCAAATCACTGTGGTTCATATTGCCCTGTCAAAAAGAGATAGTTGAACTAAACTAGATGGTCCTGAAGGTCTGCTCTAGCTCGTGATCTATAAACATGTCATGTGTGTATTTGTGCATACACACACTATATATAATATATAGATATGTAGATCTATTTAATATAGATGTGTGAATATATTATATCAATATATGTGTATATGTCTATATTATATAGATATATGTATATATAGATTTATATTATATAAATATACATGTATAATATATATGTGATATATCCACATATATCTGTCATATAGAGATATGTCTTTGTGTGTGTATGTTATATAGATATGTGTGCATATAGATATGTAGATCTATAGTATACAGATATATGTGTCTATATGTGATATAGTCATATAGCTATGTTATAGAGATGTATGTATCTTTGTGTGTACATATATAGATATGTAGATCTATATTATACAGGTATAGGTATATATGCATATCTTTATGTCTATATCTATTATGTAAATATATGTATAATGTAAATATATGTATGTATATTCCTTTATCTATATAATGTATAGCTGTGTAGTTCTATTTGATATGGATATATGTGTATGTGCCTATATTATAGATATGTGTCTATATATCTATCTTGCATAGATATGCATATATATGTTGTCTATACATGATATAGTCACATATATCTATGTTCTATAGATATATGTGTCTCTGTGAATATATCTGTTATATAGAAATATATGCATATGGATATGTAGCTCTACATTATACAGATAGATGTATACATATGTATATGCGTATATATATGTATATGCATATATGTCTAGATTATGTAGATATGTATAACATAGACATATGTGCATATACATGTATTTATCTATATAACATAGATATGTGCATGCTAAAAATATCATGTCTCTCCCTCCCCCAATTCCAAGTCACCCCAGTCATCCTGGTTAGATTAGTGATGGCTTTTCAGACAGTCTAATATCTAAATATTTGTCATGATGGGCCCAGGTCAAATAAGGGTCTTTTGTTCCCACAATCCTAAATCCTAGCTCAGCCTCCTGGAGACTTGCCCTGTCCCAACTCTCCGTAGCCGGGAGCCAGCCCAACATTTCAGAGAAAGGGCCTGGCAAAGTCACAGCAAGAAAATTCATTCCTGTGAAACAAGTGGCTTGGTGGCTCACACGCCCATTAAAAAAAGGTTGCCAACACCCTAAGTGGCAAGAGGGCAAGCCTCCTGTTGTATTGCTAGAAATGCAACACATTCAATAGGTAACTTCTGTTTGAATTACTATCAATTTAAAAAAAAACATATAAAGACCTAGTTTATTTCAAGACTTTTAAAAAAACTTAAAAAGCAAAAATCATCACATAAGCATTTTCTTAAAATAAGAATTTTTAAATGGTGGGTGGACAGAAATGCCTCATTAAAACACATCTCACTTTTGCTGCAGGTTCTTTCCTCATTCAGTTATCACCTGTTTGGGAAAATTCTCTTGCATTGAGAATATCCTCTGCAGCAGGGTTTTTAACTTTTGTGATATGCCTTTTGGCAGTCTAGACTCTAGAGAAACCTGGGAACCCTTTCTCAGAAGTGTTTTTAAATAACTTAAATAAAGTTTAAATAAAAAGAATTATTTATTATGTGATATAGAATATATAATGTTAAATACAATAATAAAAATAAATAATAAATAAAATATATAAAATTTCACAGGAAATTATGTGAAATAGCTACGAACATTTTATTTTTAACCACATACCCAAGGATATGAACCCCAAAGATAATGGAGAAAGGGTTAAACTTAGAATCAGGTGACAGTTGGATTTGAAACTCACCTCAAGCTTCTTAACTACATAACCAAGGAACAAGACTTTTCATTATTCTGTCTCAGTCTCCTCGTCTGTCAAATGAGGTTAAATAATGGGCTGTCTACCTCACAGAATTGTTGTGGAAATCAAATGAGATGATGGATCTAAAGTGTTTCACAAATCTTAAAACATTGTGTATAATCCCAACAGCAATTGTAACTATTTTTGTTGTGGTTCAGTTGTGTCCAAATCTTTGTGCCCCATTTGGACTTTTCTTGGCAAAGATACTGTAGTAGTTCACCATTTCCTTCTCCAGCTCATTTTACAGATGAGGAAACTGAGGCAAACAAGGTTAAGTGACTTGCCCAAGGTCTCCCAGCTATTCAATGTCTGAGGCCCAATTTGAACTCAGGTCTTCCTGACTCCAGGCCTAGTACACTGTCCATTGTGCCACCTAGCTGCCCATTGTAATTATAACATTCACCATGAAGGCATGCCAAAAGAAAATGGTTGTTCTCTATTAAGATCCAAAAAGAGAATCAGGTAGGTGTGGTTGTGCTAAGTTAATGTTGTATTACAAACTGAAATCTTCCCTTACACTTGTGACAATAGAGCACAAACTCTAAATATTTCTATCCAGCTGAAAAATCTATAGCTTGAGGCCTGCAACATTGTATGGTCATCAGCCAAGGACTAACACTCTTTTTTTTTGGGGGGGGCGGATGGGGGAAGGCAAGGCAATTAGGGTTAAGTGACTTGCCCAAGGTCACACAGCTAGTAAGTGTCAAGTGTCTGAGGTCAAATCTGAACTCAGGTCCTCCTGACTTCAGGGCCTGTACTCTATTCACTGTACCACCTAGATGCCCTAAGGACTAGCATTCTTAAATTTAGAAAGACATCACCAGCGGATTAACCACTGAGTGATTTTTATTGGTCAGAGAAACTCATGAAGACTGTTAATGAAGGCCCAGAGAGGCAAGGATCTGTGAAAGAAATACTGACAATAAATATGTTGCTGATCCTTGAAATATTGAAGGACAAGCTGAAATCGAATAGTGCCAGATTCCCTTCCCCCAACTGCTAACACCCTCCTTCCCAAACTACTTTGTCATTATTCTCAGAACATTTATCCTGCATGTAAGTTTTAATAAGTTAAAGTTATATTAAGACTTCAGAAATGATCTCGCTTATGCATTCCTCCTGTTCTAATTTGTGTTGTATTTATTGCATCCATCCTAGCCTCACAGTTAGATTGCAGGCGCTTGGAAGGCAGAGACCATAGCTTATTTTGTCTTTGCAGCCATACCACACACGTGGCCCATTGTCTACCACATAGTCAAGTTTAATAAATTGAATTGAATTGTGTTAAGCATTTCTTTGTGTTTTTTTTTAATTCGATTTCCGGAAGGGCTTCATAACACTTTTATCAGATCAGGAAGGAAAGTAAATTGGAACTGGAAGAGATGGGATCTAAAAGTGAAATCGAGGGACTCTTATTTCACAGTTCTGCCTAATCAATCAATAAGCATTTATTAAGTGCCTACTATGTGCTAGGGTAGCCAGGTGGTGCAGTGGATAGAACAACAGGCTTGAAGTCAGGAAGACCTGGATTCAAATCCAGCCTCAGGCACTAGCTGTGTGACCCTGGGCAAGTCGCTTTAATGCTGTTTGCCTCGGTTTCCTCATCTATAAAATGAACTGGAGAAGGAAATAGCAAACCACTCCAGTAAACCTTGCAAAGAAAATCCTAAATGGGGTCACAAAGAGTCAGCCATGCCTGAAAATGACTGAACAACAACAAACATGTTCTAGGCATCGTGGGTACAAAGACAAAAATGAAACAGTCACTACCCTCAAGACCTAACATTCCACCTAAGGCAGGTCTTCTCTAAAATCAGGTTTTTCAAGAGAACTAGAAAAAAGAGCAATGCCAGCCCTGCTCCCATAAAGGGAGTAATTTGTTAAAATAACAGAGCAAGAGGCAGAGTCACGATGAAGCAATAGATCCTAGCTCACCACTGCCTCTTTTCCTCAACAATCTAGAAAATTTCCCACTCCAAAAATCTGACCAGGAAAGATAAGAAAAGCTACAGTGAGGGGCAGCTAGGTGGTGCAGTGAGTAGAGCACAGGCCCCAGAGTCAGGAGGACTTGAGTTCAAATCTGACCTTAGACACTTTGACACACTAGCTGTGTGACCTTGGACAAGTCACTTAACCCCAATTGCCCTGCCTTCCCCTGTCTAAAAAAGAAAAAGAAAAGTCGCAGTGAATTAGTTTTCCATTACATGGCAGCTTAGGGAGAGAAGACTGACAGAGAGGTCTGTAGAAACTAAGGAAGAACACACGCGCACACACACACACACACACACACACACACACCCCATCCATTTCCCCTTCCCAACTCCTACCACTATCACTTCACAGAAAGTTCTTACCTAAAGGTACAAATGTAAGTTCCTGTGTCCTCTGGTGATGCTGGCAGAATCCAGAGAGCATCATCATTCACCCACATTCTGCCTGATTTGTTGCTTCCTAGAATAGTCTTCTCTGAATCATTTTTATGACATGATAGGTTGTAGTGGAGGCTGAAGAAACCCCTGTTGTGGAGCTTTGAGAAACCGGTTTTCAGGATGACAGGCTCCCCTTCTACCTTGAGTCTTTCAAAATCCTCCCCAAGATACTGACAGTTTTCTACAGTCAGGAAGGGGCAGAAAGGTCACAGTTAGCTTTTGATTCTTGTAGAGTGTGAGTAAGCAGCAAGAGGCAGTGGAAAAAAATGGAGAGAGTGGAGTCAGAGGATGTGTGGTTGAATTCTGTCTCTGTCACCTACTTCTTTGTGTGACTTGAAGCCAGTCATTTCTTGGCTCTGGGCATTCTCTCTGGCTGTTCCCCATACCTGGAATGCTCTCCCTCCCCCATTCCCACTACTCACCTTCATGGCTTCCTTTAAGTCCCAACTACAATCCCACCTCTTACAAGAAGCCTTCCTCAACACTTCTTCATTCCAGTGCCTTCCCTTTGTTAATTATTTCCTATTTCTTCTGCATATAGCTTGCTTTTATATACATGTTTGTTTGCACCTTGTCTCCTCCATCAGATTGTAAGCTCCTTAAGGGCAGGGATGTCTTTTGCCTCTTTTTGTATCCTCAGCATTCAATACTGGCTTTCAGTGCCTGGCACCTGGTAGGTACTTAAATAAAAGTTTATCGAATTGAATTTCACCCCTCTGTTGGTCAGTTTCCTCTGTGTTCAATTCTCATCTCTCTATTAACCATGTGACCTTAGCAAGTCACTTAACATCTGCCAGGAAAAAAGAAAAAGCCAAACAAATTCCTCATCTGTAAAACAAAGGGGTTGGGAGCCATTCCAGTTCAAAATCTATGACCACCGATTTCTAAAACACAACAGACTGACTGTATCTAGACCATGTCAAAACCGTGGGCAGTTCAGCCAATCCAGTAAAAAAAAATACTCTGTCATTTCAAAGAAGGAAAAATGACAAAGCCAGGTTGATCTGATGAAACTGAAAATAACCAGCCGATCTGACCACCTTCTGCGTGCAGCTTCCCCTGATTTCCCTCCATCAGAAGGGAGTCTTCCCTCAGTGAACTGATGCTTGATCTGTACCTCTCATGTGCTTCCACACTCTACTGCATCCAAGCTCCTTGTCTTTTGTCTTTGAGGCCCTAATACCTAGTGTGGTACCCGGCATAAAGAAAGAACTTGATAAATGTTTGCTGATTGCTTGACTGATTGCTAGACAAGTGAAAGCAGGAGATATAATGTGACTTATTCATCACTGGATCCTTATTAGGACCTAGCATGTTGCCTTGACACATAGTAGGTCATCAGTAAACATTTATTGCATTGGATTTGGCTACTGAATTGAATTAACTGTATTTTACTTTTTTCTGTTAGTGTCACATATATATGCAGCCATTGAGGTGTCGTGTTTAGACAAAATAATCCCCTTCCACTCAAGGGAAAGAAAAACTGCAGACAAACTAGCTTCCACTCATCAGATTTTTTTTTTTTTTACCTGTGCTTTTCTTGGGCTGAATGCTGGAAGCAGAAACATTTACTGCCAGCGCACAAAAAAAGAAGAAAAGTCCAAATAATTTCTGTAGGCAGGAAACTGCAATCTGAGGTCCAGTACCTAGAAATCTAGAAAAAGTGAGAAAGGTCACACAGAAAACCACAAGCCAACCAAAGTGTTGCACATATCTCCTGAGGGGATGCTGTAAAACTGGTAATTAACAAATGAGAAGCCAGCCCAAAGGATCTCTTGGGTTCTATACAGCCCCAAGTCACAACATTTTAATTGGAGGATTGTAGATTTAGAAGTGAAAGGGAGCTTAGAGGCCAATCTTCTCATTTGACAGACGAGAGGCAGTGAGGACAGATCCCAGATCCCAGATGAGCAGATGGATCACAAATGTGTCTGACTCCACATGCGTCCTTCTTCCTATTGCACATGTGAGGCAGTGAAGAGCTGGCTGGTGTGCTTCTGTCTGAAACTGCCCATGGGGAAAGGAAGCCTTGGGTCACTGAGATCAGAGTACTAGAGAACAGCAAGGCGACTACTTTTTTGCTGACCCGCTCCCTGCTCCCTCCCCTTCTCCTCCCAAGGGCTAAAACTCCCCTTACTCGAGCATTATGTGAACTTGGACAGGATTTGAGAAAAAAAAATTAAAATTATTAGCATGATTCAGCTCTGGGTGCCATATTTTTAGTTGTCGTTTAGTTGTTTCAGTCATGTCCAACTCTTTGTGACCCCTTTTGGGGGGTTTTCTTGGCAGAGATACTAGAGTACTTTGCTATTTCCTTCATTTTACAGATAAGGAAATTGAGGCAGAAGAAATAGGAAATAATTAACAAAGGAAAGGCACTGGAATGAAGAAGTGTTGAGGAAGGCTTCTTGTAAGAGGTGGGATTGTAGCTGGGACTTAAAGGAAGCCATGAAGGTGACGTAACTTGCCCAGGTGACATAGCTAGTAAGTGCCTGAGACCAGATTTGAACTCAGGTTTTCCTGATGCCAAGCCCAGAGCTGTATCCACTGCACCACCTCGCTGCCCCATATGGCTGTCACTTTCTAAAAATTAATCAGTTAATTTTTAGACTTCAACATTCAGTTCCACAAGCTTTTGAGTTTTAAATTTTCTTCCCCCTCCCCTCAACTCCTCCCCAGGAGGGCATGCAATCTCACATGGGCTCTACATATACATGTATAGCTGCCACTTTTTAGGAAGGGCATTGATATGCTAATGGATGAGGAAGGGCTTCAAAGTCATGTTATTCTGTTGTTCAAGAATCTTCAATGGCTCCTTATTGCCTATAGGATAAAATCCAAATGTCTCTGATTGTCATTTAAGTACCCCCAAACTGGAACCAGCCTTTACTTCCCTCTTGACATTCTCTCTGTTCCAGCTAAACTGGTCTATTTGCTGCTCCCCTGAATCCAATACCCCTATACAAGCTGTTCTCCGTGTCTTAGCATGCCCTCCCTCTTCAATTCTGTCCTGTAGAATCCTTCACTTTCTTCAAGGCTCAGTTTTATTGTTATTTTCTTGCCTAGCTGCAATTTCTTGAAATGTTCACTTGTGTGAAATATTCCATTCTACAACAATCCTGAATAAATAGAGAACCACTATACATAGCCTTCTACTTAAAGATTGGGCTCTTTAGACATCTTATGTCATTTCAGACATGTTTATTTCCCCAATCAGATGGTAAATTCCCCAAAGATAGGAATCATGTCTTCTCTTTATTTGGTGATCCCTCAACTTATATTATCTGCACAGAGATACTAAGTATTTACTTTAAATAGTTCAAAAGGTCCGAATTTCCTCAGCGCAAGCACTCCCTTCATCAACACATATGCCACAGTAGAATGCTGGGCCTGGAGTTGGCAAGGCCTGAGTTCAAATCCACCCTCAGACACCGGAAAATCACTTAACTTTTCTTTGCCTCAGTTTCTTCATCTGCAAAATAGGGACAATAATAGCACCTACCACCTAGAGTTGAGTTTTTGTGCAGATCAGATGTGACAATAATTGTAGAGTGCTTAGCACAATGCCTGGAGCATAGTAAGTGCTATGTAAGTGTTAGTTATTACTATTCGATGTCTTAGGAGATAATATTCCATGGGATGCCATGGCGAATGAAATTGTGGGCCTTGTGGCCAAACTTCTGGCAATGAGCCTTTCTGAATTTAGTTACCCCAGTCCTCATATGACAGCCATGTGGTCTACCAATGGTCAGGACCATCCTTGAAGTCATTCTGTCTTTGTAGTTCTTGCCTTTGAGCTGCCAGAGCTGACAATATAACTTACCATAACTTCCATACCACAGTGAAGAATCAGAGGAAGACATAAGCCAAGGGCACTCAACAGATATGATTAAAATATGGCTTCATTTTCTGCCAGAAGAGAATTCAAATTTAGACTGAGAACTAAAGTCAATCACTGCCCATCAGATTGGGTTTGCAATCATATGCAGCTTTGGAAAGAATAGTTGGTGTTTCCACAACAGGACATTTGTTGTGGGTACATTTTGGCCTGGGAGGTTTCAGGAACATATATCTTTGCTTTTTATAGAATGTGGCCCACCATGAGTCTCCCCACTGCTGAGGTAGCCTGAAGGGTCCTCAAGAACTAATACATTAGAATGTAAGCATCTTGAGGGCAGGAATTTTTTTTTCTCTTTATATCCTAATCAGCATTTTATAAATGAAATTAAATTTCCTCAATCTCCTATGTCTAGGACATGATGTCTTTGGATCATGGTAAGCGACACTGATGACTCTCAGAAGAGTCCTAGAAGTTGTCCTAGGAAACAAGGCAAGTAGGAAGGTTCAAGAGATACGGACTTAATAAATAAAGTTTTACAGATAGTCAGTGGTGGTCCTAGGAGCAAGGCCATAAGAAGTGTGCTGGAATGGATTTTTGGGATGATTAATTTCCAATTATAAAACTGGAACCTCTAAAGGAAGAAATCTATGGTAGAACTTTGCTACAAGAACGATCAACAAATGTCAAGAGTTTGGTTCAATTTGACAAATATTTATGAAGTGGCATAGAGAAAAGACCATTAATGCTAAGGGAAGAAGACCTAGGTTCATATTCTGCCTCTGATATTTACTACCTGAATGACTTTAGGCAAGTCACTTAAACTCCCTGGACCTCAGTTTCCACATCTATAAAACGAAAAGGTAGACTACATGGTCTTGGAGATCCTTTCCATCTCTAAGTCTATGATCCTATGATTCTAAGTGCCTATTATGTAGAAGGCCCTATTCTAGGATTTAGGGGGACAATGATAAAATAAAATGTATATCTGACATCAAAGGAAAGCTAGGTGGTGCCATGGATGGAGTGCCAGGCCTGGAGTCAAAGCTGGCTTCAGGCACTTACTAGCTATGTGACCCTAAGCACTTAACCTTATTTGCTGCAGTTTCTTCATCTGTAAAATGAGCTAGAGAAGGAAACAACAAACCACTCCAGTATCTCTGCCAAGAAAACCCCAAATGGGGTCATGAAGAGTCAGATTTGACTGAAAATGACCCCCATCAAAGAAATTACAATCTAGTGGGAGGAGATGGCATATAATATGTGTACACCTGTAGCCATGATGTCAGGAGAAATCCAGACAGAATAGCAGCCAACATTTGGCATTCTTTCCTGTAGTCTTACAGCTACAGGTATAATATAGCTCAGATAGCAGTTCTTAGGTACAAATATGAACATATAGTACTTAAAAAGCCTCAATGAATTCATCTGATGATGAAATAACTTAGAGGTGAGGATGGTAGAAAGAACTTTGGGAGACTCAGGTTCTAGCCCTGGTCTCATACTGACTAATGTCTGTCTGGGAGATGAATTAACCAACCAACTAGCATTTATTAAATGCCTTCTAAGTGCTAGGCACTGTACTGAGCTCTGGGGATAGAAAACCAAAAATGAACAAACATGTCCCCGACCTCAAGGAGCTTACATTCTGTCAACAAAACACAAATTCTTTGGGATTGTTTCTTCAAAAGCTGAATGTTCTTGAGTTTTCTTACAGTCTTCCCATCCTATGGTTCTCTTTCTTTGGAATGCAGCAAACAAGAAGCATTCAAAACTGGGCTTGCCCTTTACATAAAACACTTCCGACCTTCTCTAGTTACATGATTAGTTCATTTTGGGTTTGTTTTGCTTTGTAAGTCATGAGTCATAAACATCTGGCCAAACCTTAGGGATGTTGGATAATTCAGGGCACAGTTCAATGCACGCTAATAAAAGTCTATAGTTTGTAAATTTTTAAAAGAAACAGAGTTTTCTTTCAAGAACTTTCAGTAACAAGCTAGGACTAACAAAGCTTAGATAAGGAGTTTGGTGATGAAGAAAGCATTGTATAAAACATATTTTTTGTTTGGCGATGAAGAAAGCATTATACAGAACATTTTTATTACATTAGTGGATTCTTCTGAAGTATTTAAAAAAGTGGTTGTTTCAAAATTTATGCATAGCCTCTGTGATTTTATAAGTTGTTCATTTGTTTAACAAAGTCTCTTTTGTAGTTGACCTAGAGATGAGTCCAGGCTGGAATGGTCACACACTTAAATATGCAGAGTCTGGATTAAAGAGACTGTGGTGCAAAGGCCAGAGCACCAGCCATGGAGTCGGGAAGACCTGAGTTCAGTTTTGGCCTCAGACACTTATTAGCCCTGCGACCTTGAGCAATTTTGCTTAATCCTATTTACTTCACTTTCCTCATCTATAAAATGAGCTGGAGAAGAAAATGGCAAACCGCTCCAGTCTCTTTGCCCACAGGACTGAAATGACTCGAGTACAAAAATAAATAAACATGCTTCCAAATCATTGAAGAAAGGCATATTCTTATAGTTTCCCAATAGGCTCCCAAGAGGTTCCCAAAAGGCAGCAAGGTTTAGAGGATAGAATGTAGGGCCAACTACCAGCTGTGTGACCATGGGCACAGAGCTTCCACTGCCTCACCAGTGAAGGGAAAAGGATAATTCTAATACTTGCTTCACAGGTTGTGGTGAAGAAAGCATTTGGTATAAACTGAATAACTATACAAATGAGAACAATGTTTATTACTGCTAGTGTGACTGGAGTATGTCACTAAATGATCCCCTAGTACCCTGAGCTAGAGCAGCTAGGAAGCATAGTGGATAGAGTGCTGGGCATGGAGTCAGGAAGACTCAGCTTCCTGAATTCAAATCTGGCCTCAGACATTTACTAGCTGTGCAACCCTGGGCAAGTCACCTAATACTGTTTGCCTCAGTTCTTCCCCTGTAAAATGAGCTGAAGAAGGAAATGGCAAACCACTCCAATATCTTTGCCAAAAAAACGTCAAAAGGCTTCATGAAGAGTTGGACATAAGTGAAACGACTGACTATACAACTACAGCACCATGAGAGACTTAAGCCTTATGTGTGGATAGGCCCTGGGACAAGGGAACTGTAGAATCAGCGAATGTTAGGAATGGAAGGCACTTACAAGCTTACCTAGTCATTATGGTATGCAAAGAGTGTGAGGTTTAGTATCTGAAAACCTGGGCCTGAATCCAAACACTCCTACTTACTACCTGTGTAGCCAAAGGCAATAACAGCTCATAAACTTAGCATTTCTAGAGTCATTTGAGATTTACAATAACTCTGTGAGATGTGTAATGGAAGTGTTATTGTCTCGATTTTACAGATAGGAAACTGAGGGTCAGAAAGGGAAAATAGCTGGTAAATTTTAGAGCCAGGACCTGAACCAAGGTTCCTGAATCCAGGTTCAGCACATTTTCTAGTTTGATACCCCGGCACCCCGCCTCATTGGACCTCAGTTTCTCCACCAAGAACTAAGAGAATCTTAGTTTTTTGAGCTTCTCTATTTTTTCCTGGTTTCCTTTTTTTAATAAGTTATCTTTTGCTAGTGAGAGAGATAGAGAAGAACAAGGAGAAGAAGGAGAAGAAGAAGAAAAGAAGAAAGAAGAAGAAGAGAATGAAGGAGAGAAGGAGAACAAAAAGAAGAAGGAGGAGGAGGAGGAAGAGGAGGAAGGAGGGAAAAAGGGGTAGGGGAGGGTAGTTGGACCTAGGTTCAAGTCATGCCTGACACACTGTGTGACCCTGAGCAAGTCTCTTAACTTCTCAATAACTTCTGCTTTAGCCAACTTCCCAAGGCTTGTAAGTTGAAAAAAAGGCCAATCTGCACTTATAATGCAAGTTTCCTTACCTAGAAGTTCCCTGTACCAGTGAAATTACAAATTCGGTCCCTATCCCAGACAGACGGACGGACGGACAAACTGACAGACAGGTAGATAGAAACAAAGAGCTAGAGACAAAAAGAGACATCAACATAAACTCCATTTCTTTAGAGAAAAACCATTCAAACTTAGGTGAACATAACTCATGTTGCTTAGTTCTTTTTGCTTGCTAATGAAAATTCACCACTCTCACCGCTGTCTCCAGGAGATATTTTTCTCTAGAAAGTGCACTCTTTGAGGGCAGAGGCTATTTTTCATGTTATCTTTGTATCTCCAGCACCTGGCTCAGTGCTTTGCCCACAGCAGGTGCTTAGTATTTATTTTTGCTAAATTGAATGTAGTTGAATTGGTGCCCTTCCCAACCAATGCTAATTTCAAGTGAACATGCACTGTCTGGAAGGAAATGCTATCAAAAACGCTTTTCCTGAAGATCAGCCACAGCGTAAAAGAGAGAAGCAGTTGCTGGCACTTAACGCACACCTCACATAGGAGCAAAGTAGTTTGGGTTTTTCCTTTTCACGTTATGTGTCACAGTGGCAGTAAGTTATGTTCTGTTGTGGTACAGGATGTGTCGCAAGAGCTGAATTCTAAGAGCTAAACTTTTCTGTAGTCACCTCAGGTTGGCAACACAGGCACAGTCACCTATTTTGGAAAAACGTTCTGGTTGCTTTCTAAAATCACTCAATGACTCCTGCCATCTTCTTCCACTTCTATTCAGTCTCCCCTCCTTCGAAGTTAGAACAGAACTTAGTAATCTCTTCTGTTTTTTCAGTTGTTTTTCAGTCACATGTGACTCTTTGTGACCCTATTTGAGGTTTTTGTGGCAGATACTAGAGTGGTTTGCCATTTGCTTCTCCAGTTCATTTTACAGATGAGGAAACTGAGGCAAACCAGGATTGAGTGACTTACCCATGGTCACACAGCTACTAACTGTCTTCCATGGATTCAAACTCATGGGAAAGCCAAAGCAATCAGCTGCCTACATTCAATTGAAATACCACAGTTCTTAGCATCAGGAACTCTGGATTCAAATTGAAATGAATTCTTAAGCAAGTCACTTAAGACTTAAGTTTCCTCATCTCTCAAATGAGGAAGTTGGATTTCCTCCAAGTCCTCCAAGCTTGAAACCTCCATGTTATCTTTGACCATTCCCTCATTTAACCCTGTCTGCCTCAGTTTCCTCATCTGTAAAATGAACTGGAGAAGGAAATGGCAAACCACTCCAGGATCTTTGCCAAGAAAACTCCAAATGGGGTCATGAAGAGTCAGACAGGACTGAACAACAACGAAAGTCCTCAGTTGATAATTACTCTGAAGAATCTGAAGGGATGACTCACACTGGGGCAGGACAG
>CM053626.1:154766185-154790743 GCA_028646595.1 Phalanger gymnotis | reverse complement strand
TCATTTAACCCTGTCTGCCTCAGTTTCCTCATCTGTAAAATGAACTGGAGAAGGAAATGGCAAACCACTCCAGGATCTTTGCCAAGAAAACTCCAAATGGGGTCATGAAGAGTCAGACAGGACTGAACAACAACGAAAGTCCTCAGTTGATAATTACTCTGAAGAATCTGAAGGGATGACTCACACTGGGGCAGGACAGGTGCTGGAGTGGGACATGAGACACGAGGCTCAGTCCTAAGTCTGATAACAAAAGTGTCGATTCTGTAACACCACCGGCCACAAGAACCACAACAATAACAACAGTGTTCCGTTATTGAGTAAATAGTTGATTAATAACTGATAAAAATAATATCAGTGATGATAACGTTCATATAGTATTTTAAAGTTTGAAACAATGCTTGCAGTATGTTACTTCATTTAATCCTCCACAATTCTGGAAGGTAGGTGCTCTTGTCCCTGATGAGGGCACAGTCTCTGGGAATCCCCTTGAATCTGGAATACAGTCTCTGGGAGCCCCCTTAAACTCTCCTTGAATCTTCCAACTAGATCTGGCCTTCCCCTAAGGCCATAAGCTTTACATTATCATTAGGCCCAAATCTCTACCTAGCCTGGCCCTTTATTGTATAGCTACTTCCCACCCTTGATACTATCAATATCCATGCCTTCAGCTACTTCCCACCCTTAATCCCATTCTCTTGGTTCCTGGAGTCTGACCTCATCTCCTTAGACTTCTCCTCAGGACCCTCCCTAAAGCCCTCCTCTAATCACCCCAGACCACCCCTCAATCCTTCCCACAATCTTTGTTGTATATAATCTCCATCTTTCCTCCATGAAGGCCCTCAGATTGAATCTGTCCTGCTTGTGAAAACAGGCATCACAAAGGGTGGGATTTCTTAAGACAACCCATTGTGGTGAATCCCTAATAAACTTTGTTTTTTCCCTTGGCTGAGAAGGCTTGAGTCGAATTCTTTTGGCAGCACCCTGCGTGTAGGTATTTTGGAGTCTCGAGCACCCCTAGAAACCTATGGTTCCCTACCTATCATCATTTTGCTTTAACCTCTTCATCCCCACTTCATAGATGAGGAAACTGACACTGAGAGAGGTGTGTGGTGACTGAACCAAAATCTCACAGCTAAGGGAGCGTTTGAGGCAAGATTGGAACACAAGCCTTCCTAACTCCAAATCCAGCACGTTTTACTACATTGGTGCTTCCAGTTATTTATGGCGTCAAGCAAATCACTTAACCTTTCTCTGGGCAGGAATTATAGATTCCTGATCTACAAAATGAACAAAGTAGTCTAGGTCTAACGTAAAGTAAGTCTAACCTTTAAAGTTGTTTTAACACTGTCCTCACCCCACAACTTTAGAGAATGCAAATCAAATTGCATGTCTGTGGGTATAGTTTGGGGTCAGAAGTGGAAAATTGCCTCAAGAAATGAATAGTCCAGGAAGCAGGACTTTGCTCTAACAGGAGAAAAGGAAAAACCTAAAACTTGAGAAAAGATCATTTTTTAAAATGTTTTTCATTCTTTAATTGACGCTCAGGGGAAGAATGGTATTGGTTTTGTTACCATCAGTTCTAGAGAAATATTTGCCCTATTGTGAGCTTTGCAGGAAGTGGCTTCAGGTGAATGAACCACAAGTACATAATAGTAATGATTTCATTATTCAAAACCTCAGAAGAGGGCTGCAACTAGGGTCTCTGGGAAATGGTGAGTCTCTGTCAAGCACAGAGGAAAAGGAAATTAGGATTATGCAAATTCATTCTAAAAAAATGCTATTTCCCTACTGTAATTTCTTAAAGGGCATTTATTCAGCACAAATTTAGAAACTGAGTTGAATTTGAAAGAGAGTAATGGAGGGAAGATTGATGAATTATTGAAATTCTCTGACTTTGAATTTAGAGGAGAGGAGGAAGGAAAAGGAAGAAAATAAAAGGAAAAGAAGGAAGAAAAGAAGGAAGAAGCAGAAAACTAGGAGGAGAAAGAGGAAAGGAAAATAAAGATGAAGAAGAATGAATGAATAAATGAAAAAAGTAATGATTAAGCACTTTGCTGGTACAAAAAAACTATCCAGTCTGTCTTCTCAATATTAGTACAGACAAAACATTTAGGGATGTGGAGTCAGGGCCAAATGTATTGGATAGGGAAGTCAGAGAGAATGGTGATTGAAGTTGGAGAGCAGGAGATTTATATGTCCCTACCAGGAATGGTGGTGATGATCTACTTGTTCTCAGAGTGGGGATCTAAAGGGGAAGGGAAGTATGGGAGAACTGGGGACACACAACAGCATGTGTTATACAAATGACTGGGATGGGCTGACTAAAGTGAAGGCTCATCATCAGATCCCTGGGTCATAGCTGTAAATGGAGGTGAAGAAGGAGCCAGTGTGGGGCGAATGGCATAGAGGTACGCCATTCACTGGCAAGTGAGATTTCCCATATTACACCAAGATGGAGACCTAAGCATAAGGAATTTTCACAAATTTCTGGCTGCTCTTCTTAATTCTCACACTTTTGTCTTTCCTCTTTTCCCTTGACTTCTACCTATGCTTACTGCTGATAGAAATACTATGTTATTTGAAAAAGATGTTCCAAATGATGGAATAAATCATGGTGCCAAAAGTAACCCATAAGAATTATAATAAACTTGAATGCTTTAAAAAAAAACCTCTCACTCACATATGATTGTTTAAAGTACAATTGGACACAATTAAAGCAGACAAATCAATTACTCGTAAGCAGTCCAATTTCCCAAAAAATAAAAATTAAGTAAATTGATAACATCGAGATAACTTTTAGGGGCTAGCACCTTCTCCCAATAACAGCTCACATTTATACAGGACTCTGCATAACATTATCTCATTTGACATTCATACAACCTTTTGAAGTAGGTGCTATCATCATCCCCATTTTCTAGGTGAAGAAATTGAGGGTCAGAGAGGCTAAGTGATTTGCTCAGGGTCACACAGCTAGTGTCTGAGGAGGGTTTGAACCTAGGTCATCTTGGGTCCAAGTCTATCAACTATTCTCTCCTGTCTCATTCTAGGACCGACTATAGGCATAACCTGCAGGTTCTAAAATAAGTTGTTCAAAGTCCAAACTTATAATTTCATCTATACAAAGTAAAGCCTTCATGATTCTATTTTTAAAATATTTTAAATATAAACTCTGAAGATTTCTAAAAAGAAAAGCCAATGCTGAAATAATGTAAGATGTATTTTGGACTAACATGAGCAATAAGAAATGCAATTTTGGACATGACCAATGTAGATATATATTTTACCTCACTATGCTTATTTTTATTTTTCTCTTTCTCTTCAGTGCATGTAAAGAGATAAGAAAGGGCAGGGATGATTGCCTGATAATTGGGGGAACTTTTTTTTAAAATTTTTAAGAATTTTATTTTTTAAAGATTTTTAAAAATAAATTTCCAGAAAATTTAGCAGAATTTGAAAGTACTATGAGAAGACAGAAGGGAATAAGCATTTATTAGTTACCTACTATGTGCCAAGTACTATACTAAGTGTTTTAGAAATATTATCTCATTTGATCCTCATAGCCCTGGGAGGCAAGTGCTATTATCCCCATGGAAACTGAGAAAGACAGAAGTTAAACAACTTGTCCAGGGTCACACGGCTAGTTAGGGTCTAGGGCCAGATCTGAACTCGGGGTTCTGGACTTCACTCTCAGAACTCTACCCACTGCTGTTTTGCCTCCTTTTTTTATATCCTCAGTGCTTAGCACAGTTCCTGGCCCATACCAGGTCCTTCATATGGTTACCTCTTCCACATCACAACTTTCCCCCTCGAGGTTCTGATATATCACGAGTCAGTATGAGAAATTAAATGAGAATTTGGGGGGAGTTTTGTAGATGCCTCAGACAATACACAAAGGCCAGTAAATGACATGGAAAAAATTGAGAAACTCAAAAATGCATAAAATGTATGTATAGTATTGTATAAAATCAGCATATTTTATCTTTTAAAACCATAGTATGCCCAAATTTTACAATAAGGCTCTGTAAACTCCCCACAAAAGAAAAAGACAGAATTCAGACTTCCCAGGTACGAAGGGAGGGTGAAAAAATGTTAGGTGGATTTTCCAGATCGCAGGGGCAATGCCTAAGCCCAGTGATGTGGGAGGGATGACCTTAGATGGTTAGTGACCAAATGACTGATTATACCACCTAGCTGCCTTAAGAGAATACCTACAGCTCCCTCAATGGAAGTAGAGGTCAGGGTGGGAGTAGCTTGATTGGGTTGGATTAGAATCTGCAGAGGAACTTTGGAAAATTGTTTTTATTTCTTCAGAAAAGTCAGTTCTGTCCAGATACCCAGCTAGTCCAGCCTCAGAAAAATACATGAAACCGTGGAGCTTTTCTGTCACATGGTTGTTATTACAAGGAATTCGACACGACAGTGTCATAAATGCTCTTTGTACAGTACAATCATCGCCTAACAAAAACCAAGGGGCCTGGATTGTTGCTATGGAGAGTGAGTCAGGACCACTTGGATGGAAGGGCAGCTCTTTGGAAACCAAAGCAAGAGGCAGCATCAGAGTCAGGGATGACTATGTGTCTGGGCTCAAAAAGCAGCAGAGCCCAGAATGTTTGAGCTTCAAAATCACCTGGTCCAATCCCTCGTGTTCCTGACCTACTTACAGGAAATGGAAAGAAAGGTGGTTTATTTCAGGATACACGCTAATGTTATAAATTGTTCTTGTGGTTCTGTTTACTTCATTCTGCATCAGTTCACATGTTCCTCCATGTCTCTTTGAAATTGTCTATTTCCTCATTTCTTACAGCATAATAGCAGCCTATCACATGCATGTGCCACAATTTATTCTGCTGCTCCTTAATTTAATGGGCATCCCCTTAGTTTCCATTTTCTCATTCCCGCAAAAAGTTGTTATAAATATCTTTGTACCTAAAGCATCTTTTCCTCTTTTTTCTCTTTCTTACTATAACATCAATATTATAAAAATGAATAATTTTGAGGGCTTTTATAAAAATGAAGAAGAATAAAATGGCAGAACTAGGAAAATAATTTAGACAATAACTAGGTAAAAAAAACAACAACTTTGAAAGCCATAAGAACTATAATAGATACATATTCCATAATTCCATCCAGATTCCATAATTCTTCCTTATGCTGGACTTATGTTGGCTTCTTTGTATTTTCTACCTAGCATTCTATTTTTTTTTCCTGTGTGTAGGTGGTAGGCGTGGGCATCAGAACTAATTAGGGCTGGGGAACACAGGACAAGCCAGTTTGGGTGAACTCCCAGCCAAGATTCCAATGGTTTCCTGGGAATGTAGTTAGAGTTCTGCAAGCTGGTGACTTTTGGCCTTTATTTTATCTTCTACAAGAGTACAAGATAAGCCTACTTTGGTACTACGTGACATCCCTTGAAGTATTAAAAGATCGTTTCACAATTTCTAATCCCTTTGCCCCAGCGCCACACACATAGAGTGACTAAGAGAGAGCAGGGCTAACAACTCTCCAAATGTAGGATATTAGCCTAGGAGGTGGGATGACACAAGGATCCAGGGACCCTGTAGCTAAGCTGTAGAATCAGGAAGACTTGGGTTCAAATCCTCGTCCAGTGTGTTGCCAGGCACCCCAATCCAGTGGGGAAGAGGGAAGCTTTCTTAAGCCTATATATAACAAGAATGCTGCTTCCTATAACATGTGTGACTAGTGGAGGAGTTAAGAAATATTTATGCTACAAAGTATAACCTCATTCCTGTTAAATCACAGCATCTTAACTGGGAGTCATTCAAACTGTCTTCCCTGCTTCTACTTTTCATTGAGGTCTGCTTCCTGCCTACATGTAATCTCACTTCTCAAAATATCAGCTCTTATGTCAAGCCTCTTTGCTACCTCTTTTTGAGTTCTAGAACCAATGACTAAAAGACTCGCCAGTAAATCAGGGGGCACAGCCTCTCCTCCCACTTTCATGTTCTCTTGCTTCTCCTCAATATTTCAAATCATCATTTACCTTTCATGGCAACCCAAGCTGTGGCCAGGCTGCCTAGAACCCTGGGCCATCAGCACAGGGATAGGCTTACAAACTGAAAGCTGGAGGGGACCTTAGAGGTAAGCTGTGGCCAGGCTGTCTAGAACCCTGGGTCATCAGCACAGGGATAGGTTCATTAATTGAAAGCTGGAGAAGACCTTTGAGGCAAGCTGTGGCCAGGATGCCTAGAACCCTGGGTCATCAGTTGTGGCCAGGGAAGAAGGAAAACCAAATCTCCATTCCGCTTCTTTTTTCTGGTCAACCTCCAAATACTTTGTACTCACTTGTCTCAGTTTGTCTGCAGAAATAATATAAAACAAGTCTACTTGGTGTTCTGTATCCCAGCCTCTCAGATAGTTCCACATATTTATCATATCTCTTGGTCTCCTGTCCTTGTCGCCTTGGGGCACACAATCAAACCAACTCTTTTGTTGTTGTCATTTTCCTTCATATTTGAAGAGGACCGTGACATCAGGAAGGAGAAATCATGACTTGCAAATGAATTGAATTTAAATGAGAGAAGATTGTGCAAAGTCATGAGCCTCACTCTCTCTTCCAGAGCCATCTGGGTCCAGTGGCAAGACATAGATCAATTCCTTCAGGTACTTCTCCTAGGAGTACCTATGAGCTGTTCTTCCATGCCACAATTTTTCCTTAGATCTTTAGCTGCAACTTACTCCTTCCTTCTCATTTTCTTAATATTGAGAATATCAAGATTAATTCAAATCCTCCATGGGCAGCCACCCGTCCCGGAGTCAGAAAGACCTGAGTTCCAATCCATCCCCAGATACTTACTAGCTGCATGACCCTGGGCAAGTCGATCAATTGATAAACATTTATTAAGTGCCTATTATGCGACAGGCATCATCACTTAACCGCTGTTTGCTTCGGTTCCATCAACTGTTAAATTGGGATCATAACAGCACCCACCTCCATCAGTTGTTGTGAGGACCAAACGAGGTGATATTTGTAAAGTGCTTAGCACAGGGCCTACATGGCGGCCCTTAATAAATGCTTATTTCTTTCCTTCTTTCCTTCCTTCCTTTTTTCCTTCTTTCCTTCCTTCCTCCAGTCTCTTTTCTGTCTCCCTGCATGAGCAGAAGGAGTGGGCCCCACACAGGACTGAGGGCCATTCTGTATTTTTCTTTGTTTCCCACGTTGCAACGGCCAAAGAATTTACCAAGCAGCCACAATATCCATGGTAAGATTCCCTGTATCTAGCAGATCTAGATTTGTTTTGTTTCTGTGAGACTGGGTTTCCCAATATCACCCCAAATGATAAGCAGCCATTCATATGCCTGACTCCACAGCTGACTGGCATGCTCAGTTTCAAACTGGCCCACTTTGCCCTTCTAAACAATCTGTTCAGCCCCCTCCTGCTCCCAGAGGCTCGCTATATTGGTAGTGGACTGAGTGTGGATATCTAATCAGCTTTTGGCCTGCTACATCTCAGAATTCCTTAGCTGGAAATCTACCAGACTGTGCCTCCCCAGGAGCATGGCATGGGCCACCACCTGGGCTCCAGAAAGCATGATCTTTTGTTGGGATCACATTCAAAGTCTTTCTGCATGATAGATCCTGTCAGATCTTGTGCCTTCGAGACCTCTGTCACCTTTGTGCCAGTGTGAGGCATGTGACTAAGGTTGCTGTGCTGAGTCTCTCTGTCCTTAGCTAGAATAATCCTCAGGAAGTAGACTGGTTCTGTTATGGCCCTTTAAGTTTCTTTTCTCCAAATTAAACATTACCATTTCCACAAGAATCACAGAATATTAGCCTTGGAAAGAACTTAGACATCATTTCGAACAATTGCCCGCATTTCAAAAATAAGACAACTGAAGCTCCATAAGAAAAGGTTAGAGACTCATAAGGTTACAGATTCAGAGCTGGAAGGGCAGTCAATACAGCCAACAATAGTTACACCTTGATTCAAAATGTGCAGATAAGTGCACAAATAGTCACACACAGGGAGCATGGTATTAAATCCCTAAATCCCCAATGCTTTCATTCAGACTAATGTGTCAGTAATAAAGGAAGGCATTTAACCAAAAGGAGGCCCTGGAGCTTGAACATCTGTGTTAAGATGTTGGCTCTTTCATTAGCTGGCTGTGCAACTTGAATGAGCCTCTTAATTCTGCCAGCCTTGGTGACCTCATCTGTAATAAAAAAAAAAATTTAATTTTTTTAAAAAAGGAAGGTGAAGGGATTGGAAGTTCTCTGTGCCGGCTTTAATAGTCTATGATGCTTTGTATTTTTTTCAATCTTTCCAAGTTCTGAAATTAAATGTGTGGTGCAGTGGAGTACCGGAACTAGAGCCAGAGGACCTCAGTTCCAACCAATGTTCTTCGACTTATTACCTTGTGTGACCTTGCAAAAAGCACACAAAGCCTTTGGGTCTCAGTTTCCTCATTTGGAAAATGAGAAGGCCCTTCTAGGTGGCTGCTGAGGTCCCTTCCAGCCCTGACTCTTGTCATCCTATGATCTAATTCCATAATCTGGATGAACTCTTACTTCCTGCCAATGCCTGCTTTTTGATAACTTGCTTCTTTCAAGATGTTTTCAGTCATTTACACCTTGGGGTACAGGATGAGGATAGGTTTTGAGAACCAGAAAGGAGGAAGGAGCCTGAGGGCACTTAAAAAAACAGAGCTAAGGGGAGAAGAGGCGTCTGGTGGAGAAGTCTATATATGCAAAAGATGAATAGTCTACTTACAATTTCCTAGATTCAGTGCTGACCTTAAAATATTGTTTCATTATGTTCCCTGACTTCTTTTAAGATGAATAAATGGAATGCAAAGAGGTTATTCACAATGTACCATGGTTAGCATGCATGTTATTGTTGACTCATTTCCAGCTCTTTATGATCTTATTTGGGGTTTTCTTGGCAAAGATACTGAAGTAGTTTGCCATTTCCTTCTCCAGCTCATTTTACAGATGAGGAAACTGAGGCAAACAGGGTTAAGTGACTTGCCCAGGGTCACACAACTAGTAAGTATCTGAAGCCAGATTTGATCTCAGATCTTCCTGACTCCAGGCCTGGCATGCTATCCACTGTACCACCTAACTGCCCTGTGGTTAGCATGCTTAGGAGTCGCATAAATTAGACACAGGCCTTATCTCCCTAAATACATACAGTCACTACTATGTTCTCCTCTGGTTAACTGTTCCTCCATATGTTTATATCTCACTAAATGACCAAGAAGAAAGCAAAATGATTTAAGAAGAAGTTAGAAAATTGATTTCAAGTTCCAGTCACAAAGAAGGAAAAGTAAATAGGCCTGCAGAAAAATACCTGATGGGCAAGCCAGTTTGGCCCTGGTGGGAGGCAAGGTAGGGGGTCATCCACACAGCCAGGATGGAGCAGGGGTGGGGTGGGGTGGGGAGTGGAATCTGAGAGTATTTTTAAAATACAATACTAAGATACTATTATTATATCATTATAGTATAATACTATATTATATTATAGTATATTTACTATATTTTATTATCTTTATTATAACAGTATTATATTGCTTATATTTTATTAAATTTATCATAATATAATGTTTTATTATATTTCTTATGCTATATTATATTTAATTGTATTTATTATGCTATACTATATACTATACTATACTGTGTTTTGTTATATTTATTATAGTGTAATATCTATGAAGCTTCATAGTTAACAAAGTTATTTGATATACATCATTTCATTTGACATTCACAACAACCCTGTGGGTCAGTAGAGCAGATGCTGGTATTTTGATTTGACAGATGAGGAAAGTAGGTCTTAAGAGAGTTAAGCCGTTTCCTCAAGGTCATGTTGTTAGCGACAGAAGGAAGACTTGAACCCAGAGCATTTGAGTCCTACTCCAGTATTTTGCCTATTATGCCACCCACCACTAGGTGCTAGAAAGGACACATCCCAGGAGAAGAAGACAAAACACATAAAGCAGGTAAAAAGGTGAAAGGGTCACCAAGAGGTGGGGATGGAAAGCCCCTAAGCAAATTTCAACTATCCCTCAATTTTACTGAAGGAAGGTAATTTTAAAAACTAAATAGACTCACCTACTTAATTCTTTGAGCTCTTTAAAGGTGAGTACTCTATGAAGAGATGAGAGGAGAAGTAAAGATTCTCATATGCTTAGCCACTCACCTCTCCTTGCCATGCCCCATAAGGGATTATTGTCCCCTTAATGGAAACAGCATCTATTTCTCCACCATCTAATCCATTTCTACCTCCAAAGCTCCTTACCTGTGCTTCTGCATTCTTTTACTTTGTCCCTGCTTGTGAACAGGAGGCTGCAGTCAAGGATTTTCCCTTCAGCTCAGGGGTTCAGCTCTTGTGGCAGTAGATTTATAGGCTCTTACTTCATCCCCACCCCCCACCCCCACCCCCCGTACAACACACACACACACACAGAGGCACACACATACACACACTCCTCCTGTTTCCCAATCAGGTTTGTGTCAGCTCCAAAACTGACTGTGCTGACACACCTTTTTTTCCTCCTCCCCAAAGGAGCACCTCTCCAGGGCACCAGCCCTACTGGATGTCTCTGCTCTGTGGCCTCCCAGATGGGGAAGTGACCAGCAACTTCTGCTTCAGTTTCCCGTTTGTGTGGTGTGTGGGGGGGGGGGGGGGGGGGGGGGGGGGGGGGGGGGGGGGGGGGGGGGGGGGGGGGAATGTGTGTAATGAGCTACACATTGTGTACTTCCAGCTGATAGAGGTGGTATTTCAGTAAAGCCTGGATTATTACAATGGATGGGGTGTTTAGTCATCCAAGCACTACTTCTCCAAGGGGATGGATCATTCAACCAGAAAGTTGTGATGGGTTTGTTTTGCTTAGGGACTACTAGTAACAGGCTGTTTACTCTGTGTTTAGGAATTTTTGAGTTTTAATAGTATTTCTTTCATTGAGCTTTCTGGAGCTAGCCCCAAAACTGAGTTTTAGATTAGAGGCCCCAGGCCATGTCTATCTGAACAAGGCAATTAACTCCAGAATCTGTACCCTGTTGCGTGATCTGAATGAGGTTCTTCCCCTCAACTCCCTTTGTTCCTTATTTTCTCCAGGCCACTAGAAAGTGTCTAAGATAAGGAAGGGTATTATACTGAGATAATAAATGGGGAGAGTTGGTGGCCCACACTGACCAACAATAATAATGTTAACTTACTTTTACATCATAACTTTCCTCACAATGACCATGTGAGTTAAGTAGTATATTTTCTACTTTACAGATTGGGAAACCAAGGCTCTGAGAGGGTAAAGTGACTTTCTTGAGTCATAAAACTAGGAAGAGTCAGAGCTGGGATTAGGACTGGAGTCTTCTTGTTCCCAGTCCCTTAATTTTTTCCATTTTGCCCCTAATAGCTAATATTCTAAAGCCCTTGAATGTTTGCAAAGCACTTAATATATATTGTGTCATTCAAGCCTCACAAAAAGCATTGATTAATTCAGACCAGCACAGAAATAAACCGAGCAGCCATATAAATGGGAACAACTACAAAACAATCCAGCCTGAATGCTGCTAAATTATGGACTACCCTTGGCCTTAGCACAGCAGTGTGAGAAGCACCATAGTATAGGGGAAGCACACTCGCTTTTGAGTCAGACCCTAAGTTCAAATCTCACTTTCTCCACTTACTGTATGTGTGACCTTGGACCAAACACTTAAGGATCTTAGTTTTCCTTTCTGTAAAATGGGAGAGGAGGAGAGTTGGACTAGAGAGTGTAGGCAGCTCAGTGGCACCATGGTGGGGAGATAGGACTGGAAATCAGGAAGATTCGAGTTCCGATATGGCCTCAGAGACTTACTAGCTTTGTAACAAATGGTGGGATGTATTTATTGAGCATATGTTATTTGCAAAAGGAGAGAGGGAAGGGGCTTAAAGGACTCAGTTAATTCTTGCAAATTTAATGAAACCAAACAGGTCTACTTGAATACAACTTTCCTTCCCTTTGCCTCAGTTTCCTTATCTGTAAAATGAAAGATTTTGACCAGGCAT
The DNA here is from genome assembly GCA_028646595.1 of Phalanger gymnotis. Classification (NCBI taxonomy): domain Eukaryota; kingdom Metazoa; phylum Chordata; class Mammalia; order Diprotodontia; family Phalangeridae; genus Phalanger; species Phalanger gymnotis. The sequence continues at coordinate 154,778,738 of CM053626.1, read as the reverse complement.
GGAAAACTTAGCAGTACGTAGTGGCCAAAATTTAAATAGGCTGAATTTGTTTGGGCCACATATAAGCTAGCTTAGAGACAGACTGACAATGATTGGTTGCCATGGGTTATGGGACAAACAGCAGAGAACGTTCCAAGTGACAACCCTACATTTTTCCAGGGTCGCCTGAAATCCTTTGGCAGGCTGCAAGTGGCCCACGGGCCACATGTTAGGCAAGCCAGGATTAGACTCAAAGAGCTCAAGGTTCTGTTCCAGCAACAAAACTATGACGCCAGGGCCCTACGAATTCCACATCCTGAAGGAAATAGAGAATCCAACTGTGCCTCATTCCTTTGCCAACCAGAGAAGACAGTAATCTCTAGGTTTTGGTCCAACCAAATAAGAGATGGCACAATGAGAAGAGGCATAGAACTATATCGAATGTTGAAGAGGAAATCACCTTTGACATCATCTAGACCAACCTCCTTATTCTAAAGACGAGGGAACCGAAGTACTGTTATTTAAGCGGTCAACAAGTACTTGTTAAGTAAGGTCTATGGGCTATGTGCTGGGGATTTAAAGAGAAGCAGACACAGTCTCCATCCTCTGGAGATTCTAATGAGGAAGACAACACTCAAACAACTATTCACCATACAAGATATATGTGTATACACACACACACACACACACACACACACACACAGAATAAATTGGAAATATCTTAAATAATTAAGGAAAGGTTTTGGGCAGAAGATGGGATTTTAGCTCAGATTAGAAGGCAGCCAGGGAAGACAGGGGTGAGGAGGGATACTATTCCAAGCATAGACAGTCAGTGAGAATGCAGAGTCAGGAGATGGAGGGTCTTATTCGAGGAATAGCCAGGTGTCCAGAGTCACTGGATTATAGAACATGTGGAAAGTAGCAGAGTGTTAGAAGACTGGAAATGTAGGAAGGGACTGTGTTATGAAGATTTCAAAGGATTTTGTATTTGATTCTAGAGGTAAGAGAGAGTCAATGGAGTTTCTTGAACTGGGTAGTGGGGTTGGGAATGGTTTGATAAAACTTGTACCTTGGGAACTTCAGTTTGACGGCTTGGTGAAGGATGGTCTGGAGCTGGGAGAAATTTGAGGAAGGGAGACCAATGAGAAGGCTATTGCAACATAAAAGAGCCAACCTAATAGTTCATTTAATTGGCTTGATAATTTATAATTCTGCATCAAAATAGCATTTGTTGAGCCACACAAAATGATTATAGTTTTAGTTTCCAGGGCTAGTTGTTGAATATGGTAAATCTGTGTGTGTGTGTCTGTCGGTCTTTCTGTCTATATCTTTATCTCTGTCTCTCTCTCTCTCCCTTCCCTCAAAACAAAATACCCATTTTATTTATGCATATATATTTATATGTCCTATTATATATATTGTGTATATATATTGAAAGTTCTAATTGGCAGAGAGCATGTCCTCTATCTGTAAGCACTTACTAGACTTGTATTTAAGGAATGAAGGAAGAAAGGAAAGTTCAGGTGAGGAATAAAGCACAGAGTCTTTGGATCTAGCTGGGTATATTATGTCAGTGTGAATTCATTCCAGCCAGAAAATCTCTCCTAGAGCCATCAGCCCAACCCAAGAGAGAGAACTCCAGAAGAATCAACCATGCTCTCTGAAGTTAACACGAACACATCTTTCTTAGTCTATCTGTTCCACCATGTTTGTAGATCACTCCATCAAGTACTTAAGCCATGTTTTGATCAACAAGCAATGTCCCTTTGCAGAGGCACAACTGTAAATCTTGTAATCTACAAAAAGGCTCTGTATAACTCTTTCTATGGATAAAGTACAGTCACAAGGGAATAGCTTATTTGGTCTTTTTAGGAAGTAGAGTTTCAGAATCAAGTGACCCAGAAGTCAGTCTCTCAAACATTGCTCCTGGCATAAAATCTAAGAAGAAAAGTTAAATTTTTTTTTTAATCCTTCAAATAGTTGCCCTGCCTCTTCTGACTCCAGGCTCTGCATGTAGGACACTCTTAAGATCTCATTTCACTATTATACAAAGCAACTAGGCGGGATTTCCCTTCCATCCACCCCCAATGATGTGATGGGAAAGGGATGACCTACAAAGTAGAAAAGCATTGTTGAAGTTTCTCTGATGTTTCAGGAGAAAACTATTTAGGATGCCTACTATGAGGACTGGAAAGATGACACCTCATTTTTCAAGCTTGGAGGATTCTAAAGAGACCTTATAGATTCAAGGATCAGCAACCAATGAAAAAAAGTAAGCAAAAGTTCCTGCCCCCTTTCCTTTCATTGTGTAGCAAAAGGTTGAAGGAAGGTGATCCTGGCTGATTTCATGCTCAAGTTTGAGATAGGAGAAGTGGGGAAGGAATAGATGAAATCATTAGTGACTTAAAATACAGTACAGACATAACTAAGAATTACTCCATCTAGGGAAAAATAGTAGGAAGGAAGGGCTCTGCAGAGGCCAGTCTAACTGTGTGGGCAGTTAAATTAGGATGGGGCAACCTATCCCCAAGAGAATCTGACCATGGAGAAAGGTGTCATGGTAATAAGGCCTTAGGACTGATAGTCTAAGGCTGAGTGAGGCAATGAGGTCTCTCTATGTGGCATAGTCTAGCAACCGCAAGAAATAGAGACTTGGTCTTCAAACCATCAGGGAGGAAATGTACCTCCTTTATGTCAGCACTCTAGGAGCTCTGACTCTATCTTAGTTATGTCTCTGAAATATGGTCATATCTAGCTCCAAAAGACTCATGATGGAAAAGACTATCCACATCCAGAGAAGGAATTATGGAGTCTGAATGCAGATTGAGGCGAACTATTTGCTTTCTTTTATTTTCTTCTTTTTTGATTTTGTTTCTTCTTTCTCATGGTTCACTCCATTGGACATAATTCTTCTTTACAGCTTGACCATTGTGTAAATAAGCTTAATGTGAAGGTATATATAGATCCTCTATCAGATTGCATGCCATCTGTGCAGGGGAGAGGGAAGGAGAAGGAGGGGAAGAAAATTTCGAACTCAAAAACTTGTGGAACTGAGTGTTGTAAACTAAGAATTAAAAAAAATTCAAAAAAAAAAGAAATATGGTCATTACTATGGTATGGAATTACTACACATATGGTGTCATTACTATGGTGTGGTATTACTACACATTACTACACATATGAGACCACAGAAGAAAGGAACAGCTTAGCACAAAAAGGAAAAAAAAGAGGCAGCATAATATGAGGAAAGAGCAGTGAAATGAAAATAAAAAAAAAGACATGGGTTCTGGTTTTGCTTCTGCCACTTTCTATCTGTGTCACTATGGAAAAGTCCCTATGCTTCTCTGAGGAAGAAGTAGACTGAATCTGGGGAAAACAACTCTCAAGAAGAATCAAACAAACAGAGGGGACTTGTGTAAATAGAAACCTTTGTACTTGCAAAAATATCAGGATGAGCCTTGCTGGATTTCTGTCTTGGAGGAGGTCTCCACTATCATCTGTAAAAAAAAAAGGTTTTTAAAAGTGTTAACAATAGTAGCTCCCTCACAAGGTGGTAGTGAAGGTCGAAAGAAACAGTGTTCGTAAAGCACTTTGCAAACATTAAAGTTTTAGATAAGTGGCAGTTATTATTACCAGACACAGTCTTGATATTTTTTTTCTTTTTTTCTTTTCTTCTTTTTTTTCAGTCTTGATTTTTGAAGATATGTTATGTCACTAGAACTCCTTTAAGAAGTTTTATCAATATTGCAAAAATGTGCATAGAGATTCATTCATACCAAGATACTCAGACTTGTACTTAGTTTATAAAGTTTCCAGATTCATTTGGGTAAGAAAGAAAAGAAGACCCAAAATCAGAAAGAAGAGGAGGATGGGGGATTTAGAGCTTAGAGATACCTTCATATTCATCTAATCCAATCTTTTCATTTTTTTAGATAAGGAAACTAAAATCAAGAAAAAGTAAATGACTTGCCCAAAGTCACCGAGATTATGATTCAAACCCAGTTTTCTGACTCCTAATTCAATGTTCTTTCCAGAACAGTAGGTTTGCCAACCTGCTGAAGAGTCTTTGGCTTCTGTCGAATGTACAAAGGAATCCTGCTTAAGGCAACTTTGGGTCAGATCTCATGCCAATTGGACATTGGCATGAGCGTTTGAGCGTTTGAGGGAGCGTTTGAGAGCAGCAATGTGGTATAGGGGATAGAGAACTACTTGTGAAACTAGGAAGATCTAGGTTCAAGTCCTCAAGCTTGACCCTGAACAAGTCATTTAAGCGCAATATTCTAAGACTATAAATGTCCAGAAGGTGCTGGCTGATACCCATAATGGGAGTTTTCTCAACTAGGGATTTAGAAATCACAGGTCCAGGCCCTATCCATTTTATTCTATCTGTACTCTCTATTTTATCTGTATAAATATTTTACTCCTAAGGGAAGGTTTAGTCATGTATCATCAGTGGAATAAGCCAGTTATCCAAACAAGTTATAGTAACAAATGTCCATGATGTTTTAAGTGTTCTTCAAACAAACCTGAGAGGTAGATAATAGATATATTATTATTCCTGTTTAAGAGATGAAGAAATTGACCCTCAAAGAGGTTAAATGATGTGTCCCATATCATCAATGTCAGAATCAGGATCTGAACTCAGGCCTTCAGACTCTAAGTCTTAATGTTTCAGTTCTTCCTACATGAGGCTGAAAGATGTTCTCTAGGCACCTTCCACTTTTATCAGTGATACAATATATCAAAATGAACCTCTTTTATGAAACTAAACAAGCTATAGAAATGATAGAAATAGTAGAAAAGGCAAATGTCAGAAAATAGGGGGTCGGGGTTAGTATTGTGGAGGAAGTAGACTGAGTTTGGGGAAAACATCTCTCAAGAAAAGCAACCTTAGAGGTTAAAGAAACAAAGGGGACTTGTGTAAATAGAGACCTTTTGACTGACAAAGACGGGATGAGCTTTACTGGATTTCTATCTTGAAGGAGGCCTCCACTATCCTAGAAATCTGCCCCACCAGGATATTCTGATAAGATAAACTACTGGGAAAAGGTCCCCACTAGATGAAAACTAATCTCTGAGAATTCATGAGACCTCAAGGTTAAGATTCCAACCTCCAGGTTAACATACTCTTCCCCCAAATAACCTGACAGTCTGTCCATAATATTCAATCTCCCAATTAGAGAAAGCAAATGATAGTCTCCTTTGATTAAGAAATGTTACCTAATTGTGTGTGAAACCAGGACCAAGATGGGAGAAATTGGAATTAAAGAGGGTCTTGGGACCTCTGAGTTGAGGAATTCCTTAAGTAGTCAATCAGCCTATAGCTTTGTCTATAGGATGTAACATATTTACTACTACCACTACCACCACCACCACCACCATCTTGTGTAACACTAATACTAATACAATTTTTGGAAGCTAAGTAATATGGGTAGCATGTGGGGCTTGGAGTTAGGAAGAACTGAATTCAAATCCAGCTTCAGACACTAACTAGCTGTGTGACCTTGGGCAAGTCACTTAACATCTATTCGCCTCATTTCCCCAAATATAAACTGGGGATAGTAACAGCACCTACTTGCCCTTTTTTTCCTGAGGCTTTCAGACTTTAAATCTAACACTCAGTGCTCACTGCTATATATTGAAACGATTCTCTTTTATGAAACTAAAGTATCTAGAACTGTGAGGAAAAAATGAGATCTTATTTGTAAAGAGCTTAGCACATTTCTTAGCACACAACAAGCACTATATAAATGCTGTCTAGTATTATCATTATCGATTACCAGGGCTAGTTAGCTCTCAGGGCAATTGTAAAACAGGTCAGGTTTGTCCTTAGTTCTCTCACTTCCGGGAAACTCCTATTTACTGCTGTATTTAGGCTGTCCATACTCCAAAATTAAGTTTTATTCCTCCTTTTGTTGTGTTCAGTTGTGTCCAACTCCTCATGACCCCATTTGGGATTTTCTTGGCAATGACACTGGAGTGGTTTGCCATTTCCTTCTCTAGCTCATTTTACAGATGAGGAAACTGAGGCAAACAGGGTTAAGCGACTTGCCCAGGGACTGATCTTTAATAACTCATGAGACCCCAAGGTTAAAACATTCCAACACCCACGTTAACATATTCTCCCCCAAATCCCCTGACACTCTGTCCCTAATATTCAATCTCCCAATTAAGGAAAAACGATAGGAAGGATTTGAGGCCAGATTTGAACTCAGGCTTTCCTTACTTCATGTTTGGCTCTCTATCCACTGCCTCACCCAGCTGTCCCTTTATTCCTCCTAGAATCTCCATTAATTAAAACCTTGTTTCCTTGCTCTTGTTAGGAGGAGCACAGGCTGAGTAACCTAATTTATATTAACTCAAGAATGACAAATGACTAATAGTGAGGACAGCATGACTAGCACATAAAGGATTGACTCTGGGGTCAGAAAGACCCGACAAGCCCTGCCTGCCACGTATTTGCTGTGTGACCATGAGCACAGTCACTTAACCTCTTGTTGTACTCAGGCAGTCCTTCAACAAGCCCTGCCTGCCACATACTTGCTGTGTGACCATGAGCAAAATCACTCAATCTCTCGTTGCACTCAGGCAGCCCTTCAAGATTGTAAATTATAGCTGAGTAGCCCATCTACATAAAGAATTTCCTTACTGGAAGTTGCTCCAGAATTTCTGTTTTCTTCATATTAAATTACACCTCACGTACCTTGACAGCAAACTGTCAAGAAAAGGTATAGAATTATGAAAACCTTTAGAATTGGAAGAAATTTCTGTGTTGATCTAGTCCAGAGGGTATCTGGAAAAAATCTGCTCTACAACGTAACCCACAAGTAGTCATGCCATTTTTGCTTGACAACCATGAATGAAAGGGAAACTCCTTCCTGAAGCAGCCCACTTCACTTCTAAATAGCTCTCATTGCTAGAATTTTCTTCCTTATATTCAAGCTTAAATTTGTCTCTATACCTTCTACCTCCTGTTTCTAGTTCTGCCTTCTTTGGGTCAAATGGAACAAGTTTAATCCATATTCCTTGAGAAAACCCTTCAAATACTTAAAAGTAGTTATCATGGACCTACCTAAGTGTTGCCTTCACTAGATTAAGCATTCTCAGTTCATAGGGGCCTAAATTTAGAAGCTCTCCAGTCTGACCCTCTCATGTAACATAAAATCCACAGCCTACGGCAAGCCCTATGCCTCTGCCAAGGATTCTGGGCTTATGGACCAGGTCCAATCCTGGGGACCTGATCCCAAGAGTTGTTTTCTCTGTATGGCTCTTTGTTTCCATCTTGGAATTGTTCCAGCAGTATATTTAGTGCAGAACTTGTGTTGAATGTGGAATCCACAGATCCCCTACAAGCATCCAAGATGTCAAATACATGTTAGGAACAGGACACATTATTTCACTCCAAAGAAACTGCAAAAGTAAAAGGGAGCTCCTCCCCACCAAACACACACAAACACAGAAAATATATAAAGCACTCAGCCTATCAGCTCCCCTGGGAAGGGAAATAAACCTCATCAATAGCAACCCTACAATAATCTAGTGAGTTAATCCTTTCCCAAAAGTGTGGCAGTAGATGTTTAATAACCAGCTCTCTGGAGGAAAACTGTATACTAGACATACCCTTAAGTTTAATTTGTATTATTTTTCCATCACTTTCTTAAATCTAGACAATCAAAACAACAACAACAACAAATCTAGCCCTGCTTTGTTGCATTTGCCAATTTCTGAAGTGTAAATGCTCACACTGAAATTTTAACAATCAGCTCTCAAATCTCTTTTCTACAATCTAATACAGTACCTTCTTCCACCCTTCAAAACTCATTGTACCACCTTGTGGTTTAGATTCCTCCACAAAGGAATAATTCATAAGGGGCTCCTTAACAAGCAATCTCCTCATAGACCTGCATTTACTGAGTAAGCAATGGGTTTAGCTTTCCAAGTAGCATTCTGTGAAGGAAATATGCAACCTGCTAGCTTTCTCCAAGCAGTATATAGCATCAGGACATCCCTTTCATTCTCCAGTAGGTCCAATTCCTAAACTGTCCAATTTGGCAACTCTTGAATTTGGGATTACCCATGAGGCAGCCTCGAAAGCTGATACTACCCAAGGAATTCCCTTTCTTCTCCTCATTGGCTTTTTGGACCTTCTTTTGCCATTTGCATTAGTTTTTTTGGGTCTCCTTTAGCAAGCCATTGACTTGTTTTTCGTGATTTTCTTGCATCACTCTCATTTCTTTTCCCAATTTTTCCTCTGCTTCTCTTACTTGATTTTAAAAATCTTTTCTGAGCTCTCTCATGGCCTGCAACCAATTCATATTTTTCTTGGAGGCTTTCGATGTAGGATATTTGATTTTGTTGCCTTCTTCTGGCTGTATGTTTTGATCTTCTTTGTCACCAAAGAAAGATTCTATAGTCTGAGTTTTTTACGCTGTCTGCTCAATTTCCCAGCCAATTACTTGACTTTTGAGCTCTTTGTCTAGGTATGACTCTGCTTGCAGAGTGGAGAATGCTCTGTCTCAAGCTTCAGGGGTTTTGCCCTGTTCTTTTCAGAACTACTTCTAGGCACCTGTAAATTTTCAGTTCTTCTTAGGTGGTGTGATCCAAGGAGAGATGTTTACTCCTATCCTGCTCTGTTAGTGACCTCAAGCACTCTTTTCTGCCTTAGAACTGTGAGGAAGACTCTCTCTCCACAGCTGCCACAAGCTCTGCCACGCCAGCACTCCTCCTCCCCCCAGGACTGACACCCAGAATTGCGACCCAGATCCAAGCAGGGAAAAGCAAGAGAATCCTGCCTCAGCACCAGCAAAGAGATCCCTGCAATCCTCTTCTGATCAGCTGCTTGATTCCCCCCACTGTCTGTGGGCCTGGAGCTCCTGCAGCAGCTGCTGCCATCTCCACCGCCCCAGGGCTAGGGCCCGACATCACTCTTCTCTCACCCAGGTCCAATAGAGTTTTCCCAGTGACCTGTTAAGTTATCTTTGGTGTTTGTGGGTTGAGAAGTCTGGAAACCACCACGGCTGCCAGTGATTCAGTGCCCTGAGGCCTACTCCAGCCCTGTCAGTGCTGGCATAGACCATCCAGGGTGGGTCATGCTATGTTGTGCTCCACTGCCAGCATGTGCAATAGACTCTTCTCTTGGACCTTCCAGGCTGTCTCAGGTTGGAGATTTGATGCGCTCTGTCATTTTGTGGGTTCTGTAGCTCTAGAATTTGTTTAGAGTGATTTTTTACAGGTATTTGGAGGGGTTTGGGGGAGGGCTGTCCCCCTGTCCCCATGTTCCACCCCCCCCCACACTTCACTATTAAACTCTAATGGCTTCCTATTATATCAAGTATCAGATATATAATCTTCCAATGGCTTTTAAAGCTCTTTATAACCTGGCCACTTCCTATATGTCTAATCTTTTTACATTTTACTCCCCTCCTTATACCTTAAAACCTAGTTAGTCTAGAATCCTTGCTATTCCTTGAACAAGACACTCCATCTCCTAAATGGGTGCATTTTCACTGACTGTCCATGTTTGACATACCTTCCCCCCTCACCTCTGCCTCTTGGCTTCCTTCAAATCTCAGCTATATGCTGTCTCCCCCTCCCCTCCATTAGATTGTGAGTTCCACGAGAACAGAGACTATTTTTACCCTTTAGTTCATGGAACTTAGGAAGCACTTGATAAATATTCATTGATTTGACTTCCTTTTTGTCTTATCAAGGAAGAAGGTAGGTAGAGTCAGGAAGACTCCTCTTCCTCAGTCCAAATCTGGCCTCAGATACTTACTAGCTGTGTCACCCTAGGCAAGTGACTTTGCCTTATTTGCCTCAGTTCCTCATCTGTAAAATGAGCAGGAGAAAGAAATGGTGAACCACTCCAGTATCTTTGCCAAGAAAGTCCCAAATAGGACCATGAAGAGTCACCATGAATGAACAACTGTCTTGTCAAAGCCAAAGAGAGAGAGATAGTAAATCTTCTTTTATATGTTACTAGAAACCATCTGGAGAGTTTTATGGAAAATGATGGTAGGGAACCATAGGTTTTTAGGGGTGCTAGAGACCCCAAAATACCAACAGGCCAGGTCCTGCTGAAAGAATTCTACCCAAGCCTTCTCAGCCAAGGAAAAAGACAAAGTTTATTAAGGATTTGCCATAATGGGCTGTCTTAAGAAATCCCACCCTTTGTGACGCCTGTTTTCACAAGTGGGCCAGATTCAATCTAGATAGTTTAGACAGGCTAGATTGAATCTGAGCACCTTCATGGAGGCAAGACAGAGATTATATAAAGAAAGATTGTGGGAGGGATTGAGGGGTGGTCTGGGGTAACTAGAGGAGGGGTTTAGGGAGGGTCTTGAGGAGGAGTCTAAGGAGGAGCTTGATGGGACTGCATTGAGGTCAGACTGTAGGGTGAGAAATAGCTGAAGGCTACCTGGAGATGACAGACAGCAAGAGAGCTAGGGTAACTGGGCTAGGGTATAGATATTTTGACCAGGATTAAGGATGGGAAGCAGCTGGACAATAGAGGGCTAGGCTAGGTAGAGATTTGGGCCTAATGATAATGTAAGGCTTTTGGCCTTAGGGGAAGGCCAGATCTAGTTGGAAAATTCAAGGAGAGTTCAAGGGGGCTCCCAAAGACTGTACTCCAGATTCAAGGGGGTTCGCAGAGACTATACCCTCATCATTCCCCCCTCAAACAAATAGGACCCAAATTCTTTTGGGGGCCAAGGGGATTCCCACAGTCTAAACCCCATCACATCCACCTGAATTCTTAGTCAGCTCATCATCTGGAGTTCTCCATGCCAATCACTAGCAGATGCTAATGGACATGCCTATACTCCATGAGGATGTGCCCCCCCAGATAGCTCCAAACAAAAGCTTATGCCTCTATAAGAAAGTGGGGGTGGTGGGGGAGAAATAAGCATTTACATAGTGCCTACTAGGTGCCAAGTAATTTTATAAGTATTATTTATTGGATCCTCACAATATCCCCATTTTTGTTGGTGCTACTTAGTCATTTTTCAGTCGTGTCCAACTTTATAACTCCATTTTGGTTTATTTTGCTTTTTTTGGCAAAGATACTGGAATGGTTTGCCATTTCCTTCTCCAACTCATTTTACAGGTGGGGAAACTGAGGCAAACAAGGTTAAGTGACTTGCCCAGGGTCACATAGCTAGTAAATGTCTGAGGCTGGATTTGAACCTAGATCTTCCTCACTTCAGACCCAGTGCTCTATCCACTTCCTCACTAAAAAACTTTATCCTCTTATTGACCTGTTGGAAGAATTCATCAAATTGATCCATCCACCCCCTCTACCTCCACCCCTTTACATTTAGATGAGGAAACAGACCAAAAAAAATTAAGCAACTCGCCAAAGAGCTCACAGTGAGTAGAATAGCTAGCATTTGAACACAGCCTCTAATTCCCCATCCAGCCCTCGGCCTCTTTCTTCTGTCTGTCCTCACATGTATGAGCTCAAGGCCCTTCATAATCCTGAGCTTTCTTTTCTTCCATTTCACACTGGGGGCTCTCCACTAAAAGCCTTTACATTTTAGGATGATACTTTCAGAGCCTGAAGAAACTTTTGAAGTCCTAGATTTAGAACTCAAAAGAAGCCCAGAAGCCATCTAGTCCAACCCCTTTATTTTACAGATAAAAAAATTTTACAGACAAAGAAACTTGGACCTATGGAGTGACTTAGCTATCATCACTCAAGTAGCAAGTGGGAAAATCAAAATTTGAGCTCACATCCTTTGACTGAAGGCAACCGGGTGGCTCAGTGAATAGAGTGGTAGGCCTGGAGTCAGGAAGACTCAACTTCCTGTTGTCCTCAGACACTTAGTAGTTTTGTGTTCCTAGACAAGTCACTGAACCCTGTTTGCTTCAGTTTCCTCACTTATAAAATGAGTTGGACAAGGAAACAGCAAACTACTCCAGCATCTTTGCCAAGAAAACCCCAAATGGGGTCATGGAGTATTGGACGTGACTGAACAGCAGCCTCTGGGTTGAAATTTTTTAATAATTGCAAAATCGAGTTTCAAAGCCAGATGTAAGACTTTACTTTTAAGCATTTTGATTTCATCTTATTACATTCAGCCCAAAAGTCTATCCTGCCAAGATCTTTTTGAATTCTGAATCCTTCATCCAGGGTTATCTCTTCCTCTGAGCTTTATATTCTGCAATTGTGGTGTGCATGCAATCTGACCTTTATCCAAGTCACTGATAAAGATGATAAGCCTCTGAACCATACCTATCCAGACTGACATTGGTGAAGTTTGCCAAAATGAAGACATTAGGGAACCATAGGTTTTTAGGGGTGCTCGAGACCCAAAAATACCAACGCACCAAGTCCTGCAGAATGAATTCGACTCAAGCCTTCTCAGCCAAAGAAAAAGTTTATTAAAGATTCGCCATAATGGATGGACTCAGGGAATCTCACCATGTGTGATGTTAGGGCCCTTTAAGGGTTAACATCCATAGCAGGTTACTATAGCAGGTTAGAGTCATTCCTTCAGGGATGGTTGGACTACCACACCCTCTGGTATATTGCCAGAGACAAGGCATCAGAACACCATGCCCCAAAGAGAAT
>CM053626.1:154737789-154765685 GCA_028646595.1 Phalanger gymnotis | reverse complement strand
TGGATGGGAAGGGAAGAGGGGAGAGAAGTTGGAACTCAAGGTTTTAAAAAAATAGATGTTCAAAAGTAAAAAAAAAATTGTCTTGGATCATTGTATTGTTGAGAATAGCTAAGTCATTCACAATCAGTCATTGTTATGTTATTTCTGGAATGTGGGTAAAGTCCTGGTCGTCCCACCCTAGTTATAGCTCTGAATATCACTTTAGGAATATATTATAAATTCAAAAGTCCCTAAAATTGGGTAGTGGGGTCAGACAGAGAACATGGATCCAATTAAACTCTGAAGTTTTGATTCAGAGTGTGTTCAGAAAACAAAATGTCCTTGGTCTGGCTCTTGCCCAATGTTATACATCCGTCTTTGAAACAAAGGAGTGTATTGCCTTAGGAGGAATCTACTTGTAGCCATCTGGTTTCAAAATGTTTCCCAAATGTTACAGTCTTTCTTGTAAAGAACTAAGTGAATCTTCTAGGAAACTGATGTTGTCCAGTGAAAACTGCAGACTTTGGACTATAGGGCTATTGCTAAAAAGCACAGGGGGCCATAAGAAAATCTGGGTTGTGGCCCAAATATAGAGCATATTTTCAGTTTCCAACCCACTTCTTCTTGGCCCATAGCAGTGGTCCTTTGGCAAAAACCACAATTTTTCCCACTCAAATCCAATCTTTTCTTTCTTGTCCCTATCTTCTCACACCTTATAGGATCATAGATCTGGAGCTAGAAGGGACCACAGAGGCCATCTAGTCTAACGTCTTCTTTTTACAGGTGAGGAAACTGAGACCCAGAAAGGTTAAATGACCAAGGCTACACACGTAATAAATGGTAGAAATGGAATTCAAACTTTGAGCTTATGAGTATGAGGTCAACTCTCTTTCCACCACTCTACACCTTCTCTCTCAGTGCACTTTAGATTTGTACTCTTTTCTCTGGGTCTGTGTAAGGCATTTGTCCATGGCAAATTTGTACAGGACTGAAAACTCTTAGGGATGCTAGGTGATGCAATGAATAGAGTGCTGGGCCTGGAGTAAAGAAGACTCACCTTCCTGAGTTCAAATCCAGCTTCAGATATTTATTAACTGTGTGAACCTCCACAAGTCACTTAACCTTATTGTTTGCTTCAGTTTCTCATCTGTAAAATGAGCTGGAGAAGGAAATGGAAAATTATTCTAATATCTTTGCCAAGAAAACCCAAATGGGGTCATGAAGAATCTGAAATGACTGAACAGCAAGAAGCAAAACTCTTAGTACCAAGGGATCTTTAATATTATAAAAATTTGCTAAATGGGATCTGCTAGATGTTCCTTTTCCCTCCTTATTTCATCCTGCACTTTCTTTTTCCTCACTTCTAAGCTCACTGCAAGGCTGAGGCTGGGGCAGAGCTGGCCGATGTCAATAATTTGGATATGTTACTATCCCTCCAACATTAACATGAGCTGGAAAAGTATTGCTTTAGCTGCAGGCTGGGGTGGAACTGCAGATGTGTTTTTCTTTACCACCTATAAGGAATAAGTAGCTGCTTTCTCAGATTTTTACCCTAGGAGAGGAATTTAGCCGAACATGTTTGTTCAGGAACTGATTCATTACTTTCCTATAATCTTCTGGCTAACATTCCAAATCTTCAAGATCAGCTGAAGTACCTTAATGCCATAACCCCTGGGGAACACAATTATGTTCTACTTTTGAAGATAAGGTTCTGATAAGGGTGCCCCACACCCTCCAGAGGTTTTCTCCAATGTTGAAGCATTCTCAATGTCAGGAAATTCTTCTATGTAGCCTATATTGCTCCTGGAATGGGGTAATACTATCTGTTCACCATTTAGTTCAAAGGTCACCATCCTTTAGTTGGTAATGTGTAATAAACATAATAATAAATGACTTTTGTATATAGGTCCTCCCTCATTATAATGAATCCCTGAAGTGGTTGCATTAATGGAATTCACCCTACATATTTTCATTAGGCAGGAACCATTGACCATATTTTTTTTTATAAATTTATTTTTAGTTTTCAACATTCGCTTCCACAAGTGTTCAATTTTCTCTGCCTCCCTCTCTTCCCCCCTCCTCAAGATGGCATGCAATTCAATATAGACTCTACATATACATTCTCATTAAATATATTTTCACATTAGTCATGTTACATAGAAGAAATGGAAGGAATGGGAGGAACCATGAGAAAGAAAAAACTAAACTAAACAAAAAAAGAGAGCAAATAGTATGCTTTGATTTTCATTCATACCCCATATTTCTTTCTGTGGATGTGGAGCATATTTTAGATAATTATAACTGAATAGTGTGATTGTCCATACACGTGGCACTAAAAGATACCGAGATATATTTCTTTAAGGTTTACACACATTCGTACTGAGCTACTTTGCAACAATGCTATGAGGGAGGTACTATAGATGTTATGATTTCTTGTTTACAGATAAAGAAAATGAGGATCGGATAGATTAAATGAGCTTGGTATGGTTTATGGGATGCTCAGGCCCCATCTCTAAGGTCATGTCTCTGGAAGTTTCCCAATTTCTTGGTAGGCCACTACCCTACTGTGGGAAAATTTTCTCTTGTTGCAAAACACATTCTCTTATCAGAACAGACACAGCGATGCCTGGTCCAAGGATTTTTGTCCCTGGCTTGCCCAAGTTCTCTCCCTTGCACCAGATGCCCCAGGTCCACACCTCTGACAAGTCTGGTATCAACAAAATTATCTCTGTAGAATCCCCGCACCTCCCCACCCATAGCTCCCAAAGACACCTGGACCCCTCGATTACCTAATTAGCATCCCTGGCATTCCTTTTCCATATAAGCCCCAGCACCATCCTCACTATTTCTCAGTTTCCTTAAGAGCTCTTGTCCGCTTCTAATACACGTTTTGCCACTCGTCTAAGAAGAGGCTTGAGTGTGTGAATTCATTCCAGGCAACTCTGCCTTGGCATTCTTGGGGTCCCAGCACCCCCAGACCTCTTCATGGACACACAACTGGTAATTGTCAAAGGCAAGGTTTGGGGCTATCCCTAATAGGGCTCTCCTAATGCCAGACTTTTATTTCGAAAGGGTTTAGCCCAAGCTTGAAGCAAAGGAAAGATTACTCCTATAAGCGCCCTGAGAGCAGAGACCACACTTCATGCTTTTCTGGTGATCTCCCAAGTATCTACCCAGGACTGGCCACACATCACAAGTATCCTTTAAGCTTTTGTTGAATGGGAGTTACACAAGAGTTATGGAGTCAGGAAGATCTGAGTTCAAATCAAATTAGCTGTTTGACCCTGGACAAGTCACTTAACATCTTTCTGTCTCAGTTTCCCCGTCTCTAAAATTAAGATGATAATAGCACTTTTCTCAGTACTCATATGAAGCAAAAGTGAGATGATGTCTCACAGTGTTTTCAAACCTTAAGGTACTATATGAATGCTAGCTATTATTATTATTTGTGTCATGGACCACAACAGTGATCTGGTGAAACCTATAGACCCCTTCCTATGTTTTTAAATGCATAAAATAAAATGTATAGGTTTACTATGGAAGCTAATTGTATTGAAATCAACTTATAAGAGTTATCAAAAAAAAATTTTTAAATGGTTCAAACACCCTTGGTTGAGAATCTTTATTTTAGAAGCTAAATGCTCCCCTCTAGCCAGGTTGTATGGAGAGCTAATGAAGTGAGCCTCTTTCCCTACCTTTGATTCTCTTCTGTCTCAGATTGATCCCATGACAAAATGATGGTATTTTGGTCATAGTGACCCCTTCTCAAGGGCTATGGTGAGAGGGATGCCCCTATTCTTTAATGTAATTGTGACCCAGATTTCAAGCCTGAGGCATTTTTTGCATAATGCCATTGGGCAAGATTTCTAATTTAGTGGAGCGTGAATATATAAATCTTAAATAGCCAACATACACTCTAACATAATGAATAAAAAGGCAAAGTCCTATGGAGAGGCCAAACAGGCCCATCTAAGCACTAGTATTCCTCATCTGTGACTGAACTTCATCACTGAGCTCCCCTTCTCTTTCTCCCCTCAAACTAGTGGATAGCAAGAGGTAGAAGGCAGGGCTGGGTTAGGCCAGAGAGGACTGGATTGGAGGTAAAAGGGACTGACATTTTTCTGGTCTTAAGGAGTGTTGCTCAGAAGTTGGTGATAGCTATGGATGCCTTACAGCTGTGTGTGAACCCTGTTAGGGAGATGTTAGGAGTGGAGCCTGTCCACTGAACCTTTCTTTAGTATAAATTAGCCTGTCTCTAGTATACAAAAAAGGAACTGAGAAGCCAAACAGGGTTCATAATCTTTATGTAAGCTATTTTAAAAAAAATAAAATTATCTCAGTAACAATCTTCTTTCCCACAATCTTCTTCTCCTACAGCTTTACCCCCCTGTAGCTATTTACTAGATTTGTAGCTTAGCTACAATGGCCAAGTTTTTTTTAACTGTATTTTCAGTTAGGCTCACTCAGTTATTCATATTTTGGTCCTAGTAGCTCCTACACCCAGCATATTTTTTAGAATAATTATAAGAATACTCAGCATTTCGATAATGCTCTAAAGCTTGTAAAATGCTGTAGCTGTTACCTCCTCTGATTCTTATGACTACTCTGTGAGATAGTGCTAATATACTTCTTATTTTACAAATGAGGAAATTAAGGCTGAGAAGGATTAAGAGACTTGCCTAGGGTTCACACAGCTAGTGGCTGAAGCAGGATTCAAACTCAGGTCTGCCTGATTCCAAGTCCAGGGTTCTATCCACACTGCACTACCTTGGATAGTAATAGCCAACATTGATAATAACACTTTAAGGTTTATAAATACACACATACCTATATATGTAATATACACACATATATGTACTATATGCATATATGCACATATATCTAATATATACACGTATATATGATATATACATATATAATTATTTTTGAACTTGACAAAATTCTTATTGGACATTATTAAAGTAAAAACTATTTACAACGAAAGACATAGAAAGAATCATATATTTAGAGCTAGAAAGACCCTCAGATGCCATTTTGCCCAACCCTCCTATTTTACAGATGAGAAACTGAACCCAATGAGTGGAAGTGACTTGCCCAAAGCCACACTGGTAGTAAGTATATGCAAAATGATATTGTTATCAGCATGGTACAGAACAAAGAGTATGGATTTGGAGTCCAAGGACTTGACTGTGAACTCTAGATCTGCCACTTGTTACCTGTATGTATTTGGGCAAATCAGCTTCAACTCTCTGGACCTGTGTCCTCATCTGTAAAATGAGACAGTTGGAATAAATGACCTCTGAGGCTCCAGCCACTTCTTAATCTGGGATCCCATGATCTGATTTGAGCCTCACAACAACCTCACAAGGTTGGCACTATAGGTAGTTTTAAAAAATCCTTATTTTAGGGGGTGAAATTCACCCCTTCTTAGCAGGGATGAAAGTGACTTGTCACAGAGTTGACAGGTGTCAAGAGTGGAATTCAAACTTGCATCTCTGGATTCCAAATGCAATGCTTTGTCCATGTAATGATCCCCATTCAATAGCACATGTCCTCTGAGTCAGAGGTGTTAAACACATGGTCCTTGGGCAGCATGTACTCCACAACACTTCAGAGTGTGGCTGAACCAGATTGTAATTGGGAAATATTTAATGAAAGGTATAAAATACAGTAAAATATACGTAATATTACAATTGTAAACTAAGTCAATATGTGGCCTGCAAGGATCTTTATGTACAGATTAGCAGCCCCTGTTTCTATTTTAATTTGACACTTTGTTCTGTGTTTTGGGGTGAATTTTCATGGTTTTAGCTTCTTATAGAGTCCTTATCATATTGAAAGAGCAAACATTTGGGAAATGGTCGGTCAAGGACAAGAGTATAATCTGTAGCCAGGGTAATGGAGCCAGAAAAAAAAAGTTTCCAGCTCACAGAGAGGACTCATGATGGTGAATATGTCCCTGGGACCCAATATCTTATTGTCACTGAAAAGCTTCCAGAAGAAGCTACTGGTCAATTATGTCATTGAAGAGTTTCTTATTCAACCAAGCCTCCAAGCTCTAAACTTCTGTGACTCTAAGTCACTGTGACCATTGAATAATGAAATGCATAGCCATGGCAGAGTGGTGGTGTGGTCAGAGCACAAGATTGGGAGTCTGAAGACATGCGTTGGAATCCTAGGGAAGTTTCTTGACATCTCTGAGCTTTTCCTCACCTAAAAAAAGAATGAGGGGTTAGACCAGGTGATCTCTAAAATTCTCTTCTAGCTCTGAATTCTAGGAAATTCCTTTCACTAAGTACCCTTCACCCTTTAAGTAATATATTAGAATAGCCCTCAGAGAATGGTTTTGCATTTGCCTTGGCTGCACTTGGCAATGGTAGCAAAGCAAGCCGTTTCTTGATGGAATGTGCTAGCCTTGAATATAAGCAGAAGATGGTATTCTTGCGCCTCTCATGGTGAAATCTCAGTCATTCAAAAAAGCTAGGAAGCAGACCCACCCCATTTTGAGAGGGACGTTCTGTAGGGTACATGGGGTTCTTTACTTAACTGCTTGTTGCTTCATGCCAGGAAGTTAGCAGGAGGATTTCCTGCTTGTTAGAGACACATCATCTCTAGTACTAGAGTACTAGTACATTGAGTTCTCTTTGAAGATAATGGGGGATAGGCTTCCTATTATTCACACTGCCCAAGAGATC
Organism: Phalanger gymnotis; assembly: GCA_028646595.1. Taxonomy (NCBI): domain Eukaryota; kingdom Metazoa; phylum Chordata; class Mammalia; order Diprotodontia; family Phalangeridae; genus Phalanger; species Phalanger gymnotis. Next base: position 154,759,011 of record CM053626.1, on the reverse strand, counting down.
ATTGGAATTAGATTTGTAATTGACTATTGAGATAATATACTATCTAACTAATATATTATGTTCAGACTCACGGAATTTAAGTCAGAAGGAACCACAGCATCTATCTGGTCTACCTCACTGTACTAAGAAAGCAGCACTATACAAAGAACATTGGCTCTTGAGTTGAGACAGAGAGGTATAATAGATAAAGCACTGCACCTGAAATCAGGAAAACCTTAGAAGGTGTCTGATCTTGGGGAAGTCTTTTAACTTCTTGGGGCCTTAATTTCCATATCTGTAAAATGTGAATGTTGGACTTGACCTCTAAGTTCTCTTTCTGCTTTAAATATTCAAGTCAGCAACCTAACTTCAAATCTGGTCTTTGATGCTACTACTTGTGTGATCTTGGGTAAGCTACTCAACCTTTCTGGGTTCTTATCTGTAAAATAAGGGGGGTGAGCCTGGTAACCTCTGACATCCCTTCTACTTCAAGCTTTATGATCCTATTATCCATACCCAAAAGGACTTCCCACTCTTGAGAAATATTTGAGAAAAGTTTATCTGGCTTCTGCTTAAAGTCCTCCAGTGATGGAGAGGCCATCATTTCTATTTTTTGACAATTTTTCATTTTATTTTACTAGAACACAAATACAAAATACAAAAAAGAAACAAAAAACATATCATAACTTAAATATCGAAACAAATATAAAGAAAGAAAAAAAGCATGTCATGTGCATAGTAGAACATAGAAGATTCAAAATATGTAACAATAAATTTTCATTTCAAGAAAGCCTGTATGATAAATAGCATATCTTGTGTTGAGAATTGTCCATCTTTTCTTTGCTTCCTTCTGTTTTCTTTTGTTCTCTGCTGTGCACTTTTTGACTTTGTTCTTTTTTCCCCTCCCCTCTCCCCCAGAAGGCTACAATATAATTCAGATATGTTTCTTGATATATACATACACATACAGATGTATACATACACATACATATATACATGCGTATATAGACACATATACTCTATACATACTCTACTCCTGCTCTTTGGTTTTTTTTTTTTTTATATTTGTACATATCTTTTGTTTCCTGTCCCTTTTGCCTCATTTACTTTACTTCTACCTGCTACATCACCTTCCTATTACTTGCCTACCCTGCCTCCTCCACCAACCACCCTGCCCTTCTAATACTTGCCTTCCCCCCTCTAAGGATCCCTTCCCTATCCTCCCATTCCCAACCTCCACCAACTACCCTGCCCTCCTAATACTTGCCTTCCCCTCTCCAAGGATCCCTTTGCTATCCTCCCATTCCCATTGATCTGAACTCTTATTCCCTCATTCTCCCCTCTAAAAATCCCTCCTTTGTCCTAATCTCTTCCTTGTCCTCTCCCCCCACACTAAACCCCTACCATTTTATTTCTTCTAAATTTAGAAGACTTTTATACTCTTCTAAATATATATGTATTGTTCCCTCTTAAATCCATTCCTGATGAAAGTAGGTTACCAGAACTACCAGCCCTCCTCCCCCATCTAAATCCTCTGTATCTTTTCTTCTTCTTGTACCTCTTTTGTATAAAGTAGTTACTGTTTTTAGCTATTTCTAAATCATTTTACTTTTTAAAATTGTATCATGTTCAGGTTTATCCCCCTCTTTCTTATGAGCTCAACAATTATTAATAAGAATGTTAGACATACATTTTACATTTTATGTTATATAAAAGGTAAGCAGTCTCTTCTTATGAATCCCTCATAGTCAGTCTTTGGTATGTACCTTATGTTTCTCTTGGTTCTTGTATGTCGAATCTTCTATTAAGTTGGGGATTCTTTTTAACAAAGTGTTGAAAGTCTGAGGATTTGTCAAATGTCCATTTTTTTTTCATTCAAAATAATACTGAAATTTGAAGGGTATGATATTTTCAGCCAGAGCCCCCAGGTCTTTTGCTCTTTGATATATTGTGTTCCAAGACCTGTGGTCCTTTAATGTCTCCACTGCTAGGTCTTGTATAATTCTAATTATGGCACCATCATATTTAAATTGTTTTAATCTTGATGCTCTCAATATTTTATCCTTGAGCTGGGGGTTCCAGAATTTGACTACGATATTCCTATGAGTTTTCCTCATAGGGTCTCTTTTAAGTGGTGTTCAATGGATTTTCGCTATTTCTGCTTGCCTGCCTTGTTCTAAGGCTTCAGGACAATTTTCTTTAATTATTTCTTGTATTATTGTATCAAGATTCTTTTTTTGATCATGACTTTCAGTTACTCCGATTATTTTGTATTACCTCTTCTTGGTCTATTCTCCAAATCTGTTGTTTTTCTTATGTTTCACTTTCTCTTCTATTTTTTCATTATTCATGTTTTGTTTAATTATTTCTTGATCTCTTATAATTTCACTGGCTTCACTTTGCCCAATTCTAATTTTCAAGGTGTCATTTTCCTCCTTGAGATTCTGGATCTCCTTTTCTAATTGATTGACCTTCCTTTTACAACTTTCTTGTTTTTCATGGATTATTTTTATCTTTTATTTTTACTTTTTCCTCCATCTCTGTCATTTGATTTTTAAAGTCTTTTTTAAGATCTGCTATAAATTCTTTTTGGTCAAGTGACCATTTGACGTTGCTCTGTAGGGGTTTCTTTACTTCAATATCCTCCTCTGAAGATGAACCCTGGTCATCTCTATTCTCATAATAGGTCTCTATGGTTGGATTCTTTCTCCTTTGCCTGTGCATTGTGTGTGTGTGTGGTAATGACTTGATTTTTGTAATCACCTCTAGCCCTGGGGTATGGGAAATGGTACCTCTTGCCCCAGATCTTCAGTTCTCTCCTCTAGCCCGGAACCAAAGCCAAACTTCCAACCTCCTGTAAGTGCCCACAGCCAGGGGCTTTCTGCCCCACTGTTTATGCACTCAAAGGGCGTGTGCTGGTTCCTTCTCACCCCCACCGTTTCTCGAAGCACAGCAGGGTCTGCTGTTCCTCATCAGCAGAGGTTCCTGCAATCTTCCTGGGCTCAAATGCACGACTCCCCTCACTATCCTGGGGTGAAAAGTTCCAGTGGCTGGGGCTGAGGCAGCCTCTCAAACCAGCTACCCCTGGGGCTTGCCTCTAGTTGCTGAAATGGAACCTAGCCTGGAGGTGTTTATTCCTCGCAGGGATCAAACCTGGTCTGGGGTGTTTCTTCAAATCTTCTCAAACTGTCCAAGGAAGTACCCCTATTTTTCTTTGTCTCCACCCACACTTTGTTCATGCTAAGGTGCTATTTTAACTCTTTTTGTAGGGGAAAATCTTGAGAGCTTGGAATTTTCTGACCTACTCTGCCATCTTCCCAGAATCCTCTCCCGAGGCCATCATTTCTTGAGCCAGCCCATTCTATTTTGGGGTAGTTCTTGGTGCAGTGGAGCCTTGAGTTAGAAAGACTTTTCTTCCTAAGTTCAAATCTGGCCTCAGACACTTATTAGCTGCGTGACCCCGGGTGACTCAAATTAACCCTGTTTGCCTCATTTCATTTATCTCATCTATAAAATGACCTGGAGAAGAAAATGGCAAACCACTCTAGTATCTTTGCCTAGAAAACCTAAAATGGAGTCATGAAGAGTTGAATGCAATTGAAACAACTGAACAACAACAAAAATGTTAAGATATTTTTTCTTAACATTAAGACTAAATTTTATATTTGTACTTTTTGCCAGTATTGTTCTTCATTTTGTCCCTGAATAACTCATTTTATAAATGAGGAAACTGAGGTCCAGAAAAGAAAGTCGTTATGCTCAATGTCACACAGATAGGAATTAGTCGAGCCAGCATTTTCTAACTCCTTTCTGGAACCTCAGAGGTCATCTAGTACAATCTGTGTCTATATAAGAATCCTCTCTACAACACAAGAGGCAAGGAGGCACATTGGTGTAACAATTCTGCTAGCAGCTGCTTCTGAGGTGTTAGACCCAACAAGACCAGCAACAAGAGCTGACAGCACAGGTTCTTTGATCTGCTTTTCTAAGGAAAGCAACTGTAAGGGGTTAACGATCTCAGTTTAATCAAACATACATATATCGTTCACTTAGTTCAGGGTGAAAAGATCAGACCCCTGAACTTCAGAGCAATATAAACAGACCAAATCACAATAGTTAGTTACCAGAGAACCAATGGGTCTGAGTTAGCAAAGCTAGGGGGCAATTACAATGGCTTGCCCAAAGTCTCAACACTCCTTCCCGGAGTGAGCCCCAAAAGTCAAATATCAACCTCAGATCTTATATACCCATCTCAGGGCCCTGGGGCACTTGATTACCTCAGTGCTGACAAGCACTCAAACAAAAAACAGTAAAAAGATCCCATTTTATCTGCCCCATTCAAACAAAGGCCAGAATCATTAAAGGCACTTAAGAGAAGAACAGCAAAAAGCCCCGCCCTGATTATCACTACAATTGGAAAGAACTTTGGGGTCAAGATCACAGGAGTTAGGGTACTGAACCCAAATGCTGGCTGTGCCATTATGACCTTGAACAACTTCTTGGGGAACATTTCTTTTGGTCTCATTTCTTCATTTGTAAAAAAAAAAAAAAAAAAAAAAGGTTGAATAAGATGATTTCTAGGCATTCTTCTAGCTAAAAATCTATTGTCTCTTCATCCTATACATGACCAGTGGTCATTCAGCCTTTGCTTTAAGACTTCCAGAAGTTTGTGGTAGCCTTTACCTTTTATCCTTTGGATAATTCTGATTAGAAGTCTTCCCTTACCTCAACCCCAAATTTGCCTTTTGCAAATTCTACCCATTATGCCTTATTCTGTCCTGAGTGGAAGAGTGGAGCACAGGGGTGGGGAAGCAGCATGAGTCAATCTCCCTCCTTTGGCCATCTTCTTTAACACTATCATGTTTTTCCTAAGTCTTCTTTCTTCTAGGCTAAACAGCTCAGAGTCCCCAAACCAACTCTGCATTCCATCTAATTTTTCAGTAAAGAACAATATAAAACTGATCAACTAATCATGTGCTAGCTACAGTCTAAACCAGGGGTCTAAGTTAAGCATATGAGGTCAGTCTTGAATATAGGCTGAATCCTATGGCCACATAGTCAGCGCAAAGCACATTACTAGCTGATGGGAAGAATATTCCAAGATCTGCCCAAAGCTTAAGTTCTATGTGTTAATCCTCCCCCACAGAGTGCTCTTCTGAAGGCTTCCCCTGGCATGGAAGTGACTGTGGGTTCTTGGAAGCTATAATATCAGTAGGGGCATAGAGGCTATATCAATAGGTGTAGTTGGTTGTACCAAGCTTGAAAGGCTTTGTATACGTGTAGCTTGGTGGCACAGTAGATAGAGTCAGAAACACCTGAGTTTAGGCACTTACTAAGCTATATGACAAGTCACTTAACTTCTGTCTGCCTCAGTTTCCTCATCTGTAAAATGGAAATAATACTAGCACCTATCTCCCAGGGTTGTTGTGAGGATCAGATGAGATAATAATTATAAAGCACTTAGCACCGTGCCTAGCACATAGTAAATTTGTTGTACGTCTGTCAGCAAAGGAGCAGACTGGCTAAGTGAGGACAAGCTCTCTGTCAGGGTCACCTCATGGAGGTGAATTTTTCTTCCTTCACATCCAAGATCATCTATCACGTTGGGAATGGTTTGTGAATACCAGAGGGAATCTCTGCATTGATAAAACTGTAAAGCCTTGAAGTATTTTATGCAATAATAAAAACTCATATTTACAAAGTACTTTAAGGTTTATAAATGGCTTTCCTCGCAATGACCTGTGAGTGCTATAGTGTTCATTGTATCTAATTTACAGATAAGGTTGCTGAGGCTTGGACATGTTAAGTATCTCGCTCATATATGTTATAACCACTAAATGAATCCCAGTCTCTTTCTCTCTCCATAAAATTTTATTATCATTGCTAGTTTTTGTTTTTACGTCATTATCATTTTTCAGTACCTCTCTCTTTCCACTACCATCCCCTGTGGTGAAGACTTAAAAAGAAAGAGGAAAATAAGGCATTTCAGAAAAATCACCCAATACTAACTGCATCTGTAGCCTAGGCAATAATCAAAACCTCTACAACGGAGAGTGAAATTCTGTTTACTCACCTCTTCTCTAGGGCCAGCTCGGTCATTATACTTAGAGAGAGTTCAGTTTCTCTTTTCTTTTCCTTTTCCTTTTTTTCTCACTTTTTGTCCTTCCCAGTTACATTACTTGAGTCATTGTTTTTCTGGTTCTGCTCCACTTTGTATCAGTTCTTATAAATCTCACCAGGTTTTTCCGAATTTTTCAGTCATTAGTTCTCATGGAGATTCTGTTACATGCATACAATCCAACTTGTTTAGCCATTTCCCAACCAACTGGTTAAGTCCTTTTATATTGCATGTACAAAATGTATTGCTTTGCTGTGAATATTTTAGATAGACAGAATGAGATAGAGCATTTTATTAAGAGCTAACTGTGTGCTAGGCACTGTGGTAAGTCCAATAAGTAAGACAAATGAAAGCAAGCAAAATAGTCTTGGCCTCAGGAGACCTAAATTCTAATGAGGAAAATAACACAAAAAAGGGAAACATAAGAGGGTGGTATGCCCTTTGTAGCATGTTATGGAGCGGTCAGTGCAGCCTAGAAGCCTGGTCCCAGCAAGGTAAAACAGAAGCTGATCTATTGTAGCTGTGGGACCCAAAGGTTTAGTCCAGCCTGCGAGTGAGAAAGAGATGAGGCTCATAGTCTACTCAGAGGCAGCAATTTGGGAGCAGCACATATGGAACCTTTCTCTCTGGCTTTGATCTTCTTGGGTTTTATTCCTACTAATGGCATCTTTAAGTCAAAGGGTATGGACATTTTAGTTACTTTCTTCACATGATTCCAAATTACTTTACAGAATGTTTGAACTGATTGATAGTTGCATCAACAGTATATTAATGTGCCTACCTTCCTGGAACCCTTCCAGTAATGAAAACTTCTGTCTTTTGTCATCTTTGACCATTTACTGGGTATGAGGTAAAACTTATGGGGATGGAAGCTGAACCCCCAAAAGGAAAAGACCATGTCTTTGGGATCTGGACCTGAAAAAGGAAAAGCCCTTGGACTTTCCCACATGGCCTAGGCCCCTGGCATTTTCCTGGGGCACCTGGCCCTTCCCTGTCAGTAATCCTTTCATTGTGGCCTTCATTGTCTGCACCTGGCCCAACCCTAGACTGCCACTACTTGATTCCATCTAGACCCCTTCTACTTGGCCCAGGTCCCTGGCGTTTGCCTAGGGCACCCAGCCCTTCCTACTCCTTCTCTGTTACCTCCCACTCACCCCAGACTACTTGCCCACTTCTAGATCCTTCCCACAGTCTTTCTGTATATAAGATCCATCTTGCCCCTCATTAAATGGCTCTGATTCCTTAAACATTTGGGCTGTTAGCACAAATGCTCAGGTTCCCTAAGAGTTTGGCCAATAGTGCAGTATTAAAATCTCACCCTAACCAGTGTTCTAATAAACCTTATCTCTGGCTGAAAGAAGGCTTGAGTCAAATTCATTTGAGGCAGGACCTGTGCATTGTTTGCCCTTGCATTTCAGGGTCCTAGCACCCCGAGACCCCAATGAAACCTCAGAGTTTTTTTAAATTGTAGTCCCCATTATTGGTGATTTAGAATCATCTTTCATATGGTTGTTAATAGTTTTCCTCTTTTGGGGATGTCCATCAATTGGGGAATGGCTGAAAAGGTTGTGGTTTATGATTGTAATGGCATACAATACAAAATGGCATATAAGAAATGGTAAGCGGGCTGATTTTAGAAAAATGGAAAGACTTACATGAACTGATGCAAAGTGAAATGAGCAGAACCAGGAGAACATTCTACACAATAACAACAATACAGTATGATGCTTAGCCATGAATGACTTAGCAGTTCTCAGCAATACAATGATTCAAGACAATTCCAAAGGACGCATGATGAAAAATGCTGTCCACCTCCAGAGAAAAAGCTGAGGGAGTCTGAATGCAGATCAAAGCAGACTATTTTTCACTTTTTTTCATGATTTTTTTTCTCTGTTTTCTGTCACAACATGACTAATATGAAAGTGTTTTGCATGATTGCACATGATTGATAACATATCAAATTGCTTATCATCTTAGGGAGTGGGAGGAAGGGAGAGGATTTGGAATTCAATTTTTTTAAAAAAGGGTGTTTAAAATTGTTTTTACATATAGTTGGAAAAAATAAAATATCCAAAAATGGTTTTCCTTTTTTGAGAACTATTTATTCATATCCTTTGACCATTGATTTAATAATCATTATGCATTTGTTTGGGGAAGATATGTGGCCAAGTGAATAGAGTACAGGGCCTGAAGTCAGCAAGATCTATCTTCCTGAGTTCAAATTTGGCCTCAGACATGTACTAGTCTGTGACCCCAGACAAGTCACTTAGCCCTTTTTGCTCTGTTTTCTCATCCATAAAATGGCAAACCACCAGTATTTTTGCCAAGAAAACCCCAATGGAATTACAGAGAGTCAGATATGACTGAAAAATGACTGACAACATGCATTGGTTTAATATAGTTGTGCTAATTTCCTTTATATCTTGATAGCAGTCCCTTAGATATATTTGATACAAAGATTTGTTTTCCATTCTATATTTCTCTTGATTCCCAACTCTAATTCTTTTATATGTACAAAAACTTTTCAATTTCATTTAATCAAAATTAGCTTAATTCATTTGCATGTGATCACCTTTATCCCTGTGACCCTAACCATAGCCATGAAAGGCAGCTAACACTATTCTAATTTTTTTTGATGGTCTTTTCATGATATTCAGGTCATGAATCTATTTTGAGGTTATTATAATATAGGGTATGAGAGGCTGATCTAAAACAACTGCAACCCAGTCCTCAATTCCAACCGCAGGATACAACAAAGTCCTATCAAAAGCAAATAATTTGTCAATTCATTAGAACTTGTTATAGTGGAATCTTACTCATAGAACTAGGTAAGGTAAAGTAGGGTCATTTTAATTGCAATAAAAATTTATTAAATTTCCAGGATGTACCATGCACTGTGCTAGATTTGGGGAGTATAAAGACAAAAACAGTGAAACAGAACTAGTGTTCAAGGAACTTACATTCTGGGAGAAGGGGTGGAGTGAAGGAAGAAGGTGTGAGAAACAAAAGAAGGAATCCTGTTTCCATAGGATTAAAATTACTCACAGCTTTGAGTGATAACAGGTTGCAAGTCAGAGGTTTTTTTTTTTTTTTTTTTTGAGGGAGGAAGGCAAGAAGAGGCAACTGGGGTTAAGTGACTCACCCGTGGTCGCACAGCTATTAAGTGTGTCAAGTATCTGAGGTAGGATTTGAACTCAGGCACTTCTGACTCCAAGGCCAGTGTTCTACTCATTGCTCCACCTAGCTGCCCCTAAGGTAACTACTTCTAATCAGACTTCTGATCAAGTAAAAGGTCAGAAGCTTGTATGAATGTTTATGAGCTATTTGAGGGAGAACATACCAAGTAAGAAAATATGAAGTGGGCAGTTCAGGAGGTTGTATCTCGCCAATGGAGAACAAGGCGGGGAATTGAATTTGGGAACAACATAAAAAGCCTTGCATTTGTCTGAGCAAGCTTACTCCATTAGGGAGCTACCCATTCACTAGGAATGTAAAGTAAATGTAAAATAAAATGAGTACCCTCCTGGCTTCACTAGTACTGTTCTTTCTAGACTGAGCATGTCTCTGGCAGGGGGAAACAGGAAACAAAATATATACAAAATAACTGCTGTACAAAGTAGTTTGGGTGGGAGTAGGGGGAAACATGTCAACTGGGAAATCAGAAAAAGGCCTCGTGGAAGAGAGGAGCTAGATTTTCCAAGAGGTTGAGGGGAGGAGGCAGAGCATGCTAGGCATGAGAGATGACAAATGAAAATGTACAAAGGAGGGAAATGGAATGTTGCCTGTGAAGATCAGCAACAGGGCAATTTGGCTGGAATGTTAAGTGTATGAGAGGGAATAATGTGAAATCAATCTGGAATCAATCTGGAATCTGGTCTAGGGCTAGTCACTGAAGAGCTTTAAATGCCAGAGGAGTTTGCATTTTAACCTGGAGGCAATGGAGAGCCACTGAAAATTTTTGAGCTGGGGAGTGGTAGGGTCAGATTTGTGCTTTAGTCGTATCAATTTGGCAGCTTTGTGAAAGATGGTTTAGGGAAGGGAGAGGCTAGAGGAAAGGAGGGCAATTAGGAAGCTATTCCAATAATGTAGCTGATATATGATGATCGTCTGAACCAGGAGATGATCAGGGGACTTGAGAGGTATGAATGCAAAAACGCTTGTGGAAATGTTGTTCATCCTTCGTTCTAGAATAGGACCAATGTCATCATGAACATAATGTTTTGACTTGCCCTTGAATTGGATTTGAGTGAGGCAGAGCTGTGTAAAGTCATCAGCCTAGTTCTGTCCTCCAAAGGCATCTGAGTCCAGTGGCAAGACAAAGGTTAAGATGACTGACATGTCCCAGGATGCCGTGGGTGACCTAGACCTTTCTTTACAGCTAATTGGATATGGCAGGGAATGAAGGGTGTGTATATGTGTGTATGGGGGGAAGTTGAGAATGACTCTAAAATTGTGAATATGGATGACTGCGTTGTGCCTTTGATGGACATAGAAAATTTAGAGACAAAACAAGATTGGTGAGAAATATAAAGATCTGTTTATGATTAGTTTTAAATGCCTTTTTTTGAGTTGTTTCAGTTGTGTCCAACCCTTTTGTGACCCCATTTAGGTCTTGTTTTGTTTTTGGCAAAGATACTGGAGTGGTTTGCCATTTCCTTCTCCAGTTTGTTTTACAGGTGAGAAAACTAAAGCAAACAGGGTTAAGTGGCTTGCCTAGGGTCACACAGCTAGGAAGTGTCTGAGGCTCTATTTGAACTCAGGAAGATGAGTTTTGCTGACTCCAGGCCCAGCACTCTATCCACTGTGCCACCTAGCTGCTTGTTTAAATGCCATGGGGACAAACATGTAGAAATATCAGTAGGCAATTGACGATGTGGGGCTGGAGTTCAGGGGAGAGACAAGGGCTGAATACTGAAGATTTGAGAATCATATTCACAGAGTCAGGGAATAACTGAACCCTTGGGATCTTATGAAATTAATGAGAAATCTCTACTAGCTCTTGATATCTTACATCTTAGAACATCTTCTCCTCCCCCTTCAACTGTCTAATTCCCATCAATCTTTATTTTTGAAAATTTCTTTTATTCACTATTACTTCTAGATATTTTGCCACCTCCCCCATTCACTCCTCACCTCTTTACTGAGCATACTACTATAACCAAGAAAGAAAAACCAGCAGCAGACAAACTGACCATGACCCATGACAGAGTAAGCAGTACTCCACACCCAGCGTTTTCCACCTTTCAACTGAAAAAGGATGAAATGATTTTGGATACTTGTTCTCTGGAAACAAGATTAGTCATTTCAGTTACTCAAAGGTCAATTTCCTTTGCGCTATTGCTCTCATATTGTATATTGTGCAATAATATTCCACTATATTCATATATCACAATTTGTTGAGCCATTTACTTTGGCTCTAGTTTTTCTGCTACCACAACTATGTACATTTTTGGCATATATATATGTAGCCCTTCTTTGTGTCTTTTCCTTCCTTGGAGAAATGTGCCCAATGATGGGATTACTATGCCTAAGAATTAAGAATAGTTGAGTGACTTCTGGAACAATTCGCAGTTGTTTTCTGTTAATGGGCCTTGTACTACTCTGAGGAGGATATGCTGACTTTGTTGGTTACTTCTCCCTGCTGTCCAACCCACAGGTAAGTCAATTTTCTGAAACCAGCACCTATGGGCCATGTTTCTTAAGACACAGAGCTGCTTTTTCTTATTCATTCACAAGAATTTTTTTCCCCGTGAATGAATGAAGTACTTATTGCCCACTTTTGTTTGTTTGTTGTTGAGTCCTTTTCAGTCATGTCCAACTCTTTGCGACCCCGTTTGGAGTTTTCTTGGCAAAGATGCTGGAGTGGTTTGCCATTTTCTTCTCTAGCTCATTTTAGAAGAGGAAACTGAGGCAAACAGAGTTAAATGACTTGCCCAGGGTCACATAGGTAGTAAGTATCTGAGGCCAGATGTGAAAATCAGGAAGATAAGTCTTCCTGACTCTAAGCCTGGTGGTTGCTTCTCATATCAACCACTTACCATATGCAAATCACTGTCCTAAGTGCTGGGGATACAAACAGAAAAGAAAGACAAACCTTGCTTTCAAGGAGCTTCATTATATTGGGGAAGGCTACATATATGGAAGGTTTTGGTTGCAAGTTATGTGGACATGTCCTATGGTCCTCAAGGTGCAGCAGCCAAGCACATGGTAATGCCTCTTCTTTACTGTCATTTCCACTTATAAAACTGTATCAGTTTCTGATGCTAAACCACCTGATAGTACCAAGGACTTTGGAGGCAAGAACTTTCTTTTTTGGGAATTTAGTAGCCATGACTACTAGAGGTTGCCAGGAGTAGTTGCAAGGCTGCATTTGCCCAAGTTTCTCCCAAGGATGAGGCCTATAGGCATTCAGCCGGAAGCACTGCCATTCCCAGAGCTCTTAGATTCATTGTCCTGGGCTCTGTCCATTGGAGTCCTTCAGGAGCTGGCAGATGAAAATGGTGATAAAATAATGACAAAATTCATTTAGGGAAAAATAAAGTTCTGGAAGGGGAATAATGAAAAAAATTAGGAAAGGAGCATAGCACCCTCAAACTTCACCCAATATTATAAAGCAGCAGTCATCAAAACTATTTGGTATTGTTTTAAGAAAAAAATTGAAGAGTAGATCAATGGAATAGGTTGGACAAAGAGAGAAGTATAAACAACTGAACTCAATAACAGGGATAGATAAATTGGAAAACAGGAATTACTTAGGAAAGAACTTCCTATTTGATTAAGAAAAACTGTTGGGAAAAACTGGAAAGTATTGTGGTCAAATAGGATTATGCCATATTCCACAATAAATTCAAAATGAATGTCTCACCTTAATATTCAAGATCATTCCTTAAAAAATTAGAAAAGAAGAGGTCCTATATCCTTCACAACTTTGGGTAAGGGGTGTATTTTTGACTAAACAAGTGAGCAGCAGTCACATAAGATAAAATAAAGAATGTAATTACATGAAATTAAACAGCTTTTGTTTCAGGAGAGGATTCTGGGAAGACAGTGGAGTAGATCAGAAAACTTTCAGTTCTCCAAATTTCTTCCACAGAAAAAGACAGAACATTGCCTCAGAGGGAATTGAGAGCAGTGGAAATAAATAAAAGTCAGGGTAAAGCAGTTGTTCTCTCACTGTTTGTCCTTTGTTCTTGAATAGGACCATGACATTGGGGAGGTGATGCCATGACATGCAAATGAATTGGATTTAAGTGAGAGAGGACTGTGCAAAGTCACCAGCCTCACTTTCTCCTCTGGAGCCATCTGGGTCCAGTGGCAAATACAGATCAGGAGAACTGGAGATGGCCCAGGATGCAGTGGGGGACCTTGGCCTTTTCAAGCTGAGGTCCTTAACAGGTCTCAGTTTGACTGAAGCAAAGCCCATTCCATGACTAACTTGTCCTCTTCCAGACGAAGTTTTAATAGCAACCTCTACGAATAGAAAAGGAGCTGCTCATTGAAGACCAAAAGTTGTTCTCCTAAGACAACCTAAGAAGACCTCAGGAAAGACCTGACCTCCAGTGGCAGAGATTCAGCCTGAGTGAAATGGAAACCCCTGCAGGCCAACTCTGAGGAATCAATGAACAACAAGCCCTGGGGGTAGCCTCAGCCTTAGAAACCTTCATCTCATGGACAGTGTGGGGATCTGACAGCTGAGGAGGAGAAGATTGAGGGACCTCCCGCTGCCAAGGGAGACCAAGCACAGCTGTGCTGATCAGACTCCTCCCAGTGTGTGGCTGCTGGGAGAAGCTAGCACACACTGGGTGAGGCCGGGCACCCTGCTGTCCATGGGAACTTGCAGGAGAGCAGAGTCCCTAGTTTCAGTTCCAGGAAAGAGAAGACAGCTGAAGTTTGCAGATACTGGAGGGACTGTAGGGAGTAAGATCATCTGCAGGGAGGCATAACCTTAGGTCGTGTCTTAGGAGTGGAGAGGAGAGTCCAAAGCTGAGCCCCAGGATAGACCTTAGAAAATAAGTGTAAGAAGGACATTATTCCCCATATCTTGGGAATAGAACTTGATGACACTAAGAGCTGCAAAAAATAAAAATAAAACAAAAAATAAAAATAAGCAAGCAAAGGAGAAAGAATCCAACCATAGGTAGCTACTATGGGGAAAGAGAAGATCTGGGTTCATAGTCAGAGGAAGATAAAGGAGCCAAAAAAAACCACTTCTTTTTCAATGAGACACATTGAATGGTCCCAAGCACAAAAAGATTTCTTAGAAGAACTTAAAAAGGACTTTAAAAGTCACATAAGAGAGATCAAGGAAAAATTAGGGGAAAAATGAGCAATCCAAGAAAATAAAGAAAATTATGAAAAGAAAGTCACCTAACTTGAAATAGAGAACCAAAAACTTAAGGAAGAAAATAATTCCTTGAAATCTAGAATTAGGCAAAAGGAAGCTGATGACATTCTAAGACACAAAGAAATAATAAAACAAAATCAAAAGAATGAAAAAATAGAAGACAATATGAAACATTTCAACAGAAAAACAACTGAATTGGAGAACAGATTAAGGAGAAATAACATAGGAACAGTCAGACTGCCTGAAAGTTATGATAAAAAAAGAATCTTGATACAATATTACAAGAAATTATCAAGGAAAATTACCCTGAAGTTCCAGAACAACCAGGCAAAGCAGAAATAAAAAAAAATCCAGCAATCACTACCTGAAAGAGATCCAAGGATGAAAACTTCAGGAATATCATAGTCAAGTGTATTGGCAATCAAAATGGGCTCTTAGCACTTAATTCAACCAAGTGCCCTTGAAGAGTTTGGCCTTTATTTCCTTGATTAAATTAGGAGTCCCTGACTACCACCTTGCCTCAAGGCAAAGCCTAGTTTACATGGGTTTGAGTGACATGTGTGTGACATCAGAGGCTTTTAGACCACGTGGGTTTAAGTCTCATTTTTTGTGACAATTTTAGGTCATGGGGGTGAGTCGCATGTGTGACTCACCCTTGACCCTGAAAAAGATATAAAACCAGAGGTTGTCTTTCTCTTTTTCGGAGCTCTGACCTGCAGCAGTAGTGACTCTTGACTCTGAGC
This sequence comes from Phalanger gymnotis, assembly GCA_028646595.1. Taxonomy (NCBI): domain Eukaryota; kingdom Metazoa; phylum Chordata; class Mammalia; order Diprotodontia; family Phalangeridae; genus Phalanger; species Phalanger gymnotis. The sequence goes on along the minus strand of CM053626.1, from coordinate 154,743,827 downwards.
CAGGTGTTATCAAGCTCCTGGCTGAATTCAGACATCAGTAACTATGAATTGTATTTGGTCTGTCTATTGATGTTTGTAATTTGTTTGTATTTGCTCTGAAGTTCAGGGTGCTGACATTTTCCCCTGAGCTAAGTGAATGGAATTTGTATGCTGGATTAAAGTAATATTGTTAACCCCTTAAGGTTGCTTTCCTTAGTAAAGCAGATCAAAAGAAGCTGGGCTTGCAGCATTCTGTGAGATGGCTATTGTTGGCTTTATACCCCCACAGCAGGTGCTGACTGAATTGTTTCAAAGCTCCCACGTTAAGGAGAAAATATTGGAATCAACAAGAAAAACAATTTAAATATCACAGAGCTACAAAACAGATTACATTAGACCTGGTAGCTACTACACTGAAGGACTGTAGGTCTGGGAATACTGTATAATGTAGAGCAAAAGAGCTGGGGTTACTTATAACCAAAAGAGCTAGAGTAACTTAACCAATAAAGTTAAGTATAATCCTGAATGAAAAAAAGGATATTTAGTGAATTCAAAGATTTTCAGGTATTTGTGACAAAAACAACAAAACTTAAGAGAAAATTTGACATATAACATCTAAGAAAAATATAAATATTAAGGACCAGTTGTCAGGGACTCAATGAGGTCAAATCATTTACTTCTTATATATGAAAATATTATCAGTTCTATTATGACTGTTGTTTTTATTTGGGTAGTTTGAAAGAAAGGTCTGGGCTGAGATGAGTATGATGGGGTGATTCTAAAATAAAATAAAACTATGTAGTGAGAGATTAAAAAAGAACAATTATCTCATACAAATTAGGCAAAAAAGGAAAAACTGACACAGAAAAAGTCAGTTGGAGGAGGGGAAGTAGTGATGAAACCTTACTTTCATCAGGAATGGGTTAAGGAGGGAACAACATATATATCTAGAAAGGTATAAAAATCTTCTAAATTCAGAGAGAAATGAGAGGGCAAGGGGATAGGTTGGGGGAGAAGATAAGGGAAGACTTCTTGGAGTGGTGGGACGGTTAAGGAATAGGAGGGCAAGGTAGCAGGTAGAAGTAAAGCAAAGGAGTGAGGAGGGATAGGAATAGGGTGAGAAAGAGTGAGGAAAAATAGGAAGGAGGAAAATACACAAGTAATTATAGCTTAGAATGTGAATAGGATGAATTTACCCATAAAATGGAAACTGGTAGCAGATTAAAAATTTGAATTGAACAATATATTGCTTTCAGGAAATGCTATAAAAAGGAGAAATACACAAACATAAAATAAAGGTCAGGAATAGAATTTATTATATAAAAAAGCAGGGATAGTAATCATGATTTCAGACCAAGGTAAAGATTTAATCAAAAGAGAAAAATAGGGAAACTACACTGTGTCAGCCATATTATTCAATATTGTTTTAGACCATTTAGAATAAATAGATAGGACAAAATACCTGAGAGTATACTTGTCAAACAGACACAGGAACTATATGAATATTAACATAAAACACTTTTTATACAAATAAAGTTAGATATAAACAATTGAAGTAATATTTACTGTTCATGGGTAGGTAAAGACAATATAAGAGAAAAATAACAATTTTACCTAACTAATCTGTTTATATAATGCTATCCCAATTAAATTACTAAAAAGTTATCTTACTGAGTTAGAAAAAATAATAACAAAATTCATTTAGAAGAACAAGAGGTCAGGAACTGCAAAGAAACCAAAGGAAAAAAAGATGTAAAGGAAATAGATCCAGTAGTATCAGACCTTAAAGCATATTATAAGGTGAGAGCATTGTTGAAGTATAAATGAATAATTTTGATTATTTCAAATTAAAGTTGTCTCACATAAATAAAACCTACGCAGCCAAGAATAGAAAGAATGCAGAAAAAAAGAGTTTCATAGACAATCTCTCAGGTAGAATGGGATTAGGTTGGAATATTGCTGTGGTGTAGGAAATGATGAGCTGGTTGATTTAGAAAAATATGGAAAAACTTGGACATATGAAAGAGAAACAGATGACAAATAGAAATAAGCATAATATGGTGTAGTAACAATGATACTTTATGATTTTGCCGACTACGCCAATTGTATTAGCAGCCATGTTAGCACAGGGTGGGCTGCTGGCTCAAGTTCTTGATCTGCTTTTCTAAAGGAAAGACAGCTTCAAAGGAGTTAATAATCTTAATGTTATTCAACAATGCAGAAAGCTATATTACCCAAGAGAGCCTAACAAGTAGAGAAACATAGAGAATAGACAGGGCTCCAACTGTCTTAACAGAATAGACATATATCACCAGACCAGGAGAGCACCAATATCTGAGTAGCTGGGGGGAGGGGAGGGAGGTGGAGGGGCTCCTTAACACTGACCACCCAGAGTCCCATCCAGGAAATCAAAGATCCTTCCTATGAGTGAGCCTCCAAAATATCAGTCTCCCTGGATATATACACTTTCTATTGATAGGCTCAGAGCCAGAAGGTGTGAAAACCTATGTGACTCAGCACCTGATTGGCAAGGCAAAATACCTGGGAACAGGAGATTGTTATGACCATGGATATTGGAAAACTAAACTCCAAGAAATACACTTTGCTTATGTTTATATATGGTCATATGTGTGTGTGCATGTGTGTGTGTGTGTGTGTGTGTGGGTAGGAGGGTATATGTTTATATGGGTGTATGTTTATAGATATCTATGGATATATAAGTGTATATAATATATGTGTATATATTTATGTATGTACGTATGTATACACACACATATGTGTGTGTGTGTGTGTGCACTGAATTGTAGCCTTCTTTGTGGGGGGGAGGGACAGGAAAAGCAAAGTAAAAAGTGCAAAGCAAAGAACAAAAGAAAACCTACAAGGAAGCAAAGAAAAGCTGGATAGCTTTGAAAAAAAAATGTGTAGTATTTATTGTATAAGGTTTATGGAAATGGAAATTTGTTGCTTTATATTGAATCCTCTTTTATGTTCTGCTGGGTACATGGTGATTTTTTTTTTCTTTTCTTATTTTGTACTTAAGTTTAAAGTAAGTTTAAAAACTTTTAAATAAAGTTTTTGTTGCAAATGAGATTAGTGTATTGAGGTTAACAAGGGAAACAGTCAAATGGGGAACAAAACCCTTGTATCCAATTTCTCTGATAAGGGTTTGTTGTCTGAGATACATAGAGAATTAACACACACAGGTGGTGTGTACAAGTATGTGTGCATGCATGTACATAAGCACACATGTGTCCATGCACACATGCAAGTGATTCCTTAATAGATAAGAGATCAAAGTATATGAATAAGAAGAATAGCAAACTATTAAGAATGATATGAAACAACAATCCAAGTCACTAATAATAAGAGAAACACAAATCAAAACAGCCCTAAGATTTCACTTCACAACTAGCAAATTGGCAAAGGTGACAAAAGGTGGGACTAGTCGATGTTGGAGAGGTTGTGGGAATATAGGCACATGAGTGCATTGTTGGTGGAGCTGTAAATCAGTACAACCCTTTGTGGAAAGCTATTTGCAATTATGCAAATAAACTGACCAAAAATTCTATAGCCTTTATCCCAGAAATTCCCCTAGTAGGCATATACCCCAAGGAGAACTGACAAGAAGAAAGTCCCCATACACAACAAAATATTTACAGCAGCATTTTTTTTTGTAGTAGCAAAGAACTGGAAATGAAGTAGATGCCTATTGATTGGGGAATGGCTAAACATATTGGGGTGTACAAATGCACTGGAATGCTATTATAGTAAAGGGAACCAATAACATGATAAAGTCAGAGAAGTATAGAAAGACTTATCTGGACCAACACAGAATGAAATAACAAGAGCCAAGAAAACAATATATTCAATGTCTAGAACAGCATAGAAAGAAAGAACAACCCCCACAATCAAATGTGAATGCTGTAAATTACAGAGAACAGGAGTGGCACCAAAGAAAAGATGAGAAAATGCTCCTGTCCCATCCCCTTGCTGAGGTGGGGGATGCACAGGTGTGGCGCATTACATTTCTTTTCAGACTTCTTTGAGAAATAGTAAGTTGTGCTGTTTTTCTCCTTTAAAATTTGTTTTCCTTCAAAAATACTTATTATATGATGTGTCTTTCTGGGTTTGGAGTAGATGGAATGTTATTGGGAGAAATTTTGAAGACAAAAAACCAAAATATATCAAGATTTATTTTTTTTAAAAAAAACAGTAGTGACTCTAAAGAAGATTCATTATTTTAAAAAATATATTAAAAATCTTTAAAGTGTCTTGCCATTTCACCTTCTGTGGGTTTTGTTTACCCCTGTTTAAGTATAAGCTCCTTGAGAGCAGAAATTATTTCATTTTTATATCTGTGTCTCCATTACGTATGACAATACTTGCCCATATAAGCACTTAAATGGTTTCCCATTCATTCACTGGTTCATGGAAGAGATGGTTTAGAAATTTGGCCTTGAAGAAAGAGAGGGATTTTAAGAGGTAGTGATAAGGAGATAGAGAGTCTATTCCACATACAGGAAGGTGAAGTGTGGCTTGGAATGGAAATAGAAGCAGAGGTCCAGAATTGAGAGGACAAGAACAATGGAGAGAGAATTGTCTAGTTTGGCTGTTATGTGAAATACTTGAAGAGATCTCCCCTTGACCCAGTACTGCCTAAAAAAGTTTTTTTAATCTATATTTAGCTAAAGAAACATGACAAAACAGGAAAATAATAAATGCTGGAGAGGGTGTGGGAAAATTGGAACATTGGAACATTGTTATGGTGTTGGTAGAGTTGCGAACTGATCCAACCATTCTGCAGAGCAATTTGGAACTATGCCCAAAGGGCTCTAAAAATGTGCATACCCTTTGACTCAGCAATGCCATTTCTAGGGCTGTATCCCAAAGAGATCATACAAGTGGGAAATGGACCAGTATGTACAAAAATATTTATAGCAGTTCTTTTTGTGGTGGCAAAGAATTGGAAATCAAGAGGATACCCATCGATTGGGGAATGGCTAAACAAATTGTGGTGTATGAACATAATGGAATGCTATTGTGCTATAAGAAATGAGCAGATGGGGAGTGGAGCCAAGATGGTGGCTGGAAAGCAGGGACTTGCATAGGGCTCTCCCCCAGGACCCTCCAAAAACCTATATAAATGGCTCTGAACAAATTCTAGAACTGCAGAACCCACAAAGTAGCAGAGGGAAGCAGGGCTCCAGACTAGGACAGCTTGGATGGTCGCTGGGTAAGGTCTATTGTACACGGAGCTGGGAGCAGAGCAGAGCCCAGCATGGGCTGTGCCTGGACCAACCAGATTGGGAGCTGGGTGGAACAGACCCTAGTGCCCTGAATCAGTGAGCTGTAGCAGTTACCATACTTCTCAACCCACAAACACCAAAGACAATAGAGAAGATTAGTGGGAAAAGCTGTGGGGACAGAGGGAAAGGAGTTCGAGGTTAGGCCACCACCCCGGGGCCAGCTACAGAACTACAGCTGCAGTTGCTTCAGGCCCACCTGGTGGGAGGAATTAAGTGGCTGATCAGAGCAGGAGCGCAGAGCCTGCTTAAGATCTGAGTCAGGTCCAGGTTGGCAGTTCTTGGGGGAAGAGGAGCACTGGTGTGATAGAACTTGTTGTGCAGAAATATCTCTGAAAACAACAGCTCATTCCCTCAAGCTTGGAACAAAGTATTCTTTACTCTACAAGCAGTCATACCCCAACGAAAAACTCAAGGGTCAAGTAGTAGGCTGAGAACATGAACAGGCAGCAAAAACGGATTCAGATTCAGACTCAGACTTTGGAATCTTTCTTTGGTGACCTCAGTATTAGGGGGACTGAAGGGAATATACATATATATAGACAGAGGGCACACAGTGAGTTGAATATGAAGGGATGATATCTAAAAAAATAAAATAAAATTAAGAGATGAGAGAGGAATATATCGAAAGAGGGAGAAAGAGAGAGATAGAATGGGATAAATTATCCCACATAAAAGTGGCAAGAAATAGCAGTTCTGTTGGGAGGGAAGAGGGGGCAGGTGAGGCGGAATGAGTGAATTTTGCTCTCATCGGAT
>CM053626.1:154721402-154737289 GCA_028646595.1 Phalanger gymnotis | reverse complement strand
ATCTTCAGCAGGCTCTTCACTCCTGCTCTGATCCACCACTTAATTCATCCCACCAGGTGGGCCTGGGGCCAGAAGCAACTGCAGCTGTAGTTGTGTAGCTGCCCCACCTCCGCTGCCCCTGGGGCAGTGGCTGAGCCGCAAACTCCTTCCCCTTCCTTCAGCTTTTCCCACTAACCTTCTCTGTTGTCTTTGGTGTTTGTGGGTTGAGAAGTCTGGTAACTGCCATAGCTCACTGATCCACGATGCTAGGGCATGTTCCACCTGGCTCCTAGTCTGGCTGGTCTGCACCACCCACGCTGGGCTCTGCTCAGCTCTGCTCCGCTCCTAGCTCCGTGAAGGAAAGACCTTACCCAGAGACCATCCAGGCTGTCCTAGGCTATAGCCCTGCTTCCCTCCGCTATTTTGTGGGTTCTGCAGTTCTTCTCTGTTGTCTTTGGTGTTTGTGGGTTGAGAAGTCTGGCAACTGCCACAGCTCACTGATTCAGGGTGCTAGGGTCCGCTCTGCCTAGCTCCTGGTCTGGTTTGTCCGCGCGGCCCATGCTAGGCTCTGCTCAGCTCCGCTCCACTTCCATCTCCGTGCAGGATAGACCTTACCCAGAGACTATCCAGGCTGTCCTGGGCTAGAGCTCTGCTTCCCTTTGTTACCCTGTGGGTTCTGCAGTTCCAGAATTTGTTCAGTCATTTTTTATAGGTTTTTGGAGGGACTTGGCAGGGAGCTCATGCTAGTCCCTGCTTTCCAGACACCATCTTGGCTCCGCACCCCAAATTACATTTTAATCTGGGTCAGGCCCACTCTGGAATTCGGGGGCCACTTCTGAGAGTTTAACACCTCTAGCAAAGGACAGTGAGTATCCTTTGTAAAGTGATCTGGCCAGTGACATGCCTATATGTGGGTCAGATGTTCACTGAATCTGAATGTTCATGACTCTGAGGCTAGTTCTCTATCCACTTTACCTCACACATACCCCTACCCATTTCTAGCATACATGTTTTACATCCAACTATAATCAAGTTGGTTCTGTGATATACAGCATAGACTACTTGAAGTAGTAAAAAAAAATCTAGGATTCCAGGCAATGTGGGCTGATCCAAAAAGCCCTGGACAAAGAGGGAAGAGAGTTGTTTTTCTTCATCTGGAAAAAAAGAATGCTACCTTTATTAACAACTTTGCAGGGCTGTTGTGGAAGTGTTCCCTAAACCTCAGGCAGCTATATAAATGTGTGTCGTCAAACTAATCTGTTATTTACAAAGATTTCTGAACCTTTAAGTATTAAAAAAGGAAAAAAAAACCTTTGACATTAACATTCAAATAAATGCCTTCATACAAGAAGGATATCTTTGATTTTAAAAACCCATTCTTTGGCTCTGGGTGATACTTACCAACAGACGTAGGCATCTCTCCCCACTGAAGAACCACGTCCTTTGTGATCCTCCCATATGTATTCACATAAACCCCTTCATCCTCATAGCACACTAGCAACTCCATCCCATCTGTGTTGGGGAGTATGATGATAGCATGGGGTTGTATGCTACTCTGAATCTACAGAAGAAACAAAAGTAAAAAAAAAAAAGATATTTGACTTTGCTACTAATAAATATTCTAGCCTTTTGATTGATGCTAGTAAGGCTGCCTAAAGGAGTGCATTAATACCTTATTTCTGAGGATATGTTAGTTATAAGACACTTCAGGGGCTCATTGGTTGATGGGACCTCGTCCAAGAATGAGCAAGCTTGAAGCTACAATTCAAGTTGCCCTCCAAGTACGTGCTCTTTGTCAAATTCTAGAATCAATGTGGTCCTGGCACCATAATGGATGGTAGGCCAAAAGGGAGTCCTTTTCCAATCTAGAAGACCCCTGGAGGCGCAGATATGTTCAAAACTTCTGAAACCTTCACCTAGACTAGATTATAAACCAATCCATTCAGAGACAGCTCCGAGTTTACCCCAGGCCAAACTTAAGTGCCCATGAGGATTCCAAAGTTTCTAAGACACATTCCCTCAGCTTATGAATGGTAGTGGAGATCTTCAAAATTAGAACACGGGGGTTGTTTGAACAGATCCAACCCGCACATCCTGGGGAAGAGAAGGAGAAGGGGATCTCGCTATAAGCTAAACAGTTGGGGAAGGGCAGAGGGGAGGGAAAGAACAAAACAAAAACAACCAACCAACTGTAGAGTCTGGGCTCTTACGTGCGTCGGTAGATAAATATCATAGACTGATCCTGAATCCACATCAACAGCATGGAATCCAGCACAGGAGCCATAGATCACTTTTAACCGCTGCCCTTCCTCCACAGTGAGATCGACCAGCAATGGCTTATGTATCAATTCTCCGAATGACTGAAAGACAAGAGACACAGAGAGAGGAGAGAGGGTGAGGATCACTTAGATAGTAAGAACTTGCTGACTAATATGCATTTCCAATAAATCATACCAGATAAGCCAGAGCAATCTGATTCTAGTGGGGCATGCGTACTCACTGTATTATTCAAAAAAAAAAAAAATGAATGCATGACTACTACTTTCCCTATCAAGAGAGTGATAAGGCTAGTAATTTGGCCTGTAGCATAGAACAGTGGTTGTCATTCAGTCATTTTTCAGTCATATCCAATTCTTCCTGACACATTTGGGTTTTTTCTTGGCAGAGATACTGAAGTGGTTTGCCATTTCCTTCTCCAGCTCATTTTACAGACGAGGAAACTGAGGCAAACTTGTCCAGGGTCACACAGCTAGTAAGTGACTGAGGCCAGATCTGAACTCAGGAAGATAAGTCTTCCTGACTTCAGGCCTGGCCCTAGATCCACTTTACCACCCAGCTGCCCTAGGGTCATGGTATCAAACTAAAATAGAAACAAGTGGCAATAATCTCTACACAAAGATCTCTGTGGATCATACATTAGCTTAGTTTGAAAATGTAACATTATCTGTGTCTTACTATATTTTAATTTATTTTGTTAAATATTTGCCAATTACATTTTAATCTGGTTCAGGCACATCCAGGAGGAGTGCGAGCTGCATGTAGCCTGCATGTAACCTTCTGATAGGCAGTGTAGTGAAAGAGAAAGTTAGAAAGCCACTAATTACAGAGGGCCTTAAATCTAAAATGAAGGAGTCTGAACTTTCTTTGGAAGGCAACAGGTAGTCACACTGAAGGATTCTGAGCAGGTAAGTGCTATAACCAGACCTATGTATCCAGAGGATGTCACAGATGGGACTGAAGAGGAAGCAAGACAGGAGTCAGCCAGACCTGTTAGGAGTCCACTATAAGAAATCAGGAAAGCAGTAAGTCTTGCAGTCATGTAGTAACAATAGAAGCAGTTTATAAAGCAATACAAGAGATATGGTGGGGGCTAGGATGTGACTGAGATGTAGGGAGATGACAGGGTTAGAAAAATTCAAAGTTAATATTCAAGTTGTGAGCATGGGATGGGGAGAATGATGATACCACTGACAGAAATAGTATGGGCAGGAGGAGGAGGAGCATTTGGAGGAACAACTAGTAAGCTCTGCTTTGGCCACGTTGAGTTTAAGACATCAGTGAGACATCCTGGTACAGATGTCTACAGATATCCTGTAGGCCATTAGAGATGTGAGTCTGGAGCTCAGAAGAGAAGCCAGGTGTGGATGTAGAAAGTTGAGATCTGTGTAGCTCAATCTGTATTAGTAGATTAGACTGTTGAGAAGAAAGCACAGAGGCAGAAGAGTGGGAGACTGTAAGGGTAATGTAAATTTGAAGATATTCCCCATCTGTTAATAGCCCCATGTGACTTTCTTATATCACAGGAAGCCTAAGTCATGTGTGGTGGGAGGAGCTTGCTGAACGAGTAGAACTGGAAGGGTGGAGCAGAAAATGGTCAGAGCAGTTAGGGGTGAGGGAGAGAGCAGATGCAGGCAAGGAGTCAGCTAGGATTTGTGAGTGTTTGTGGGAAGGCCATGGAATGGAATGGCTGTCTGCTGTGATAATGTGTATTAACCTCTATACTGCTTGGATGGATTGGACTTACTGGTTTTGAGACTGGGTTTTCTGGTATCTGAACAAATGTTTTGCTTCTTCTGTTTTCTATATGGAGAGTATGTTATATTTTGCTATACAGAACTAAGTCAGCATATTCACAGTAATAGCAACTGCTGTGAATATTGCCTTGGCGGTACAGAGACCAACTAGGGGAATACCCACCTTAAGAAGTCAGGAAGAAGAACCATGGAATGAGTCAAAGGAGGAAGAGTTAGAGAAGCAGGAGGAGAAGGAGGAGAGTGTATTATTTCTGATGCCAAGGGAGGAAACTATCAAGAAGGAGGCGGTAATCCAAGGCTGCACTGAGGTCAAGGAACATGAACACTGAGAAGAGGTTTAGAATTTAGTGAGTAGGTGGTCACTGGTAACCTCTGAGAGAGCAGCTTTGGCAATGAGGATGAAGGGAGTCAAAAAGTGATTGTTCTGAGAAGCCAAAGGTTTTGGATACAGCAACTTTTTCAAGAAGTTTAGGCTCAAATGGGAGGAAAAAATGGGACAGTAGCCAGATGGGTTTAAAGTGCTAAAGGAAGGCCTTTTTTATGATTGATAAAACAAGCATCAGATGTTCCCTGACTTTGCTGAACTGAATGGAAAAGGGAGAAAGAAAATTATGAGAGAGGGGCAGGTAGGTGCCACAACAAATAAAGCACTGGGCCCTGGAGTCAAAAGGACCTGAGTTTCAGACAGTTGCCAGCTATGTGACCTTGGGCAAGTCACTTAACCGTGACTGCCTCAAAAAAAAATAAAGAAAATGTATGGGAGAGAAAATGCATGTAGAGTAGTGGTCAATGAATCCTTAAAATATTAGACCTTGGGGTTAAGGCTGATGTGTTGGCAAGCAAAATGGTCTTTGTTTTCTTTGAGTAATTCAGTGTATTTCGTTGAGCCTTGCTAAGTGTTAAGCCCCAGGCCTGGAGCCCTGCTGGGTGTAGAACCTATGTGGATGTGAGCCTCCCAGAATCCTGGGGGGAGTGGCTAGGACTGGAGCCAATAAAAGCCTGTGGTGGGAGGAGCTTGCTGAACAGTTGGAGCAGAGCTAAGAGGCAGTTGGAGAGGCAGTTGAGAGGCAGTTGGTGAGGCAGTTGGTGAGGCAGTTGGTGACAGCAGTTAAGAGCTGAAGGAGAGAGGAAGCAGTCAGCTAGCTGGGACACAGCTTGGAGAGTGCGGCGGAAGCAGTGGTGACGGTGGCAGAAACAGCTACAGCTGAAGCTGAAGAAAAAGCTGAAGCTGAAGCAGGAGTTGCAGAAGCAGAGCCGACCCAAATGTAGAGCCGACCTGTGTGTGGACTGAGGAGTGCCAAGCAAGAACTTGAGGGCAGTTTGTGATCTTCTTATGATTTGGTTTAATGCCATTATGCTGTTCTGTGGCTTCCTAGTTACTCTTGTGAGGCGGACTTATTGGGCCTGGAAGCTTGTGATCAAAGTGTCAAAATGGGGAGGCTGGTTCGTGGGTCTGTTACTGTGGAGCCTAAAGAAATGTTTTAATCCTTCTGCTTTCTACTTAGAGAATTCCTTATATCAAACGATTCTGAACCGTTCAGACATATGTATGATTCTCTTTGAGATCATAAATTCGGCCTTCCTACTACAGCTGGGCATAGAAGAGTGGGAGAGATGAACTAGTTGTCTCTTTCTTCCCTCCAGTAGAGTAGGGGACGAGGGACTACAGGTTATGATGAGGTAATAAAGTTACAGTCAGAGGGATAGGAGACAGGAATTTCAAAGGTCAAGAAAATTAGCAGTACAAGCCCAAGTTTCATTTTCAGAAAGTCAGCACGACACCTTCAACCACTTAACTAGGGCCTCACAGGGATAATGGCAGATGTATTAGGTATTAAACTGGGACTTGGGATCCTCATGTTCAATTCTTTTTGAGTTTATAAGTCACTTAATGAGTGTGTTGGTAAGCAAAATGGGCTCCTTAGCACTTAGTTCAACAAGTGCCCTTGAAGAGTTTGGCTTGTGTTTGCTTTGAGTAATTCAGTGTATTTCATTGAGTCTTACTAAGTGTAAGCCCCAGGCCCAAATCCCTATTAGGTATAAAACCTATGTGGGTGTGGATTGGCAACTAAGGTGGGGCCCAAGGTGGGGCTAACTCCAGAGAGGGCCTACTTTACATGTCTGGGACAGCAGAGGCTCTTAGACCATGCGGGTTTAAGTCCTCCTCTTTGTGAGGATTCTAGGTCACGTGGGTGAGTCGCATGTGTGACTTACCCCTGACACTGAAAAAGATACAAAACCAGGGGTTGGCCTCCTCTTCCTTGGAGCTCTACCTGCAGCAGTGGTGGCACACATGACTCTGGGCCAGCCCTTGTTCTGAGTTCCCAGGCTGAACCTAGATGTTGGTAACTACGAATTGTATTGGGTCTGTCTGTTGATATTTGTAATTTGTTTGTATTTTACTCTGAAGTTCAAGGTGCTGGCTTTTTCCCCTAAACTAAGTGAATGATATTTGTGTGCTGAATTAAATTAAGCTTGTCAACCCTTTCACCTTGCTTTCCTTAGTTAAGCAGATCAAAAGAACCTGTGGTGTTGGCAGCTTTCTGGGTGCTGGCTGTGGGTGGATCTTACACCCCCACAGAAGCTGCTAGCCAGATTGTTGAAACAATGAGAGACAGCATAACATAGCAGAGAGAATGCTTGACCTGGAGTTTTAAGTGGCTTGGGTTTGAATCCTACTTCAGACTTAGATACTTCAGTGAGACAGCCTCTCAGAACCACAGTTTCCTCATCTGTAAAACAGGGATGATATCTATACTACTTGCTTCTCAGAGGTGTTGTGAGGAAAATGGTTTACAAGCTTTAAAGTGCTATGTAACTGTTCAGTGATTATTATTAATAATAATCTCTCCAGGCCTGTTTCCTCAGCTAGGTGGGACAGTGTACAAACTGACAGACTTGGAATCAGAAAAGCATGAGTTTGAATCCTGCCTCGATAACTAGCTGGGTAGCCTTATTCACTTAACCTCAGTTCCCTCATCTGTAAAATGGGGATAACCTCATTAACAACCTCATAGGGTGGTTGTGAGGATCAAATGAGATAACCTATGTAAAGCACATACAGGCAGCTAGGTGGCAGAATGGGCAGAGCACTTGGCCCAGAATCAGGACGACCCGAGTTCAAATCCTACCTCAGACTGCTTATTTGTTGTGTGATCTTGGCAAAGTCACTTGAACCCTGTTTTCCTCAGTTTCTTCAACTGTAAAGTGGGGATAATAATAGCACCTATCTCCCAGGACTCAGATGATATTTAATATTTATTCATATTTAACATTTATAGATAATATTTATAAAAATAATATTTACTCAGCACACTGCCTGGCACACAGTAGGTACTTATAAAAATGTCATTGTCACCATCGCTGTGAGAGTGCTTTGCAAACTTTAAAGCATTATATAAATGCTTTTGCTATCATTTAGTCGTTTTTCAGTCATATTCAATATTTTGTGACCCCATTTGGCGCTTTCTTGGCAAAGACACTAGAATGGTTTGCCATTTCTTTCTCCAGCCCATTTTACAGATGAGGAAACTGAAGCAGACAGGGTAAGTGAATTGCCCAGGGTCACACAGCTAGTAAAGAGTCTGAGGCCAGATTCAAACTAACGAAGATGACTCTCTTTCTGACTCCATGCCCAATGCTCTATCTGCTGTGTCACCTAGCTACCCATATAAATGCTAGTTATTACTCTTATTAATATTCTGTTAGACTGGCTATTCCTCAACGTCCCTCTTCTCTCTGTATTCCTGTGCTTCTGTGACAGAATATATACATTCTAGACTTTGGAAAACATTCACGGTCACTTATTCTAAACCAAGTACAGTGGAATATATCTGATAAAAAAAAGAATATTAGTGTTCCATATAAGTGGGATTTTTCATAAACTGAGGCTTACTCTCTTAATGCAGCATATCTTTTTCTATCTTCCTAAATAGAATAGTTTAGGGATTTATTGACAAAAAAGGTCAATTAGGTAGGAACACCCCGATAACCTATTGAGGTGGGTTACATGGCCTACACTTAACTGGCACAATGATGAGCAGAACCTGCAGGGTAAGTCTGTATTGTCTATACTAATCTGGCTTATCAACCTTCGCACACCCCATTCCCAAAGAGTTAGGTTTGCTTTTGTTGTTTTGCTACCTGCCTCTTTATTATTAGTCCTCCTCTCAATTTTACTACTAATCTGCCAAGAACTTGGGAACACAGTCAACTTTTGAATTGTGTAGAAAGTGAGAGTAACCTGGCTCTGTAAGCAGGTTTAAGAGGCTCTTCTGTGAATAAAATGTATATGTTATAAGTGCAAGGACCCTGTGAACACCAATCTGGGCCTTCCATGGGCCATGCTTACTTTGCCGCCTTCTGTGTTCTTGGTTATGGTTTAGATAGGCGAGGTTGTCTTAAATATGATACCTGATAAACTGGAATGAACCTGGCAAGTAAGATGTCACTGAAATAACATCCAATTTGAAACAAAAATCTTTATACTTAAGTCATAAAACAGCTACAAGTAAAATGCAAGTGTGCCAAAATAAGATATTGAAACAAGCCACCCACAAAGATCAGAGAACTTGTTTTAAGCATACTTGAAAAACATGCTTTTACCTTAAAGGCCATAAATTTGTGGTATGGCTTTGGGGCCCAAGCATAGACTTCCACAGAACTCTTCAAAGCAATGACCAGAAACTTGATTCTTTCATATTTTACTGAAAATAAACAAGAGAAACAGAAGTTAGTATCAGCTTCAAACTTTATCCTGTAATTTTAGATATCCTGGGGCAAAGAGTACATAACAGGATCACAAAGCCCCTACATTCTAGAAACCAGTGTAACACAAATATCCATCTTGAGCAAGTTTTGTTTCTTTAAATAAATTTGGTTTAAACAGAAAAAGAACCAATGCCCAACGACAGTTTCAACTGAATTTTTTTTTTTTGCTCTAACTTAAGTGACTCAGCAAGCAAAAACATTAAAACACCAAATGCCCTTTAATAAGGCAACAACCCAAAATCATGTATTCTATTTGTTGGTCAGTTCTTTTTCAGTTGTGTCCAACTCTTCATGACTGACTCCATTTGGGGTTTTCTGGGCAAAGATACTGCAATGAATGGTTTGCTACTTCCTTCTCCAGCTGACTTTACAGATAAAGAAATGGAGCCCAAGAGAATTAAGTGACTTGCCCAAAGTCACCCAGCTAGTTAAGTGTCTGAGGCTGGATTTGAACTCGGGTCTTCCTGACTCCAGACCTAGTGCTTTATTCATTGCACTACCTAGGCTGCCCTATTTTTTCTAAATATTGTATTAATTCTATAAACACATTAGCGTGAAATTTATGAACTATTTAAGGAGGCTTTCAAGTTATCCATATGCTTTCCTAATTGCCTGGGAATTGCCATTTAGGGATACTTTTTTTCCCGTCATATCACTTTATGCTGACAAAATTACTGATAAGGAGTAAGAAGTCTTCCAAGAAGCCAAGCTAAGTGATTTGCAAAGTCCCAGAGTAAGGTCTGTTAATTCCCCTGCTTATATTTATGTTATACCTTCAGTTGCTACTTCGTCTTTCTCCTTCCTCCAAGATTATATTAATACTTTATTTTAAACTACAGGTTCACTCACTCCGCTTCCTCCTGGAATATACTTGTCTTCCCTTCCAGAGGGCAGAGGTCCCTAGTGAAAGCAGCAAATCAGAAGTTGTAAAGAGATTCAGGACTTTGCAGAATGACTGGTTGACCACTGACCATCCTGAAATCCGGCTCCTTTCTCTTGAAGTGATACTGAATTTAAGCCTAATGCCTCTGGCTGATTTTTTCCAATACTTAGGTAATTCTAGAGTGACAGTGCGGTGCAAAAAAAAAAAAAGTAACCTGAGACCTGCCACCCGTTTTGTGACCACAGGTAAGCTGCTCATTCTCCCTGAGACTTAGTTTTCTGATCTGTAAAATGGGGAAAATAACAGAATCAAATAAAATATTTTAGTTTATGGCTCTGAGGTTCAAATGATCTAATGTATGTAAAGCACTCTGAGGCTCAAATGAAATAATAATGTTAGAAGTGCATTTTGCAAACCTTAATGCACTATTATTACTATTTAGGTCAGGTAAATGGCACAGTGAAGAAAGCACCAGTCCTGGAGGCAGGAGGACTTGAGTTCAAATCTAGCTTCAGACACATAAAATAGCTGTGTGATCCTGAGCAAGTTACTTAACTACTTGCCTCAGTTTCTGACTTGCAAAATGATCCGAAGAAGGAAATGGCAGACCATTCCTGTATCTTTGCCAAGAAAACCCCAAATGGGGTCATGAAGAGTCAGACAGCAACCACAAAAATCATTATTGTAGCCGCAGTTGCAGTTGTGGTTATGGTAGGAGTAGCTGTAGTAGTACTACGACCGTGGAAGAATTGTGTGTTCTGAACTCTGTGCCTCTAGTTCCCTCTACAGGATAAATCACTGATGCACATCTCAGCAGCTGTGAGCGCCCAGCTGCATTAAGGTAAGAGGTACAACATAACTGATTTCTGCTTTGAAACGGCGACCTCAGAAAATTGTGGAAGCAGCTTTACGATCATCACTGAACAAGAGTTCACACACTGACAAATCACAAATTAAAGCATACAGTCCTCGAGGGCGAGGGCCTGATTCAGAGCCATGTGGAAAAAGTTACAAAAGCACAATTTAAGAAACATTTATCAAGCATCTATGATATGAAGAGAACCAAGCAGGCATGATATATATATAGCACAGAGCAATAGTATCTATAGTAGTAGTAAAAGGAGACCAAGGGAGGGAGCAAGGCTGGGGAAAGGAAGGGAGGAAGGAAAGGAAGGCAGGGAACAAAGAAGCACTGCAGAAAGGGCAAGGAGGAAGGGGAGGAGAAGGAAAGTGAGGAAGACGAGTAGGAGGAGGAGGAGGAGGAAGAGGAAAAGATGATGGTTTCAATAATGTGTTAAGTTTTGCAGAGAATTTATTATCTCTTTTGGATCTCACCATCATTTTCATCTTCTAGTAGTACTGGTACTACTTCTATCATTACTACACTACAAACCCTCTCTCAAATGTCGACAATAATCAAGAGGATCCCAGGGAAGTCCCCAAATTGGCACCAGCCTGAAATTTAAACATCCTGGATCTTTAAAACAAAGTCCAAAATATTGTACTCAGTGATAAAGATACAAAATCAAAAATGAAACAATCCCTTCCCTAGGCTCATCTAAGGCACGCTTAATGATACTAAGTATCTATGAAATAAAGTCCAGCAGAGTAGCAAAGTGGAAAAGTAAGTCAATTGCACTTCCAAGTGATAGACTGTCTCCTTTAAGTAGTCACTTACGTGCGATTAACAAGTGACTTCATTAAGGCAGCTGCTAATCCTGTCCAGATTCTATTCTTAAACACTGCCTTGCAAAGTTTGACATTTTCCTGGTTTTTCCCCAAGATTCTTATTAACCAATTCATCACTGCTACTAGATGTTTCCTTGCACAGGAGAGATGGGCTGTAACCTCAGTGTTCACCTTAGAGACTATGCCAACTGGCATGATTTAAACATTTCTTTTAAGAGGGAGGAGGACAGAGCTGGAAAGAAAACAGACACACGGACACACACAGACACACAGACACACACAGACACACAGACACACAGCAAGAAAACACTCCAAGACCAAGCGGAACAAGGCAAAAGACCTGTGCCTTCTAAACCTTGGGTTTCTGGCTCCCCCTACAGGATAAATCGCTGATGTACATCTTAGCAGCTGTGAGCATTCTCTTTTGTTATTAAGGCAGCAATGCAATATAAATGACTGCTGCTTTGAAAGAATGACCTCGGATATTTCTGAAATCAGCTTTACAATCATCGCTGACCAATGAATGAAATATCAATGGATAACAGCAAATTAAAGCATACAGTCCTGGAGGGCAAAGAGCTAATTTAGGGGCACTTAAGTGGCATATGGGAGAAAAGTCATAAAAGCATAATTTAAATCTACTATAGGAAGAGAAATAAGCAGGCACAATAAAGCACAGAGAAAGCTGGCTTTGGAGTGAGTTAGACTGTGTTCAAGTACTTCATCTACACATACGGGCTGCAGAATTTTGAACGAATCATTTAACTTCTCAGTGCCCTAGAAACTTAGTAAGAGACTTAGGAAGAGCTCAAATCTGACCTTGGACACTTACTAGCTGTGTGACCCTGGGCAAGTCACTTAATCCTGTTTGCCTCAGTTTCCTCATCCATAAATGAACTGGAGAAGGAAATGGCAAATCACTCCAGTATCTTTGCCAAGAAAACCCCAAATGGGGTCACGAAGAGTGGGGCACAACTGAAAAACAATGTACTAGGCAAGATGAGATATTTAGCTAAGATAAGCGTGCCTACTTTCGTGCAGTTTAAAGTCCCATAGGAACATTCAATAACAAATTCATAGAGCCTACACATTAGAGTATGTAAAACACAACAAGAGTTAAAGATTGGGGCACCAGCTACGATGTACAGGATAAAAACGCAACGGCTAAGAGCCAGGAGACAGGGGTTTGAGACCCAGCTGTGCCATTAATTGGTTATATGACCTTGGATAAATCAATTATTTCCTTGCAGCCTCAGTTTCCTCATCTGCAAAATGAGAATAATACTGCCTTACGGGATTAAAGAAGTTTAAAAGAGATAATATATGTTCTGCAAACCTTAACACAGTTTTGTCTCCTTTTCTTCTTCTTCTCGTTCTACTCTCTTATGACACTACTACTACAAAATGTGAGATGTTTCAAATTGGACAGAATGAAGGCCTTCAAGCCACAAGCCTTGGGTTTAAGTTCTTCCTCTGAGACATGTGGCTGTGGGGCACTAGGCAAGTCATGTAGATTCTCAGAGCCCCAGGTAAACTCTCTAAGACTTAACTGGGCAGTTGCTAGCCTACATTAGTAGGAAAGAGTTTCTGAATGGGTCTAGTTCAGAGGTGGAGAACCTGCAGCCTTGAGGCCACATATGGTCTTTTAGGTCCTTGGATGCGGCCTTTTGAATGAATCCAAGTTTTACAGAACAAATCCTTTTATTAAGGGGATTTGTTCTGTGAAGTTGGATTCAGTCAAAGGGCCACACTTGAGGACCCAGAGGGCTACATGTGGCCTCGGGCCTGCAGGTTACCCACCCCTGGTCTAGTTTAAAAATCAAACAATCACATACACAAATATGCACGTGCATATGACAGTACAAGTGTGATTTACTTTTTCCTAAGTAGAGTTAGGTTAAATTAAGGAAAGCTTCCAGGAAGAAGCTATTTTAAGTAAAATCTTTAAAGAGGATAAAGATATAGATTTGCAAGAAGGGAAAGGACATTTGAATGCAAGATAGCATCAGAGTCAGAGAAGCTCAGAGACTGAAGGCTGTTCTAACAATCCTGATGTGAAGTGTTAAACTTGGTGTCTGGGAAACAGAAAAGAAAGACTGAATCCAAGACAAAGAACTAAGTGCACTTTGGATATAGAATAGAATCGTTAACAATTAAAATTTTAAATTTGGCCAGTCTGGCCCCAACAAACAAGAATGTCCCTGATAATTTGAACCTGAGCTCATGCTACAAGCCCCAAAACGCAGACTGACTTACTCTGTCACGGACATACATCTTCTGGGAAAATGTAGCAGAATTCAGAAGAAACCAATATCAAATGGCGTTAGTGAAAACTGTAGAAAACACAAAAGGGGGAAAAGCACCTCCCAGAACTTACCAACTTTATAGTGCACACATCCTTCTAGATCACCTACAGTTGTCCATCCCTGTTTCTTCTCTACTTCGGGATCATTATGAAGTATTTTATTCCTTAGCCAAGACAAGTAGTAGACTCGTAATTTATTTTTCTTACCTAGCAAAAAAAAAAATCAAATTAAAAAAAATCAGTCATCATCAAATGCTGTCAGTAATTGGTAAATTAAAAGGAGAAACCTTAGAATGAAGATCAAATATTCACACTATTTTACTGATGAGACACACAGGAAACTGCTGCTCCATTCTCATTACAGGTCCTTGAGAAAGGTACTATATCGACCTTTGAGAAAACTACTAATACTTTCTGACAGTTGTCTCCACCGTATAGGAAAATCATCTACAAAGGGCTTCCGTGCTGAGCAATGCTTGCCAGTGTTATTTCCCCTAAATGAATCTCAAAACAATCAATAAGGTTTCCTTGGCAGTGGAAAACAAATGTACACATCTTTATTTCAACCCAAAGTTCAGACCGAACTCTGAATCTCCAAAATCAGCAGATACAACATGTTGTTTGCGGAGAAATTGTCAAGGAGTATTTTAAATCAGAACACTCACAAGTGATACCCGCATATAGGAGACTAATAAACCATAAACGGTTCAAAAAAAATAAAGTGCCAATAACTGCCAGATGTGTGATTTGGCTAAGTCTCCCTACCTGTCTCAGGTTCAACTTGCTCATCTATAAAATTAGATGATAAGTAGATTTTTAAGTTCTTTTACGATGTTAATTTTTACCTTATTCAAATGTGACATACATGTCTAGATTCTATAGAAAGAACACAAACTGTATCTTTATATAAGGCCAATATTTAACAATATGGCTGTGTTTTTTTAAATTACAACTTGGAAATGGGTTATTCTATCAGAAGAGAGGGTAAAAGGATGGAATCAAAAGTTCACAGGCATCCTCTTTGTATATTTCCTCAAAAAGAATGGATTCATACCTACCCACAATAAAAAAACCAGCCTACAATACAGCATCTACAATACTGCCATACTGAATTAGGCTTTGGAGGCATATGATAAATGCTAAGAACCATTATGTAAATCAAAGACTAAATCTCATTTTTCAAACTTCAGTTTATTTACCCATTTCACAAAAAATTAACAAATATATACCAAGGGCATACATTGTACTAGGCACAAACGGTAAGAGAGAGACAAAATACATCAAGAGACTTGGTTCTTTCCTTCTAGTAGGAGTGATTGGACTTCTACACAAAATAGAGTATGAGTACATAATTGTACTTTCTTTTATTTAAACTGGCTAACCATATAGATTCAACTGAAAGATCAAGTGATTTAAATAGTTTCCATGCTTGTAATGTTTATTTCAGAATTTCATTTATGGGAGAAACTGTAGAGTAAGGTAGGACGGTAGATTTTACATATCTGAAAAAACTTAGAATGCCATATTCTTAAAAAAAGGCCCAACGAGCCTTAAAGGTACTCATTTTTTTTTCCCCTAACAAAACACTTCATTGTATGTTTCCAAAGAGGGATTTTTATTTCTTGGACAAGTGACTGTTTCTAGAAAACTTTAGGACTATGAGCAGCATCAAGGGCCCTTTCAAACACTGTCAAAATCACTTCTTTCTATGCCAAATGTGTAAGTCTGCCTTCTACCTGAAGAGGCACCTCTCAGTTAAATGCTTATATACCACAAATTATTTTATAACCATCAGTGTGAATTTCAATTTACAAACATAGTAACAGATTAACTGGGTAGATTTATTAGGATCTCAAATCTTACACCTTTTTGACATAAGGGGAGTGGAATATAGGTCAAACTAAAAAGCACAATCAATAAGTGCCATGGTAATTTTTTTAAAATTTTTTTTATTATTTAATATATTTAGTTTTCAGCATCGATTTTCACGGGAGTTTGAATTACAAATTTTCTCCCCATTTCTACCCTCCCCCCCACTCCAAGATGGCATATATTCTGGTTATCCTGTTCCCCAGTCAGCCCTCCCTTCTGTCACCCCACTCCCCTCCCATCCCCTCTTCCCTTTCTTTCTTGTAGGGCAAGATAAATTTCTATGCCCCACTGCCCGTGTATCTTATTTTCTAGTTGCATGCAAAAACTTTTTTGTTTTTGTTTTTGAACATCTATT
>CM053626.1:154669991-154720902 GCA_028646595.1 Phalanger gymnotis | reverse complement strand
ACTTTGTTGACTTCTCCTGGCTTTATATTTTGGTTTTCTTTGTCACAAAAGAAGGATTCCAGAGCATGAGACTGCCTGGCCATGTTCCCAGCCAACTCACTTGACCTTTGAGTTTTTCAGTGGGGTATGACTGCTTGTAGACTAAAGAGTTCTATGTTCCAAGCCTGGGAGGATGCGCCAGCTCTGCCACACCAGCACTCCTCCTTCCCCAAGAACCCCCAACCTGGACTGGACTTAGATCTTTAGCAGGCTCTTCACTCCTGCTCTGATCCACCACTTAATTCCTCCCACCAGGTGGGTCTGGGGCCAGAAGCAACTGCAGCTGCCCCACCTCCACTGCCCCCAGGGCGGTGGCTGAACCGCAAACTCTATCCCAGTCCCCAGCAGCTTCTCCCATTAACCTACTCTATTGTCCTTGGTGTTTGTGGGTTGAGAAGTCTGGTAACTGCTGCAGCTCACTGATTCTGGGCGCTAGGGCATGCTCTGTCCGGCTCCTGGTCTGGTTGGTCTGCGCCGCCCACGCTGGGTTCCACTCTCTTCCCAGCTCAGTGGGAGATAGACCTTACCCAGAGACCATCCAGGCTGTCCTGGGATAGAGCCCTGCTTCCTTCCACCACTTTGTGGGTTCTGCAGTTCTAGAATTGGTTCAGAGCCATTTTTTATAGGTTTTTGGAGGGACTTGGTGGGGAGTTCACGCTAGTCCCTGCTTTCCAGACACCATCTTGGCTCCGCCCCCGCCATGGTAATTTTTTAAGAGAAACTAAAACAAATTTTTAAAAGAGGGGTAAGATTTTTAAGTGACCCAAAATTCTACTTGTTACTCTATCTAGAGTCCAAAGATCTGATGTTCTTGGCACTAATAATATGGATGTTTTGTATGTATGTATGTGTGTCTATGTATGTATGTGTATATACACATACATATAAGTATGAAACATGTATATATATATATATTAATGAATGAAATTTTATATATACAAATAGGGTGTGTATCTATCTGTGTGTGTATATATATATATATGTATAAAATGCATGGAGATTTCACTACATATGCAACAATTTTAAAAATGCTGTAAATGGTTTTTAATGGTAGCTTCTCTTTTCCAAAAAAAATACCTATTTTTCGTTTTCAACATTCATTTCTCTAAGTTTTAAATTTTCTCCATAGGGTAGCCAGGTGGCACATGGGATACAGCACCAGCCCTGGAGTCAAGAGTTCAAATACAGCCTCCGACACTTGACACTTGCTAGCTGTATGACCCTGGGCAAGTGACTTCACCTTGACTGCCTTGCCCCCCCACCAAAAAAAATTCTCCATCCCCCTCCCCTCCCCCCAAGATGGCATGCAATCTGCTATAGGCTCTACATACACTTTCCTATTAAACATATTTTCACATTAGTCATGTTGTATAGAAGAATTAGAACTAATAGTAACTTCTTAAGGAAAGTTTAACCACTGAATTATAAGAATATTGTTCTGGTGAAGTGACTGACTTATGCTATACTTCTACCTAATTTGGGATTTTATTAGACAAAGCAGATTATTTTTTCATTGAAAAGTAGAATTTATTTAAAATGTACAAAATATAAATACCTTAAATGCTTTAGGTTTGATCTATCTTTAGTCTAGCACATGTTGACAGTTTTAGTTGAGATTTCATCATATAAAAAAGCACTGTTCTAAAGCCTACCCTTCAACTAGGCACAGAAACTAGGTTAAAACCACATGAAAAATTTAGTATTTTATACTTGAGTACTTTTCCCTATCATGCTAAACTACAGCTGTGTTACAGATATATTTAATATGGAACATCAGGAATATGGCCAGTGGATTTTTCAGGAAACTTGCAAATTTAATGACCAAAATGTTAAAAACATTAACCATTTTTGAAGATAAAAATTTGATAACTATTATTTATTTCCATAGCTCTGCAAATTGAATATGCTGAAGAAAACAACCTTTTCTTGATGACTCAATGCCACGAATATGATGGAATTTTGTCAATATACAGTGATGACATCAGGGGCTGCCCTGTAAGGAGGGCTGTTACTCCCTATGACAGATGGACTCTACAGATCTATTTTTCTAAATAGATCCAGACTACATTTTTAGAGTTACCACAGAGGCTCGTTACAGTTTTTCCTTTCTTGCTACTGGGATGTCAGCGGCTACTTGCTGGTATAACTGGGCCAGTCTCTGGCTGCAATGACACCCTTCTTATACCCTTTGTTATCTAATTTAAAACAGATCAACAACAAAAATCTAATTGTGGGCTGGGAAAGCAGAAAACCAAACCTGTAATAACTATATGTAAAGAGTACTGTACCTAAAAGTGAGAATTTTGACAAACGAATTCCTCTCCTCAAAGTAAAGTCCCAGAAAAAAGAAATGTTAACTTTTTGTGTGTGTGAATTGGAAAACAAAACTCCTAAGATCCATACTTGGAAGATATGCAACAAAAGAAAACACGGCTAAATTTTAAAGTTGGTATAGATTTTCTCAGATTATAACACCTAGAGACATATACAAATGTTTTATACAAAACAAGGCAAGATATAAATATATATATATGTGTATATATATATGTATATATATATATGTGTATATATATATGTATATATATATATATGTGTGTGTGTGTGTGTGTGTGTGTAGACACACACACACACACACACACACATCTTTCAGCATTTAAGAACTTCATGCATTTTTTGTCACGGAGAGAACCATGATAAATAAATGATACACAAGACACTTTACCAGATATTGTCACCAAGACATTCAAGCCTTCAAGGACATCCATTTGCTGGAATCGCCTTCGGTTGATAAGAGGATACACCTTTCCTTGGCCGCTTCTGTCCAGCAACATCAGGCCACTCTCTGTACCCACCAACAAATTCACTCCTGTTTAAAGGAAACAAAAAGCTGTATGCAGCTGAATTTGGCCAAGCAAAATCTTCTAGCACCACCCAATAGGTATTCATTTCACTAGGACAAATACCTGCTCAATGAAAAAAGATAATTAATCTTCATTTACTTACATATCCCTAGAGTGATTGTCTTCATTCTAAAATCTTGAGGTTTTTCTGTTTATTTTATGGGAGAGGAGGGGTGTGAATATGAAAAGCAGGGAGAAGAAAAGGTTACTTATTTGGAAATCAATTATTCTGGCTACAAAACATATCTCCACCAACTGATTCAGGTTTTTAAAAATATCAATGACACAAAGAAGTTGGGGACAAGAACGTTTTGGTAAACTTTCTCATGAAATGTAAAAGACAGAAATTCCAATAACCTCCTGCTTCTTCTTGGCTCTCAATTTTACCTGTTGTCTATTTTATCTCCCATCTCTCCCTCTCCACTGGTCTCTTCTCCTAAACCTATGTATCTGTACAGGCTTATCAAACCTTAAAACAAATTAAAAAAAAAAAATCCCTCCATGTCTTACCTCTGCTCCCTTTACAATGTCCTATTTTACTTCCTCCTTTGGCCATCAACCTTAAATTAATTTTTTTAATAGTTCTTACAAAATCAAATATTTTAGTAGGATCTGCCTGGCCCTAGTGACAAATCTGATTAACCCTTTGAAATCTCTCATATACCTTTCTTTTCTATTTCTGTCGCTTTCACCCTAAATTCAGACCCTTACTACCTCACCTCTGAATTACTGCAACAGGCCAGGCTCTCAACTGGGCTTCTAACTTTTACTTCTCTCCCCACTCTACCCTACAATACCACCAGATTAATCTTCCTGAAACACATGCCACACCCTTCCCAAGATTCTTTATGGCCTATAGGAATGCATTAGTCTGGCATTCAAGGCCCTCTAATATAAGGCAGCTAGGTGGTGCAAGAGAGTGCCAGGCCTTGAGTAAGACTTATCTTCCTGGGTTAAAATCTGGCCTCAGATACTTACTAATTGTCTGACCCTGGGCAAGTCACTTAACCCTGTTTGCCTCAGTTTCCTCTGTAAAATGAGCTGGAGAAGGAAATGGCAAACCACTCTAGTATTTTTGCCAAGAAAACCTCAAAATGTTCACAAAGAGGTGGATATGACTGAAAAATGACTCAACAACAACAAAATATGCTTCAACCTACTTTTTAATGTGCAGTTAGGTGGCAGAGCACATGGAACTTTGGGCCTGGAGTCAGGAAAACCAAGGTTCAAATATGGTCTTGGACTCTCACTCGCTATGTGCTTCTGGGAAAGTCGCTTAACTTCAGATTGCTTCAGTTTCCTCAACAGTCAAGTGGGGATAACAGCTCCTAACTCCCCAGGCTGGGAGGCTCAGATTAGATAATGACTGTAAGTCTTTAGCACCCTTCCTGGCACACAGTAACAGCTATATAATGTTAGCCATTTTTACTTCTTCTTATTATTAATTATTGTTGGTGTTTTCCTCCATTATTCCCCTGCATAAAGACAAGCATCTATCTAGACCTGTTTTATAATTTAAAGGATCTTAAATAATCTGCGTCATACATTGTGAATTTATGCTATCTCTTCTTTTTTAAAAGCTTTTGTGTGCATGTATTCTTTACTGGAGTAGGCTGGAAGCTCTTTAAGTGGAAGTCAGGAATGACAGTGCTCAAAATCTCTCACTGCACCCAAACCGAGCACATGGGATATGCCCAGAGACATATTTGTTGAAAGACTACATATGAAACAGTGTTAAGAGGGGGAAAAGGATGAGGAAGCATTTGTTCCCTGAACTGTTCTCCCATGTACTTTTATTCTAAAAATAAAATTAAATGACTTGAAAACTTCCACCCAGTTGATCTGACATGAATTCAACACCCTTTGCCCCTGCGGCCACCCCTCCCTCACTCTGATTAAAGACATAGAGGTTGGACATTTCAGAACTGTCCCGTCCCCCCCCCCCCCGATCTTTCATCACTTAAGTAGAACACCAAGAGAATTCACTTGATCATTTCCACATCTGTCTGATCTCCTGGATTTCACGGCTACAGAAACTCCTTATTCTGCAAGATAAATTCAACTCTGTAACTCATACCTCCTTGGATCATATCCCACTCCAGCTGCTAGACTTTATTACAACCCACTTCCACCCACCAGCCCCCTCACTCCGCTTGCCTTTTAACTTCTTTTTATGTTTTCTCTCATTAGATTGTGGCCTCCTTGGGAGCAGGGACTATCTTTTGCCTTCCTTTGTATCCCTACTGCTTAGCACAGTTCCTGGCACACATACCTGATGTTTAATAAATGTTAACTGACACTAACTCTGAAAAGAACACTAGATCAGGAGTCAGGATGGCTCAGTCAGTTCCTAAAAATAACTAAATTTCAGATAAGTATTAATTTTCCCATTACGCAATAATGTAGAACCAGTATCCTAGACGTAAGAGATGCAGGGCCTACTATTTCTACTGAACCGACAGCGAAGCCTATGAGAATATCGGGTATCATTAATCTACAGAAATTATGGGCAAGACACATTTCTTAAGCATGGTAAAAAGTACCCTTTCTTCACAATATTGGAAGCACTTGGACTACATGCTAAAATCCACAATTGGTTAATATTTTACCTCCTAAGATAGCCCAAATATTCTGCTCCCCCAAAGCCACGGAACTGCAGTGATTCCACTCTGCACACATCCTGTGTACTTTATTAACATCCCAAGTCTGTACAACTTTAAGAACCTTATTTGATCATGCTATTTCCTTCAGGATGTAAAGATGTTAGATGAGTCCTTTTCCCACTGCATTCCTTTCTATGCTGAAGGACTCATTTTGTGGCCATAAGCAATAAATTTAAGCTTATTTAAGCTGGAAATCACTGTATTCTAGGCAAATTTTCGAGAGCAAAAAGAAACAAGATTTTCAAGAAAAAACTTCACCCACCAACAGCGCTTCAAACAAATGGAAGCTTCTGGCACTAAGTTCCATGTTATCTTCCTAATTAGTTTCTAAAAAGTGCATACTTCTAGAAGGCAATGAGTGCAATGTATGGAAGAAAACACACGACATATAAAATATGGAGTTATTGGAAAATGAAAACCTTGTAAGCCCTGGCCCTACTAAAAAAATAAACTAAAAAAACTTTCCCCGTTCTCCAACAACATTCTACATACATAGTTTTTGTGATCTTTAAGAACTTAAATAGAATTAAATTTTGTAATGGTCCGAGCTTCAGAAATTCACTAAAATTTTCTAGCACTGGGCAAAAGCTGCAAGTAACTTTACTCAAGATTCTCAGGAGGATGATGGGAGAAAGAAAGAGGGTATCCCAGAATAACCCTTCAAAAACTTTTTCCCTGTTTAAGAATTTAAAAAGAAACCACAAGTAAATTGATGGAATAAAGTGTTTCAAGTACAAAGCATGAGAGAAAGATGCTTCGTAAGACAGAGACAAAGAGATCTTTACAAGAAGGCAGCTGGGTGATACAGTAGAGAGAATGATGGGCCTGGAGTCAGGAAGTCCTGAAATCAAATCCTCAGACATTTACTAGCTATGTGACTTTGGGCAAGTCACTTAAACTTTTGTCTGCCCCAGTTTCCTAGACTGTAAAATGGGGAATCAAAACAGCAACTACCTCCTAGGGGTTACTGAGAATAAAAATGATATAGGAGCTGTAAAGTACTTAGTACAGTATGTAATGTAGTAGGCGCTTAATTCCTTCCTTTCCTAAACTAGTCAGCAGTTTTGTGCTGGACTGAAGAATAATATTCCAAAGTAAAGTGGCAGACACTTTGAATCATCTTCACGTATCTGGCTACTAATTAATATTTTGCCCTTTTTTTAACTTTCACAATTCTTTGAAATGTTTAGCACTCATATACACAATTAGTAGTAAGAGAAAAATGTCTAACTAGGTGGGACAGCGGATAGAGACAGGCCTAGAGTCAGGAAGACTCAGCTTTCTGAGTTCAAATCCAGCCTCAGACAGTTACTGTGTGACCCTGGGCAAGGCACTTAACCCCATATGCCTCAGTTTCCTCATCTGTAAAATGAGCTGGAGAAAGAAATGGTAAACCACTCCAGTATCTCTGCCAAGAAAACCCCAAATGGGATCATGAAGAGACCGACATGACTGGAACGACTTAATCACAACGACAAAGAGAAAGCTACCATTGATGTGCTCGTTGTCCAAAAATCAGTACTTATCAATGTAATGAATTTATCCTCTGTAGGATTCACAGATCTAGAGTTAAAAGGGTCGTTGGTGGCTGTATGTAGTCCAATTCCTTCATCCTATAGATGAGGAGACTGGGGCTTGGGAAAGTTAAATGACTTGCCACTGATTCCAGGGACAGCGCTCCTTCCCATGCCCTATGCTACCTCCCATGTCCCTCCACTAAAGCCTTATTCTCCCAGTGCCTCATTTCGGTTGGGAGGCAACACCACCGTCTCAAAGACTGTGATGGTAGAGTCTAATCTCTGCCACATCCGGTCAAACTGGAAGGGCTTCTAAGATAGGTCTGGTATCTGTCATCTAAGGACAGACTAATTAATTTCAGAGAAGTTGTGAGGCCTTCCTGGGATTAATTTTTTTTGTCAGCCCCAGCTGATGAAATTGTGCTAAAACATGGGAGAGGTTGTGATTGTCATAAAAGGAGATTAGCCGTATGGATAAAGTCGTGTTAGAGGTAAGGTGGAATAGTAGATAGATTGATGGATTAAAAAGTCAAAAAGACTTGAGTTCAAATCCAGCCTCAGTCACTAACTAGCTGTGTGACTCTGGGCAAGTCACATACTCTGCCTCAGTTTCCTTACCTGTAAAAGGGGGAACTTACCCGTACCCATCTGCCAGTTGTGGTGATGATAAAATGATATTATATTTGTAGAGAGCTTTGCAAGTGCTTCTTGTCGTTAAGTTTTTTCAGTCGTGTCAGATTTTGGGTTTTCTTAGTAAAGATATACTTGAGTAGTTTGCCATTTCCTTTTCCAACTAAATTTTACAGATAAGGAAACTGAGGAAAGCAGGGTTAAGTGACTTCTCAGGGTCACGCAGCTAGTAAGTGTTTCAGCCCAAATTCGAGCCCAGGTTTTCTGGACGCCAGGCTTGGCGCTCTATCCACTGTGCTATCTGGCCACTGCATGTGCTTAAAAGTACCATATGAATGCTAGTTATTATTAGCTATTATCATCATACATAAAACGCTCTTAAAATCTTAAAGTGAAAATCACTCCCCCTTATGGCTCACCCACTTTTGTTGCTTCCTCTCCACGAGAGAGCTCTTGTCTCATATTTTACTAGAAATACTGAGGTCTTTCCAAACGAATTTCCTCAGCTTCATCTTTTTTTAATCTCAACATGTTAAATATTGTACCTAGTCTGTCATTCTTCCCCTGGTCTCAGAAGCAAAGTCCTCCCTCCTGCTTTAGATGGCCAATCCGAGACTCCATCCCTTTCTAACACCATACACCTCTCCCTCTCTGGGAGTTTCCTTCCATGGTTTTAAAGAAGTTCGGGAGCAGAGGGATTAAAAGCTCTTCATGACTCCCAATCGCTTCTCTAGTTACCATCCATAAGTTTCCTTTCTTTCACTGACAAGGATGGGGGGAGACAGCAGGGTCTTAGAAAGGGAATTTCAGGATAGATCACACTGCAGCCATCTCTTCAACTGTCACCCAGTGCAATATGATCTTCCCCGGCCTGCTCTACTGAAGCCGTGCTTTCAAAGGTCACAGGGACCTGAAAAGCTATTCCAATGGCCCCTCTTCAGCCCAAATTCTCTAGACTTCATAACCAAAGGAATCCTTCATTCCTCACTCTCATTCACCCCATTTAAAGAAAGCTACTAAATCCTGCTGCTTCTAACTTTATGATGACTCTTATTCCATTGTTCACATAGCCAAAGCCCTGGCTTAGGCCTGAGGGATGACAACTGTCCATCCATTTACGTATTTATTTATGTTGTCTCCCCCTAAGGACAGGGACTGTTTTTGCCTCTCTTTGTGTCTCAGATGCATGACACATACTCTATCTTCCTCATATCTAAAATGAGCAGTAATGCTAGCACCCACCTCCCAGGACTGTTTTCAAGGGTGAAGAAGATATCTGGACAGTGCTTAGCATTATTATTATTGTATATTATTATGGAGTCAGAAAGACTCGTCTTCTCGACTTCAAATCTGGCCTTAGACATGTACTAGCTGTGTGACCCTGGGCAAGTCACTGAGCCCCGTTTGTTTTAGTTTCTTCATCTATGAAATGAGCTGGAGAAGGAAATAACAAACTATTCTAGTATCTCTGCCAAGAAAACCCCAAACACAGGGTTATGAAGGGTTGGACACTACTGCAGACAACTGAATAATAACCACAACCAAAAGCTTAACAAATGCTTTCTGAATGATTGATTTTACCTCCCTGAAATAATCAAGCTTACTGATCCCAAAGCCTTTCTTAAAACTCTCTCCTGACTTATGTCTCTGATAATTGAACAATTAAAGTTCTTATAACTTTTCTTCAGTCACTTCTCCATCCCTTCCTCAAATTAAAGGTAATCCTGAAAGCTCAGGTCCCAATTCTCTTCTCTCTCCTAACTGAGACTCTCTCCCTGGGAGAGTTCCTCTCTTTTCCAGACTTTAATACTTAGGTATAGATGAAACACACCTGCAAATTCAGTCCTGAATGGAAGTGTTAGTCCCATTTCTCTAATTGCTGGCTGAGGTGTGGAGTACTCAGAGACTCCACTTAACTTCAAAACCAACATTTCTAAATCTTGTAGCTGCAAAAACAATGTCCTGAGTGTTAGAAGACCTTGGTTATAGCCCAGATCTGCCATTTACTAGCTTTCTGAACCCTGGATAAGTTACTTAAAAACTCTGAGTTTCAGATTCTTTATCTGTTAAAAGAAGAAAACAATACATGCCCTAGCAAAGCTCAAAGGGTAGCTGAAAAGATCAAATTTGATAATATGTATAAAATACTTTAAAAGAGATCTAGAATACAGAAAAATGCAAAATACAGAAACATTCACAATGGTTTTTATAACATGAATCACTGAGAAAAAGTTATTACCCATACTTCCCAAAGGAAATACAAAATAACATAGATAAACAATCAGACAGACATAACCTCTGTTCATAGATGTGGTGACATACATCAGAATGGGTCTACATAGAACCAATACATGTGTCCTGTAGGGAAGTAACCTGGTACCTAATTGGGAAGGATATAAGCAAAGTAAACCACATCTCACCCCTATTAGGACTGGAGAGCTATAGAATTCAAACTCTTATAGTCATCCCTAAATAAAAGTCAATTCAAGGGCACTGTGCATCTAGACATGGGAAGATATAGAAACCAAGTGAAGAGGGGACAAGACACCTACCCCATAAGGCAGCACATAAGATTTCAGAATTAAACCTCTTCTTGTATTTACGAATCTCCGGGGTATCGCTCTGTGGTCTTGTATTTGTAGGGTTCACATTGACAACTGAGCCCTTCCGAGTGGGATCTTGCCTTATTGCTTCACACCTCATTGCTTCACTAGAAAATCCCACTGAAATAGAGTAAGTACATTTAAAATTAACCTCCAAAAAGAGTTCAAAATTGCTCTACCTTAATTTAAGAAAGACATTCATATGTAAATGGCCAATATTTCATTAAGGAAAGAAATATCTAATTTTGTAAGGAATGCACATGGAAAAAGTAAATAAAACTATGCTGGTCACTGCAAATCAAATAATGCAAGCGTGATGAGAACATTCTTTGCATCCAAACTGCTGCCCCTGGTTAGCAATCCCCACGTCAGGACTCAGCTAAGTTCAACGATAACCAGCTCGAGGCACCAAAGCCCTACTTTGCAGGGGCTTTCTTGCTGTCATTTTTACTTACCCACAGAAGTCACTGTTGTCCCACTAGATGGAGAAATCTGTAGTAATCTGGGGTCTATAAAAGGTGTAAAGGAGGAGGAAGATTTGTGTTTCTGGAGTGTGTTACTAGCGGACTGAGTCTGCAATGTAAATTTCAACTTTATTAATATAAATGACAATCAGCAAGAATGGCAACAATCAACATTTTTCAAACCACTCCTGCACTGCGCCCTGCCCCTTCTTCAGCATCTCCCCAAAATGTGCCGACGAGATGACGCTACGTGTGCACTCCATACACAACCCTCTCACTGGCATAGTCTCCATCTTAGCCCAGATCTCAAAGGGAGTGCTGGAGAAATGGAATACTTGGCCAGGAATGGTCTGAAAGACCGCCCTTCTTCACCAAGATATAGGAATAATTCACTTAAGACACTATTACCAGCTAGCCCTACCAGAATGGATTTCATTATCTTAGGTGTTTGAGGGTGGGTGGGGGTGGGGCTCATGTCTCTGAAACTGAACTGGATTCAGCAAATAATGAATTCGGTTTTCTGCAGAACAAAATCAAATCCGTCTTGGACATGGCATCTGCTCCTCCTCGGACTTAGTAAATTTCAGCATTCAATCGTCCCCATTTTCTATTATACATTCTTTTATTTTAAACTGAGCCTCTTGCCAGAAAGCTGCAGCAGGCTAATTCAACATTATTACAGATGAATAAAACTATTAGACCTGTATATTAAACAAGGGCTTATTAATGTGAAAGTGCAAATGGTGAAATAAGGACCACCAGGGTGATTTTTTTTCAATTAAAAAAAATCATTGGTGTTTAAATAGTATAACTTAATACATTAAAAAAAAAACCAGAAAAGAACAGTGAAACAAATTGTTAAGTGGAAATGGAATGACAATTAAAAACAGAACAAACAGAAAAATCAAATAAACTTGCCAGTTTAGTGAGTTAAGGGTTATAGTGATAACATCACACATTAGAGCACAATGGCACAAAGTTTAAAATATATATATGTGTGTGTGTATATATATATATGTATATACACAAACGCATATATATAAAGGAGGAATGTGAGTGTAGGTGAGGTGCCACTGTAGAACAAAGGAAAGGGTTTGTTCTAATCGCCTTACACCATTTTGAATACAGAGATGGGTGGTTTGAGTGTCACATCACTCTTGTGCTACAGTCCATAGACCACCTATGTCTACCATACTCCCACTGAACCCACTTACATATTCTACTCCTGTTAGCATGCCCATCACCTAAAACTGCCATGGTCTCTTCAGTTGGAGTTGACCAAAGCCTTTTAATTGGGTACTCACAACACAGCCAGGGAGAAAATCTGACTCTTGATCATTGATCATTCCAGTCCATCACTGGAAATGGCCACTTACTTATCTGCCTGATGTGGCAAAGGGTTACGCTCCTATCTATGCTCACTTTCCAAACACTGTAGCTCTACGCAAGGGAAAACAGAATGTTAAATTGGTTTTGTTTTTCCAAAACTGGCCAAATTTACATTTATGTCTTACCTTTTAGAAAACAACTTCACCCATATCTCCACCAATCCATACCAAGAAATCTAACAAAATTTACTTAGGCACTGGGTGGTTGTGGAAATGTTATTTGTAACGGTTCCTGCTGCCCTCCCCCACCACTTAGAAATGAAACTGCACTCTAGCCACATAACACCTTCTTCCCCATTGAAGAGACCCCAGATTCATTCCAATGACCACCCAGACAGAGCACCACACTCAAGGCCTCAAAAGCAAACAGAACCTCCAGATTACAGCAAAAAAAAAAAAAAAAGAAGAAGAAAGAAATGAAAGAAATCACTTGAAGACCACTGCTCTAGGATCCCCTGGGAAGCCATTCTAGAAGACAAACTCACTTACAGTTTGGCACCTTTCAAACTCTAAGCAATTGTGAATTCCAAGAACAAAACCTCTTTATAATAGGGCTAGCCTCAGAAAGAGGAAGCCTGCTTTGAAAGGTCCCCTGCTACAAAGCCTACAGCTACCTAGGTAAGGCAAGTCTACTTAACCAAGTTTCATCATAGTTTATTTGTTTACTATAAAATGAAAAGGGCAGATTCCTCAAATGATCAAAAATACATCTGCCCCCAAGCATTCCAAATATAAAATGGGTCTGAGTACACAGCAACCAGTTTAGTTTAGATTTTTTTTTAAACTGAATATAAAGAAAGCCATGCAACTAAACTAACTATAAAGAAGTAAAAGTAGTGAACTGGCAAGGTTTTTTTTGGGGGGGTGGAGGAGGTGAGGGGGAACTGAGCTAGAGTTAAGGGGTTTGTATGCAGATCTGAAACATGTTACTTGGGTTGAGGAGAAGGGGAAGGTGACAGAATAAAGCAGGATGGGGAAGGGGATGAGGGTGGGGGGTGGGGAGGAGGGGACTTGGCAAGACTTCTTCTGCAAACTAGCCACTAGGCAGTATTTGGTCTAACCCTAGGAAAGCAGCCAGCTGTGGTGCAGAGACATACCTCATTAGGAGTGAGCTTGTCCTGGGGTGTCTGTGGGGACATGGTGGGTGTCGGCTGGCTGGAGGATGGGGAAGAGGAGGTGGAGGAAGTGGAGGAGGAATGGCTTTGCTGTAAGAGATCTGGCAAGAGGTGAATGCGACCGGCAAAGCCATTGCTCTCATGGTGGCTGGCACGCTTTTGGTCAACTGTATTCTGTAGAAAAAACAGGCACACTTGTCTTGCTCAAGTGCTGCTGCAATTGCCTATGACCCTAATGACTCTCAGTTCCTTTTTTTTTTTTAAGCGCTGTGTAATTTTTCAAACTTCCCTATAAATCAAAGGGCTAATTGAGGGCTAATTTTGCCCCAGTTCCTGATGATTCCTTTACTAGATGCCCGAGGTGAGAGTTGGTATGTGTTGAGCCAACAGAAATCAAGATACCTTCACTGGCCAGCACAACCTGACTGTTTAATCTGATATCCCTACTAGGCCACCTTGTTACCAAAACAATTATGTCTTTCAGGCGTGTGCTGATCCAAAACTGAAGAAATTAGTCTCCATTTCTTTTTCTTTCCCCTCATCACTAGGTTGCTGTACCTTGAAACACACCCACAGGTAAAAATCCAAACCGCTTCTTTTTTGGGGGGAGGGGGAAGAGGTGGCTATTCTAGCTATTTAAGCAATAAGCATAAGTTTGTCATTGATCATTAACAGTGAGGTATAAAAACTAAGGAACACAAACAGAGAAAGTCTGTGAAATCACACAGACACAAAAGGAGTTATTTAAATATGCAACAAATGTAAGAGAACATTTTGAAACATAAAAGAGAGACCTCATGACCTCCTGAAATCTGCAACCTGTCACTCTCTCTGAGGCTCACCCTATGATATGTTTACCCACCTCTCTCAGTGTTTTTATCTAGCTTGCCCCAGGGACATGTTCACCCCTGTAGCCTGCGAGATGTTCAGAGCTGAGTGTCCTCCTCAGAACCAGTGTGTTACTCTGCTACAGAAACAAGATCTGGTTTCCTATTTTGGGCACCCTCTTAACACCTGTAGCTTTTCTACTTTTTTGGACACAGACTATGAGAGACTCAGCACAAGTGCTTGGATGAGAACCACCGACGGGCATGCAAAGGGCGGCAACGTGAGGTGGAAGGCTACTGTTTTCTCCACATGCACCACACACCTGTATCTAGAGCCCCCAAACCATTCTCCTACCCTCTGTGCCTTATTAACATGGACAACAGATAAAATGTAGAAACAGCAGCATGAGTGAATGAGCGAGTGGGTTAATGACTAACAGAAAAAAACTATGCATCTGTCAAGTTGGAAGAGAAGACAGTACCTGGCGGACGATTAAGGTGCCCTCTTTCGATGGGGTCATGGCGGGTTCACTTTCTACATCATCGTGAACAATCATTGTTTTGACTGACTCAGTTTCACCATTGCTCAGATTCAGAGATGATCTGTTCAACCAAAGAAGCAGTTAAAAGCCAGGTTTCCATAAACCAGACAGACATATTATTTCCATTTAAACTATCATCTTCTTTTCAAAGCCATCACATCAGGATACAGAAGCAAAAAGTCCCCTCGCCTCTGCTCTCCCCCTAAAAAAGCATGTGTGGCTTTTCTCTTAGTAATCAAATTACAATTTGGTCTTCGCCAAAATTTTAGATTAAAATTTTTTCTTTGACTAAATCAATCAGGCACTTGGTTTTGGTTTTAACCAAATTTTTAGGTTTATAAATTTTATTTAATCTGGCATTTCCCCTTCTAGCAGAGTTGGTAATAAAAAATGAGTTGGAAATTTATACATACAGAGAACTGACTTTTGATTATTTTTAAGGAGCTGACAAGTTTGCAAATTCTTTTATCTTGAAAACCTGAGGACTGGCCATTCAATTTTTTAAAAGTGCCCACAGTTCAAAGTAAGAAGAAAACAAATACAGGAATGCACACACAGCCGTTCTCTTTCTCTCCAAAAATATACCCAAGACTGACACTGCTCTGGTGTCCTCTGGTCCAGATGTGGATTCATCTGCCCCTTCTTGTTCCATATCATCGTCTTCTTCGTCCGTTGTCCCAGATTCTTCGCTGGATGAGGAATAGTCTGTTACTTTGTGAGGAGGTCGCACATCTTCTACAGCTCGAAGTTCCTTGGCCAATGCGGTCAAGTCCTAATGGGAAGGGAAAGGTAGGATGAAGAAATAAGGATGACCAGGGATTACGAATAAAAGGAGGCAGAGGGAAGCAGAGAAGGAGGAAGCCTTGGGGCAACTTTTCCTATAGGTTAAAGTTATTTTGCTAATTTTCTCCTATGCCAAGTTAAAAGCTTTTCAAGTATTTGGTATTTTATATACTTTGGTATTTTATATACAAGTATTTGTATATTTTATATACAAAATACTTTTAAAACTTTATATACAAAAATTTTTTATACAAAATACTATTAAAAATATATATACAAGTATATATATTTGGTATTTTATATACAAGTATTTGTATATTTTATATACAAAATACTTTTAAAACACCAACGTAGTCTGTTTTAAACTACAGGTTTTTAGCCAGATATCTACTTAGATTGTCTATCATCTTTTCATTACGGGCATAAACTCTTTTTAAGAGCATTTACCAGACATAATATCTTAATTCAAGAAATTCACTTTTCTCATTACGATCCAATGAAGCAGGCAGAACATGTAATATTTCTCCCATTGTAGAGATGAGGAACCTGAGGCTTAGATAGGTAAGTGATTTGTCTATAATCACAAAGCTAGTTAGTATCTAAGCAAGGATTTCTATTCAAGTGCCCTTACTAACTGCCTGAGTCATCACATGGACTATTTGTGCCTGACCTGTGGAACAGCATTCCACACTCATACTGGTCTGATCAGCCACAGTCAGACACACTACACCTTGAACCCAACTTAGTGATGCTATTTCTGTCTTCTTTGAGTACAAAGGATAACAACCAATCAACGTTTTGAATTTTCCTTTTAAGATTAAAAATGCCTCCTTATTAACTGAAGCCACACTGATAACAGCTTTTATTTTGGTTTATTGTTTCCACTGAACAAATGAGATTAAAAATCAGTCAGGTAACTAACTAGAATCTGAAGAAGTGATATCATATGCAGCCTCTAGCTACTAGAATAAAATTTAAAACATCCATTTCTCAGTTGGGGGGGAACCCCACCCTACATAACTGACCGGCCAATACAACTCTCTGTCCTTTTTCTAGGATAGGTAAAAAGTTTTCTTTTCATTTTATTAAAATCTGTATGAAATAACTTTTTTCAATCTAAATACACAGCCAAAATTTTCTTAAGAACTCAATTTGCTTACCCTGTTGCTACTTACTAAAAATCAGTTACTACAGCCACAAGGAAACAAAACCAGAAAAAGGGAAAACAAACCATACTACATATCCAACCCCCATGTGATCTTAAATAATTACAATTTAAATTCAATAAATAAAGCCCATTTTGGGGGTGTCATTAGAAAAACCTATGGAAAAATTAGGAAGAAATCTCTAATATCTAAAACATACTTCGAAAACTGGAAAGAACAAAAAATAATTACAAATGAAAAAGCAGATGGTACAGAAGACCAGAGAAAGAATTAAGTTTAAAAAACCAAGGGAAGGGGTCGCCTTGGCATTCAACTTTTATAAAGAGTGCTTACCACTTCTCCCTGAATCATTCAGTACAATTGTGGTTTAATTGAGTCAGAGGGATCAACATGGTGGAGCCACATGGGGAGGACACAGTGAGGAATCATGATGAAAGAAAGAAGAAAGGACAGAAATCAGAAATCTGATTTCTACCGTGTGTAATCAGCCCCAATGCCCATTAATTAATTAAATGAGAGCTGTAGAATAGCAAAGGCTTGACAGTTACAACCAGAACCCAATTCGCCAAAGGCAGAAGTTGACTGATAGTTATGTTTTTCAAAGAAAAGAGTATTTTTCAATACAATATACGAGACACTTATTAGGTACCTGCAATTCAGAGCCTAGAGGCAGGAACTAGTAGAGATACAACTTTAGGTAAGACAAGGTCCCCATCCTCACGGGCATAAAAAAGAATCTTGCAGATCTCATCTGTGCACTGGATGAACAGATGCCAGTGTTTAAAAAAAAAACTGATGTGTGATTTGTCAAACTTCCCTATAAATGAAAGGGTTAATTCTGCCCCAACTCCTGGATTCCTTTACTAGATGCCAGGTTTGATTTTAAAAAAAACAACCCCAAATACATATGTATATTTTATATAAGAAGGCAAATAGAGCTATAAGAAGCAAATATATAACAGAAGCATAAATTATTTCCTGTTTCTTTATCAGGCTGAGATATGGAAATAGAATAGCCTTGTGATTCATTGAGATCAAGAATTAATAGGTGAGAAAATACCAGGGCACTTCCTCTGCATTTTAAGGCTTTAAAGCAAATTGCCCAGAGAACTAAGTTAATTGATTTAAATTCAATTTAAATTCAATAAATAATGTACATTTTGGGCGTGTGATTAGGAAAACCTACGGAAAAATTAGGGTTATACAGCCAGTACATATCCATGGCAGAGCTGGAACCTAAGCCTTCTTGACTTGAAGGCAGGCTCTTTTTTATGTCACCTGAGATCGTGGGTGCCTTAGAAGGCAGGAACGATTTTGCCTTTCTTTGTGTCCCCAGCATTTAGCATAGTGCCTAGTATACAATAAGTGCTTAATAAATGCTTGTTGACTGTACAGTGCCTCTACTACAAGTAAACGTGAAGTAAAACCAGCTGGATCCATGCTCAGGATACGCTCTCACTCCCATCTTACAGGCTCAGTACGGAAGATAGCGGCGATTGTACTTCATGAGCCTTTCCACACAAAACCTCACAAAGGGAGGGGAAAAATGGTAAAAGGATTTTGGATACAAATTTCTTACAGCAGGTTTGTGAGGTCTGAAGACTTCTTTTTTCTCCTCAGGCTTTTTTGTTGCATTTTCATGGCGCTGGGAGGGCGAACCTTCTGATTTTGATGATGCTGTTAAGACCAAATCCCAGAAATGAGGAGGAGGGAAGATACATATGACGATCATCTAAATATATCTCCACCCCACCCCACTCACCCACAAAGTAAGATACCATAGCCCTAAGGTAAGCCTTATCGAGGTTATCTAGGTTCTCTCTGGACCTTCCCCTGCTCCCACTTCTTACCCCTACCTACAAAAACCTCACTCTGTGTAGGCCTTCTTTCCTCAGACTTCTCTGCCTTCATTTTTATGTTCTGTAAGTAACAGCCCCAGAAAGGACAAAGATAAAACTAACCCCTTGCTTGTCTTAATAGCACAGGGAGTTTCATTGAGAATTTTTTTCCCAAGTGCATTAAAACTAAAAAAAAAAAAACTATGGAAATCTTTAGCAAAATAATACCCCGGGATTAAACAAAATATACCCAAAAGCAAAGGGAAAGTGTTTCTTAGGAAGAAGAAAAGTAGAGAAATAGAAAATGCAGAGACAGGAAGTCGTACATCTCACTCGGAAGCGTTCACCAGATCCACTCTGAGAGCCAGGATGGGACCCTGGTTGTGAGCCTGAATTACTTGAACCCGAGGAGCTACCACTGCCAGGCCTTGGCACCAGCTTCTCTACCCTCTCCCACAGCAATCTGGGTTCGATATTGCTATTTGGAAAGAGAAAGATAAAGGGGTAGAGGGTGGGAGAGAGAAAAAAGTCAATTTCATTAGCTCAGATTGCAGGAATCCAAACATCAACATAAATCAAACTATGCATTTAGCTCTTGGTAAGGAATTGATCTAAATCACTCATCTAGAACATTGTTAGCATACCTTGCTAGTAAGGAAGCACACCAAATTCTTTTCTACTTTCTATGCCCCCGAGGGAAATAAAGAAATGACATAGAATGTAACATCTGTATTTTAAGAAGGGAAAAAACCCTCCTCTGGAACCTAATTCAGACAAGAAATTGGTAGCCCTTAACACTAATAACTAACTGCGGCAACTACTGATGGTAGTGTTTTCTATTCTGTTAAAGTCAGGTACCAGAGGCAAAAGGAAGCAGGTCGGTAATGAGACTAATGTTTTATTCTGTTTTAACTGGCAGTGTGATTTTTGTTCTTACTAGTTCTTAAAAACACCATGAGTTTTGAGTTTTAATTGCAGTACACATTGCACCCCTTACTATGACAGAGACCATGGGCTTAATTCCTCCCTTGGATGATTACTACTTTCGTGACATTTGGTCCCTTAACTTCCTGCGTCTCACCAGTAAAATGAAGAGGCAGGACTAAATGGCCTCTGGGGTCTCTCCCATGATCCTTATCACATGCACTTTTATAGTTATTTCTTCCCTCCTATTTATTACCTATTCCTTATCTGACTTGCTCCTTGGGATGCTTTAGGTTCTTACTGTGGCAAGCATGGCTTTTGCTTAACCCCAGTGGAGGTACCAAATGTCAACACAAGGACAGGCCTCAGCTCACGGTGGAGAATGCAGTGTGGGAGAAAGTGAAAAGGAAGAAAATATGTGCGCCTGATAGTCAAAGAACTGACAGGTATTAGTAGTTTTACAACACCCTGATTTATTCAATATATGAATGTACTGACTGATCCCCATCTATAATCTAGGAACAGGGCCTTTACCTGAGATGAAAAAGTGTAATTTTTCATAAGAGTTATCAACAGGACCTCAATTAAGGAACCTGTTAACAGATCTGTACTTGCTAATGTGTATGTATTCAACTGAACTCAACAAACACCAAGTTCTTTTATTCTGCATACAGTAAAAGGAGAGTTAGTGGTTCACATCTGGCCTTTGGTACTTGGAGCCTATGTGGGCCTCAATTACTCACTTAATCTTTATGTGCCTCAAAGAACTTCTTAGGATTTCTCTTCTATGACACAGATGAAGGGGAAGAGGGTGTTCCCCACTTTGAAGAAAACACTGATCTTTTGCATATTTTCACAGGAGTAAGCACAGTGCTAGGGCTTGAGGGCATGGGTTCAAAAATGACAGGATTTCTTCCCACATGGAATTTATAATTGACCAAGGGGACAAAGCTCTACAAATCATTACAAATACAAGTGAGAAGGTAAAAGGGCATGGAAGAGATAAAGTGAGTTTATGAGATGTCCAGGGAGGGAAGGATTACATCTAATTGCAGGGGACAGCAGAAGGTTCCTTTAAGGAGGTGACATGGAAGGTAAGCCTGAAAAGAAGAGCAAGATTTCTTAAGGGCAGAGTGGGTCTCAGGTCTAGGGGGACATCATGCCTAAAGGTGCTGAGGCGAGAGAGGGCAGGATGATATTGAGAACAGCCATTAGTTCATCTACCTAGAACACAAAGCATCTAAAAGGAAGCAGTATGAAATGAGGCTAGAGAGATAGATTCATGCAGGTCGTGGAAAGCTTTTCATTACCAGAAAGACTACAGATTGTTTCTGCCATTCCCACAATTTAATATAACTTAATACTTACTACTGATATCATACAAGAGCTTTATGAAGACCCTTTTATTTAAAACATCGCCAAAAATAAATTCAAATTCTATTGCTAAGGGGCTACAGGGGTGAGAGGCCAAATTGATCTCCCAAGGTCTCTTAATATGTTAAGTGATTTTTGAGATAAAAATCTTTATATTAATGATATTCAAATCCTCATGGACTATGCTCAAAATCCTAGAGAGACCCACAATGACAGCATCACAATTTCCTTACATGGATATACCATCCCATGTTTGCCAAGACTGGGTTAACTAGGCACTGACTGAGGCAGCTAGATGGCACAGTAGAACTAGTCAGGAAGATCTGTGTTCCAATTTGGGCCTCAAGACACTTATTAGCCATGTGACCCTGGGCAAGTCACTTAAACCTCTATCTGCCTTAGTTGTCTGGGGCTGTCATGTCTGTATTTGTATTAGGTAATGTATTTGTGCCAGTTGTACTTGTAAAATGCTAAATATATGCTAGCTGCTATCATCATCATCATCATAATTATTGACAAATTTCTTGCATTTTATTACTCAAAATCTATAATGGCTCCCTCCTGCTTGAGGGTAAGGTATAAAATCCTCAACCTGGCATTTAAAGATTCCCACAAACGATCGGGCTCCCACCCACCTTTCTAGTCATATTTTATATAATTCTCTTTTACATATGTCCCAGTGGCCTGCTAGCTTTGTCTCATACACAACATGCTGTATCTCACCTCCATCATGTATACAAGTAATTCCCTCATATATGGACTGTAGTTCTTCCTCATTTCCATCTTACTGTATCCTAGCTTCCTTCAAAGCATAGCTCAGGACCCACTATCTACACAAGGCCTTTCCTGATTCCTCCACTTATCAGTACTCTCACTTTTGAAATTATTCCGTATCATGTTGCATACATTTAGTAATTATTTATGTCCACCGTGCATCCTCCTCATTTCCACCCCCTACTCCAAAAACGTAAGCTCTTTTAGGGCAGAAGCTATTTTGGTGCTGTCTTTGTGTCCCCAGAGTTTAGCACAATGCCTTGTACATAATGCTTGAATAATTACTGCTGAATTGAATTTTGATTGTCTGCTTAATCATCATCAGCTATGCCTTATTTGTGGCACCTGCATTTCCACCCTTACACTGAGGTTCAAACACAGAAGTAATCACTCCAAATGATGGGCAAATGGAATTTGGAATTCCAGAGGTCAGGGCCCTAGATTTTTTGTGTTTCTGAGCATCTGGCCTCATTCACCAGCACTTTGTCTTTAGTTCCCTTCTCCCATTCATGCCAAGGTAACAATGGTTTATTAGTCACTTTATAACTATTAAAATGGCAAAGTGGTTTCACAGGTCTCCATTCTCTGTCGAACCACCTATCCCTGTCTATCGAGAAGAAAAGTAACAGATTTTCAAAGCAGCTTTTCTTTTTCCAGAAACGGTATTTGTCTACAAGTCCGGAATTCACCTAGTTATACATAATGTATGTCTTCTCCATTGTCCTATCTGAAAGGCAACATGAAGAATGTTGAGATTGTATAAGAGAATAGAGTACACCTGAGCCTTTTTTTTTATTTATTCTTCCCTTACCTTGTAGAGTTTCTTTGACCCGCCTGATTATTTTGCTGCCCACTGCCCTGCAGTGGAGAATCGCGGCGAGATAAAACAGGAGAACGGGATGTTGTTCTCACGGGTACCTTAGGCAGAGGAATGAGGAGAATTATGTTACGGAAAAAAGGGAAAAAGCAATCCCCACCAAACGATGCATTTAAACAATTTCTAATCGTGTTACCCAGCCTGATAAGATGGACCCTACCATCCCTTTTCCCTACTGCTAATAAAGCTTTCTGTGGTTCCCCATGCATCCAATGAGGAGGACAGAGAACCCAGCCTAAGGTACCTATGGTGCCAACACAAACATTCTTTCCCCGTGTCTGACATTTAAAAAGAATATGATGTTTTGACTGAAGCTTCAGTGGCAGGAAACACATAAAGCATTTGGCTGAGATAATGTGAGAACCAGGAAAAAAACGCTCAAAGGAACTAACAATGATCTACACATGGGTCAGCAGGAGGGAGAGGCTAGCAGGAAGCAAAGAAATATCCAGAAGAAGCAAATTCCCAGTGGAAGGGGGGGAAAATCGACCCAAATGTCCCTCTTTGTTAATTCTATCATTCTATAATCTTAGGAAGAAAAACAAAAATGTCTTT
Organism: Phalanger gymnotis; assembly: GCA_028646595.1. NCBI lineage: Eukaryota > Metazoa > Chordata > Mammalia > Diprotodontia > Phalangeridae > Phalanger > Phalanger gymnotis. The sequence continues at coordinate 154,697,923 of CM053626.1, read as the reverse complement.
TGGAAAAAGGAAATTAATAGAATTTTCCCATGATTTCCGGATCCTACCATTTGGATTAATTTTTCTTTGAAGTCTTTTCCTGAACACTTTAATGTTTTGTCACATAGCTCTTGTATGCCATAATAAGGCATGTGCCAATGCAGAAACTAATTACATTTGGTCTGGAAGCCTATTTCTTGTAGACTTTGGCCTCAAATGTTTTTTGCTACACCTGTTGTTGGCTAGGCACAACTGCCTATTTCTGAAGTCCCTCCCCACAGTATATACCCTTCTATTAAGTTTCACTGCCCCATTAGCTCTGGTGAAGAGTCACCACACCCTTAAAAAATTTTATCCATCTGTCTTTCTACTCCTTACCCTTGGAGGCACCTCGTCACTGTCTGATCTAGACCAAGCCTTTTGAGTGGGATCGGGTACCTCCGACTTAGAGTCAGAACTCTGACTTAGCACCTCACTGCGTGAAGGTGGACATGGGTCCTGAGAACGAAGATGGTGATGTGCAAATTTGGGAGGAGAAGGGTCACTGAAGGAATGGGATCGCGAGACAGGGGAAACATTGTTCTTGAGAGATGCCAGATGGGACCACTGTACCTTACGAGAAAACAAAACACAAAACATTCAATGCGTTCTGCATAAAACTGGCTTTCCAGTCAACACCAAATACAAAGCAAAGAGGTGGCAACAAGGGACATGCAAAGTAGAGATGGTGGGAGGCAAGGCAAGACAATCATCAGAAAAGAAAGTGACCCAGAGGGCACAACAAGTAGCAAAGTATAAAGGTATGTCTGTAAGAAAAAATCCTGCAGGGCACGCATCTGGGCAAACAAGATCAGGTACTTCTGACAGAAGAGTCTGTGTCTCCCATGCATACTAGAGAGCTACAGTCTTAATGTACCATCTGGTGCATGCACACACATGGCAAAGCGGGGGGAGGGGGGGGCGGGCAGGAAAGGAAGGAAGAGAACACACAAGATAAATACCACTGCCAAACATGCAAACCTAAACACATCCATCTTCACATTACCTGCTAGATTAAATTTCAGACACAATTAGCAAAGAAATAGCACATTCATATAAAAAAAAATTAAAGACAGATGCATTTATGACATTACAGTCCCAGAAAAGTTCATTCTAAAAACATCCAAAAAACACTCAACTTTTCAAAACACTGTCCCAATCTTTTCTTCTTCACCCTTCTCTTTTGAAGTAATTATGGCCCTAAACATCCCTAACCCAGTTTTGCCACATGAGAAATGCGGCTTCTTTAAGAATATGTACTGTTTAACTTTTTCAAAGTTAAAACTTCCTATGTTTTAACGTTTTAACTAACACCAGTGCTGCGGCTTGTTTGTTCAGATCTTTTTGGCTGGAGGAGCATGGGGGGAAGGGGAGGAGGGGGAATAGGGTAACACATAATTCAGAAATATGACGATTATTAATCAGCTGAATTTAACCAGTTACTATTAAATTATATAAAGGAATGCTAAGACAATCCATGAAAAGGAGGCACAGAAAATCCAAACTGATTATATCATCTTTGTGTATGTAAGCATAAAAAGCCTGGTGGAAAGCTCCATGTATTTCACATAGGATTAATGGTACTACCTATATCATACCATCATTGTAAAAATGAGATTCATAGAATGACAACTTTTTAAAGCCTCTAGAAAAGTGCGGGGTTTTTTTTTAATTTCCAGGAAAAGGCACTATAAAATCAATATATTAATTGATATTACGAAAAAAAAAATCCTACACATGAATAGATTGGAGGTTTCATAGGTACAGTAACTGACCCTGTATATTGTCACAGACAAGAACTATTTTTGTGTAAGGGGGGCAGGATAGACTGCTTTTAGGACTCTAAACAGAAGGGAAGAAAAATCAGTCTATAGTCCAGGGAGCCTTCTCTAATTTTCCAAATTCCCTAAGTGACCATGTATACTCATAATGACTCTAAAGATTTCCTTTCTACAGTTAATAAATCTTCTTGACTTTAGGAAAACACCTTCCAACCTCCTCATTTTCCATTTGACCCACCCCAGAACACAAGAGCAGTGAAACCCTGGCCAAGTGATTCCCGGCACACAATGTGGACAGACAAGCTGAAGGCCCCAGAGGCTGCTGGGTGGCACCTGAGGAAACTTCTATGGATTGGTACTCAAGCATCATTCCTCACCATATTAACTATGATTTTTCTCTTCTAGATATTTTCATTCTCCCCTTTCTGACATTTTCTTTTTCTTATTTTCTTTCTCTTTCTCTGTCTATCCTATGATTCTACCAATGAGGCTAAGGGGATTTGCTTAGGCCCTGTACTGTTACTGTGGGTCCAAAAAGAAAAGGGTTCCCTCTCCCCAATGAAGAAAAACCTTTTTGTCTACTGCTTCATTCCTTCCATAACTATTAATTCCTTAGGCTTAACACCGATATCCCAGGGATCACTATCACACATTGATGCCTGTTACATAATACTGTCTCTGAAGCTTTAAAACAAAACCCTGCTATGATTAGGATATGAATTTAACCAATGCAGACTCAGAAGCTGCATGAGACTTCTCCCTGGTCCCTCATGTACAGAAAGATCCAGTTCTTCAAGCAGATCCTTAACAAGCCTTTTGAGATGGCGCGATGTGATCTATTTCTGGCTCTTTTAGGATGCTTGCTCTCCAGGGCTTCACAAAGGGAGTTCATTTTCATTCAGTGCAGGGAGTTGCATGCCCCCCATATCAGTTAGTATCCATCCTCCCCCCTTTCCCACAACTTAACACGGACAAAGGATGCACAAGCAGTGTTGGCAAATAGATATCCAGAGGCAGCATTACAAAGCAGGCAGTGGGGTTACAGGCATTGCTTTAGCCTCAGCTTTGCTTTAGCATTGCTTTAGCCTCAAAAGCAAAGGCGAGATACAGGAAGAAATCTTTTGTCCTAGACCTTTACAGTAAAGATGATAAAATGTAATACAAGCTGCCTCTTCTCTTGACTTCACTATTTCCATCAACGGCAAACTCCCAAGCTCGAACCCTCAGGGTTATCATCAGCTCATCCCTCGATCAAACAGCTACGAAATCTGACTGTTTCTACTTGTGTCCTTTCTGTCATACCCATCCTCTTCACTGAGGCCACCTCATTAGAGGACCCCATTTCCTATAGCCTGGACTACTGTGATGATAAAAGCTTCTACCTGCTCTTCCCACTTCTAGACTCTCCTATCTCCAATCCATCCTGGATGCTGCTGCCAAAGCAATATTCTTCTTCTTCTTTTTTTTTTTTTTTGTGGTGGGTGGTGGAGGGAGGAAATGGTGGGGGTCAAGAAGGCAATTGGGGTTAAGTGACTTGTCCAGGGTCGCAGAGCTATTAAGTGTCTGAAGCCAGATTTGAACTTTGGTCTTCCTGACTCTAGGGCCGGTGCTCTACCCACTATATTACCTATCTGCCCCCAGAGCAATATTCTCATAGCATAGCTCTGACCCTTTGGTGGCTTCCCACTACTTACTAAATAAAGTTCAGACTCCTCAAATCCTGCCTCTGACCCCCTGACCAGCTGTGTAACCCTAGGTAAAACCTTCTATTACTCTCATGCTCATAGGATCACAGATTTGAGCTCAAAGGGACCATGATGGTCACTGAGACCAGCTGTGATCATTTTACAGAGGAGGAACATAAAATTGAAAAAGGTTAAGGGTCATACAGCTCTTCTCCTTTATAAATGGTAAAAATTCCCTCATCGGACTGTTGTGAGAGTCAAACAAGGCAGTGTGGGTATATATAAAGTACCTTAAAATGAAACCTAAATTTCAACTGATACTATCATTAAAGGGCCTCTATGATTTAGACACAGCTCAAGTTTTCTAATCTTATGTTCACTATTCCCCTTCGAAAACTGCATTCCAGGCAAAGTGAAGTATTAACATTCCTGGAACACTACCCCAAACTCCCCATCTCCCTGTCTTTGTTCATGCTGCTTTTAGTCTCTTCTCTCCTGGCTTGTCTATCCAAATCCTCTATATCCTTGTTTCACATGTTATCTCCTCCCCAAGGCCATTCTTAGTCCTCTGCAGCCAGAAGCAATCTTACTAAACAGAAGCTTTTGTACCTCTCTTATGAACTTTCAACATCATGCTTTGTATTCCACGAACTCATATCCAAGTCTCATCTCTCCTGCTAGATTAGACTATAAGCTCAATAAAGAGTTTATGGTTATTATTCTGAATGTCCCCTATACAAATACCCTGTACAATGATGACCTAACATGCAACAAGTATTTAATAACTATTTCTTATATAGATGTTGGTAGCTAACAGGATTCTTTTTAAAGGAGCTCTTCTCTGCCCCCTCCCTCCCATCATCTATAACTCCCTTTTTAAACAACTCTCCTGCTCATCCTCAAACTCTCCAAGAGACAGTGAAAACAATCCTCTCCATTCCACTGCTGTACAGAGGGAAGTCCTAGAGCTTGGTGAGACAACCAAATAGGTTCCCCTGACCCAACCATACTTCCTGCTGCTACCTGTGGTTCCACTGGTCTCTGGAGTGCAGGGTGTACCGACTCGGAGTTGCCATTGGAAAAAGATTCTGATCTTGAAGGCACTGGTGGCTCCAAAACTTTGCCTGTCTGCTTAGACTGTGCTTCAGGGGAGCCTTGGTTAGTTTTCCTAAATCTATCTTCCACCTGCACAGAAGACATAACTCACTGTTAGTGAACTAGAGCTTAAGTACCCACAGGGGCCTCTAAGTCTTCGGCCTTTCTCAAGGCCTCTTTAATTGTCCTTGGCTACTAGAAAAGGCAAAGCTGAAATGCAGCGAAATAAAAAGCAGCATTAGGATTTGCTTCAGGAAAACAAAAATATTTTTTTTAAGATGAAAAAGTGTAGACTGTTGAGGTTTGTTAGTACAAGGTAACCAAAAATAATTTTCATGGCCAACTGCAACTAAAGCATACTTCAAAGACAATCGTTTTGCATATTCTGCTAGGAAAAAAAATAGCAAAACAACAAACTCATCTTTTCTCATAGCCCTCACAGTACAGCCAGTACAGCCATAGGGGACCAGACCCAGAGAATCTAAACAGATAATGAAGGAGTTTGGTGTGTTTTTTGAGATTACAGACTTGGTCTCCAAGAGAAAATGCACACTGCAAATGTCTTAGCTCTGTGAGTCAATTCTAAGACTAGTGCCTCTCTTCTGTATTAGCTAATACTCAAGGATTGGCTCATTAACTCACAGGATTAGGACTATATGAAAAACTCCCTAAAGCTACAGCACCATGGCCGTGAAATGCTGTGTGGTCATCTGTAACTCCCTGTCTACCAGCTAAAAAGCCAACCTACATTCATGTAATTTATCCTTGGTGTTCTTTTCTCCCCCCTCTCTTTGGAAGGGGTTTATAAAAACACATTTATTCAAACTGTCACTTAAAAAAGAGATCTAAGGATGATTTGGCTATATCCTTCTGACTTCACATTTAGTTTGTCTTGCCACTGAGGCAGCCCCATAGGGTCCTGTGAAGAATGCTAGCTTTGTTCCTCACTAGCTTCGTGACCTGTGCCAGACCACGCCAGCCACCGAGAGACAGTTACCTCTCGAGCTCTTTCAGCATGTTCGTAGTGAGGTTTCGTTTCAGGGGGGTGGTAGCTCTGTTTATTTCTTTCTTGCTGCTGCTGTTGCTGCTGCTGCTGCTGTTGCTGCTGCTGCTGCTGTTGGTGATGCCTCCTGTGGTCATGCTGTAAGGACAGGAGATACGCCTGCTCTTGCTGTAACTGCCTCTGGAGTCTCTCTGCCTGCCTGTGTTCTTCCATCTCCCGCCATCTGTATTCCTTTAGGAAGGAGAGAATGATCAAAGCAATAGGATGTTGTTAATCTATCAAGTCCCTGGAGGAAAAATAGACCACCTATTTTTTTTCTCTCCTTTTATGTAATTTTTTTTTTTGGTGCGGCAAAAGACAGGGATTTTTATATGGCATGGTACCTGTAGGAAAACCTGACAGAATGTCGCTAACCATAGTACTTATTGGATTGTTAGGACCAAACTGGCTTTTTGCCCCCTAAAGGTAATGATTTCAATAAAGATATGATGCTTTTAGACCAAAGACTGCATATGTAACAATACTAAACCAATGCCCCCAGTTAACTTTAAGTGGTGTGTGCTTGGAATCCGGAGCGTTAAGCACTCTAAGTTCTTTCGATGAATGCCAAGGTCTGCACAAAAAAACCAAAACAAAACCAAAAAACATGACCACCGAAACCAGTACAGTTCAACTTATTGAAGTAAGTAAATAAATAAAGCCCTCCTCTGGATGTGCCCAAAGCAGTGTGACCACAGAGTCTTCCTCTCAGTGTTGTGCCTGTCAGCCCACTACACTAACAGAAATGGCCATTTAATCCAACTCCATTGTTCATACAGTGAGCGCAGCTGTGCCCAACTGGGGATGGGGGGTGGGTGGGGGGGAAATCCTGGGCCTGGCCAGATAAATAAATAAACCCTAAAGCTACGGAACAAAACAGATACAGTGCGTTACCAGTAACATGGCCTGCTCCTGGAGCAGCTGCTGCTGAAGGATTTCCAAGTGCCGCTGCTCCTCTTCTAGCTGTCGCCTGATATACTCCTGTCACATAGAAATTACCCAGCAATCAATTTATTCAAAAGGAATGCATCAGAACCACCTGAGGGGAAAACACCAAGAGCTACTTTCCCCAAACATCTTTGGCAACAGTTCACTTAGGGATAGATGCCTGAAAAAAACCATTCCATAAAGGCCTTAGACTCTTAAAACGGGCCAAAAAGAATCCTATTTAGATGATTAAATAGGGACACAGAGTCTAGCGATACACTGTGTGTTTGTATACATATGTGAGCATCCAGATGAGACATGAATGATGGACTTTAGAAGAGCAAGAATTCAATTTATAAGTACAGCAAACTCTTGGTTATCTGGTATAGTTGGGAAACTGGGGATGTTCTGGTTAATCAAAACTTCTGGTTAATAGAGTTAACATATATACCATGCAGAGATTATCCATTTTAAAGGCATACAATAAAAACAGAGCAATTAAACACTTCTGGTCATATCTGTATCTTTCTTGGATGATTCTGAAATCACCTGGAAGTACTTCAACAAATATAAACAAAAGCCATCAGCTCTTCAATTTTAATCTCAATGCTATTCATAAAACAGTAAAAGCTGGTCTTCAGGGACCCTCTTCGGTTTTTTGTTTGTTTTTGTTTTCTGACAAGGAAAGCCATTAAATAACGAAAAGTGCTAAACACCTCCAAAGTGCATTCTTTAGCAATCCAGGCACCATCATGCTATAATGAAAACATCAGTGCACTGAAAATCAGAGACCTGGATTACTATTTCAATTCCACCAATAACACCTGGTAAGGTATGTCACTGAATTTCTCTGGCTATTTTTATCATCTGAGGCATGAATGACTTACGGTACCTGCCCTACCTAACTCACAGAATAATTTTGTGAGCTTCAAATGAGATAAAAGATCTCAGGATCACAGATTTAAGAATCTGACAGCATTTTCAAAAATATAGATCATTCTATACCCTCTTTTTTAAATGAGACAATGACCTAACTTCCTACTCTGATAAAGGATATTGGGTACAAGTAGCAGGGAAGAAAGGTAAGGGGATAAGGAAGAGTCATTCTGAACCCCATAAGAATTCTTTTCATGGGAAAACATGCCCATTTTGTTAACTTTTACCTCTCAGGACCACTTTTTTCCCATGTTGTATTTTCATAGCTGTGGCCATAAAGAAGCTTAACTAAAAAATGGGTTAACTACGAATTTTGCCTGGTGAAGGGCTATGTGACAGAGTTTACTGTACACAAACTTCCTTAGAAGTCTAATCTGATACAGCAAATACAAATGGAGTACACTGATGTCACTTCTCCCAAGGAAGTTGGCTGAAACACCTCAATTCTGACTTGTCCTCTACATCTCTAATCTGTGTATCCATTAAATCCTCATCCCCCTCAAGCATATCCTACTAAGGCTTACCACTGCCATGAGCGATGGCAAACATTCACAAATAAATTTGGACACCAAACTAACTTTATTCTCTGATCTACACAGATTCAAAATGTCATCGTCCTTTGACAAGAAGTTCACTCATCTGTTTCCTATCCATATCACTTCAAAATAATTCAAGAAAATATCCTGTCCAAGCTATACACAAATCCTAGCATGTAGCATATAGCAAATCCTAGCACAAACCCACTGCACAGAACACAAATTTACACACACAAACACATATACAGACAAAAGCATGCTCATTAGCAAAGCCATCATACTAATTTTTGTGCTAGAAGAGAAATGCATTGTGAAAGTGCTAATGAGATTTTTAAAATATTTCTTCTTTATAAGTTGGGGTACAGAATATATAAATGCACAAAGTCTAAGCACCACCACACCCCTTCTAGCCCTGTATCTTTAACTTAATGTTAGTTTGTAAATATTTCTGTCTACAATACAGCAGCCAATCAATCTCTCAAACGACCAAAATGATCGGAAAACTTATGCTGTTGAACCGTTTAAAGCCCCTAATTCCAAATACAACTGACATTTCAAAACAAATGCACACTTAACAGATACCATGAACTAGCCACCAACTTCAAGCACAATGAATGACAACAGTCAACTTAAGCTTCAAGATTCACATGCACAAACAGGTTTTTACTAAATATGTGTGGAATGAATGAATAAGTGAATAAAAGTGCAATCGGACGTGCATGCAAACCCAATTCTTACAAAACTTGAGGCATTTAAGTTTAGTGAACGAGAAGAGCGGTCGAATAAGCAAATTTGAAAGACACAATTAGGTGGGGTAAGTATTTCAAATGAGAATTTAGAACATTATTGGAACTATCTCTTCTTTTTTTTTTTAAAGCAATTAAAAGCAAAAGAAGTTAATAGACAAAAAATAAGGGGACATAATGTTAGTGACCTGGTTCAAACCAATAAAATTCTGTAATAGAATACAAACAAATACCTTAACAACTAGATTAATCAGTCATACTATTGTATCTATACATGTTTCAGGAATTAATGGTCATTTCCAAACATAGTCATTAGTTGATCTCCATTAAAGTGCAATGGCTAAAAAGTGACTTGAAATGAAAATAGAGAAAAATTCTGCTTTTACTTCCTCTTATTATATGATCTCGCCAATTATCCTACATGTGCAGTCACCATCACGTCCAATCGGCTACTACTGATTTCTGAAACCCTTTGCCAACTTTTTTTAAATCAGAAATCTGTCAATGCAGTAAGGGATCCATTATAATTAAGACAAAAGAGTAGAGTTAATAATTAACTGTAGTCATAATCTTGATTTATTGGCTTCTGTGACATACATCTAAGTCCAAAAGGCCACTTTTAGGTATTTTTTCTGGAGTAAATTAGTATTCAGTAACCACTCAACTTGAATAATAAATAAGGTGGCTATAATTCTCAAGTAGCTTTATTTATGAGTAATTTAGCAAGAAAATCAAAAGATTCAGTTAACAGTCCTCCTAGTTGCGCTGTTTTGTTCAGAATAATGACTTTCTCCCCTCCTAAAATAAAAATCAAGCCTCTCTCACACCTCAAAAATAAAGGACTGTCACCTTCTTTCACAGACTCACCTGCTCCCTCTCCACTCTCCTCTTCTCTTCTTCTGCCCTTCTTCTCTCTTCTTCTTCCTTCCGTCTTCTCTCCAAGTCTTCCAGGCGCCTCTTCTCTTCTTGTTCTCTCCTCCTCTGCTCACGCTCCTGTTGCCTTCTGGCCTCACGCTCCCTTCTTTGTTGCTGCAGAAGTAAGGGAAGTTAGATGGGGAGGCCTTTGGTTTCTTCAAGCTGATTTTTGCTTATGTAGTAATATGGGAGTCACTTGAGATCAGTTCAATCACTGCCATGCCCAGTTAGCACGTTCACAGTCACAAATGACACCTGTAACTTCAATTAACCTTTTCACAAATGTTGGATACACAGGAGTGAAGACGTGAGAGTGTGCGAATAACTCAGGCACAACCTTACAAAACACTTCTTCAAAAAGTTATCCTCATTTCCACTCTTTAATTAAAACACTCCTGTAGTGCTCATCTCGTATCCCTGAAGGTTCCTAGAGATACATATACTCTTAAATGCTATCTCAAAACTTGGGGCAAACTGGACCTTCACAGTAATTCTTGGTCCAGTTGTTACAGCAAGCAAAATGGGACTTTTTATTTTGCTCTTTTTTCTTTTGGAGTTCTAGGTCTTCTCACCACTAAGGTAATCAAATGCCTTTGATTGAGACTTGCCTTTGTTTGAATCCAGAGTCTTTGATTAATCAAGAGTCTTTGATGACCTGCTTAACTCACAAGAAAGCCTAAGTCATGAGAGTTCAAGTCATATGGCTGTGATGCCCTCTGTGGGTTGACCCTGAATAAGTGTATATATACTCTGAAGTCAGCATTTTGTTTTGTTTTGTTTTGTTTGGGGGGGGCGGGGTTCATTCATTGGAAGAGTGTTCCCATGATCTGGCCAGACAAGATGAATATCCATTAAGGAGCGCCTCCCACCCCCCCCACCCCGCCCCCCAGCTTTGAAAACCAAGACATTGGTGCTTCTCTCTCTGGTAACTACGTATGTATTGCTATGGACAGAAAGTTAGAAGCCCTCTCTGCTGATTTGTGTTATTTGCTTGTAATTTCTGTTTCTACTTGTATTATGTATCCTACTTGTAATTTCTGTTTTTTGTTTTCTCTGAAGTTCAAGGTGCTTTTTCCCCTGAACTAAGTGAATGATATATGTATGTTTAATTAAAGTGAGAGTGTAAACCCCTTAAAATTACTTTCCTTAGAAAAGCAGATCAAAGGACCTATGATAGCAGCCCTCCTTTGAAGTCAGGAAGACTTATCTTTCTGAGTTCAAATCTATATATCAAATCAATATCTACATTAATAGCTTTATGACCCAGGGCAAGTCGCTTAACTTTTCTTCCTGCCTCAGTTTCCTCATCTGTAAAATGGAGATATTTAATCACACCTACCCTCACATTGTAAAGATCAAATGAGGTAGTATATGTAAAGCATTTTGCAAACCTTAAAGCACTATATAAGTGATGATCACTGCCAACGGCTTAAATTATCCCCTGGAATTTATGTGTATGTGGATACTTCAAGGGGAAAATTTAAGTGTAGAATTAATTTACTGCAAGAAACCCAGACTTCTCCCTCCAGCATAAAAATCATATTGACTCATGTTCTAATCCCAGATTTCAAAACATAAAACAAAAGGATACCTTTCCTCTTTTAATTATATATCTTCACAACTCAACTAGTAGAATAGTTTTCCCTCAGTTCTCCTTTTGCTCCTCCCCTAAGGCCTATGTCTCTGACCTCCACAGAAAGGGGAACAAGAAAAGACACTAGTCTAAGCTCTAAAACCGAATCCGTAAGCACAACTGGGCTATTGTCCGCATGCCAAAGTACACAAAGCCCGGGAGTTTCCCTTCACCAACCCCTATCTTCTTGTTGTGAACAATCAGCTCAGTTTATGTGCTTTTCAAGTATGGAATGCCAGGCACCAAATACTGCACTGTACACTATTCAATGAGGAATGAAGAAAAGAGAAGGAGAAAGAGTGAGAAAAGAGGGAGATATAGAGGAGGAGAGGGAACAGAGGGGCAAGGGGAGGGGGGTGGAGAAAGGAACTGAGAGAGTCCCTCCATTACACAGTACTGATATGAAGAAAGAATTTAAGTTCCTTAAGAATAAGAAGTTTTTGTCTTCTTTGAACACTCAGAGCCTTGAACACTGCCTAGTATACAGTCAAGATTTAATAAATATCTGCTGATTGGTTAATCAGAGGTATCAAAGACAAAGCCACTCTTGAGTGCCACCTGAAGCAGAGTGAAATGTAATTGGAAAATATTTAGCAAAATAAATAAAAATATGACAAAACAGAGATAAAGATCACATTTTAAAATTAAATTGATATGCAGCCTATAGGAATCCTTATGTATGACTCAGTGGCCCCTCCTTCTATTTGAGTTTCACATCGATGGGTTAAATAATCAATTACAAAGGAAACCACTAAAGGCTCTGAAACAGAAAAAAAAGAAGTATACTTTAATTCCATAAAAGGATCACCAAATCACAGATTTAGAGCTCCAAGGGACCTCAGTGGTCGGCTGGACTCAAAGCCAACCCTTTCATTCTATAGGAAAGGTTAGACTGCTTGCCCAAAAATATTCAGGTACCATGTGGCACAGAGTCAGGAAAGAATAACCTCTTTTTGCCTTTCTTCATATCCACAGAGATTAGCAGAGTACCTGGAACATAGGAAATGCTTAATAAATGTGTGATGATTTGACTTGTCTAACAATAGGATGGGCTGCCTTGAGCATTCATGAATTCCTCATCGCTTGAAGTACTGAAGCAACAGCTGGTTGACTTGTCTATTCCGAAAGAAGAAGGAATTCTTGCTGCAGGTTCAAAAGATTGGACAGGATGAGCTTCAAGACTTTAACTCTAAGACTCTATGATTCCAGAAACAAACCTCCTAACCAGATGCTAGATAACCAACAAAGACTGCACAGACACTCTTCAGTTAAGAGTGACTCATGACAGTCTGCCATGGACCTACCTTGACATTTACATCACACAATTTGAGGTTACCAAAATTGCTTTACCTTCCAAAGCAAACAAACCCACTCTCACTTGTCCCTGCTCATCTGTCTCTGCTGCTGTAGTTGCTATAGTTGGTACTGAATCTTCCAGGGAGATGCCAGACTGGAACTGGAGCCTACACCACAGCTGGTCTGAGCCAGAAATGCTGTCATTCCGAGGGTTCGGAAAGAAAACGTGGCTTTCTGCCATTACCCAGGATGGCCTGCTACTTGCTGCTATGGACGAGATTCCATACTGCAGAAACTTTCAGCTGGAAAGGCTATTTTGTCCTAATGGAGAAGAAAAGAGGCGTCCTTCACTGTTTAGGGATGAGTACTCAAATTGGTGATCCAGGGCTAACAAATACTTTTCTAAAAGCAGCATGAGGATTCCATTATGCCAGTGAAGATCTATTTGCAAGAAGTTGCTGCCTTCTTAGACCTCAACCTAATCCATCCTGTGAGAATAGGTAAATAACAATTCCAACTATTTTCTAGATCATTAGTTCTTCTCTTGGTCTTAAACTTTAAAAGTGTCTTTCATATCAAGATTCTAAAAGTTATTGTTACCAAATCATATTGTCTTTAAAAATATAGCTCATTTGAAACATTTCCAACTTAATTTTCATGGGCTTTTAAAAGAAGACTAGCTTTAAATACATGACTCTATTTAAAAGGGCAGCCTGTTTGGTTTCTGGCTTTATGGGGTCATGTTTCTACACATGCACAATATCGAAACCTCTATGAGTAAAGCAGAAACAGGAGATGCGCAGACCTCTCTCTCCCCAATGGTCACATGGACTATTTGTGCCTGATCTGCGGTAGAGCCTCCTGAGCTCACACTGGTCTGATCAGCCACAGCCGGACACATTGTACACTGACTTTGCCACCCCGATGTTATTTTGGTCCTCGTCGAGTATGAAGGACAAACAATAACAACATCAAAACCTAGCAAAGACTGGCTTTGAGGCTTCTTCATCAGCATCTTTAGTAATGGCAGGAAAAGAAGGGGCCCTTTTGCATCTCCCAAAATTCAATTGTTCTCCATCTTCACAAGTGATTGAACAAGAGGACAATTTAGTAATAAAGGTGACTGAAAACTAGAACAGGCTATCAAGGGAGACGGCAGACTCTCCATCCCAGATGTTAAACAGGATAGACAACATCTGTGTAAAACAGTCTAAGCAAGGCCTTGCCTGGATTCACGGGAATATACTGTGTGACCCCCTGATATGTTTCATAGTTTTATGGCTTGAGTGCATATTCAAAATCATACCTGTATGTACTCCAAATGAAAGATATCAAACAGACTGCAAAACAAAGGATTTTTTATAAGTGGTTGAGGGTGAAGAAAAAGAACTCTATGAGGGAAATATAGAAATACTTTAAAATGCATAAAAATATTTTTAAAAATCCTGTGGGGGAGGTTAGGGAGTTCATCCATGGTTCCTTCCTTCCAGGATTCATAGCCAAGGAATACATACTAAGCATTAAGTACACTTTATTATCATTATTTATTTAAAATTTTCAGTTCCCCAAGTCCTACAATTAAACTTCATACTAATCCACTTTCCATACTAGATTCCTTTTCCTCTCTTCTATTCCTAGCAAGTTTTTTTTTTTGTCTATGAGTGTTTTTTTTTTTCCCACCTAAAACATAACAATTCGGCATTTGTGAGCCACTAAAGCCCTGGCAGGGCATGACGGGTCATCTGAAAGTTTGTAGTAGCAAGGAATAAGAATACTGGATGGAGAATCGTAGGGTTAGGCGTAGAAGCAGCTATCGAGAGAGGGCATTTAGTCCAACCCTCTCCTTTAAAGAATGAGGTATAAATAACCTGCCCAAGGTGTCCACAGATGTCAAAGTAGTAGAGTCAGGATTCAGATTCAGGGACCCTGACTGCATTTTCATTGTTCCAGCAGCCCTCATTGGCTTTAGGGAAGCAAATTTCAAAAAAAATGTTAGAAAGATCAACAGGATCCCATGATCAGAAGCTATGAAATGGATGATAACTCCAGGAATGGGAAGAGATTCTAAAGAAACAAAATAAAATTCTGCCCATGTAATTGCAAATAAATCCCAGTGAAGGGAGATGTCTAACTGAACAGGTGTGACCACATAGGTGCTTTCTTATATATGAGCAAACAGGAATGCAGAAGAATAGCAGGAACCAACCAAAATATTGACAGGATGGAAGGCTCAAAGTTCAAAATGAGGTGATGGTCCTGAAAAAACACTATGGACAACCAAACAAACTTATCTAGATTAGGAATAAGAAAGGAGCAGACCCTATAACTGGGAATATAATGAAACGGTAATAGACATTCTAGTTTACTACTTTTCCAGCAAAAAGGATGATTGCCAAAATGTAAACACTTTAAAAAAAAGTATGAAGAGGGAATTTCAGCCCCAGGTAGGTGGGGAGTTATGAAGAGAGGACCTAGCTGCTTACCCAGCATGAATTACATCTCAGGGTGCTAGGGGAGCTTGCAGATATAATCACAGAGGCACTATCCAAAATATTTTAAAACTGGAGAGGTACCAGACCAGAGAGAGACAGAAGTTCCTGCTTAGTGCTTGTCCACAGTTTCTATTTGGTCACATTGAAATCAAAGAAAAAGATCTGCCTTGGCAAAATTATGTTCCAACCTTAGCCTTCTCCAGTGGCAAACTTCTCCACTTTAGGCCTCAGTTCCTTCCAGCTTTATAACCCATTTCACGTACTAACTAAGCAAGGAAGAATGAGATATCATCATTTATACTTTGAAATTCACAATGTATGAAATGTATAAAATTCACACATATGAACTCTCCTATGTGCTTGCAAGTTGGGGCCTTTTGTCTCTAATTGTTAAATGAAACAATCAGTCTCCTCTGAAAGAGTTCCAAATACCAGCAAACAGATGAGAGATATCTGAAAGGCTGGGTGGATAAGGCTTCTTGCTTCTTCCTTGTCCCTGAAATCCTACTAGGGCCATGGTTGGCCCAGAACATCAAACTCTTTTAGTTGCTTCAGGGTACCAAAGTGGTTCATGTCATGAGGGACATGGCCAACTGAGGCACGTGAATCCATCATACAAGCTCTCTTCTCCCATGTCTCTGCTCTAAGATTCCCAGATATATGGGAACCAAATTTCATGCTCCCTGAGTTTTCTCCTTTCCTCTTCAACAGCCCCTCCTCAGGCTCTTTCCTCCTTCCTTTCTCCTTCTCCTATTCCCCTCTTCCTCATCGTGGTAAGTAAGTTATAGCTACCAGTAGGTAGGTAATAGAGAGCACCCTAACATTTTCTACGGCTTCGAGTCTTGAAGGACACTACGTTCCAAGCTACAGGACGGCAGGGTTCCCAGGAAAGGACAGTCATGATGGGAGGAGGAGGAGGAGGAAGATGATGAAGGTTAGTATTTATCTAGCAAGTTAAGGTTTGTAAAACCCTTTATGTGTTATCTCATTGGTCTTCACAACTACTCTAGGAGATCGCTGCCATTATTACCCTCACTTTATAGACAAAAAAACCAAGGGTCAGGAATATGGCCAGGATCACACAGCTGTGTCAGAGACCACATTTTAATTGAATCAGGTCTTCCCTACTCCAGGTCTTGCATTTGGTGCTTTCTAACCCTAATCTTGACTAAAATCATGTCTCCTGATAGATAACCCTGATGATGTGGGGAATTCAATGATCTCCAATCAGGCCCAAGACACAAAGCAATGATCTAAATTTATACTCAGACTCTCAGAAAACTCAGTTTTAATGTTGGTTGGATGTGTTTGTTCATGTGTATAATGAGAGAAAATCATTTATTTGCTTGTTGCTTCTGTAGCTACCCACAGTCACTGCGAGGGATTAGGGGAAAAAGTTGTTACAAATTACAATATGCTTCATGAACACAAAATAAGAGCTACATGAGTCGTGACCTTTACTGTGGCCATCTATGGGACTTTGGGCAAAAAGATGTACAAAAGATTCATCTCTGGGTTAATATTTCTCCCCACTCAAGATGATGATCATAGTGATGCTAATAACAACACAGAAACAGTAACAAGAGCGAGCATTTACACAGAGCTTTAAGGTTTAAAAAATGCTTTAAATGCGTTCTCTCAATCCTCATAATAAACGAAGGAGGTGCGGTTTATTATCCCTGATTTACAGATGAAGAAACTGAGGCTAAGAGGGAATTAGGATCTGCCCAGGGTCACCCTGCTATTAAGTCCATGAGGCAGGGTTTTGAATTGAGGCCCTGTATAACCTCCTGGTCTATGGCAAAAATAAATAAATGAATAAATAAACAGACCCACAGACAGACAGATTACACACATATATATGTGTATGTGGTTGTGTGTATACACCCACACATACACAATAAATGTGAACTTATTGCTATGTCTAGTCCTCAAATTAAATTTTGAATTTGTGACGATGGAGAATGGGGACAGCACAAGTGGAGTACAATTTTTCCTATGAAAAAGTCTGAGTTCAAGACAGCAGAGCATACAGAATAGGATCTAGCTGAGTCACAATAGGGGAAAAGGCCACGAATGCTCTTTAGAATCCAATGCGTCATCTCCAGGACAATGACCAACATGGAAAGTGCTTTTGAAAACCTTATTAGCAAGTGAACAGTCATAAACACAATCGATCATAGAGCTGAAAAGGAATTCAGAGGTCACTGGTGCTAATCCATCCAATATCAAAGTATCTCAGAGCAGGAAAGGGAATTTGCAGCAGTCTAGTCTAACCAACATCTAAGCAAGAATTCTCCCAGGACACACCCAACTACAGAAGCCAGCTTTTGCTTAAAGTTAAGTCAAGTCAACGAGTGTGTGTGAAGAGCACAGGGCACAGTGACAAACAGTGGGAACACCAAGAAAGGGAGAAAGTCTCTGACCTTGAGCTCACAGAACTCACCATACTGTGACGCAGTCCACTAAACTTTTAGACACCTTCAGCCATCAAGAAGTTTTTCCTTACATACACTCTCTGCAATTTCTATTAAGTAGGGCCAAACGTCTATTCCCTTTGTTGCTCAGTCTTTTCAGTTGTGTCCAATTCTCTGTGATCCTATTCAGGGTTGTCTTGGCAAAGATACTACAGTGGTTTGCCATTTCCTTTTCCAGATGAGGAAACTGAGGTAAACAGGGTTAAGTGACTTGCTGTCCAGGGTCACAAAGTGTCTGAGGTTGGATTTGAACTTAGGAAGATGAATTTTCCTATCTCCAGGCCCAGAACTCTATTCAGGGCAAAACCTAGCTGCTGCTATTCCCTTTTATCAGCCCTCTAAGTTCTTAACAGCTGTCACATCTCCCACTGAATCTAGATTCTACAGTCCAAAAGTTCCAGTTCTTGCAAATGGTCTTCATATGGTCCTTCCTATCAGATGCCCTCCTCTGAAAGCTCTCCAGCTAATCAATATCTTCCCTAAACTATGGTGGCCAGACCTGAACACAGTATTCTAGATAGAGTCTAACCAGAGCAGAGAACAGTAGGGCTATCACTTCCCAATCCTAAACATAATGCCTCTCTTTACTGTAATCTATGGTTATATCCACATTTTGGGGGGGGGGGGGAGCCCACGGGGCTACCATATGTCTGACATCAAATCTGAATTCAGGTCTTCCTGACTCCAAGGCCAGAATTCAATGTGCTACCTAGCTGCCTTTAGAAAAAAGAAAAACCCCCACACTGATCTTCTACTCACTTTTTAGTCCTTTTCAGACTGTCTTTTGACCTCAACATTCAACTGCGTCTGCACCCTCCAAGATTACCAACACTCTCTAAATTGTTCATTACAATCATATCTCTCTCCTTTTGTACCTGGATATGTAAAGAATTCTCTCTGCCATGTTCCTGATGACGGGTCATCCACTCTGACTGAAAATATCTATTGAAGGGAACTCGCTATCGCCCAGGTCAATCCATTCTAACTGCTAACCCATTCTGTGCATATGAGAGCTTTTCCTTAAGTGGACAGGAGGGGGTAGAAGGAGTGCTATTTACTAGAGACAAACACCTCTTCCTTAGGCTGTGAATAGCTGTGTCTGGGTGAGTGGGAACTGTCTTTGTGAAGATGTGTGGGGACTAGAGGCTACTTTCTTTTAGAATAAGCAGAGTAAAAGGAAGACCACATTGAGTCCTTCATCCTGTCTCTACCTCTTCCAGCCGTCTCCTCTGCTCCTTCTGCTGTTCAATGCGTTTCTGTCTCTCTGCCAGCAGCTGCCTCTTATATTCTTCCTGC
Organism: Phalanger gymnotis; assembly: GCA_028646595.1. Taxonomy (NCBI): domain Eukaryota; kingdom Metazoa; phylum Chordata; class Mammalia; order Diprotodontia; family Phalangeridae; genus Phalanger; species Phalanger gymnotis. Next base: position 154,679,048 of record CM053626.1, on the reverse strand, counting down.
TCTCGGAGCTGCTGTTCCTGTAGTAGCTGTTGCCTCCGCAGGGCCTCAGAGCGTTCCTTGTTTTCCTGTTGTAGTCTTAGGAAATCCCGTCGAAGGGTAGATTCACCAGGCACATTAACAATGGAACTGTGTTTTTTTTAAATAAAAAGAAACACATACATACACAGGAATAAGGGATAGCCACAAGAACAAATCACTTTCTGAGCTTATGGAAGTCTAATATCAGACACTGACTCCTTTTTTTTCTTTAATGTAACTTTTATTTTTCAATGAACAAGAATCTATTTTATTTTTTCATTAAAAGGCATCTATTTTCTGATATAACCCAATAAGAAAGACAGAAAGAGAGAGAAAGAAAGAAAGGAAAGAAAAAAAGAAAAAGGAAGGAAGGAAGGAAAGAAAGAAAGAAAGAAAGCAAGAAAGAAAGCTTATAACAAATATGCAAGCCAAGCAAAACAAATTTGCACATTGGGTGTGTCCAAAAATGTATTTCATTCTGCAATCTGAGTTCCATCACTTCTATCAGGACCACCTGATTTTCTTTCTCTAAATTTATTCATTTTGTGAGTTTGCCCATTTTCATGGCTTCTACCATCCCTTCTACAGACTGTCAAATCTCCATGTGTAACTCCAATCTATCACTTGCACCTAAGTACCACTGAATTTAGAGCATCCATTTATAATTCTAATTAATTATAATTTATAATCATTAACAATATACTAGTTTCTGTATAATTATTGCATATAATATAAATAATAATTTATAGTTTCATTAATTATAATTTATAACCATTAGTAATCATTTCACCTATTCGTTTAACAAATATTTACTAAAATATTTACATGCCAGGCACTATATTTTCAACTACATATAGCACAGCTATACTGACATATTCCACCATTACCATCTATTTAAAACTAACTTATCAACCCACCCCCCCGCAAGTCCAAGATTACTTTTATATAAGGAAATTGGAAGTGGGCAGGAAGGAGGGAAGAAAGCACTAACAGAGGATCAGGAAATAATATAGAAGGTGGACCCTGTGTAGACAGTGGGATGTGAGCCGAGCTTCTAAGGAAACCAGAGTTTCTAAGAGGTAGAGATGAGGAGGGGGTGCACTCCAGGCCTAGGGACAAACTGCATAAAGACAAGGAATAGGTTGGTTGGTTGGTTTGTGGGTTGGTTGGCTGGTTGCTATTCTTTCTTGAAGAGGACCAAAATAACATCACTATGTTATCAGACCAATGTGACCCCAGAAAGCTTTACCACAGGTTGGGCGCAAATAGTTCACGTGAACACGTGAAGTGGAGATGTCTTGAAATTTGCTCATCTCCTATTTCTCATAAACATTATATGTAAAGAACAGCAAGAATGCCAGTTTTGCTGGACCAATAAATAAATAAAGGGAAATAGTGTATATCTAACAAGGCTGGAAAAGGTTAGTTTGGAGGCAAGTTGTTGTCAAGGCCAAATAGAGATGTTTGTGTTTGAGCTTAAAGACAACTAGAAGCCAGCGGAGTCTTCTGAGCAGGGGAGTGAGATGGCCAGAGGTGGTATTTGAGCTGAGCTTGGAAGAATCTGGGGATTCTAAAAGGTGAAGCTGAAGAAAAGAAATCGGTTTGTGTAGTATAGTCTGCCTGCTTACACCCTACTCTTCCTTAAAAGCACAGTTCACATTGTACCTATTCCATGGAGCCCTGATTGTACTCTCCTTTCTCTGTACTTCTATACTTCCAATCAACACGTTTAAACACTTTAGCAGCTAAGTAATTGTTCTGTTTCCTTTAGGTTACATCTCTTCAAGGAGAATGAAAACTCCAAAGACGGGAAGTCCATCTTGCAATGCTGCTCTAGCTCTCAGTATCAAGCACAGATGATGCTACACAGACAAGCAGCTGCTAATGCTTTTTAGGTGTCTGAAACCACGTGTATAATTCCCTACTTTAAAATGCCACTTAACATTTGAAACCAATGATCAGAAAATCTAAATCTAGTTGTTGACACACAAGGATATTTCAAAATTCTGAAAACAGAATTCATGCCATGTGGCTTCGGCTTCCCTCTTCTTTCCAGTTCCCCAATCCCTGAACAGCAATACCCCTGCATTTTCTCTAAAGGAAAAACCAACTACATGTGTTGCCTCCACTCCTGCACCTCCTACTCATTTCTCAATTCCTAATTGGGCTCTTAATTGTAAAATCTGGTGTCCTTTTCTCAGTTCTTATCCTTCTTGACATTTAGACTATGGACCATTTCCCTCTACTCCTGTAAACACTCTCACGGTTTTCCTCCAAACTATATAACCACCTTTTCTGGGTCTTCTTCATTGTATCATCACCATGTTCCATGTCTAACCCTCCCCTCCCCACCAAGACCCTCAAATCTACAGATACAGCTCTAATCTCTCTTCTTCTCTCCCCCTCTAGTCCTACATTACCAGTTGCCTTCTGGCCATGTTCACCTGGAAGGTGTGTAAGTATTTTAAATTCAATTTATATTTTTTTATATATATTATCTTCCCCCTCTATACATCTTTCCTAATCTGCACCACCTCCAAATTTCCCCAATTTCCTATACCATCCATCCAGACACTCAGGTTGGCAACTTTGGAGTCAACCTCGACTCCTCACTCTGCCAAGTCTTGTCAACTCTATTGCCCTAAGATCTGTCTGTTACCTTTGTTCTACCCACAGTTAACACTCCAGCCCAGGGCCTTATGATATCTCACTTGAACCATTATAACAGAATCCTAATGTCTTCCCGTTTCTAGTCTCTTCCCTCTCCAATCCATACTCCACACAGCGGCCAAATTAGCTAAAGTATAGATCTGTCCATATTAATCCTCTGCTTGATAGTTTTCAGTAGCTCTGTGAAGACAGAGAAATCCCTCAGCTTGGAATTTAAAGCCTTTGCTGGTTCTAGTTTGCCTTTCTCAGATTCATTTCACAGCACTCCCTTTCAAGAACTTTCTGTTCTACCCAAAACGGCCTCTTGACTATTCCTTAACCTCGGCCATTTTTTCTCCCACCTTCTTGCATTTGCACAGGTCGTTTCTTCATTCCTGTAACGTACATCTTCCTTTCCATAGGCTCTTGGAATCCTTGGCTCTTTTTAAAAAGTTCAACCCAAGTATCAACTGGAAAAAGAGACATTTTCCAACTTCTTTGGGTTTTGGTTCTCTTGTCCTGTTCAAATTAACTTGTATTTGCTTATCTGTGTAAACGGTGTCCTCCTCCCCACTCCAACAAAATTAAGTTCTTTAAAGTTAAGACTATTTTTAAAATTCTGTCTTTATATCCCCAGTTTCTAGTACAATGATTGAGCATGACAGATACATAATAAATGCTTAATTTTAATTTGATAGGTAAACTGCCCAATATTATCAATAGTGCCAATTATAATTGGCAAAAATGCCAATTCTTATGATATTTTGATAAACAGCTACAATTTTTTTTTTCAGTAGAATTAACATTCTTAGGTAAAGCACGGCCAGATAAGAGTCTTTATGCACAAAGAAAATACGGCTACAAAAAATATGGACTACCTTTTCCTTCTTCGATCTCCTTAACCCATTTCAGGCTCTTTCAGCCACCCTTGTCCAGGACATGTCCCAACAGGTTTCTAATTCTATTTCTATTCTAATACTATTCTACCTTCCTTCTGATCAATTACTGTGCTTGCTACCTCACAGCTCATCCCCCAAAACCAACCAAAATCAACATTAGTAGGCTTCAGGTATTCTCAAACCCCTATCTTCATCAGATAATCTAGACTCTAACCATCAAGTCAAATTGTTTTAACTTCCCCAAACTCATGAAGCCAAGCAAAAAGCTGAAAATGACTGTACCCAAAACACAGACCTGAAGATGGTTCTGGAGAAAATATAAAGTATTCAATTCCAGGCAGTACACCAGTCGCCAGGAAGGAAAAAACAAATCTGTCTGTTTGGGGAAGACTAGGTTTGAGGGAGTGGGAAAAGAGATGTTCACAGGCACCTTTTTAAGGAGTAAAGAACAGGACAGAAAAGTTACAGAATATTTCTAGGTCAAGTTACAATTCTTACCAGAATTCTCCTAAGCATGAGAAATATTACTTATTTGCTATGTTTAGAATTTCCAAGATCAAAGTACTGTATCTGCAAGACTCAGAAACTTTTAAAATGTGTACTTAGGTTATTACCTGGGTTCTCCTTCTTGCTCGGGTACTTCTTCCTCTTCTTCCTCACTTCCACTATACTCGTACTCTGTTTCATCTGTGAAAGTCAAGAGAAAAATATTGAGATGGGCTAGAGAATTAGAATACATTTGTGTAGAGACATGCAAACTCCTATGAAGAGCTAGGCACACATCTTACAGAGTTTCAATTGAGAACACTGTATTATGCGGGCATGTCTCTGCCTCATCATTTATATTGAACTGGGTGCTAGTCCTGGCTCCCCCACAAGCATGTGAGAAATTCCTAACAGAAGAAAATCGGTAAGAATAATTTATTAAGCTGTATTCCATATAAATGGGCAGCTAGGTGGTATAGCAGGAAGAGTAGTGGGCCTGGAGCCAGAAGATTCATCTTCTGGAGTTCGAATCTGGCCTCAGACACTTAACTAGCTGTGTGAGCCCAGGTAAGCCACTTAACCCTGTCTACCTCAATTTCCTCATCTGTAAAATGAGCTAGCAAAGGGAATGGCAAACCACTCCAGTATCTTTGCCAGGAAAACCCCAAACGAAGGTCACCAAGATTCAAATGTGACTGAACAGCAACAGATTCCATATAATTCCTTATAGGTATGAATTTATACTTTAATGTTTTTAAATTTTTAAAAATATTTATTGACTTTGAACTTAAATACAAAGACAAAAAAAAAGAACATTTCCATGTACACAGCACAAAAAAGAGGATTCGATATAAAACCATAAATTTCCATTTCACATCGTTTACTTTTTTTTGAAAAACTATGTAATAAATACTAGACGTTGTTTTCAAAGTTAACACGTTCTTCCTAATATTGGGCATTTAATATGGCGCCTTTAAGTTTTGCAAAGTGCTTTACATCTCTTATCTCATTTGAGCCTCACAGAAACGTCATGGGGCAAGCGCTATCACTATTCTCCTTTTACCAATGAGGAAACTGAAACCAAGAGAGAGGTTAAATGACTTGCCCAAGATCACACAGCTATCAAGTATCCAAGGCCAGATTTGACTCCTCTTCCTGAGCCCAAATCTATCACTCTGTCCGCAATGCCACCTCATCAATGTGCGTATCTTAAAGAAAATCTCAAGATGGATGACTTAAACACAAAACTTGAATAGGAGGACAAAGCCTTAGGCTGCTCTGCATTTTGGAAACCACATTGCCGTACTGATCGCACCTCAAAAAACCCATCTTTTAAATATGTTTGAAACATGGAATACAATGATTGCAGAACAACTAAATTACCAACAAAACTCCACAGACAATGGAAAAAATGGAGTAAAAGATATGACTGATGGCACGTATACCTGGAAAAGAAACTGAGCCAGTGACGTGTGCAAATAAAAGAAAATTAGTGGGACAACCTAGTGATACAATGGTACCCTTGAGGTATAAAAAGAAGATGAAAACTTTCAAAACAATGGTAAGCACCCTTATGAAAGATTGGTGGTGAGACTTGGAAGGGGGTCATACAGGAAGAGAAGAAAGATGAGATAAAGAAGGCCACTGTTGGTGGAAGTGCACACTGAATGAATCACATATCATTCTATATGGGAAAATGGTGGTGTCATCCACAGAAATTTAGACATTCAGAGAAAATGGCAGGGTTTTTAGTTTAGGGGTTTTGTTTGTTTGTTTCTTGGGAAAAGGAATTCAGTTTAAGATATGTGAGGTGCCAACAAGATACCAAGGTGAAAAAACCCCATAGGAAGCTTTAAACATGAAACTAATGCTCTGGAGAAAAATTTCTCCTTATATTGAGTCAAAATCCATTCCCTTGAAGCTAAAAAGAAGTCTAATCTCATAGACAAAAAGCCTTCAAATATCTTTAGAGAGATATCATGCCTCTTCTACATCTGCTGTTCTCCAGGCTAACAATCCCCAATTCATCCAAACTGATCTTTTTATAACATTTAGAGTCCTCTCCCATTGCTCTTCTTCATATGCTCAAGCATGTCAATATTCTTCCAAAAAATTGGCACCCAGAAATAAATACTCTAGCTGTGATCCAACCAGAGCAGACTATAGTGTCCTGGGCACTGAGCTTCTGAGAGCGTAATCCAGGACTATCTTAGTTTTTTGGTGCAACCAATTACAGTTCACTAAAAAATCAGGGAGGTCTTTTCACCTCAACGGATTGCCATCTAGTTCCATATCCCTTATCATATAGTTTTCCAGTTGAACTAAGTCTCAGTTTAAGACTTTTCTATTATTATTTTTTTCCTATTCTTTTATTTCATCATATGAGATTGAATCCATTTATTTTCTCTTCTATAGTCTCTACAACTTAACTTTACAGAATTTGTAAAACTGATGAGCATGCCACTTATGGCCTCATTGAAGTGACTCAAAATCCTTCTATTAGCAGCCTCTCTTCCTTGTAGTGGACAGTAACACCATTGTTTGGGTCTAGTGAGTCATTTAGTAAATTCAAAATCCACTTACTATAAGTTAATTTACATTGCTAAGTTTTGAAGAGTGAAATAAGGCAGTGTAGCGAACTCCCTAATTTGACTATTACTGATAAATTTTAGATTTGACTAAATCCTTTTTATAAGCTTTTTCTCTTATCATCTGACTTCTTTCAAAGATCAGATAAAGATTCTAATTAATAGGTTTTTAGTTATTCAAGGTCCTACTGTTGGAATTGCTTTAGGAATTCAGACAAAAGATGGGGTTTGCTATAGACTGAAATCCTTAGGGGAAGGTTTTTAGGATGAAGTGGGTCTTACTGGGTGTCTTGATAGGACAGAGGAAGATAGAGGTTATTCCAGGGAGAGGAAATACCGCAAGGGCACAGTATGGCATATGTAGGGTAGAAATATATGCCAAAGTATTTGGATTTGACAAAATAAGCAACAGGGAACCACTGTAGGTTTGTTCCTTAGAAGGGAAGGACATAATTGAAATGGCATTTTAGTTAACCCTGACTGTCCAAACTATGACAAGCAGTTAGATGGACAATCTATAGAGTTGGCCCATCAAAACCTCTATTCTGGACATGTATTCCAAAGAACAAGGAACCAAAGCTGGATTTGAATAGGAGAATGAGAGCAGACTGGACTGACCTTCCACAGTCTCTGAAGAAGTAAAGCCCCAGGGCTCTTAGAAAACAATGGAGAAATGTATGGTGGACAGGAAGAAGCTGCAACTTTTACCTATCCTTAAAAAAAAAATGCATGGGGAAGAAGCAAAGAGAAAGGACATTCTTCAAAGAGATGTACAAGCAAAAAAAAATGGACATGAGCAAAAATAATCCAGAGCCTGCAGCTCTATTAATATACGAACTATGTCAAGGATTCTAGAGGAATGCTCCCCTCTCCCTTTGGTATATGGGAAGATATGGACAAGAACTGCAAAGAATTAGAAGGCGTGGACAAACTATGACCTATATCACTGGCATGTCAACAGGGATGAGGTTACACACCCATCAAAGCCCTGAACTACTTTAGGAAGACATTAACGAACACAGTAGGTATTCAATAAACACTCAGTAAATGAAAGAAAATTTTTCTGGTAGTAACATTTAGGATGAGTTAAGAATAGGAACAAAGATACTTCCAAGATCCAAGAAATAGCTAAGAAAACACCTCCACTACTCTGCTCACTAGCCCAGCTACATTCTTTAATTTGAGTGTCTAGAATTCAGGAGGAGCTAGGAACAGCTTGGAGGCACACTGGCAGCCTTACCTTGGCTCAAGACAAGGCCTATTTTAGGGTCTGTGCCTGAACCAGATATTAAGGACTAGTGCCAACATGGCTAAGGACATGAATACCTAACCAAAGGCCATTTGGCATTACTCACTGAAGGGGGTAGAGGGAGAAAAGAATAGGCAGTCAAAGCCTATTCAAAGTGACAGGAAGCTGGAAATAACTGCAAAAGAAAGATTAAAAATAAAACAAATTTGATACCTTTCTCCCCTCTCTTCTTTCTCGTCCGATCTATATGGTCCTTAAGCTGGATTCTAACTTGCCTTTCATTTGGCTGATCCCTTATAAAAGGATGTTTCAAAAGCTGCTCTGTGGAGGGACGTTGCATGTAGTTCTTCACTAGGCACCCCTCTATAAAGCTAAAAAACTTTTTTGACCTGTAGAAGAAAGGGGGGAAAATTAAGAATCTGTATAATAAAGAATCATTAAGTTTCCACTGAAGAAAGCACCTCCGCAAAACAATCATGTACAGTAACAAACCAGTAAACCAGGATTGAGGGTGAACCTGAAGACATAAGACAAAATAAAAATGCTTCAAAAGTCATTTTGGAAGGCTTAAAAAGTATTGCATAAGGCTCTTACAAGCAACTGGGTAATACACAGGGACCAAGCCCACTGAAATACAGTGAAAGAAATCTTTGCCATTTATGAAAGGGGGAGGGAGAGAATTACATTTAAAACATAATGTGATAACATGATCTCATACAGACCACCTGGTTAAGAGAAGAACTAGGACTGAAGCATAGGCTAGAGAGAATGGGAGAAAGAGAAAAGGCCAGAAAGGGTTGACATGAAATGACAGACCTTTTAATCCAATCAGTCCCTCCATATTCATAAAGCTCTGTTTTCCATAATTTGAAAACAGAGATAAAAACCAACAGTTGTGACTTTATTATTTTTTAAAAGAAAAAAAACAGCTACTCTTATGTAGGTTTATTCTGCCACCTGAGAGCTAAAGACTGCATCACAGTTATGTTTTCTCTATTTTTTTTTTCCGTAAAAGCAATATTGTTTTTTTTTTAAATATGTTTAGTTTTCAGCATTGGTTTTCACAGGAGTTTGAATTACAAATTTTCTCCCCATTTCCACCCCCCCCACTCCAAGATGGCATATATTCTGGTTGCTCTGTTCCCCAGTCAGCCCTCCCTTCTGTCAC
>CM053626.1:154637518-154669491 GCA_028646595.1 Phalanger gymnotis | reverse complement strand
GTGGGGAGCTCACGCCAGTTACTGCTTTCCAGTCGCCATCTTGGCTCTGCCCCCCGCATTCACAGATTCTATTGAACAAATATGAACAAACATACTATATGCAAAGGACAAAGATGAAAAATGACTAAGTTCCTGCCCTCAAAAAGTTTGCATTCTATTATAACATAGATAAGCACACTACAAAAGACTGCATGATGGAAACGGAGATGGAGTGCAACGTAGTATGTAATTGATAAGGAGGGAGAACACAGGCTGACAACGGGAAAAGCTTCAAAGAGAAAATGTCACTGGAATTTAATTTTGAAGGAAAGTAGGATGGATTGGGATAGAGGGGCATTTGAGACATGGTGGACAATCTACCAAAAATGCATGGAGGGTGTGAAGTATTGTGAAAGGAGGTTATAAAGGCAAGTGGAAACCACATCAGAGAAGGACTTAAAAGCCTGCTAAAGGGTTTGCATTTTATCCTACGGGCGAGAGAGAACCATTAAAGTTTTTTGAGCAGGGGAGTAGCATGGTTAGACTTGGTTATCAGGAAGACTACTTTGGCAGTTGTGCACAAAACTAAGAAAACAAAGAAAGTGAAAGCAGGGACACAAATCAGGTCATTAGGAGATCCAAGAAGTGAAAGGTGTTAAGGTCCTGAATTAGAGTGGTAATCATGAGTGAAGAAGAGGGTTTCAGTAGAGGCGGAACTGACAGGCATTACCAGTGGATTAGATGTAGTGGCTGACAAGTAGGGAAGAACCAAAGATAAGCCTTCGTAGGAAGGAGGAGCAAGTTTTATACTTCACAAAAATGTAAGTCTTCCTTGACTTTATTTGCTAACAATAAACTTAGGGGAAGAATTATCTAAAAAAACAATTAATGGGTAGCGGTGGGAAGTGGGGGGAAAGCAGGCAATGATAGTCATGTTCTCTACCACCCAAGTTTTACACTAATATATGGGGGCTGGGAATTAGGATAACAAGAAAAATGTGGTAACTAGGGCACAAAGTAACCCAACTGTTCCTTTGCCAACCAGTGTCTGTGCCCAGAATGGACAATACTCAAAGCATGAAGACACAACCTGATATGCTTTCAAAAGAACCTTTTAAAAGTTGGAGTTTTTCTGATTTAATCAGTTTATAGTTTCAAGTCCTGCTAACAAATATAAACAATGCAATAAAATAACTAGTGATTACATGAATTGCATTGTTTAATCTCAGAACTCTACTCCTTATGTCCTCTTCAATCTCTCTGGCATGAAATTAGCATTCTGAGGTTTCATGTGCCAGTGCCTAACATATAAAAACACATAGTATTCACACCTAGCTCCACACACTAAAGCCTGGATCAGGGGATCATGGAATCTAAGCTCCATGACTTTGATTTTTAATTATTTTGATAATTTTTTAATATTTTGATAAAATATTTGTTATATTTTGATAACCAATGTGATTTCCTTTTCAATCCTAAGTGTTTTATTTCATGCATTTACAAACATTATTCTGAGGAGTCTGGCTTCACCATACTGCCAAAGGAGTCCATAACACAAAAAGAAAGGTTTAGTACCCTTGGCCTACATGTGAGCCCAGAATTATTCCACTGAGTTCACCAAAAGAAGCAGCTTTCCACGACTGCATTCTTGCCTGCTTATAGGGCAAAGGCAGAATATCTTGCTCTTCCCCACAACTACCTGTTGCTCTTGCTATTTTTCCACTCATTAGGAAAAAGAGAACACATAGCCCAGATACAGTTTTTTGATGGCCAAGGGGTAACTTCTGCACCCCTTGCTCCTGAGATCAAACCTGAATGAAAGTCAGAAAACATTTCCCTTCCTGCTCCAAACAAGAGGAGTCCTTCTCCAACAGCCCCTGACTACCCACTTCAAGGCTGAAAGAGAAGCACCGGCTGTGAAATCTCTCTTTCTCTTATGCTCCCAGGCTTCTGGCCAAGGTTCCTGTAGCACCCAGCAGGTACGCGGGGAAGGGGAGAAGGGAGGGCCCCCAATGATGGGAGCAGGAGAGAACATGTTTTCAAGCTTTGATTCAAGCTTCATCCTGGGGTCACGGGGTGCAAAAGCTTCCTCTTGGCATCAAAACTTGCTCTGGGTACCGAGCATGTCTTAGAAGCTACAGAGGAGAGTGTCAACTTTGTGTGCTCCTAGATCAAAAGACAGCAGCAAGGATGGAGGTGGAGCCTTCCCCACTTAGAGGAGGGGCAGGTGCTAACAATGGCACTATCCCTACAGGCAGAGGGAAGAGGCAGAATCATGGCCCTCTCCCAGGGCTGTTGGGAGAGTTTATGATTCTTCAGCATGCATTGCCCCCAAATACAGGCTGACCTACTAAAATGAGATGCCTTTCAAAAGGGGGGTGGAGGGGACATACATATATCTATGTGTGTACGTATGAATGGCCCCATCCAAGGTTCTTCCAAGTTCTACTGGTTACTAGAAAACACTATGTAAAAAGAAACGTTTTCATTCTTTGTGCACCAGGCACAAAATAGTTGCCTTAATAAATACGCACTGAGGAACCAGGATGAAAAATACCTCCAGAGAGAGGGAACTGATGAACTCTAAATGAAGACCGAAGCATACTTTTTTTTCCACTTTATTTTTCTTGGGAAGAGAGGGGTTGTGTGTTTTCTTTTGCAACATGGTTAATACGGAAATATGTTTTGCATGATTTGACATGCGTAATCAATATATTACTTGCCTTCTCAAAGAATGGAGGAGAGGCGGGAGAGAAAGAATTTGGAACTCAAAAAAAATTTTAAATGTTAAAAAAACTTAATGTAAGTGAGAAATAATTAATGAAATAAGTATTTTTTTTTAAAAGAAAAGAAAATTGATTGGTATGAAAGTATATATCATGGCTTCTTAACTTACAAAGGCACACAAGCCTTAGAAACTTTACAAATACTGACATACTAGAATAAGAAATATTTGTATTTCTGTTTTCCATCATGTCAAATAAATTAGAGGTATTTGTAGTAACTTGAATTGCAGAGCTTTACATAATGATTGAAACAATACCAAATGGGGCAGTCGGTTCTGAAGCAACAGTGTTATACATGGAAGAAGCTAATAATAGCATATGACTAGACTGGAATCATACCAAAGTGCTATTCCTCCCCTCCCAACTCCCACCATCCAATTGCCCCTTTCAGACTGATCAGGACCTAGCACCAGAAGTCCACGCAGCTGACTTACCAGTGTGGCCCTAATAAGAATATCCAACAAGACTTCGGTGAACCCTTTCAATAAACAGGTCAAGTACAGGTGCTTCCATGGCTTCCAGGAGAATGATCCAGATTCAGACGGCCTGATGAAGCCATTCAGCCTGTGATTACTGCGGCCCCTCAATGACTCTTGGCTTTGGAACTCAACCAATCCAAAGGTGAATGAATGGGTGTCCAGAGATAACCAATCTGGAATATACAGTGGCTACACAGGAATTTCTCAGCAGAGGGCCATGAGAGAGATCCCTAGATCTGAGAGTACCTACCTTACAATGCTGTTAAGGCAATAGTCTTCCAATACCATATAACTGGTATTCCTGTTTTACTCAGCCTATTCACATACACACGTGCATACCTCTTTTCAAGTAGTCCTGAGGATTTCAAAGTAAGTCTATTCATTACTTTTTCTACTAGAAAACTAAAAAACAACTAATAAACTGAGATATGTGAATATACTGACTTTTTATATAAAGTATTTAATATTTCTCTGTAATATTAAACAACACAAATGGGACATAAGAGCTAAGTTAGAGAGAAGCATAGGACTGCCAGGTAATGTGGTGGAAAGTATGCCAGACCTGGAGTCAGAAGACTCATCTTCCTGAGTTCAAATCTGGCTTCAGACACGTAGCAGCTGTGACCCTGGGAAAATCACTTAACCCTGTTTGCCTTAGTTTGTCATATGTAAAATGAGCCAGAGAAGAAAATGGCAAACCACTCCAAGTATATCTGCCAAGAAAACTCCAAATGGAGCCATGGGGAGTCAGACGCAACTGAAAATGACACGACAACAGCAAAAGAGCAGTACTGTAACAGGAACTCCACTTAAGAGAGTGGATTAACATTGTTAGAAAATGGAATTGGTCAAAAATGTTTTATGTACGGAATGCCTAGACAGTTGAGAATATTTATATAAAATTAGGAAAATATTTGGAATTTTCAAAACATTTTTTAATTAAAATAAAAATCACAAAATGATATACTTAGAACTAGAAGGGAATCTTAAGAGGTCATCCCCTCCAAAAGTGTCAAACACAGCCCAAGGGCTACATAAAGCCCACCACACTCCTGAAGGCTACTCAAACCATACTAATACATAGCTGAGAAATATTTAACAACACAAATAATAATGCAATAAGACATAATGTTAATATATGGTTTCCTAAGTCATTATGTATGCACAAGGATCTTTATATACAGTTTAGTGGTCCTGTTTTTAAGTCATTCAGTCACATCTGACTGTGATCCATCGTATGGTCCATAAGGTTTTCTTGGCAAACATGCTTGAGTGTTGTGCCATTCTCTTTTCCAGTGGATTAAAGCAAACAGAGGTAAAGTGACTTACTCAGGGTCACACAGCTTTAAATTAAGTGTCTGAGGCTGGATTTGAACTTGGGTCTTTCTGACTGGGCCAGGGCCCAGAACTCTATCCACTGAGCCACCCAGTCCAATCCTCCTCATTTAACAGGTGAAAAACCACAAGCCTGGAGAGGTTAAGCAACTTGCCAAGGTCAAACACTTAAGGCCAGGCCTTCTGATTCTAGATTTAGCACTCTTTCCACTTTAAACGCTTCATTCAATTTTTAACTATCACTGGACTCTAACTCTGTCCCACTCTCTTAATCTCTTTTAAAGCATGAGAATGGGCTATCCTAAGCTTTTCTAAAATCCAGATTCAGTCAAAAGCTATGGGCTATCCTCAAGACCAATGAAGTAACTATGCCAGTTTCTTAACTGCTCACAGAGAGGAAGGCTCTGCATCTCATGTTCCTGAAATCAGACAGAATTAAAAGTAAACATCTTCTCTCAGCTCGTTGTTGGGGAAATTTCTCCTCTCCTTACCTACCTGTCAATGTATGATTTATTCCAAATAAGAGCAGAAGTAATAAGTTAAATAAATTTAGGTCGGGGTTTTCCAAAAATGATAACTCGCTCCCCCTCGATCCTTATCACCAACAATGTGTATTTGGTCAACAAAATAACTAGTGGTTTCAACTACACTGAGCTTTGCTTCCATTTTCTCATCTTGCTCTTGACAGCGCTAAGCTGAGGGAATACCTCATCTGCTCACAGCAAATAAAAGAGCTCCCCGTGAATACTGGTATGCGCAAAAACATAATAGTAACTACAATGTCACACACAGTCAGAGGGGGTCATCACATCAATGGTTTTTCTTTTGTTAACAAGTAAGGACTTAATTGTAAGGATGGGGAAAACTTAGAAGTGACTGCAATGAAGTGAAAACGTTTAATGTCGATAGTTATTTTTAAAGTGAACGATACCAAAACACTGGAATATCAAGTACGTAGAGCTAATTTAGGGTCTACTTGGTTTGCATTGCACCCACCACTTCGTTTTCCTTAAATCTTGGATCTAAAGAAAGATCCTGGATCCTGAGCTAGTGTTTCATTTCATGACTGCTTTAAGGGTATTTTTATCCTGCATGTGTCCCACATCCCATACTACATTTTCCAAGCAAGGAATTAAGGCTCTCCACACACACACACACACACACACACACACACACACACACACACTCACACACGCACACTCACACACTCTTGTTAAATCTCTATTTCAAGTACATAGTTTCAGAATACTAAGTCTTCCACTAAAAAAGGTCTAAGTTATAATAGGAGAAATGCTACAGCTAATCATATACGGCTAATTTATCAGTACTTCTAATTCAAGGCTAAACATACATAGATCTAAACTATTTATTTTTCTAGGCTACAACAACCTGTCTATCACGGAATCATAGAGGGGGGGAAAAATAAACTGGGAGAATTTCAAAATACTTTATAAAAAATTATCATTATATGTGGATTGTATTTTAATCCAAGCATTTTCTTAAGCTTTTTTCAGAGGGGTGGAGGGAAGAAGAGTATATAAGAAAGACCTGAATTCATCTGTTAATTCCTGGTATGCCAACCATTTTCAACAGTAGGAGGTCAGCACATTTTCACAGCTTAATTTAACAGACTTACCCATAATCACATAGGTTGGTGGACACCAGAGTGCAGGGCAGAGCTGAACTCTACAGCTGTTATCTATTCCATGACACCTTTCACTTTTGACCATGATTCTAAAGAACAGGCTATGATATCTTTATTTGCCATTTTTCCATTTGTACAAGAAGATAATATTTGCTCCCCTGGACAATTTAGTTGTGTTATTCATGCCAACCAACCAGTATACAATTCACCATTCATTCAACTAATTTTGTTTTTCCTCTCTACTGAAATTAGATTAATTTATCACTGTTTATCAAGCTTTTAAATAATCCTTTTTTTATCTTAAATAAATTATTTATGAGAAATCTTCAGCTCAAACACTGTTGCATTAGAGTTGTGTCATTATAAGAGAGATTAAGATATGGAACAGTTCGTGAAAGACTATAAAATTATATTCGGCAGCAAAGCACTTCATGAGCTCTACCTGAAAGTACCACTCCCAAAATAATTCTAATAAATAATGACCAACCACAATTCCAAAAGACCCATGATTTATGCTACCCATCTCCTGATAGAGATGCTATGGACCCAAGATATCACAAATTTTGTTC
Source organism: Phalanger gymnotis (assembly GCA_028646595.1). Classification (NCBI taxonomy): domain Eukaryota; kingdom Metazoa; phylum Chordata; class Mammalia; order Diprotodontia; family Phalangeridae; genus Phalanger; species Phalanger gymnotis. The sequence goes on along the minus strand of CM053626.1, from coordinate 154,662,698 downwards.
CAGCCAATGCAGCCAACTTGTATTGCCACTCTGATACAAGGGTTTGGGTGGTAAGGAAAGAAAAAGATTTTTATTAGTTGTTAAAATTTTTAAAAATTAAATTTTAAAGTATTATGTCATTATGACCAACCCACTTTGGTGATTTAAAAACAAAAATCATGTTAGCACATAGGGAATGTTCTTTTAGAAATAATGGATCACCCTCTGTATGGTTAAAACAAATGTAAAAAAAAAAAATTACTTCGGTTCTACTAGTTTACCTATACCTAGAAATTACAGTATCCTCTCTTCTTTAATACTGAAGGATATAATTACTATTACAAAAAAATGCACACACAAAGAGGTGATATAAGGTGAAAAAGAATGACGATGATAATCAGCTGGAGAGGAACACCTGCTTCACCATACAGAATAATCAGAATGTCTCTCTCCAAGGAAGGATATGAAATTCAAAATGGGTCACTACCGGGTTGAATTTGGTTATGTCTCAAATGGTAGAAGTTAATTAGATTAACTAGCAAGAACAAAAGGGTCCCAAACAGTCAATCTGTTAACAACTATCTTGAATTATGGCCATAATTATGGAAGACTAAATGTAATAACATGGACATACTCCAAAATGTTATAAATATCTCAATAAAACTTAAATAGGTTATTTTTGGAACACAGTAAATAAAGTTATTTTTAAAATAAGCAGGTTTAAATATAGACACATACATATTCGTATGTGTCTTATTTTAGGTCCAGGTTAATTTTCCCTTTTTCCCATCTAAAGCTCTGCACTTAACTCTCCCCTGAGACCATTTCAACTACCACTTTACGTTGCTAAATTTTGCCAACAATCTGCTTCTCATTCTAGCAGATGTTTCTGTTTTCAAGCCACAGGGAACCTTAACGAACCCATTCCCTCATGATAAAAATAAAAGAAATGGCCTCCTACACTGGGGAACACCTTCCTCATTCCCATAATCCCCTATTCATATGACTTTAATCTTCCCTTATAGAAATCCTTCCATTTTTCCATCTTTTAAAAAAAATGCAATTTGTTGCCTAAGAGATGACATCAGCGTTTGGTTTATTTATTTATTAAGATGCTACTGATACTCAGTTCTTTGGAAGCCATCTACAAAAATTTAAGAAAACTGGCCCCTAAAGCTTCCTGTAGACGTAATGTCACATGAGGGCAATCTGAGAAAGTGATTTCTTTTATGTGAAAGTAAATTTGGACAGTATCTCTTTTCTTCTTCTTTTTGCAAACAGCTTGCTCTCTCTCTCTCTCTCTCTCACACACACACACACATACCCTCTACTTCTTCTTTCCTTCAATTTAGTTATCTACTTTTTCAACTCTTGGGTTTCCCCCCCACCTTTACTTACTTCAGTAACATCCATGACTTTGATAGCTGCCAGCTGACCAGTCTTGACATGTCGGCCCTAAAGAATAAAGAAAACAAGACCAATCACAATCAATGTACCTTCCATACCATCATTAAGGAGAACTAGAGTAGATGAGAAGTTTCCAGTATAGCGACCTCCTCTAGGATTTTCTTCACATTGATGAAATACAATGACTCTCCAACAAGATAATATAGCTTGCTATACCAATAAAATATTATTTAAGATAAATTACCTTTAAGCAACAAGACAATTAGTTGTACTGACATGTTCTGCTCAAACATCAATTCCCTGGCTCTATTTTCCTAATCATCCATCCATCAAGTCCTAAGCTATTTAGATTAAATTAAAGACTGATCCCTTCTCAAGCTACTTTTCTCCCCTTTTATAGACATCCTGAAAGGTAAAAGAAATGACCAAATAAATAAATATAATTTTAAAGAAACAAGGTTCTAGTTTTCAACAACAGAATGTGAAAGAGTTGTTGGGGATATCATGACTCTTAGCATGGCATCACTACAGTCCTACTTTTACCAAATGAGGATGTTTCTAGAGCACTTTGCAAATTTTAAATATCATCAGCTCACATTTATATAAAGCATTTTCCCCATAACCCCCTTCTGAGGAAGGAAGTATAAGCTTTAGTAGCCCCATTGAACAGATTAGGAAACTAAAGTTCAGATAAATCAGTGGTAACTTGCCCATGGTCACATGGTACTACAGCCAGTATTCAAAACCAAGTCTTTCCTCATTCCAAGTCCAGTTCTCTTTCTGCCACAATACACTGCTTCTGAAACACTAGAGAGAGGTAAGCTATCTCTATTATTCATTTGCCATCACTCTAAATACTGAGCGTATTACCATGAAGATGTCAATTTTTTTTAAAGGCATGTATAATAAAGATGTCTGGAGTTCTGTGCTACGTATTGTTCAGGTTATTGGCATACAGGGAATAAACTTGCCTGGAATAATTATTTTAAAAATATATCCCTTCCTCAACCCTTTTTCTTCTCCTGTCTTTCAAAGAAAGAAAAAAAAATGTTTATGTGGACACATAAGCTACACGTACTTTATTTATTTTTTAATTCTTTTTTTCTGTATATATTTTATTTAATATTTTAGTTTTCAACATTGATTTCTACCAAGATTTTGAGTTACAAATTTTCTCCCCAATTCTACCCTCTCCCCCACTCCAAGATGGCTTACATTCTGATTGCCTCATTCCCCAGTCAGAACTCCTCTGTTTTACCCCACTCCACCCCCCCCCATTCCCTTTTCCCCTTCCTTTCTTGTAGGGTAGGATAGATTTCTATGCCTCATTCTCTATATATCTTGTTTCCCAGCTGCACGAAAAAATTTTTTTTTAATTTTTTTAAGCATTTGCTTTTAAAACTTTGAGTTCCAAATTCCCTCCCCTCTTCCCTTCCCACTCACCTTCCCTAAGAAGGCAAGCAATTCAACATAGATCACACATATATCATTATGCAAAACACTTCCATAATGCTCATGTTGTGAAAGGCTTACTGTATTTCCTTCCATCCTATCCTGTCTCCCTTTATTCAATTTTCTCCCTTAACCCTGTCCCTTCTCAAATGTGTTTGCTTTTGATTACCTCTTCCCTCTATCTGCCCTCCCTTCTATTATCCCCCTTTTTTTTAATCCCCTTCCCCTTACTTTCCTGTAGAGTTGGATACCCAGTTGAGTGTATATGTCATTCTCTCCTCATGCTGAATCCAATGAGTGTAAGATTCGCTCATTCCCCCTCACCTGGCCCCTCTTCCAAAACTTCCTATAGGACTGCTTTTTCTTGCCACTTTTATGTGAGATAATTTACCCCATTCTATCTCTCCCTTTACCCCTCTCTCAATATGTTCTTCTCTCACCCCTTAAATTTATTTCATTTTTTTAGATATCATCCCTTCATATTCAACTCATCCTGTGACCTCTGTCTATAGTCCCTTCAATTCACCTAATACTGAGAAAGATCTCCTGAATTCCACACATCATCTTTCCATGTAGGAATGTAAACAAAGCAGTTCAACTTTAGTAAGTCCCTTATGAATTCTCTTTCTTGTTTACCTTTTCATGCTTCTCTTCATTCTTGTATTTGAAATTCAAATTTTCTATTTACCTCTGGTCTTTTCACTGAGAAAGCTTGAAAGTCCTCTATTTTACCGAAAATTCATATTTTGCCTTGGAGCATTATACTCAGTTTTGCTGGGTAGGTGAGTCTTAGTTTTAATCCTAGCTCCATTGACCTCTGAAACATCATATTCCAAGCCTTTCAATCCCTTAATGTAGAAGCTGCTTGATCTTGCGTTATTCTGATTGTGTTTCCACAATATTCAAATTGTTTCTTTCTGGCTGCTTGTAGTATTTTCTCCTTGACCTGGAAACTCTGGAATTTGGTGACAATATTCCTAAGAGTTTTCTTTTTGGGATCTTTTTCAAGAGGTGATTGGTGAATTCTTTCAATTTCTATTTTACCCTCCGGTTCTAGAATATCAGGGCAGTTTTCCTTGATAATTTCTTGAAAGATGATATCTAGGCTCTTTTTTTGATCATGGCTTTCAGGTGGTCCTGGATCTACTCTCTAGAGGTCAGTGGTTTTTCCAATGAGATATTTCACATTGTCTTCCTCTTTTTCATTCCTTTGGTTCCATTTCAAAATATCTTGGTTTCTCATAAAGTCACTAGCTTCCACTTGCTCCAATCTAATTTTTCAAGTAGTATTTTCTTCAGTGGTCTTTTGGACCTACTTTTCCATTTGGGTAATTCTGCCATTCAAGGCATTCTCCTCATTGGCTTTTTGGAGCTCTTTTGCCATTTGGGTTAATCTATTTTTTAAGGTGTTATTTTCTCCAGTACTTTTTTGGGTCTCCTTTAGCAAGTAGTTGACTTGTTTTTCATGGTGTTCTTGCATCACTCTCACTTCTCTTCCCAATTCTTCCTCTACTTCTCTTACTTGCTTTTCCAAATGCTTTTTGAGCTCTTCCGTGGCCTGAGCCCAATTAATTCATATCTTTCCTGGAGGCTTGTGATGTAGGCTCTTTGACTTTGTTGACTTCTTCTGGTTGTATGATTTGATCTTCCTTGTCACTAAAAATGGAATCTGAAGTTTGAGTCTGAGTCTGAGTCTGTTTTCGCTGCCTGTTCATGTTCCCAGCCAACTACTTGACCCTTGAGCTTTTTGTCAGGATAAGACTGCTTGTAGAGTAGAGGGTACTTTGTCCCAAGCTTTAGGGTCCAAGCACTGCTGTTTTCAGAGCTACTTTTACTCCACCGTCACCCCAGGCTCTGTCACAGCAGTGCTACTCCTCCCCCAAGAACCACCAACCAGGAACGCAATTCAGATCCAAGCAGGGCACAGCAAGAGAATCTGCCTTTGTGCCCACAAAGCGTTCCTTGCACTCCTGCTCTGATCCGCTGCTAGATTCCTCCCACCATGTAAGCCAGAGACTTGGGAAGCAGCTGATGCTGGAGTTCTAGAAGCAGCCTCAGGAGCTTCCTGCTGCTGCCACTGCCATAGCTGCACCACCTCCTCCACACCCAGAACTGGTGGCCCAACCACTTTGAACTCGATTCCACAGTTTCCCCCTAACCTGCTCTTTGCTGTTTGTGGGTTGAAAAATCTGGTAACTGCCTCAGCTCACTGTTTCACGGCCCCAAGGCCTGTTCTGGCTGCCTGACTCTGGGTCTGGTCTGTCTCAGCATGGCCCAGGCTGGGCTGCCCTCTGCTCTCAGCACTGTGAAATAGATCCTTCCCAGCAACCATCCAAGCTCTCTTGGGCTGGAGATCTGTTTCCCTCTGATATTTTGTGGGTTCCGCAGCTCTAGAATTAGTTCAGAGCCATTTTTTTACAGGTGTTTGTAGGGATTTGTGGGGGGAGCTTAAGCAAGTCCCTGTTTTCCTGCCACCATCTTGGCTCCACCCTGTGGCTTGTACATGCACTTTTTTAAAGGGGAGTTAATACAGACCCACTTGTGTATCAAGTTGGCCAACAGTGACATCTTTCACAAAACCACTGGTCCAAAGCACAATACAAAGTACACTTTTACACATCTAAGGATAGATTGTTTTACAGGATGCTGCAAGGTTCTGGAGCAGCAGAATATGGTAGAAAGAGCTGGATTGGGAATTACGAGGTCTGGGTTTGATTCCCTGCTCTAATTGATTCCCAGCTGTTTAATTCTCAGTTTCTTCAAGTGTAAAATGAGGGGTTGGACTGAATGACCTCTAAGGTCCCTTCTCAGCTCTAAAATCATGCTCTTCAGTTCGTCCTCTGAGAGGAATATGAACATTAAAACTTGGGACATAAGGAAGTAAAAGACAAGAAGTGTGCAAGGAGGAAAAGGAATGGGAAACTGAGAAAGACAGATAGAAAATCTATTTCTGATCAAGGCTTTAAAAAAGAAACATTCATTGTTTTCCTTAGAAATTATCAGATAATCAAAGAATTCTAAGAGGTAAGAATGGAATTACTGGAAAGTCACTCATGTTTCCTTATTTGCAAAAGAGGGTAACAATGACTTTAAACTCTCTGTTTCACTGGGCCGTTGTGAGAACTGATAATGTATCTAAAGTCATATATAAATCTTAAAGCTTGATATGCAAGTCAGATATAACTGTTAGAGCTGGCGAAACCTTCACAAGTTAGCCCCACAACTCCATTCCTGTTTCCACATCATTTCAAACAGCAGCTTGATGTCACTCTTTTCTCGGCCAAATGATCATTTTCTAATTAAATTATCACAGTCTTTGTTCCTGAATCAGCTCTTCCCTGTCAACAGCCCACCCTCCCCCAGGAAATGCTGCTGAGTAATCTGGTCATTTTCCTAAGGTGTAAAATCTTCCCAGACACCTCAAGATTGATTTTTAGAAGGTCTATCTGGGAAATTACTAACTCTGCAGCATTTGGAGAGAAGAATATTTGTGCCTATTCCTTCCTCATGCCTCTACAACATGGCAACATGAAGATAACAATTTTGAACTTCTGATCAACTTCCTGGACTTTCTTAAGAACTGACCCATAAGGCTGTAGGAAAAGAGAGATGCTAACAAGCAGCTAGGTGGAACCACGGACAGAGCGCTGGTCCTAGAGTCAGGAAGAACGGAGTTCAAATGTGACCTCAGACTTACTAGCTGTGTGACCCTGGGCAAGTCCCTTAACCCTGTCTGCCTCAGTTCCTTCACCTGTAAAATGAGCAGAAGGACACTGCAAACCAGTCCAGTATCTTTGTCTAGATAACCTCAAATAGAGTCACAGAATCAAACATGACTGAAAAACAAATGAACCACAACAGAAGATTGGGAGAGCTATGAATTTGTCTTATTATTCTGGAAAATACTGCGGAATTAGAAAAGTCACTACCGCTTTGGCCCAGTGATACTACTAAGCACACATCCAAGGTAAAAGCTGGAGGAGAAAGGTCTCAGAGGTACAACAATTCTAACAGTATTTTCTGTAGTAGCAAGAAACTGGAAACAAAGTGAAGGCACCATCCATGGACAATGGCTAGAACAAACCATGGGAGGTATACGTAAAAGAATATTGTTATACTGCAAGAAAGTATCAGTGAAGGGATTCAAAGAACCATGGAAAGACTTGTATGAGCAGAGCAGAGGGAAGAAAATATTACGAGAACAATAGATGCACCATCTGAGTATCAACCAAAATGCTGCTGAAAAGTGACTGAACCTAAACTAATTATACAGATCAAGAGGTAATTAAACATGCTTCCCTACTCTGCCATAGAAAACCATGGAAAGCACTCTGGTTCCAGACATTCTGGGTGACGAGATTCTGCTTAATCTTTTCCTAAGTCCTTGAAATCAGCCCTCTCCAAAACTAAGACGCATGTCAGACTATGCTTGGCTTTGCTCTCCTCCACCACACTTCCACCCAAGAGCCCCATTATATCTACTTAGGCAACCAATTCCCACTGATTGTTCTTATAACAGAGGACAGCCAAGTGTTGGACTTGGGATGAGAAAGACCTAAGTTCAAATCTTTCCTCAGATACTTATAAGCTGTGTTGAGACCCTTTGACAACTCATTTAACCTCTCTCAGCCTCAGTCTCCTCACCTGTGAAATAGTGATACTAAACTACTTATCCCACAGGGCTGCTGCATGAATCAAATGAAATAACATATATAAAGCACTTTGTGAATCTTAAAGCACTATAGAAATGCTTGCTGGGGTCATCATGATTAAGCTTATATTATGGCTTACAGCTACAGTCAGTTTGCACATCCAGGCCATATGGACTACCCCATTTTGTATGCTTTATACCAAAGCAATTTTGGCCCACGCCACTGCTTCCACAATTGTACTATATTCCACATATATTCTGGACCATTTGAAACTGAACTTTCAGTGTTCTAACGTCTCTTCTTGCTTCCCTACATATACTTTTCCAACTTCTCTTCATGATGCAGCTACTGTCTATCAGCCAGTCCTCTGCCACAATGAGGAAAGCTGATATAGCAAAAGAGATACTGATATCAATTAAGGACCTGTGATTTCTCCAAAGCAGATTCTGGCCCCAATGGCAGAGAGATAACCCAGCCACATAATCTGTATACAAAACTATATCACAAAAATTCAATGACTAGTGGTCTAATTTCTGGTCATGAAACTCTCTGAAGTTTGTAGGCTGATCCTAAGACACCTGGCACAGTTACTGGGCCTGTCCTGGAAACCTTCTTTCTAACCAGGTAGTACCTGACAAAATTTACAATTCCAGGAGCATAAACTTTGATAACTCCGGGTTGTCTCCACAACAAGACACCAGAAGGAATTCAGTATAGGGATAACATAAAAGACATCAAAATATTTAGTGTGCTTAAGTTTTCAAAGGCGGGGCAGCTGAGTGTTAGAATACATGGAGTGGTGGGCCTGGAGTTAGGAAGACTCATCTTCATGAATACAAATCTATCCTCAGATAGGGCAAGTCACTTAATCCTGTTTGCTTCAGTTTCCTCATCTGTAAAATGAGCTGAAGAAGGAAATGACAAGTCAATTCCAGTATCTTTGCCAAGAAAACCCCAAATGGAGTCACAGAGGGTCAGACATGCCTGAAAATGACAACACACAAAATTTTCAAAGTAGACAAAAAGTGGTTAAGAAACAGTGAACTGGAAAGAAAAATCAGAAAATGCATTTGCTTCTGTGCTTCTCTGACATGTAAGTCCTTAATCAGTGTTTGCTGGTGGCATAAAAGGGACTCCCTCTGATATTCAGTCAAACAGCTTTATAATTTTTGACACAGATACAATAACTGGAAAAAGATTCTCCGTACTAAGGCATTTGTCATTATGGCTCAATAATACTGTTGCAGACACCTGTTGGTTATGTTACTCGGGCAGGTCCGTTTTCCTCTTTCTGCCTCCATTTCTTCTTCTGTAAAATGATAACAGCCCCCACCTCAGAGGATTGTTATGCGGATCAAGCAGGTCAGTATCTGTAAGAAAGTGCTACTTAAATGCTAGCTATTATGAATAACTATGACCTTGGGTAGACTAGTTTCCCTTTCTGGGTCTCAGTTTTCTTCCTTTGTAAAATAAGAAGTTGAATGGACTGGATGGTTTGTAAGGTCTAACATCGTTGACACTATTACTATTTCCTGAAGGGAAGAGAGTAACTCTAGGGAAGGAGGCTACATGAAAAATTAGGCTCATGCCTCTCCCTAAGACACACAGGCATGCATGCATGTAAATGAGTAAGTTTTATGAAAAGAAATATGAACTAAGAATTCATGAGTGTACTTTCTGTTCTTCCTATAGAAATAACCAAGAACATAAAAGTGAGAAGACATTCCTGATTTATTCTGACTCCCTATTGTCTGATTCTAGTATTAATTCTTTGGAAAATTCTCTCTCCTTAAAAAAAAGGTTACAGTTAAAATGAGAGATGAGAGAAGATAATATATGAAGTATAGGAGAAAGGGGAGAGAGGAGACGTACCTACACTGTGCTATGGTAGAGAAAGAAGTCTGGAGAAGAATAAGGAGGGTGATCAAGGAGTTAACATGGCTGGCCTAAGTTCATCCTAAAAATCAAGGTTCTCATCTGTTCAGAGGAAGGGGCCATGGGGGGAGAGGAATCTTCCAGAGTAAGGTATTATTTAATCCAAATTCCATTATTTGGGTCTCCTTTAAACGTATCCTTTCAAAAAGGCTGCATCAAGATTACTTGCAATCTGTGTTTAATTCTCACTTTCAGGAGAGGGTCAATCACCAGCAGCAAAGGCTTAGGCTCTCTGTTCAGTCATACAAGACTGAGATATAATCTGTGCAAGACTGAACGCCCCCAGAGACACAAAGGGCAAACAGGGTAAGGTAGCAAGTGGCTACAGGCTGAGGTTGACTGAAATGGGTCAGCTGCCATTAAGGTAAGCAGAAGAATCCCTGAAGCAGAAGTTCTTGGGAAATAAAGAGTTCATTAACAAAGTTATCAAAAAAGAATGATCAAGATGCAGTGGTTTGTTTTTAGCAAAGGTAATGCAAAATCTCTGAGGTTAAGAATCACAACTACAAGAAGTAGTTGCTTTCATTATCCAGAAAGATAAATGCACCAGCCTTTTGGGTAACTGACTTAATATTTTGTAGGATAAAAGTGGGTGAATGGTTTGACAATGGCACCTTGTCCCCTCTCCCTCCAGTGTCTGGTTTGGGGGTGGGGGAAGGAGTGGCAACATTTTAGGAAAGGGAGCATCTGTCTACCCATGGTCTAATCCAATGCCTGCAGACACTTGCCAATCTTTTGATCTGTGAAAATAGGTATCTTCAGCTGCAAGACTCATACCTAATACTCCGTCTGCTACTCCAGTGCCTTGCCCATGGAATTCAAGAATGACTTTCTTCTCTGTCCCTCCCCTTCCCCAAGAATAAAAAATAAACAACAACAACAAAATACCAAAAGTTTGAGGATCACTTGTGGACCACCTTAGCCTAAAATGCATACAAACACTTTATCTCAAAGCAAGTGTTTCCTGGGTGGTTGTTTCTGGTACTATGGAGCTTATTCTGGTTTGTTTGTTGTTGCATTTGGGGTTTTTTTGTTTGTTTTTGGTTTTTTTTTGGGGGGGGAGGGGAAGGTCAAATTTTTTAACTGATTCTTATCTTTGGCTATAGGCCATTTGGGTTCCAGAGTTAGTTTTAAATGACTTGGTGGCCTATAATTGGATGGACGGTAGGATGGATGGATGGTTGGACGGTAGGATGGGTGGATGGACGGTACAATGGATGGATGGACGGTAGGATGGATGGATGGACAGAGAAATGGTAGGAAGAAACTCAACATGGGGGAGCCAGACTGGCTTAACCCTGAACTACAGTCTTTTTGCTTTTGGATCAGGTCAGTACAAGGAAAAAGAAAAAATGTTTGCATTTCAAACTAAAAAATGTATTTGGCAGGAAGACTAATGGAAATTGGAAAAATTTTGAAATCTTCTTGATAAGCCTTTGATCTTAATTAAAATCACTGCCTCTAACTCAAAGGATATATCATAAGGTATCAAATGAAAGATATCTTTGAATGAAGTTCTGTTATACATTCAAAATAAGTCCTTAAATTTCTGATATTCAAGCTTTTTTTGTTTTCTTTTTTGAAAAGGGCCTTGGTCAGTATTTCTTTCATCTATGGCTTTTTGAAGATGATGACCACTTTATAAGGGGAGGGCTGCATATTATAGTGCAGGGGTGGGGAACCTGTGTCTTCGAGGCCATATGTAGCCTTCTAGGTCCTTGGGTGTGGCCTTTTTGATGGAGTCCTTTTTACAGGACAAATCCTTTTGTTCTGCGAAGTTTGGATTTAGTTGAAGGGCTGCACTTGAGGACCTAGACGGCCACATGTGGCCTTGAAGCCACAGGTTCCCCACCGCTGGATAGTAGAGAAAGCCTTAGATTAGAAAAGCCTCAAAACCCGGGTTCACATCTTTGATGTTCTCCCATTGCTCAGGTTGGCTGCCTCACCTTTCAAACCAGGTATGTCTCTTCAGTCCTTTTTTCGGGGGGATAGAGCTATCATCTTCCTCCCAAACACAACTGACAACTAAGTTTTAGGTGGTATCTCATCACTAGAGGTTATTTTTTGCATTTTAATAACAGACATGCTAAGATCTGTAGGGTAGAACTCCGGATATTCTTTAGCCAACAGCCTAGCTTCTCTCAAACCAAATCATGTAGTTTTTAGCCCACTTTGATCACTGTTAATGCTTTTCTGTGCAGGAATCACAGTTGTAACAACTCCAGAGGCCTGCAAACCAGCTCCTGTAGTATTAAAAGTCTGAGTAACAAACAGTAATAAACAAACCATTTACTTCATTTAAAGTTCCCTATAAATCTCTTCTTAGTAATTTATAGAATAAACGTCTGGCTGCCAAGGATTTGAAATTCACTGAATAACAATTACAGAATATAATTTAGTACAGTAGTTCTTTTAGGTATCAATTTCATGGGTAGCTAGGTACCACAATGGATAGAGTACTGGGCCTGGAGGCAAGGACACTCATCTTCATGAACACAAATCTGGCCTCAGACACTTACAGGCTGTGTGACCCTGGGCAAGTCACTTAACCCTGTTAACCTCAGTTTCCTCAAGTGTAAAATGAACTGGAGAAGGGAATGGCGAACCACTCCAGCATCTCTGCCAAGAAAACTCCAAAAGGGGTCACAAAGAGTTGGACACAAGAAAAAACAACTGAATGACAACAATAAACTGGAGTACCTTGAATAATGCTTAGCACATGCATTAAGCAGGTGCTTAATACATGTTGGTTGATTGACTAACCTAGAATTCTGTTCAATATGGTATCTTTTACTATATACTAAATATATATATATATGTATATATACATACACACACACACATATATACTATATATAAGGGTACATGATATAGTGCAGTGAAAGAACAATGGACCTTTAGCCATGAGATCTCAGTTTGAATTTTGAATCTGTGCTTTCATCAGGGATGGGAATTCCTATTCACCTGTATAGCCTACAACCCTTTAAAGCTTAATAGACAATTCTGTGAGCTGTCACAAGCTATTATTTTTGGGCCAATCTTCTGGAGATCAACTTGGAAAGCTGTCATCAGGCCTAACTGGAAACTTTCCAGTCCCTGTCAGGGCTTGTGTTCACTGGACAAACCCAAGATAACCAACCACCACATCTCCATGAATCATCTGAGCACAACTTTAGGGAGAAAATCAATTACCAATTGGTTATGCTGGGCTCAGTAATATTCCAACATCTCTCTCCTTTTCCCAACAATGGTTTTTGAAGGAATGAAGGAAACAGTGCATCATATAAAGGTGGTCCCAGGACTTCCTCTAGAACAAAAGTGTCCAGGGCCCCTGAACCAGATGAAAATATAATTGGGAACTATTTAATGAAATAAACAAAATTGCAACATACATAATGGCAATATATGGTTTTCTTAGTGAATTGGCTACCCATAGGGATCCTTATATAGTTTTGTTGTTCTGTCACTTTTCAGTCTTGTCTGACTCTGTGACCCCATTTGGGGTTTTCTTGGCAAAGAGACTGGAGTGATTTGCCACTGCCTTCTCCAGTTCATTTTACAGATGAGGAAACTGAGGCAAACAGGGTTAAGTGACTTTCCCAGGGTCACACAGCCAGTAAGTGTCTGGGGCGAGATTTAAATTCAGGTCTTCTTCCCCAACTCTAGGCCCGGCACTCTATTCACTGAGCCACCTAGCTGCCCTCCTCATGTGGTTTAGTGACTCTCTTGGCACCACCAACAGAACTTACTAAAAAACACACTGATGAAAACATAAGCCTTTTTTAATCTTTCACAGCACCTGGCACAGTGTCTTTGAACACTGCTAAATAAATGTTTGTTGAAAGATTAATGCTGCTTTTCCCTTGAGCCAAAATATAAGCCAGATGCCCCAAGGGTTACTCCATGTTGCTGGCTGGAAATTACAACAAGAAAACTAAAATTTACCTTTCAGCATTCCTGTTTCTGAAGAGAGTTCTCTATTGGCGTTAACAAAAGATGGATCTGTGACTCTTAGACCTGCTCCGCCCCACTCTGCCTCTGTCAGTACAGCTGTTCAGAGGATGTTATGATGAAGGAAGAGCAGATAACTCTTGACCAAGTCCTTTTTTTTCTCTTTTGAAGCCCAGCTCAAATAAGATGTGTAGTCTGGACTAAGGGATCACCAAAGGTCCCTTTCCTTGATTCTATGGTCCTGAGACCACTTGCTGCCATAAAGTTTTCACTAAATATTCTAGTCCTTCATTGACCACCATGTTCTTGGACCAACTGGACCACTTATCAATTAGTTACAGATTGGCTATTTTCTGTAGGGTTAGGTTCTTCTCTCATTCCTTAACTAAAGGGGCTTCTACTACTTCTATACCTCCCACAGGAAAGGATGGTCATCCTTCACAGTTTATCTTTGATTTTCTTAACAGTTACTATAGGGTCTTACCCACAATAAGGGAATGAGCAGCCAGCATAGCAGTAGGGCCTTATAGTTCTGGGACCAACAGAATCTGTTTGAATTTCAGAAGCCTTCCCTTTTAGCTCCCAGGACACACAGATTAAGGACCTATACTACACAGAAGCATAATAAATGCATTTTCTAATTGCCTTTTTCCCCCTGTCCTTTTTTACTTTAGGAGGCTATCTTCTCAGTAAGGTGGGAAGAGTAACTGCAATGAAATTTTTTAGGTTTCCTGGGATAGTGTTAACAATACCTGAGCTATTGGTTATTGAATGGGTCCTCTGCATACAAAATATCTCCCAGTCTATCGTATTCTTAAATAGTAAATGTGCTGAGGGTATTTCCATCCATTCATTCTCAAGTCTTGTAAAGACCTATTGCTGAAGTACAGGCCATGTGAAATTACAGTTAAATAAACGTTTAAAAATCTTTCTAGTTCCTCACTCTCAATCTAGGAATTCTTTATATCGATCTAAGATTACTTTCCCTATGGAAATTATTTTTAAACCCTTTATTTCCCTATCAACTCCCTTGTTTTTAAAACATTACTACCATACTGTAAATGTTTTTCATCTGCCATTATTTCAAAACATTTCGATAAAGGTTAGCTAGATTCTGTGAAACATGATACAAAATGTATACTTGTAATGCTAATCTAAATACAATCCAACCATTTCACTATTTCAGTCAATCGGATTTATTTTCTCTTATGATCCAAACACTGGGCTATGACCTAAGAATATAAATGAAATGGATGAAATAATTCTGACTGTAAATTTCATTCAAATAATTTGTCCATTCATCTGAACGTCTTTTTTTAAAAAGACTATTCTCCAGACTCTCTGGACTTCTTTTGCTACCATGGCACATTGCAGGCACCTTCCTCCACCCCCTATTCAGTTTCTATTACAGATTGTCTTCCCCCATCAAAACTTTAGCCATTTTAGGGCCGATACCATCTTTCTTTTGGCTTGTATTATATTCCTAGTCCTAGTGTGAGGCACACAGTAAATACTTAAATGCTTGTTGACTTGACTTAATCCGTCTAATTTTTCCCTCCAAGGAATAAAACCCAAAGGAGAGTCCAACAAAAACATAAAGTTGAGTCTTTTCAGATGGAGGAAGGTGAGATGACATTTTCTAAAGATCCCTAACATCTTTTAGGAAGTATCTTTACAAACATATTAAACCAATTACTCTTAGTTGAGGGAAAAGGGGGCCGGGGAAGATTAACCTTAAAGGTGACACCTCCTACCCAGCAAATTGGTAAAGCTGTTAAAAGATGGGAATAGCTGGACAAATTGTGGGAAATGAGTGTACTGACATACACTCTTGGTGAACAGTGAATTTTTCCAACCACTCGGGAAATCATTTCGGAATTATACAAAATTATTAGAAGGACCATACTCTTTGCCTTTATGGCCTTATACCCAAAGGATGTCAAAAACAAAACTAAAGGCCCCATATGTACCAAAATAATAACAGTCGCAGCATTTTTTTTTTTTGGTGGTAGCAAAGAACTAGAAACAAAGTGAATGCCCACAAATTAAACAAGTGGGTAAGTCGCTAGATTTGCATGAAAAAGACTTGAGCTCAAATCCTGGGCTCCAATCCTTACCACCAGGGCAAATCTCCTGACAACAACTGCGTAGAAAGACAAAATGACTGGCCAAACAATCAAAACTGGAGTCTGCAAAATTACAGCAGCCAAAGGAGATATAAGAAGACACCTACCCCTGGCTTCTTTGCAAAGGTAAAGGGCTACAGATATGGAATACTGCATATGATTAAGACTTTTTTCTTTTTCATATTTTTACTTCTTTATTATAAGGGATGGATTGGGGGGGAATAAGGGGAAAATGTAACTGATATAAAAACAAAATATATCAATAAAGACATATAGGAGGGAAAACAAGATTGAAGAAACCTTACTCTCCCTGCTCTGTCAAATTTCCCTATGGTTAGAGCTAGTAGGAATAGTCTATGTGACCTTTCTAAAGGAAGGGTGGTACCTGACCCAGAGTTTCAGAGTTGTTGCTTGCTAACTTCTTGATTTGGGTTTCCCCCCCCCCTCCTTTAACTAAAGACTCATCAGTTGCCAGTGTGAGGCCAAGAAGGGCTAATTTCACAGGCTGCTTTTTTGGCTTTGTATAGTCAATGAAAATCTTTGAATGCCTGCAAGCTTTCCATGATGCAGGTTGGTGAGTGACTGTAGGTAATAAACACAATAAGACAGCCATTGGTCTATTAAAACTACTGCTATTTCCATGAAGGGAGGTAGCTTCTTCTGTGGCTCACCATAAGTCTGAAGGCTAACAAGACAACGAAACTAAGGCAAATTTGTAATAAACCAGATTTTATAACTGAGTTATTCAGTAAATTGAAGAAATTTACGTTACCTACTTCACAAGCCCTATTCTGATCTTCCAAGTGGGTACTGTCCTCCTCCTTCTTCAAAATTATTTTGTATATATTTTGCATTTTGGGTGATATTGTTCACTCATTTTGGTTGTACCCGACTCTTCATTAACCCATTTGGGGTTTTCGTGGCAAACACACCGGAGTGGTTTGCCATTTCCTTCTCCAGTTCCTTTTGCAGATGATAATCTGGGGCAAACAGAGTTAAATGATTTGCCCAGGAACACACAGCTATAAAGTGTCTGAGGCCAGATTTGAACTCGAAAGGAGTCTTTCTGACTCCAGCCCAGACACTCTATCCACTGTGCCACCTAGCTGCCCAATAGTTTGCATTTACTTATGTGTATATATGTGTACATCCTTCCCACCTCACCCCCCACACACATACCCTTCCCCAATAGAATGTAAGTTCTCTGAGAGCAAGAAGTACTTCCATTTTGTCATTTCTATCCTCAGTACAAATATTTGGTGAAATTGTGTAGCATCTCTAAGTATGCCTCAGTTTCCTGATTTGTAAAATGACTAGATTACCTATAAGGTTCCTTCCAGATATAAGATTGTGATGAAAATTGGGATCTTTTAGGCCAGTGAGCAGCTCCAACCTACCTACATATGCAATAATAATTACTACTGTGTTAACAGCCATTCATCAATTAAGAAAATAAATTAAAAGCTGGCTGTTCCCCCTTTATCTTGCTCAATCTGTACATGGAATTCCACAACTGCCCTTCTTAACTTCCAAATAGGTTTGTCTATCTTTACCTTTCACCCAATCCTAAAATATATGCACTTATTATGGGCCTTGTTTTTTTTTAAAAAAAAATGTTGTTTGTTTGTTGAAAGTATTTATGGTTGGTCATTTAGACTTGGTTTGTTTTCACCAGACCTGCCACTTCATCAAGCTAGTTCCCAGTGAGGAAATACCACCTACTAATGCACACCTTGCACTTGCTCTGCAATTCTGTCTTATTGAGTTGCCTCCTAGTCCTTGAGAAGTTTACGTGACTTGGCCAGGGCCACACAGCCAGATTATGGGAGAGGAGGGGCTTGAATCCAAGGCCAGCTTTCCATTTACTCCACCATGCTGCCTGGACCATCCAATTATGAAATTAAAATTTTACTCCATTAATTCCTGCACATGTAGGTTCACATCAGTTTTCTAAGATGAACCAATTCTACTATACTGGCTACTCATATGCTCCTTGGGCAAGTCACTCTCCCTTTTCTGAGCCTGTATATTTAGGTTAGATGACTTTTAAAAGCCATCCTTCAACTAAATCCTATGAATCCTGCTCTCAGGCATTTCTGCTGTTCACTTTTTAAAAGTAACATGTACAATGGCAAGTAAATTTTTTAATGACCATGATTGTCAAATGAGAATCCAAACTAGTATCTCCTTGAATCTTAACCCTGCAAGGTGGGCACAGCAGGATGCTATCCTTCCTATGAAGAGGACTTGATTATGCCTTGTATGAAGTAGACACAATGTCTGTTGAGTTGGAGGGAAGTGACTATATTTTACTATATCTGCACTAGGCATAATGGACCCAAGCCCACAACTGTTTGAAAATGGGTTTTGAATAAGAGAGCTTTTGACTTTCATTGGACTTTAACTAAAATAATACTGCCATTCTGGTTATCATTTAAGCCCGAGGCCTCCAACATGGGAGCCACAGCATAACTTCTATCAATGTGTGATCAAATCATCTGGAAGGTAGGGAGACGGGCCACATCCAACTCTCCCTGAGATAACCGATCTTGGAACACAATCACACTGACCCTTACTCCACTACAGCCCAACACTCCCTCTGTCAATCCCTTTTCCCCAATCCCAACCTGAAATTTCCTTTACTGCTCAGGACATAAGAACCTAACCTACCACCACAGCTAGCAAGATGCCACTGGCAAAATTTCACCCACCAAACTCCCAGTACATCCTGTTGTGGCCAAGTAAAGAATCAGCATCTCAGGCTCTGGACTCCAGGGCAATGACCAAGTATGGAAAAGACTACTTTCTTCCCTTTTTCATTTTAGGTGAGAGAGAGACAGGATGAATAGGCAGAAGGTTTATGATCTATACAGCGAATCTCATTACATAATCTCTCATCTTCTCCCATCCTTCTTCCAAATTCTCCTCTATCAAGGACTTCACCATTCTTCTAGTCACCCAGGTTTGCAACCTCGGGGTCAACCTAGATACTTCACTTTCACTTATTCGATATACCCAAGCAGTTACAAATCTTGTGGTTTGTAGCTCCACATCTCTCCCTTTGGTCCCATTCTCCCTACTCACACTATCACCACATGTAGTGGTTCAGAGCCCTACACAACCTAGATAACCCTACATAACCCACATCACCCAGACCACTACAATGGCTCCCTAGTTATTCCTCTTCCTCAAGTCTTTCCCCACTCCTATCCAGCCTTCCTCCACACTTTTGCTTAAGTGATTCCTCCAAAGCACAGATCGAGGCACATTGCCTCCCTAACCTCCCTCCCACACACACCTCAATAACTGTGACTCTATTTCTGCTAAGATCAAATATACAGCCCTCTGGCATTTAAAGTCCTTCATAAAAATAGCTCCCAAAGTAGTTTCTAAAATTGTTGCACATTAACTCCCCTTTCCTGAACTCTATGGTCCAGCTAATCTGATGATCTTGTTTATCTTCACACTCATACAAAAACCTAACTAAAAATATTCAAACACAAATAAGGAAATTAAGGCATAACACATACCATGCATCAAGCAGAACAAAGTAAAGAAAGAGACGTGTGCTTTAAATTTTCTGCTGAGTTGAATTCAGAAACAATTCACTTTTTTACGTTGTTTTTTCATTGTCTGTGAACTTCTATAGGGGTATTACTCCCATGGAAAAGCTGTTAACTCTGACTTATCTGTTATTTTATTGCTATATTATGTATCTTTCAATAAAAAGTACCTTTAAAAAAAGGAAGTTCACCTGCTTAGCTAGCTACATCAATCAAATTAATTGAATAAATAAAATCATTCTTTACAAGTGATCCAATTCCCCAGGAGATAAGCAAGAATTTTGTGAATATAATAATAAGCATGTTCCATCAAATTGCCCATGAGAGCAAAAAAGGGTGTTTGTAGCATTAACAAATAAAATAAGGAATAAAACAAAAATATTTATTTATTTCACCTTATTCTGGCCCTTTTAGTTTTAAAATTTTGTGTGTGTTTTGTAAATAAACACTAATGCAGAAGTACATATGTAAATTTTAAGTATGTATATACATATATGGAATGTATGTTGAAGAGGTTTTTTTTAAAAAAAATATGCAATCAAAAAATGCGGAGACGACTGACTGAAATAGTAAGATATTTATGTTTTCTCAGGCTGGGAAATTATAAAGTCAACTGAGCTTTTGGGAATGAATCCACTAAGCTGGAGGAGAATAGAAGAATCGTTTGACAATGAGCAGAGAAGGGGCACAGGGAAATCTAGTAGACAGGAAACTCTGTGGGGACAAAGACTATGTCTCAGCTTTTCTATCTCACTTAGCACAACACATAGAAGGTACTCAACAAATACTCTATGAATCAATGATGTATGAGGGCAGGTATTTATAGGTCATGAGGTATAGAAGACAGAAAAATCATAGTCTTTTATTGTCAAATTCCTGCTTTAAAGGTGAGTGAAAGAGACAGAGAGAGAGAGCGCGCGCGCATGAGTGTGTGTTTTACAAGAAGAGCTTATAATAACTTTTTCGTGGGAACAAATAGCGAATAGCGCACACTAAGCACAGCCCACAGCCCCACTATGGAACCTTTCTCCATGGCATATGATATATTTCTTGTTTCTGTGTGGGAAAGAAATACACATTATTTAGAAAAAAGGAAAACCCAAATATATTATTTTTGGCAGGCTGCCAAGATATGAATAATGCCCTAATTCTCAACCTTACCTCAAGCACCCAACCTAGTCAAAATAAGCTACCTGATATATACACACAGTGCAATAAATTTATAACACATGTTTCATGAAAATTCAAGACACGTTAGCTTTAAAATGTAGGCCACTGTGGCAGTGTGTCCCCCTGTCTTCAGGCAGGGCTTTCCTTGACCCATAATCACCAGCCAAATGAGAACAATGTCAAGGGAATGTTTTAAAATACCAAAGATGTCCCCTAAAGCATTTTACCAAACTTCTGTTTGTTCAGTCATTTAAAAAGCATTTAATTAAGTGCCTTCTACATGCCAAACACTGATAGGTATACAAAAACAAAATACCTGTCCTCAAGAAGCTTACATTCTAATTTTGTGCTGCCTCTTTTCATTATAGTCATTTGTACTTTTGTCATATCCCCCTGGTACCCTTGGAGGTCCCATTAAGTACAGGCAAAAAAGTCTTGGCTAAATCTTCTACCTCCCCCAAAAGAGTAGAATATTCTGCTATCGACATTTAATAAAGGTTTACTGGATTGAATCGTCATAGCTGATGATACTAGGCAACTAGGTTCATGTATCAATTACCTTTTTCTTCCCTTTGCATCCATACAAAAAGTTAACCAGGCTTCATCATTCTGCTTAACACTAACAACAGAATCCAACTCAGGACATAAGCCCTACAGCTATTTTGTGCTAGGAGAATCTTACTCATTCATTCATTTGGCAAATATATATTTGGTTGTGCATGATCCAAAGAGGTATATAGTCCCTGAACTCATGAAGCTTAAAATCTAAGAGACTGAATTATACGGGGCTCCTGTCTCAACAAAGCTGGTGTTAAAATTAATTCTCTATTCCTCCTCTTTTTTAGTGGATTCAGAATCTTTGAACTCCACCAACTTTGTTATAGATCCAACTCTAAGGACATTGCTCCATTCATTTCCCTGCAGCACAGATTCTGATAAAGAAAACCACATAAAGCTGTTTTCAAAAGCACATTTCAGAATCACAATATTTTGTGAGCATCACATCTTTCCAGAATCTTACCACTTTCCCAATGATCAAAGGGAAGGTCAGGGAATGATCATTCAGACATTATTTAGAAATGTATGGAACATTTAATCCGATCAGATTTATTCAAGAATAAGAAAAACCTTGCCTTTTTTACTGGGGGGTGGGGGTGGGGGGGTTGGAGGTCATCCCCTCCAATGGTTTGTAAGGTTCCCTGTTGTTCTCTACAATTAATCAACCCACAAATACAACAACCAGTCCTGACACACAAAGTTCTTAGAAAACATGTTATATGTAGAAATGATGTAAAATGGATCTGATTTTTTCCTGTCACGTTGGTTGGTTGCTGTCCTTCATTCTCAAAGAGGACCAAAATAACATCACTATACTGGGGTCAGTGTACAGTGTGTCTGACTGTAGGTGATCACAGCAATACAAACCCATAAGATTCTACAGGTCGGGCACAGAGTTTGCCCGAACATTTGAAGTTTTGCTTAGTAGACTAGGAGCCTTTCCGATCCTAACCAGGCAGACTCCTAAAAGTTTACATACAAATGTGTTTGTGTGTTCACATATATAGTCACTAACATCCTACCTATTCAACTAATCATTGTGAAAGCACAGAATTTCAAGAGTTTCAAATGGATGAGAGGTTATAGAGGCACACCCTATAGAAGCAACAAGCTGAGAGCAGCACAGCATGAGCACTGGCACTGCAGTCAGAAGACTTGGGCTCAAAATCCCACCTGGGCAACCTTGGCTAAGTCATAACCTCCCCGGGTCTCATTTTTCTCATCCATATGGATCTCAATGTTCTCATCTATAAAAGGTGGGGGTTGGATTAGCAGGCTCAAGAGATCTTTCTCAACCCTAAAATTCTGATTTTCTGATCCTGCAAAACAGTTTTTAAAAGATTTTCAGTGATAAATTATATATCTGCTGAGCAGTAGCATCAAACTCAAACAAAAAGATCTCTGTGGGAAACATACTGCCTTAGAAAACTACAAATGAACAGTATTTGTGTTGTATCGTTATTTGTGTTTCTTTTGTTAAACATTTCCTAATTACATTTTAATCTGGTTTAGCTTGCACTTGGTCTGGGAATTTGACACCTCTGAAACAGTGTCTATCATGAAACTTTGTTACATGTATATAAATTAATTAATCAAAGGAATACCATAAACAAGGGCTACCAGAACTTATTCAAAATTCAGTGCTCTACATCGTGGCAAGTACTGATGGAAAAACAAAATAAACACGACAGTGTCACCATAATCCTGCTCAAGTAGGAAGTGTAAATGTCACCCATCTTTTAAAAAGAAAAAATTGATGCTGAAGGGTTAAATAACTTGCCCAGGGTCACTACCAGAAAATGTTGAACTAGAAGGCACCTTAGAAGCTACCTATTTTTATCCTCTCATTTAACAGATTAAAGTCTGAGATCCAGAAAAGTTAACAGAAACCAGGATTTAAACCTCTAGTACTGTCCAAGAACATTACAATAGAAGGGCAGCTGGCAGACAGAGTATTAAACTGGGCGTCAGGAGGACCAGAATTCAAATCCTGTCTCAAACACTGGTGAACTGCGTGACCCTGGGCAAATAACCTCTCTTGGCCTCAGCTTTCTAATCTATAAAATGGGAATAAAAACACCTACCTCACAGAGTGGTAAGGAACAAATATGATTAATAATGAACAAAGATAATAAATAACAATGGTAATTTACATAAAGAACTTCGCAAATCTGAAAGGGCTATACAAGTAGTAGTAGTAATTGTCAACAAAAAAGCAAAAACCAATATACATGAAATAACTGATGAATAGAGCTGTATTGCATACTGATATATAATAAAGAAATGTTAATATGAATATATTAAATATATGAAAGCATATATGAATGCTAAATCATGCAGTACATACAAGAGACATAATAAACATTCAGAAACTTGAGCTATCTATTACCTAGGATGGTTAGGCTATAAATAAACAGAAAAGAAAGAGGTATGGCAATGCAGGTGAGGCAAACTACAGAGGTTAAATACTTATCTGACAAAGCCCTGTAAGATAAGCAGATAGGTAGGTTGTGCTAGAAATTTTTGTTTGAACTGCTAAGCTAGATGAAGGAAAAATAAGCGTGTGCATCACCTTATGTGCAGCACTGCTTTCTGTAACTACCTTAGTACCACCATCTTAAAATTTTTAAAAAATGTCACCACCACTCCCCAGAAGAGCTGCTTATCATACAGAGCATGGAAATCAAGGCAAATCCAAGATAGCCTTCTTCCCTGAGCACAGAAAAGGGTCTTTATCTTGCTAAGACTGGGCTAAGGTTAAAATCTGGGAGGAGGGGGGAAGAGGGAAGCAGAGTAATCACAGCTTTTACCCACAGCCTTTTCGTCATTAAACTTTAAATTCTACTTCTTTGGGAGGGATGATGGAGGAGTTACTGCAGGGAGTAAAGTAAAAGAATATCTTTTTTTTTCTAATAAAGTCAAGTCTGACTTCATTGGCCCAGTCAATCATTCCAAAAGGGGAACTAAATTTTAAAAAGTCAAAAGTTTGAATTATTTTGTTTAAACCAATAAAAGTTTATTAAGCAATGATTCCTGTGTGCCAGGCAGTGTTCCTATTTCTGGGGATACATAAGAAGGTATGTAATATATAATAAAGTATGTAATTTATAATAATGGGGGGAGGGAGACCCACACCAAGCAAACAACAATACACAAATAAGGTGGGAGTGTGTCCAGGATAAAATGACAATAATCTCAGAGGATGATTCTATTCAAATGTTACTTGTGTTATGCTTTATTATTGAATGCTTTGGAATTAGAAGTTTCAAAAGAAAAAACACCCTGGCAGAGCTCACATCATTTTTTTCTCTTAAAACTGTATCATTGGAATGGCTGTGTTGAGAGGGGAGCCCTCTGAGAAGGAGCAGGTAGGTAATTCTGAGGAATGCAAAAGACTCAAAAACCAGAGGAACCGGGGACAAACCATCAGCTGGAATTTCTTATCTTTCTTTTTCCCCTCTAAAATCTCATTTTTATCCTCCTAACCTTTCCTGGTAGGTAAAACAAACATTACTTAGGAACTGATGATAGGTTAAGTAGACTGCCCAAGGCTACACAGATCTAAAACTAGACTCCAGGTTTCCTAACAACCATTTTCTAACAAACCTTAACAAACCATTTTCTAACCTCACAGCTACACTGTACAGAATCCAAAGCACTGCTCTTCTCCATACACTCATGACCCCCAAATCTCATTATTTCGCAGTAAATCTGTACAACCAGATGATTAATTATACAGTCCTAACACAAGATGAAGGAGTTGGCGTATTCTTCCTCAAGCTTTATATCTCAACAATCCCAGAGTCAGGATGTACCTGTAACCAGTTTAACTCACGGGTCTGGCTAGTTCTGCCTTGAACCACAGGCCACATGCTTGAATATTCCTTTCCAAGAAGGAGGAGGTGAAAATCCAAAAGTCAACAAGAAGAAGAGAACGACTGCTTGGACATCACTCAGAGCCATCTAAGATGGTTAAGGCTTCAATTAATAAGGACTTAAACACCACCATTCTTCAAAACATCTCAGAGTCCTTCCACATGTTATTTCACTCATGTTCACAGCAAGTTCTGAAGAATGAAGTGTGCTGTTAAGCAAAATTGTCTCATTAGCATGGCTTTTGTTTCTTTTGAGTGGAAGTACTTTCAGCTGTTAAGTGCTAAGCCCCAGGCCCAGGGCCCTGTCAGGTGTGAAACCTGTGTGGGTGTGGATTGGTGACTTAGGAGGGGCCAGCTCAGGAACCAATGGTCTCTGGTCATTGAGGCCAGGCTTCAGAACTCAGGAAGCTCGGCTGCGAGGAGGGGTGAGCCTGCAGACAACTTCGGTGGCGGCGGAAGGTGTGGAAGCCAGAAGCTGCAGAAGCAGAAAGCTGCAGAAGCCAGAAGCTGCG
>CM053626.1:154618990-154637018 GCA_028646595.1 Phalanger gymnotis | reverse complement strand
GCTGGTTCAAGTTTTTGCTGCGGTGGGGCCTAAATAAATTTCTTGTTGTTTTCTCCTTAGAGAATCTCTCATACCTTGCGATTTCGGACCATTCAAATATATACATGATTATATTTGAGATCATAAATTCGGCCTTCCTACTACATGTGAGTAGTAGTGGAAGATAACACATTTGTAGATGCGTACGAGTCTGTCATTAGTGAAAAGTCATCAACCATCTTTCCAGATGAAGGGGAGAAAGAAAAACAATGGAATTCTATTATTCCTCCTTTCTTTTTCTTCTCTTTCCTCCTTTCTTCTTTCCTCCTACCTTCCCTTACTTTGCTCCTTTCTTTTTTTCCTTTTTCTCCTTTCTTTTTTCTTCTTTTGCTCTTTTTTTCTTTCCTCCTATGCCCTTTTTCTTCCTTTCTTCCCCGAATCCTTAATTTCCTTTCTTCTTTCCTCCTTCCTTTCTCTCCCTATCTGACCCACACTAGAAATACAGGAGCTATTATTCACAGGCCCATTCCACTACAACCATTAATAGAACTCTGATCTCCTCAATTTCCCAGTCTGAGCCAGATACACCACACAGGGGCACATCCTATATAAATGCCTAACTTTAGTGGGGCTATCTGATCGGTTTAGTCCAGTTAGTTCAGAATTCCCAAACTCAAGAGATCCACCAGCCTCAGCCTTTCCATTGTGGGGATGACGAA
The DNA here is from genome assembly GCA_028646595.1 of Phalanger gymnotis. Classification (NCBI taxonomy): domain Eukaryota; kingdom Metazoa; phylum Chordata; class Mammalia; order Diprotodontia; family Phalangeridae; genus Phalanger; species Phalanger gymnotis. The sequence goes on along the minus strand of CM053626.1, from coordinate 154,636,320 downwards.
CCTTTGCAACTGAACTTCCATTATACTTAAGCATGCCATACCTCCAAGCACTTTTAAAGCATAGCATAGCCAACTTCTGCTTATTCACAGAGACAATCTGTATGTAAGCCTCCAACCTTCTACCATCTAGGTGGATCAGAAGTTATTAACAAAAGGGAGAAAAAACCCATGATGGAGGTTCACATCTAGGAACAGTGGGATAAGAGCATATGTGGTAGGTCTGATAGGTTTACAAGGACAAGGCCATGTACTCTAGCTTCCTGATCTCAAGATCAAGGGTTTTTTTTTTCTCCTTAACAAGGGTTCTTAATATAAGGGAGCTAGGTAAGATGACCTCTGAAATCCTTTCAGTCACATTTTACCAGAGGCTAACATTACACAGAGCCTGTTGAATAATAAGTACTTAATAAGTGCTTTTAGATTGACTGGGGGAAACCTAATTATTTCTTTTTAAAACCACATATTGGGCTCTGAAGTTTGCACATACATATATAAATTCATTTGATTTTCACAACAACCCAATGAATTTATTACATATTCCCTTTTAGACGGAGTATGCCATAACATGTCCCTTTTATAGCTAAGGAAATTAAGGCTGAGAAGAGACTTGTCTACGGTCAGACAAGGAGAAAGCGCTCAGAGGCAGGATTTGAACCCAGGGTTTACCGATTTGCAAGTCTGGCTCTACTTATATCACACTGTCTCAGTGACTGCAAGTCTTAAGGTTCCCAAAGTAGCCCTCAAGTCAAAACCACAGGAACTACAGGGGAAATAAGATTCCGACAGCACTCTTCACATTCCTACTACTGCAGCAAAAAAAGTAAAAAAAAAGAAAAAGGGACTTCTAAGAAACACCAAATGCCTCAGGCTCTACATCCAAGAAAGCAAAGACAAGTAAGTAGGAAACAATGGACTCCATATAGCGTATTGCACTTAACCACCAAACTAGTGTTTAGAACACAGTACCTCTGTTTGAGTATCTGAATAACATCTAGGGCAATCTATCCCAGAACCTAAAGAGCTAAGCAATCTGGTAACATGAGGAAGTGAAATTGATTCTGATGCCCCAATCAAAACCAAGCATTTGTATCACATCACATACCTTTGGCATAGACCTGAAAGTTGCTTAATTCAGCAGAGATCTTTGAGGATAACTATGCTGAATAATGGGAGGATATGAAAATGGCCCCACTAAGACCAAAAAGAAAAATCCTACTGAAATATTCTTCCTCCAACAGCAACTGTACATAATAGTATAGTGGTGAATTTTAACTGGTACTGACAGCTTGCCTAAGAAAGTACACTGAAATAAAGTATACCTTTAACAGAGCAAGAGAGAAGGGTTCTGCTATATCCACACTCATGCCCATCACCTAGGAAACACCAGATCTCCTCAGAGTGTCCTCAACGAAAAATTCCTCAAGTGACAAAACCTACTGTTGATTAATAATTTAAATGTAATGCCACTGCAAAGAAAATTTTTTTAACTTTAAAATCCAATCATACTCTCGTTCTTAACAAAATATTTAATAGCCTCCCTGGCTAACCTGATTATTGCTTCTTAAATTAATTTCTCCAATATACATCTGCCAAAATAATCTTTTTAAAAATATTTATCTTATTTTTTTAATTTTTGGAATAAAATATGCGTTTCTATAACAGCATAATTTAAAAAAAATTTACTTGAAACTGCAAATCTCTTATGTACAACTTACTATTTCTTTTAAATATATAATTTTTTTCCTTTTTTTTTCTTCCCTCCCTTTCTTCTGCCCTAAGATGGCTACCAATAGACACAAATATCTATGTACACACACATATGTGAAATCATTCTATATCCTTCCATTCATCAGTTCTTTCTCTAGATACAGATAGCATCTTCCTTCTTATGTCCTTTGTAGTTAGTTTGGGCATTTATAGTAGTCAAAATGGCTTATTCGTCCAAAAAGTTCCCCTTAGAACAGTACTGTTGTTACTGTATGCAACATCCTAAAAGCCAAGCTGTCACCAACCTCCCTGGTCCAAGATCTCACCACAACTTGTTGGGAAATATTGCGAGCACCTCCTAACTGAATTCCCTGCATCGCATCTCTCCAACCCATTCCCATCCTACTCAGCTGACAGACTGATATTCCTAAAGCACAGGTGTAACCATTGCAAAACCCAACCAGGAAGTGTCAGCCTCATGCTTTAAGATGAAGTACAAATTCCTTTCTGGTTCTCAAAGTGTTTGACAATCAGGCTCCTCTTGCCAATCTGTCCAGGTTGGTTACACCAAACGACTCAAACACACGTAGCCAATAATATTCTCAACTACTACACAAAAGATGACCAAAATGTAATTGTGAAATACTTAACAAATTTATTTTAAAAAACACAATAAAACATAAATAATATTACATTTTAAAACTAAGTCAATATGCAGCCTGCAGGAATCTTTACAGTGGCCAGATTTCTATGAGAATTCAACACCATTGGTCTCCTTTATACGCCTCGTTCTTTGGCCAAACTAGCTTACTGCCTCCCCCAGTATATGGTATTTCATCTCTCACCTTCCTGCCTGTGTAACTGGGAAGTTGTTCCTATTAATGACTCTTGGAATTCTTAAGTCTCTTGAGGGTTCAGCTCAAGTGCCACTCCTTTTAAAGGAGTCTTTTTCTGATTTTCAAGTTGTTAGTATGACTCATCCCCCAAAGTCATTAACCATTTATTTTGTATCATTTATCCCATATGTACATATATCCTATTATGCATGCATGTACTGCATTCCCTCCAATAGAAAGAAAACTCCATCAGGACCCTGTCTTACTTCTCTATTTGTATCCCCAAGGTCCAGCATTACACCTAGCACAAAATAGGGCTTAACGAATGCTTGTGATTGACTGGGATTTTAAAAACTCAAAAACCTTAACTCTTGATTCAATTAAAATTTATTCAGCATTTAAAACATGCAAAGTTCTAGAGACACAATAATAAAAAAAAAAAAAGTCCCTCTTAAGTCCCTCGAGGAGCCCTCAGAGAGAAGGAAGAGAAGAAATAAAGAATAGAGTGGAATCAAAAACAATTATTAAGCCCTATGTGCCAAGAACTGTGCTAATAAGCTCTAGAGATATAAAAATAGGCAAGATAATCAAGGAGTTTATATTCTAATAAAGACAAGATCAGACAGACAGACAGACACACACACACACACACACCCTCTGAATAATGGTCAAGGGAAAAGGTTAAGTCAACTGTCCACAATGATACCTAGAATCCAAGTAATAGGGTAAGAGCTCAGGAGAAGTCCAAAAAAAGTCCCGTATGAGGAACTCAAGGAGTTATGGAGATCGCTTCTAAGTACCAGTAGGACAAAGGAAGCCTTTAGGAGAAAACATGGGATCTTGAAGGAAGGAAAAAATGTCAATACACAGAAATATATGAAAGGAGACTGTTCTAAGGCAAGGGAGTGTGAGAGCAAAGAAAGACAAGAGACAGCAGGATGGGATCAGGGAATAGATAAGTAGTCAGGCTTGGCTGGAAGAGAAAGGGCATGAGGGAAGAGTCAGTATGTGGAAATACTGGGGAAAAAAATCAGCGTAAGATCCTGAAAGTCAGTCTAATGAGTGTGTATGATACTCAGAGAGTAATGAAAAAGCACAGTAGATGGTAGAACAAGGGAGCCTTGTGACCACATCTGCATATTAAAACAGTTACTCTGGCAGTGGTGTGAGAGATGGGATTGCAAAGGGGAGACAAAAGAGGAAATGAGTACGAAAATTCAGGAAACTGGCAAGGAGTTTCTAAATTAGGATAGTTACAAGTAAAGTGGAACCAAGAGAGGTGAAGAGGGGAGGAGAAAGTTGGCTGAGATTAGGAAAGGCCTTGCGTTGGAGATGGAGCCTTATCTGTGCTTTGAAGTTACACTACCTTTGCAAAATGTGCCATGTATGAGGAGGCAGGGAGGGAGAGGAAGTTAGGCAGGCCAGTTTCAACAAAGCAGAGAACCCAGGAAGAGGAGCAAGCTGAAACAAGATGGCTAGTTAGGAATATGATAACCAAAGTGTGGTCTCAACGTCAAGATGTCAATTCTAGCAGGAACCAAATTAATTCAAAGGCCAGTTCAATGTGCACCTTTCTCCTGGAGAAGCAAAGATTGAGAACTTTCAGACTCAAAACAACGTTAGAGGTATCCTTGAGCTCACTCTCTCTGTCTCTCCTGTTTACCCCGTTTCAACCACATGCAATCTCAGTTCTCTGATTAAAATGTTCCTATTTTACCTACTTTCTTATCTAATACACCTAGGAGTTGTACCCAAAATATCCTGCTCTCAACATGGACAGCTTTGTGTGTCTCTCCTTTCTCCCCTCTCAAAAAACCTCAACCTTATTTCCTAATACTAATAAAATCTAGTCTCTGATCTCAACCTAATTGTGCAATTTTTTCAACAATGACACACTACTCAGAAAGTTAGGCACAAATAACCCTTCCCTAGTGTGGTTGTCTCAAGTTAAAGTATTCCAATTTGCCCATCTTGCCTATGCCCAGAATTTTAATTCAATGAATTCAAATTCTTGGTTCCATTGTTTCTCCTTTAAAAAAAAAAGCAGAAGAAAAAAATAAATGACAGCTAAAAATGTTTCCTTTCATAGTTCTACTTTATTATTAACTATCCCTCAACAGGGATTCTACTCCTATTGTCTCTAGTAAGTGAAGTTTTAAAAGTTAAAGCCTCCTCATACAAATTTATAACCAATACTATTTATAGTTGGTTCACCTAGATATAAAAGATTGTATTTTAAAAGTTACTTCCACAAAATAATTAGGAAAGCTTCATTTTAGCACTTAAAAAAAAAACTCCTTCACAAAGCGACACTTAAAAAAAAAAAAAAAACGAATACTAGAACCTTAGGTCTATCTCCTCACTCAATCCGGATGTGGTAGCCATGGTCTACCAACTCCCAGGACATGCTCCCTCCTTTCTCAATAAGTTCAATGCTTAGCTCCCAGTCATCTCTCAACTCCAAATCCTCTCCTTCTAAGGCATGTCAACATACACTCCTATACTCCTTCAAATACCCTAACTTCCCAGTTCTTTTATTTATTTCCTGTGACCTACTGCTCTATACTCCCTGACCACTACATACAGGGACAGTCATCATTACCCACGGAGATTTCATTTCCATGATTAAGAATTCTGCATTTCCTTCATCTGATCATCATCTTTTACATTTCTATCTTTGCCTATGACTCACTGCGACCTCCAATCACTCTAGCCATCTGTGTATCCCAGGCCAGCACCAAAGCTGTGGCTGCTCTTTTCCTCTCTCATCTTGACCTAAGCCTCCACTCTTAAATTCTCTGTTCCCTTGCCAAACGCCAACCTTAAATTTTTCCCACCATCAATGTCTTCTACTCCTACTCAGTTACTGCTGAACTAGAGAAAATCTAGACTTCACCAAGTTTACTACAAATTTATGATCATTTCAATTGGGTCCTTACTAGAATGAGGCAATGCTACTATTCCTCCTTAATTGAAACCCTCTCCTACTCAACACAGAGGTTCCAAAACTTTTATTGCCTCCTCAAGTCTCCCACAATACTTCCTCCCTTCCCCACCCCCATGTCCTCTCTGCTGAGGGCCCAACCTCATATTTCACTAAAAAACACTGGGACCTTTTGCTTAGAGTTCCCTCTCCTCCCAACTTCTCCATCTCACGGCTCTGACACTATCTGTCCACTATCCTTCTTCACCCCAGCATCTGATGATTGGCCCCTAAGTGTTAAATGTGGACTGCTTGACTGATACTCAGTAATGCACTATAAATGGTCCTGTTATGATTTTTAAAAATTTAATGAGTCCTCAAGGTTTCTGAAACTATACAACACTCTTGTAAGACAAGACTCTCAGCTTCAGAGACAGAGGATCACAAAGTAATGGAATGAGATTTCCATGAATTATTCACTAAACAAAGACAATAAAATGCTTCTACTGTTTTATTATATTAAGCCAAATAAAGAAATCCGCTGGCTTTGGACTGCACCAACAGTAACCACCTCTCCTTGACCATAGATCAGTTCTGGTAACTAATGAAATATAAAATCTTCCGGTTAAGCTGCTCAGTTTCCACGTGAATGGATCACTGCATTCTCCATCTTCTCATTCACGTCGACTCTCCATTTCTAGAGACATTCTCCTAAAAGAGTTCCTGAAGAAAATACAGAGTTCAAGGCCCATATTTCTTGGATTTTTGCTTTTGAATAATTGAACAGGAGCTTTCACAAATCTATACACATTTCATAATTGGTGATATTGATTTCTGGTCAGGAAACCAGTATCCCAGCACACCCATTCATCAAACCTATAATAGACAGCTATGGCCATTCTGTCACTGTGTTTTCCTTAATTGTTATTCTCTGTTATATGGGAGGGTATAATAGGAAGAAGGCAAGAAATGGCAGAGAAGAAAACATTTTTAAAAATCATTTAAAAAGGTGTCAAACCTTTATATAGACACAATTAGGGTTAAGTGACTTGCCCTCGGTGACAGGCCAGACTTAATCTCCACTTCTCCTGACTCCTGGGCCAATATTGTCTATCCACTGTGCTACCTAGCTGTCCCTTCAAAACTTTTTTACAGAAAAATTTCGAAATACATATTAAGTGCCTGCTGTGTGCCAAGCAGTGCATTTGGCACTAGAGGAGATTTTAGCCTCCATGAATCTCACAGTTGACAAGGGAGCTAAAATGTAGATACAGAAAACAAGAGTGTCCGATATTACACCATAAACTCCTCAGAAAAATATGAATAGCTATGTGAGGTCTGAGAACGGAAAACTTTGTTACCAACTAGACTGGAGCACTCTACACAGTACAAATTTAACAAATATTCACTGAATGAATGTTGAGCCAGGACCATTCTAGACGAAGGAAATTCAAGCAAATTGTTGTGCTTTCTTAAATTTTAAAAGCAAAATTAAGGGTCTAAATTGTATCCACTTATGTCATCACTGCAATTAACCAAGTTCATGGCAGGGTTCTGGTACGCGTAATACGGTGTATACTCCAACAGAGAGAATGGTTTTTCTCTGAAAGGTAATCAAGTCATTCTAAAGGAAAATCCTTAAGATGCTCTCTCACTCAAAACCTCAACCCTCCACTCCTGTCCAATGGTAGCATTGTAAGTTCCAGACACAGCTGCTAAGTAACAGGCCATGCTATAAGCAAGCATAAAAATAGACACCCGCATGTCTAGAACAGGTGGCTCTCCTCCTGTGGCTGTCTGGGTCTCCAGAGCCCTTGCACTACTCCCCCACTAGAATCAGAAGTGCACTGCCGTCAACCAGCTCCTAGTCGGTTTAGAAGGACGAAAACTCCAACGGAGGGCTCAACAAAATTTCTCTGCAGAATCAAAGTTTCTTGTCAGATTGGTTATATTTGGTTCTTCTCTACATTTGTAATGCCTCACAACATTTACTGTATTTATTTACTCTTTACTCTAGAGGGGAGAGTAGGTCACACACCAGGTAATTCCATACATACAAGTAGTCTTTCTCTAAATACTTGATAAATGTTTCTGATCAATTGAATTTGAACATAATGAAGGCTAAAGTCAAACCTTACTGGGTATAAATAAGTCCTTCCTTTCCATCAGGGCAGGAGCCAAAGAAAGGATATGGGAGAAAAAAATTGCAAAAGAAAACTTGCCACGTAACTACACGAGGACCAAGAGAACACAAAACTTAATAGCAATCAGAAACTCAATCAAATTGCCAGAAACAAGCAAAAATAATTAATAATAATATTAACCTCTGCATTTAACCTGGATGAGTTCTTGTCATCGTAGGGCCATTTTATGGGAGCAACTATTCTCAAAGAATGGAATTTTTTTTCCTCTCTTTTCCTAGATATTTTTTTGTTAGTTATTGCAGTAACTCAGTGCCTCCGAATTATGTGTAAGACATCACCTTCATAAAGGTAAAGAGCTCTTAAGAATTTTCTCCTTTCATTCCTGGGCAGATGATTTTGATGAGTGGTTTTAGGCAAAAAGAAAAATCACTACCTACCCACATTTGTGGGCCAACTGGATGGCAGTGCTTTTTCTTCTTTAGGTGTTATCGGCCCTTGATTCTTTCCCCACTTTTCACCCCTTTTCCAAGGGATGGGGCTTGCTTCCTCCCTACCACCCGATCTTACAGCCCAAAGGACGTTCTTGCTGTTTGTGACAGCTGACATACCACCTCCACTAGCTGTCTTCCATGCCTGAAATATATTTCCCTTTGCCTCACCTCCTCTTCCTCTTAAAATTCTGATTTCTTTCGAAACTGCTGAATTGACATCCTCTACAAGGAGCTTTTCCTGATCCCCTTGGCTGTTAGTAGTGGAACTTTCCTCCCAATTTGCCTTGTATTTATTTTGTATTTAAATTATATATATTTGTTTATGCCTGTGTTATCTGTCCTTATAAACAATAAGCTCTTTGAAGTTGGGGAAAAGTTCTATTTTGGTCTGAATCATCTCCGAAGCCCACCCCTTGCACAATTCCTGGCACAGCGTAGGGGCATGTACTTAATAAAATACTTCTTGATTGAATGATTCAACCGATGCTGTCTGTATTTTTGGATAACCTTAGAAAAATCACATTAATATAAGAGAAACTCCCCAACACTTGAAGGAATCATTCTGGGAGAAAAAGAGATCCCATACCCTAATTATAATACTTATAAAACTGTCAAAAGCCAAAAAGTTCACAACATACAAGGTGAGACTTGAAACGACTACGCAAGTTTATCCTACAGAAAGGAAGATGGGGGTTGGGGGGTGGGGACCTTGGGAGAGAGACAGGATAACTATATTTACCATGGAGAGAAGCGATTAGTTTGATCCTGGAGAGCAAAACCAGAAATAATGGGTAGAAGTTTTAAAGGAGCCAATTTGTTTTAAATCAAGAGAAATCTCCTAACAATTAGAGCTTCTGAAGAGAGGAAATGTCCTTAAACAAGAGTTGGTAAATTCTGTCTCCTTGGAAGACCACTGGTCTAGTACATTACAGTAGGAATTCATTTGGTGTACAAGTTAAGCCTAGATAGTTGATGGAGTTGCTGCCAACTCTCAAATTCTGTGATGGTGTGATATGGTACTCATACAGTTCACAACATACTTTCCTCACAACTACCCTATGACATAGTGATTCCAAGTATCATTCCCATTTTACAGATATGAAAACCGAGACCCAGAGAGGTAAAGTTATCTGCCCAGGGTCACAAAATTAGAAAGTGGAGTTAACTAAGGAATCTTTATTCAAAGACCAGGGCCATTTCCACTGTATCATGAGTGACTCTCGAAATAAAACTGTATTTTCATTAGCAAAGACAAGTCAAATTAGAGTTTATAAGAAAGTTAAAATGGGGGGATATGTTCTTGACAGGAAACACTTAGAATCATTAACCAATGCAGAGAAACTGTGAATTTAGTTACTCCTATACGCTATAAAGTAGAGGAATAACAGGACCGCCAAACATCATACAGTCAGTTATACTTAATCTTTCAGCTCCAACACGCAGCTCCATGCTTGCCTTCATAGACCCCACCTAGGAAGAACACCTGCCTACAGAGAGCAGAACAGCTCTTCTGAAGGACAGCTACTTCCTTGCAGGGCTGATATGAAGTCATCTACACTGGCACTGATTCAAAACACAGCACACATTGAGACCTTCAGCTTTCCTTCCTGTTTGCTCAGCGAGGGGTGCCTCAGACAGACATATCCGCTTGGGGTTTTTTGCTTTGTTGACTGGCCTTTCCTCTCCCTCCCCCTCCCTCCTCTAATTCTTATCATGCTGTCATGCAAGAAAGCTCACACATCTTACAGGATCTCAAGGGGTTAAAGAGGGCAAGGGAAGGAAGTCAGGTTACTAAATTGTGGCATTTGCCTGGAGGTTAGTCTGCTTATGGTGGGAATTCCTGTCTCCTTGGTTTAGCAGTTAAGGACTGCTGGGAAAATACATAAACCATGCCCACAAAGGAACAGAGTTAGAAAGGGATCTGATAACCAAGCCGACATTGATTAAACACCTACATGCAAAACGTCGCAGGAGTATGCCACTTTAATACCCAATACAGAGATTTGCATGAAGCAAATAATTAATGAGGGTTTATTCACATTCAGAAAAATTCTTCACTTTTAAAGAAATTCTGAAGTTAATCCTTTGGTGCTGAGAATTCCATAAGTGAATTTAAAATTCAGTCTCCAGAAGTACCAGATACACCAAGAAGGTTTCAAGGAAAACTTCAGGACTTTTTCTGGACTGAGATAATGAGTTTGTACAGTAATTGAAGCCAGGACTTTGGAAAGGGATTCACATGACGAATATTAAATGCTTATCAAATCTTAAAGCTTTATTGTTGTTGTTAGCAATGAAAGGAAAAACACTTTTCCATTAAGGAAACCACCAATTCTGTGGTGAGTCTCATTTTACCTAACAGCTTGTTCGCAAAGTTCCAAACAGATCATTGTACCTTTTTAAATGCACCAGGAAGTTGCTATATTACAGAAACTTGGAATGAATCCTTTTGTAACAGTGATAGGGGGAAGGGACATGGAAGAGAGGGTCTGGACCTGTGATTTCATTGATACAGGAAACTGTCCTTGTAAGGAAATTCCCTCTAGCAAAGAACAAGTACCGGTTCTGCAACTTAAGTCTCAGAAAACTGCCTGAACAATCAGAAGTTAAGTAACTTACCTGGGGTCACACAGCTCCACGACCTGCCAGAAGTGAAGTGCAGGTCTTCCTAACTTCTCTATCAACCATGCCAACTAATTTATCTTTCAAGTAAATCTCACTTACAGGTTTTTATAGAGTGCTAGTAAGAATAATTGCCTCGGATTTGGTCATTTTATCCACTTGGTAGTCAATTTTCTTATGGGGGTGGGGAATTGTTGGACTAAATGAATAGTGTCTAACTAACACTGGACATAAGAATCCCATGTGTTTGATATCTCTGGATTAGATGACCTATAGAGTCATTTACTAGTTGTATGACTCCAGGCAGGTCTGTTTGCCTCAGTTTCCTCATTTGTAAAATGAGCTGAAGAAGGAAATGGAGAACCTCTCCAGTATTTTTGCCAAAACTCCGAATGGAGTCATGAAGAGTTGAACACGACTGAAAACAAGGATCTCTTTTAGCGCTACATATATGAGCTGCAATTCCAAATCCAATGGTCTTTCTCCAAGAGGGCAGGAAACCAAATAAGCACAGCTGAAATAGCTACTGAGTCAAGACTAGATAAGAAGGGGGCAGCTAGGTGGCACAGTGAGTACAGCACCAGGCCTGGAGTCAGGAGGACCTCAGTTCAAATTTGACCTCAGATACTTGACATACTTAGTAGCTGTGTGACCTTGGGCAAGTCACTTAACCCCAATTGCCCTTCCTTCCCCCCTCCAACAAACCCACCCACCCCCAGCAAAAGACTAAATAATATGGCAAGTAGAGTCAGCTAATGAGCTCAGGGAAGAGTGAAAAAGAGAAAAGGTGAAAATGTGGAGAAAATAATTCTTTCCTTGTTAACCTTTTATTATTGACTTGGTAACACTTCTAAACAAAACTTTAAACTAGAAAGCATAATCCCACAAATACGGTCAAATCTCTTCTTCCTTGCTTTGGGATGTTTCAATGAGAACTAGGTACAGAAATCCCAACCAAAGGTACCACTTACACATCACAGTCCTTAAAGTGACTACCACCCGCAATCAGTTTTCTCAACCATAAATCACAAGGCATCAAGCCAATGTGCTTCACTCTTAGTGCTCCTAGTAAGTTGTGTGAGGATTTTTGCTGCTATTTAAAGAGTGGCAGGTAACCACGTCAATAGAGAGTCTGCTCACTACAGTTTTCAATTCTTCAAACCAACGCACCCGTCACTGAGTTGTGTGTCTTAAAGCATTGTCTGAATGAACAAACAGCAATAGTGCGCTGGCCTCATCAGTAACAAACCCAAGATGCAACTATTAATCTGCCAACCACACTCACCCTGGGGGGTGGGGGGAGACCCTCATTTCAACCAATGGCAGCTCTGTGTTCATTGCCAAAGAACTAGGAACAATGCCGGAGCTGCTCACACCCTCAAGATTCAGTGCATGGCACCCAATGGAACATGGACGACTGCCCAGATGCAGAGAAAAAGAGAGTGCAAAATGAGATACAGCACATGAAGAAAGGAACGAATAAGGTAAAATATGTCCGCAAGCCTTCCCTTACATTGGCTAGGAATCAGTGTTCCCAATGAACAGGTCAGTGGAGATCTAGTGGGTCAACAACATTCATTTCCCACCCAGTCTCTCAGCAACTTCCCCCCCTTGCTAGGCATCATTTTCTTTCCATCATCTCTACCTCCCACCTTTCTTCACCCCACCCTCTTTTCTTAAGGACTCAGGAAGGTTAAAAGTAGCTATTTTCAGGAAAGCGCTTCATCCCTGGGGACATTTACTCTGGAACACAATACTATACAAAAGAGGCTGGGAAAGCCCCCAGTGTGCTACAGATGAACAGAGTATCCAGGCTCTGGGCCAACTTTTCTGTTGTTTAGCTTTTTTTTAAGGTACGCAACATTTTTCTTGTCTTTATTTTTTTTTAACATAAAGGGAATAATTTCATATCTCAACCAAAATACTAAAAAAAAAAAATACACATTTTAAAAGTTTTCCTGAATATTCAGACATATTTCTATTTATTATATTTATTTACTTATTATATTTATATCTTACCTTACTAATTAAAAACAATCGATAGCAACAACAAAGTCTAATTTTCTGTGTGGTGCAGTGAAAATTGGTGGACTTGTGGTTCAAATTGTGGCCTTGCCATTTACTCACTTGATCTGAGGCAAGTAACTCTGGGCCTCAGTTTCCTTGTCTATAAAATGAAGGGTATGGTGGACTTGATGACTTCTAACTCTAATGACCCTTTCAGTTTGAAATCTATGACCCTAAAAGTCTTTGATAAAAAAGAAAGAGAGATTATGAGTTTATGAAAACAGACACCAGAATTTGATGGCTGTGGGGGAAATGGGTGGAGCTCACATGTTTTCAAGAACATTCCATATGGTAGTAGCTAGACGTTTTCTAGCATAAAATGTTTGGAAGTAACAATCCAATAAAATTTAAGTTACAGCAAACTCAGCAAAATTTAGGTTATAGCTGACATAGGCTGTCCTTATCTTGATCAAGGTTTGGGTGGGATGTTTGTGGCTGGAAGTTTCCTATTTTTCTGAATTAGACCCCCCAACAAATAAAAATGGCTACCACACTCTCTTGGCTCTAGCTTCCAGATAATCTGCTGTGGAAAGCCACAAAGCTACAACTTTATCGTAATTTAACATGCCCAGATTAGAACGACCCCGTTTCATTGCTACAACAGACTGTTAGAGTAAATTATAATCCCTTATTAATTTACCAACCCTTTCATTACTTTTCCTCTTCATTACAGCCAGGTACAAAGTCTGCTCCCCTTTCTCTAGCACATTTGATTTTAAACTTTATTAGCTCGTTAGATTTTCATATAACCCTTAAAAATAAAAGTCACTATGTAATTCTGACTACATAACCCGCCCCCCAAAAGGGGAATAAATGATTATAAATGGTTACAAGGTGTGATTGTAGAAGGAAGGAGTAGTGACAATGATGAATATTTAAAAAGGACCAATTTTTTTCAAAGCAACAAATATAACATTAAAAGAAGTGTACACTTTATTTTACTCCAGTTTTTAAAGTCATATGATAAAACTTTGGATTTACTTAAGTAGAAGTTATTTACATAAAATAATTCATACTTTCAATGATCAGTTTAAAAAATGGTGAAAGTAAAGATGATTTGAATTTTCGGGTTAAGCAAATATAGGACATAAGTAAAATCCCAGACCTACATAAATGCCATTTTCTTTTCAGCCTTATAATCGAGGGCCACCACAGCCTTGAATAGGAAGAGTTTGAGCAGGCTTCATACCCACTGTGGCCATTTATATCCTGTGCCCTACTGAGATCTGGCACTATTACCTTACTACTGAGAGAAAGAATAAAAAGCATTCAAGCTTTGAGCCAAAAAGAAAGCAGATGAAGGAACACTGCCCAGAGAGAAGAAGGCACCACTTATTTAAAATACCTCCTTGGGTTTTCTACTGGATATATAACTAGCTCCTTTAACCCCAGAGGCATGTTGCTGAGGAACCATGTCACCTCTGTTGGCTACAATATCTCTCCATTTTCTGCCTCTTGGGAAACAGTTTTTTTAAACGTCTATGATCTGCCTTTATAAACTAGAAAGACAATGCATTTGCCACAAAGGCTGCACGACACAAAGCTCCTCATGGGGTTTAGAAACTGGAAAATGAAGGAGAAAGAGGTTATATCTAAAACGGTCAAGACATGAAGAAAGCTCTGCTCTCAGCTGTTTACACGGCAGATTATTCTTTCATTCACCTATTCTAGAAAGAAATTTGGAACTATGTTAAGAAAGCAAGTCCAAACCCTTTGCCCTGGAGATTCCATTGTTAGGCATATACTGAAAGGAGGTCAAGGAACTCCGAAGACATAAAGAAAGGTTTTGCATACACCAAAATATTCATAGAAAGGCTTTTTGTAGTAGTGATTCTTTCCATTTTGAGCCCTCATTTCACTGGAGAATATGACACGGGGAAGTAATGTAATATTAGTGTGCTGTAAGAAACGGTGAACATGAATTCAGAAGTATGAGAAAACTTATGAACTGATACACACACACACACATCCCAATGACTATGCAAAGAACAATAAAAAATAACTGGATGCTTGGGAAAAATGACCAACACTGACCTTGAACCAGACAGAGATACATAAGGGTGCCTTAAGGAATTACGGATGTCAAACATTGCATATCCTCCCAGACCTAACTGACGTGAATTGTCTTTTCCCCTCTGTTTTTTATCCTTTGTTATAGGGGATGCCTCAATGGGCAGGAAAAGGAAGAAGGATATACTTGGAAATGAAGGTGGAAGATAAAGAGAAGATATCAATAAAAATTAAACATTAAAATGAAAGAAGAAGCGATAGCAGACACATTAAGTAAGGTTCAGCGCACTCTTGGAGCAACAGGGATTGTTTCAATCTTTTCAGTGCCAGCACCCGGCACTATGTTCGGCACAGAGTGGGCATTTAATAATTGTTTGATGACTGACAGAATAACATGGACAGAACTGAAGCATTCCCTTCTTCCTCCAATACCCAGCTTTGTCCTTTTTATTCTTGATGCTGAAATTTTGGTCACAGCTATCTGTATCATTAAAAAGAATGCAGCATTGGGGGCAGCTAAGGTGGCTCAGTGAGTAGAGCACTGGCCCTGGAGTCAGGAGAACCTGAGTTCAAATCTCGCCTCAGACGCTTGACAAACTTACTAGCTGTGTGACCTTGGGCAAGTCACTTAACCCCAATTGCCCTGCCTTCCACACACCCCTGCAAAAATTAAATAAATAAAAATAAAATAAAATAAAAAGAATGCAGCATTAACAATACATGCCCATTATGCATTCTGATCTACTCCCCAAGACCCACTGGTCAACCACAAAAGAAATAAATGAAATTCTTACTCAAAAAAGACTTAATCACATCCTTTAAGTTAGTGTGGATAAATGTGATTTTAGTACCCCCGACTCACTAGGATATGAATATATTCCTAAGATTCAAGATAATAACATACTTAGAGAAACAGTTTACATAATTGTCTGTAATGAGCCAAGTATAAAGAAAAAATAGATGCAAATAACAATCAAAGAATTAAATTATCTTCCTGAAAGAAAAAACTCAAACATAATCTTTTATCAGAAAAGTGGCATTCAAAGAAAAGCTCTCGGGTCAAAAGATAGTTTCATTCTGGAGAGATTGGGAAAAGGTAAATGCAAGCAACAGATAAAACAATTCATCCCACCACAGTTATTGGTCAAGCCTGGATATCGCAACAACCATTCATCTGTACTCCTGTCTAAGACAACCTGTCACATACTCCATTGCTAGACCTTGGAAGTAGCCGACGTGAGATTCTACAAAGTCCTAAAATGCTCAATCAAAACCATACTAGGGGGCAGCTAGGTGGCACAGTGAGTAGAGCACCAGCCCTGGACTCTGGAGGCCCAGAGTTCAAATCTGAACTCAGACACTTGATACATTTACTATCTGTGTGACCTTGGCAAGTCATGTAACCTCAATAGCCTTGCCTTCCTCCTCAAAAACAAAAAACAAACAAACAAAAAAAAAACCATACTAGATGATCAGTTTCGGTGTATTTCTCAGATGGTAGAGCTAGAGAGCAGGCTACGCTGAGTACCAAAAACCAGGCTGTGCTCCATAGGCAATTGCTGAAATTTCACAGTGAACGTTTCCGCCTGAGAAATAGGCAAATGCTACAAATCGGGGCTGGATTTATAGTTTTGCTGGCTGTCTAGACATTGAGAAAGTGATGGAGAAAATGATAAATCAGATTAAACTTAGAAGTGTGTGTGCAGGGCATGTATGGGTATGTTTTTGTTTCCCCTAGAAGCAATTACTAAACATTTACTAGGCTGTCTCTGCCTACAAACTTCCCTGAGATCTGCAAGTACTACCAATGTATTAAGTTTGTGAAAAGCACATTCAAAGCCCTAAAGATGCAGTGGGGTACAATTAAAAGAGAACTGGGGTGGGCATTAGGTGCTATTGCACCCTGTTGTTCAGGTTCAATCTGGGAGTGAAATATTATTAATCGCTGAGCCCTAACACAGCAATGATATCCAACATGGCTATTTGCATGTTGTCTCTCAATTAGACTGTAAGCTCCTTGAGAGTAAGGGCTGTGTTTTGGATCCCCAAAACTAAGCACACAATAAGTGCTTAATAAATGCTTAATGGAGCCAAGATGGCTACTGGAAAGCAATAACTGGCGTGAGCTCCCCACCAAGTCCCTCCAAAAACCTATAAAAAAATGGCTCTGAACCAATTCTAGAACTGCAGAACCCAGAAAGTGGCAGAGGGAAGCAGGGCTCCAGCACAGGACAGCCTGGATGGTCTCGGGGTAAGGTCTGTCCTGCACGGAACTCCCAGCCCCCAGCTGAGGGGAGTGGAGCTGAGCCAAGCAGAGCCCAGCGCGGCGTGGCGCGGCAGACCGCAGACCGAGGAGACCAGGAGTGGAGCCAAGAGTGCCCTAGCATGCTGAATTACTGAGCTGTGGCATGTACCAGACCTCACAACCCACGAACAGCAAAGACTACACAGAAGGTTTGTGAGAAAAGCTGCAGGACAGAGTTTGCGGTTCGGCTTCCACCCCTGAGGCAATGGAGGTGGGGCAGCTTTA
>CM053626.1:154590600-154618490 GCA_028646595.1 Phalanger gymnotis | reverse complement strand
CACACACACACACACACACACACACACACACACAAAATAGTCCCCTCACAAATTCACCATTCACATTCAACTCCCTAACCAACCAGTCAACTGCTGGAAGTCAGGGAAAAAACAGACTATTGCTTTGCTTAATCCTTTCTCTTTCTCCAGTTCCAATTACACCCACACCGAAGAGAACAAGCTATGTAAAAGCCTATGGCAAGTGGGGGATTTTAGTAAGCCAGAGAAAGCCCTCATTGCACTCTGGAAGCTCCCACTGGAAACAACAGTACCAGCATTGTACAACACATTTTTGGGTTTTACTTCACAGTAATTTAGAGTAAGGAAATTCAACCGAGTGCCAGCCTTTTGTAAAAAAGAGCTTCCATTTAGACAGTTATACCCTTAATAAGTCTTCCCCTGTCCTTACCCGGGTGCTGCTCTTCAGTATTTTACCTCCACAAGAGCTGATGAGTCAGCAGAGGCTATCAAAAGTGGTTCTGTACTCAAGCTAAATGGGAGGGAGAAGATCCTGGGGAGACAGAGAGTCTATTCAGATGGGCCAACTTTGAAAATTCCTCGCACTTTCTTGTTCTCAGGAACCCAAACTACTGGACCACAATAAGGGAAACCTTCATTGGCTTTAAGCAGAAAGGACAAAAAATAATCCACACTCAATGAATGGTACAGGATCACAATCCTGAATGTACACCAAGCCCAAGGCCAAATGTCTTAGCAATACTGTCTTACCATGACTTCACCACCTCTAAAAACAACCCATACAGCCCTTACCTAACACCTTACTGTCAGGGGAAAAAAGGCAAAATCTGTTACTGGACGTGACTGTGTTTCAATCCACCCAAATTTGAAGACATTCACAACCTAGTTCCTTCCTATCTCTAGTCTTCTTATACTTTACTCCTTTCCACATACTCTAAAATCCAGCTGCATTGACCTACCTATCTAGTCACAGTTCCTCACACGTGATACTCCAGACCTTCTCATCCACTGTCTCCCTAGCCTGGAAGACTCCCCCTCCTCACCTTCACCTCACAGGGTCCTTAAAGACTCAACTCAAAGACTATTTCTGCAAGAGGCTTTTTCTGGCTTTCTCTACACAAATCCCCCCTCCACTCCAAAGCCTTTCCTGTGAGATTACCTTTCATGTCAAATGTATATGTCTTACATACATTAAGATACATATACACGAATGTATATATCTTATAACTGCATGTGTATCGTGTATCTCATTTTTAAAATTATTTGCATGTTGTCTCCTCTTATTAGACTGTGAACACACTGATGGCTGGGACCTTGTTTCTGGTTTTGTTTTTGGTTTTTTTTTACATCCTTTCTAATTTTGTACTTGGCATACAGTAAGAACTTACTCACTGACTGGCAATACCACTGAACCACCGGTGGTGCAGGTTGTTTTTGCAGTGAGGATGCTGGACTTGCTCTAGGAAAGCTACTAGGTTTTCTCACCTGCTTTTCCCCACCCCCACCCAGGTAGGAAATGGCCAGCATTTACAAGACGCCTGCCTGGGGGCAGGAATGAAATCTATGGCTGTGAAACAGAGGAGATCCTAAGTGTGATCTAAAAGAAGATGGAATCTTCCTCACCTCTGACCTCCTGAGAAGTAAGCTCAGTCCTACCTATTGCTTCTCAACAGCTCTAGATCATGATACAGGTTTTCTCCTTGTCCTTGGCTAAATTTTAACCGACAGGGTAAAAGTAGGAATGACTATGGTGAAAACAATAGCTGATATACACATAAACATGCAAGTATGCATGTATACATGTAAGTATGTATGTATGTATGTATGTATGCATGTATATGGCTGGAGAAGGAGCAGATATTCATAAACAAATGGATGGGTTGGTATTTCCTAGCAAATTTACAAATGATTTGGACTGAAAAAAGGCAGGAAAAACCTAAGTCTAACCAATCCAGAAGAGAAAAAACAAAATGCAAGAAATCACAGAAAAAAAGGAGACAATTTAAATAAACCATGGAAATTAAGAACTGAAAAAGGCTATGGAGAAGAGGCAGTGGAAGCCAGGCCCAGATTAGTTAAATGACTTGCCTAAGCTAATCAGTAGTAGAACTAGGTATTTGGATTTTCAGTCCATTTATCTTTCTTCTCCACAAAAAAAGTGAAATCCATTACAGCAATACAGATTTAACCTTTGACTGCCATATTTTATTCCTATAAACAATGAAACAAGACAGTGAACCACTTTTTAACCTGATAACTCCCCTCTCATTGCAGAAAAATTAATTTGTGCTCCAAGAACCTCCAACTCCAAAAGGAAGAGTGGATTCTTCGGGGAATTAAGCTGACCTTGTTTCACGACGCATACTTGAGAAGTTTAAATCTTAGTTGGCTGGGTATGTGTTATTTTCTCAAATGATATCTCCCGTTGCCTCTCAAAGACACTGGTCATTTTAAAAGCGTGAGTAGAAGAACATCTTATCTGGTGGGGATTCAAAAGTTTTGCTCAGTATTAGCTAGAGCTTAGGAGTACTGAAAATAAGGAAGGACTTAAAAGTTTAAGGAAAATTATCTTAAGTTCTAAAGAAGAGATTTAAAGAAAAAGCCCTTTAAATCTTTCTTTTCCCTAGTGCAGTCATTCACAAACAATCATTTCCCCTGGTGTCAAAGAATTCCGGGCAGCAAACTTTCTGAGGAAATACCAAAGAGTGGGTGTCATGCAAAACTCATTAGGGAAAGTAAAAACAGATAAGACCTCTTTCTAGGAGAAAACTGCCCAAGGACACCAGAGAAACGAGCATTCTTTTGCAAAGGAACAGTGAAGACTGGACATCACATTTAATCAGAGCATTTGCACTCCATTAACTAAAAACAGAAAACAAGGATTCAAACACTTTAAATATCCAGAGCTCAAATGAAAAATGCAGACAGTTGCAGATAATGTCAAACATGCAAGAAAGATCAATGAACGATAAACCCATACCAGCAAAAGCAAATTATGCTAATTTTTTTAAAGCTCCCCAAACACTCTCGAGCATTTTGTTTGTCCCTCTACCATAATCTTCCCTCAGGACTTCAAATCACTTATTTCCACTAACACGATACTTAAATAGATCTGTTATCTCATTGAAAAGGGTATTCCTCCCAGAGATGCAGACTGCAACCATAAGTGCTGGCCTATCCAGGGCAATTTTTATCTATATCCTGTCATATATACACAAGGAGAGCTCACCCAATGTGCTAGAGGCCTTCCTTGCTTTCTCTCAACGTCTGATTAAGAACATAAAATGAACTCTTTGGACACAGATTTGGCATCTGGGCATATTAGCTTATCCTCTGTCTATCATCTAGTTTGGACTACATTCCCCAACAACCAAATGCAAATATAAAATGAGAATTTTCATTGTCAGTGTGTCTAGTTCAGTGTGTCTCAACTTCATCAGAACCATCCCTCTCCTTTAAAAAAAAAATCAATGGAGTTAAGTGAGTGTAATGATACTACATCTCAATCTGATATTCCAGCAACTAGGTGTAGAGCCCTGGGCTTGGAATCAGGAAGGCTCATCTTCAGTAGTTCAAATCTAGCCTCAGATATTTACTAGCTGTGTGACCCTGTTTGCCTCAGCTCCTCCTCTGTAAAATGACCTGGAGAAGGGGGTGGCAAAACACTTCAGTATCTTTGCCAAGAAAACCCACGGTTGTCATGAAGAGTTGGACCCAACCAAAAATGACTGAATAACAAAAACCTTTAATTTCCTGTTCCAAAAGAGCACTTAAAAGAAAAGGAATCAAACTCTGTCCCAAAGTTCCAAGCCCATATTTTGCTATAACAAAAAAATCCTAAGGCAACAGGTTTAAAGGATATTTTCAATATACTCTTGCCCTGGTGCTGCACGGACAGTATATTACTGTTGGACTCATTCAAGTCCTAGGTCTAACATTCAAGGAGCTACAAAGCACTTTACCTCTGTGTATGCCCACCTGCCTAGATTAGTGACTGGTATTGGGCAGCTAGGTGGTGCAGCAGAGTGGATGGAGCACTGAGCCAGGAGTCAGGAGGACCTGAGTTCAAATGAGGCCTCAGACATCTACTAGCTGCGGGACCCTGGGCAAGTCACTTCATTCCAACTGCCTCCAAAAAGAAAGAAATCAATCAATCTGAATACAAAACTTTTTTGAGTTTTCAAAGGAAAAGGTCATCTCAAAGTAGCATTATTTAAAACCTTCTCACAGATTCCAAAATTCACATCACAACGCACAATTATGTTTTAGGAGTTAAAAGTGATAGACCTTTTGTATAAATCAAGTGACTTAAGACTCTTTAAACAACTTCCTTTACCTTTCATCCTCCCAAAATGCACCTGTAATTTCATCTTGGTAAAAGAACTGCTAGCATGGGAATGAGAATGCACTCCACCAATGCAGCTCACAAACTTACCTGTAACATAAAGTCTCACAGAGTTGTCCGAAGCACTTCCAAGTTAATTTGCCCATGGTCACCCAGCTCAAATGTGGAAGAGGCAAGATCTGGACCCAGGTTCTCCCAACTCCCTAGCCCAGCCAATCAACAGGCATTTAAGCACCTATCATGTGCTCCATTCACAAAACCAAGAAGCTGCTTATGAATGTTTTCCATCTACAATAATGAAGACCCCCACCACCACCACACCCCTTCTCCATTATCAATAAAATAAGATGAACCACCGCACTTGAAAGGAATTTTAAAATCATTTCATCCCAATACTTCATACTATGAAGTGAGGAAGGGGAAGAGAAGCTGGCACAGTCACACCAATGGGTAGAGCTAGAAAGCCTGATCTCCTGGTTCCTAGTCCAAGGTTCCTGAATTTTAGAAAAAAGTTCATAGTACCATGTTCCTCAGGGAATAAAAAATGTGTTCATAAAGTTTACAGAGAACAGGAACAGTTCTCTATCCCCAAAACACACTAGGTAAAACTAACACACTAGCTCACTTTCTCGTCTTTCCATTCCCCCCTTCCCTCTTCTTTTCTACCTCTCTCAATCGACAGTCATGGGGCAGTCATTCATTCATTCATTAACTAAAGGGCATGATGGACCATTCTAATGATAAAAACTGGTAAGAACTGCTTCAGGGTGTAAATTAGCTTTTCACATACTTCTTATTGAGATCCTCCATTCTTTACCACTCACATCTGGACAAATGCAAGGCGGAAGGCAAGTCCCTTACATAAACAATCCTCAGTTCTGGCTGCTAGAATCCTCCTCTTCAAAAATGGAGACCTACTTTTCAGATGAACCAATCAAAGGAACCTCCTACGTCTTATACTTTACTTCTGCATTCTCTAAAGCACCCAGCACAAGGCTTAACGCACAGTGAAAGTCCACTAAATACCTGAGTACCGCATTTTAAAAAATAATTTCACGAGCTGTAATGTACAATTTTCTATTCAGCATGAAATTTCTAAGAACTCTCCATGAACCTATCTGAACTGCTACAGCACACATGATCTGAACTGTTTTCCAAATTAAAAAAAGGTGACAGGATTTAAAGCTCGAAGAGGTCTTAGAGATCTTGCAATCTAACTCCTTCATGGCAGATGAGGAAACTGAGACCCACAGAAATGCCGCAACCTGCTCAAGGTCACAAAGAGCCAAGATTCCAACATGAATCTTCTGACTCTAATGCTAGTATTTATCCTACTGCATCACAGTCTACATAGTTATTCTAAATATACTTTATTGAACTCTCTCTGAAATCTGGTTCCACAGAGAAGCAAGGTGGTACAGTGATAGATCACCAGACCTAGAGTCAAGAAGATCAAGGTTCAAATCTGACCTCAGACAACTTATTAACTAGGTAACCTTGGACAAGTCACTTAACTTCTGTTGGCCTCAGTTTTTTCAACTATAAAATAGAAATAATGACAGCACTTACCTCCCAGAGTTGTTGCAAGAATCAAATGAAATAATATTTGCGACGTGCTTAGTACAGAGTCCGGTACATGGTACTTGCTAAAACAAAAGCTTCTTTCATTCCTTCCTCTTTTTCTTCATTTCTTACCTCTTCCTTCCTTTCCTTTTCTTCTTCTCTCCCTTCCCTTCTTCCTTCCTTTCCTCCCTAATTCCCTCCTCATTCCTTCCCTCCCTCCATCTTCCTTCCTCTCTCTCTCTCTCTCCCCTTTTTTCCTACGTTATATATTTTTAAGTATTAACCAGACTAGAAGTAACTTGGAAGAGTAACTCCGATGCTCAGGCCTGGGAACATACACTGCCTCCAAGTTTGACCCTAGAAAGGTCAGTTAACCTCTACATGTCCTCAAGCAACTCTAAGTAGGACTTATCTACTAAAAGTTCCAACCAAAGCTGGCTGATGGAGAGGGTCTTTTGAGGAAATCCCAGATCCCCATCAAAGAGAATATCTGATGAACCGGAACACCCCTTCTCCGATCATGCCAAATAAAGCCATTTCTCTTTGATAACGAAAAAGAATAAAAAAGATTTGTTAAATAAAATCAAAGAACCTTGGGATCACGGGTTTTGAATTGGATGGGGCCCCAGATTATCTAATGTCCAATCTCTTCATTTTTAGGGGGAATGAATTGGCCAACATCATGCAGGTAAGAGATATGAGGGAGGATTTGAATCCAGGTCCTCTAACTCCACAGCCAGAGCTCTTTTCAATGTATCATATCCACCTGGCTCTATATATTCCTTCTTCATAAAACTTAAGACACAAACTGGTCAAAAAAGCTCTAGACCTGGGAGTCAAAGGATTTGGAAGACCTGGGTTGGAATCCCTATTCTGCTATTTAAGTACCTGTGTTACCCTAGGCAAATCACCTGACTTCTCCAGGCTTCAGTTTCCAAATTTTTAAGGCACTCTAGGTAGCTGATCTCTAAAAGCCCTTCCAGATTCATAAAACTGGATTTAATGAATGTTAACCATTGAAAATCGGGTAACAAATTAACTCTGTGATGCAGGAGACATAAAACCGGTCAAAAGGTAGGGCCATGGAGAGGTAACCTGGTAACCAAGTTAGCTATAAGAATATCTTCACTGATTCCCAGGACTCAGATCACTCCCCAATAAATCACAAATTAAAGGTCAACTATAAAGGCAGGAACAAAATTCAGAGTTTCATATTTTCTTTGAAATTCTTAAACTAGCTTCCTTATATTTCTGTATGTGTCCCCACTAAATAAGACTTCTTTTACTGCTTCTACCCAGATCTAATGCTTCACTTTAGAGACTAAAAAAATGCAAACTGTCCATATGCTTTTAATGGGAGGCCTTAACAGGGCACACAGTATCTGATGACCTCACTGCAATCTATTAGCTCTCCTGACATCCTGAAGCTCTAGACTAGTGAAGAAAGAGGTATGGTAACCACTCATTAATGTATTCATACCTAAACCAGTCTCAAACCAAGCTCAAGATACTGCTGATTTTGTTTGCTTTAAATGTTGTGAATTAAAATGAAAATACAAGAAAGGGGAGAAAAAACCTGGGTACTCCAGGGCAAGCACGCGTCAGTATCTTGTAAATATAAGCTCCCCCCAAAATAGATAATTCCAGTATTAAAACTATTTATTACCAATCCTTACTAATAAAAACTATGCCACTGCTTAAAAGAAATAGGGAAAACAGCATTTTATTATTTTAACTTGCATCATGTCTACAAAATGATGTGCTTCAGCCTAGACAATTGCAGCTGCCAAGAATTAATACTTTTCACATATGCACCTATAGTTTCAAAAACCCTAAACGAGGTTAAGTTTACAACTACTCTTCTCTCTTCCAAAAAAAAAAAATGCTGAGCTGTATTTTAATCCCAGTTTCCTAATACAGAAAGAGGGCAGTAGGTTAAGAATATGCAACAACCTAACCCTCCCTCAATAAAGATTAATGGCAAAGCTCAGAGATGTAATACCTAATATATTTAAGATACACTGCTCAGTCTCAAATCCCTACATGTGGTTGTAATGGCAAACCTTAAACCAAAAAAAAAAAATTAAAATATTAATAGGTCTAGCCGTTTTATTTCTGAAAAGAAATATTTGGCCTAAAGATATTGAGAGGGGTTTGAGAAAGGCAGGGGAGAGGCGTCTGAAAAAAACCCAAAGACTAAAATTTTGAAACTAGAGCAACACACTTTGCACCTAATAATGAGAGCTCAAACACAGTGGTCAGAGAAGTAGCCAATAAAGAGAAGGAAACCCGTTTGGAAGACCTGTAACACAAAGCTGCTAGGCATAATTTTCAGTGTTTTCCTGTCTGGCAAAAGAAAAATGGAATGAACATCATTAAAGACAGATGGTTCATACATGCACTTAGAAACTCTGAGCTAAGACCCTCTACCAATTAAAGAGTTAAAAAAAAAACAACTAATGAAAGACAAGGAGAAAAAGACACTAACCACAAGAACCTACTTGTTCAAGACAGCTGTAGCTCCTTAACCCTACCAATGATTTTAAATACAGAAAGTACCCTAAAAAGGAGGAGACATAAACTGTACCCCCTAACAATCAATTCATCCTACACCACAAAGTCAAGGTCAACTATAAACGCCAGGAGAAAAATTCAGGATTCCAGCTGATTTAGCAGTCTGGAATAAAGGACAGAGCACTCAACTTGACAGCAGACCTGAATTCAAATTCGACCTCAGATAACTTGCTGTTACGATCCTGAAAAAAGAAACTTAAACTCTCTGAGACCCAGTTTCTCCATTTACAAAATGGGAATGATGGCAGTAACTCTACCTCACAAAGTTGCTGTGAAGACCAAATGAGATGATGTCTGCACAGTTCTTTGCAGAAAGAGATTTCTTTGGCAAATAAAGGAATTCATTTTGCTGGCTAAGCATATTTGCTACAAGAGTATCCCTCCCACCCAACGTGGAGGGAAGGTAGAGAGAAAACACTTTTTTTGTTAACTGGAAAAATTAAAATACTTTACAAACCTAAAGTTCTATGATTATTTCTTGAATTCATTAGTAGCCGTAAGGCAAGTATAAATTAGCTACTGTGAATATGCATTTTAATTAGCAAGTCAACTTTCAACTAAAGAATGAAAACAGTCAAGTCCCAGTCTAAATAGTCCCAGTGGGCTAGATCCGGAGTCAGAAATACCCAAGTTCAAATGTGGCCTCAGACAACTGCCAGCTCTGTGATCTTGGCTGCCCAAGTCCTTTAACCTCTGTCTGCCTCAGTTTGCTCATCTGTAAAATGGGGGTGCTGATAATAATAGCATTCCCCTCTCAAGGCCATTGTGAGGATCAAATAAGATAATATTTGTAAATTACTTTGCAAACCTTAAAATGCTTTATAAATTCTTATTTTCACCATTGTCATTATCATTCAAGTACCCAAAGCATTTGAGCATGTAGTTAGTAGGGAAATGGTCATTACCAAGAGATAAATCCCCATTTGGTAAAGAGGCTTTAAAACTCTTTCCTTACAGCAACCCTGCCAGGCAAGTATTATTATACCCATGTGCTTACCAATATGGAACTCACTGTTTGCATTAGTGCTCTTTCTGAGGGAGGGAGGGGCATGGGAAGGTATCAATATTATTAGTACTTTTTTAGCAACTGCTAGGCAACGGAGATCGTACCTGCCATTAGGTGGGCGAACTGAAAAATGGAAGAGTAGAAGCTCCACGAATCTTTTGTTAGGAGGAAAACCAGTGTGTGTGGAAGTTACACTTCGACGTTACAGTTATCAAGATGTTTAGAACACTCAAAGAACACTTAGAACACTTTGAAAGTACAAGTCCCTAGTTAATGTTTCTAAAATAGTTAAGTGGGGAATTCTAGTAATTAGTGTAAAGATTTCCTTTGAGCAAGATTAAATTGTGGGGAGAGGGGGTAGAGACAGGGAATGGGCCACATCAAATAAAGAAATCTGTCATGGAGAGGGGAGAGGAGAGGGAGACATAACTCTGGGAATAAGCAAATTATTTATCCCCTAGCAGTGGTCATGTGAATTGAAAAAAGTCTGCATAATGAACAAAAGGCCTTTGCTAGGAAATCTACAAGATCTTTAAGAATTTCAGCTCAGAATACAACTATCTTTCCAATTTATCTTTAAAAGTGACACCAAAATTTTTGAAAAACCTTTTAGGAAACAATGTTACTCCACAAATTCAATAAAAAGCAACAAAGTTTCCCCCTTCTTCACATTCTACTAAAGGGAAAAAAAATAATTTTACATAGTCCACTTCTCATATTTTGCAAACAAGGCAAATTCCTCACAGAGTTTACTGAACTGATATGCAATGATTTTTTTAAAAAAATATTGTCAGTATTCATAATGGCTACATTATCTCACAAAATTACATGAAATGCTGCAAACTAAGCTGACTTTAGTTCACCGTCTTGGAACTTCCAGCCTGTTCTATCACTTATAGGACAGTTTTCATTTTCAGCCTGTTCTATCACTTATTAAAAATATTACTAGAGCCTCCAATACCTCTCCCTATCCTCTCTTTCCTCAGAGAAATTCATACTATCATAGGATCACAGACCTAAGGATGGAACCAACCTCAAAGGCCTTCTCAATCTGGCCTAACCCCTACATCTCACTTATGAGGAAACTGAGGCCCCAGACTGGAAAAAGAAAAAATTTAATATCCAATTGTATGATTTAAATGTGAAATAAATGATAGCTAGCAGTTAACATATTGTTTTAAAGTTTACAAAGCCCTTGCACACATTTCCTCATTTGAGCCTCACAACAATGCTACAAGGCAGGTATTTAACAGACAAGGAAACTGAGGCAGACACAAGTTAGGTGGCCTGCTCACAGTCATATAAGTAGCATCTGAGGCACAGGATTTGAACTCGGGCCTCCCTGACTCCACATCTACTACTCTATACCCACTGCATACCTAGCAGTAAAAGATTTATGCAAATTCCTTTGTCTTGCTACCTACCAACCATTCCCTGGTTCTATATACATATGGCTAAATGGTGGGAAGTTTGATCACGCATTCAATGGTGGGAAGTTTGATTGCACGTTCTCTCCCCCCCCCATCTCTCTCACACACACACACACACACACACACACACACACACACACACACACACACACAGTTTAATGTCTATTTGCTAATGAAAATCCTTACTTCACCACTTGTAGCAGCATATTGCACAACCAGAAGTTCATTTACTTGTCATGCCAAAGCCAGTACTTACCAATTCCCTTGTTGCAAGGAAAATGATGCATCAACAATACCTCTCCCCCAACAATCAACAATCAACAATACCTCTCCCCCAATCTTTTAGCATGCTGTATATAGAATGAGGTCACAATCCTTCAAAATTATTTCCCACAAAATCAGATAGTAACTATTTCCTGAATCGAGTCAATACCACAAACACGACTATTCATTCGATGATTTTTTTAAAGGCTTCCAAATCAAGATTTAACTATTTTATTTTTTGTACCTTCAAATTATTTTCCAACCCTATTACATGCAAAAGTAACATCTGTTAATGAAAACAGAAGCAATTTTTATATACTCCTTCAAATTAAAAAGAAGAGCCATATGTCAAACCAATAATTATCTCTACTCAGTTGAACCAAATGGAAGTAACAAGAAAAGCAGAACACTAGGTCCCAGTGACAGAACTACTCCTACTTAGGAGGCCAATGGAGGCCTTGGTACAAGGAGCTGGGCTTCAATGGCACTTGTCTGCCTGACCAGAAAGCAGAAGGGTGAGGGGTCAAGGACAGATTGAGGCCCACAACATTGAAGATGTCCACACAAAA
The DNA here is from genome assembly GCA_028646595.1 of Phalanger gymnotis. NCBI lineage: Eukaryota > Metazoa > Chordata > Mammalia > Diprotodontia > Phalangeridae > Phalanger > Phalanger gymnotis. Next base: position 154,606,760 of record CM053626.1, on the reverse strand, counting down.
GAGCCATTCATTACCAAACTCCTTGTAAGGTTACTTGAACACTTGCCATAAGAACTAGACTCCTCATATTAATGTAATTTATATGTAACTTCTTTTTCCATTCCATATGGCAAGTTCAGTGTAAAATCTCCAAGGGACAGTGTTTTTTTTTTTTTTAGCTTAACTGGCATTTGCTTGCCTGAAATAAAGGATTATCATCTGGAGTTTGGAAACTTTTGTCACTATGTGCTGTAGAAAGATTTGACCTTTCCCTCTCCCTGAGTCTTATGAAACACTCAATAGAAGCATCCCTGTGTGCATAAAGCTAAGACAGTGCAAAAGTTAGGGGGCGGGAAGGGCAGAAAAGGTTGTTCCATAAACTTTTTTAAAAAATATTTTTATTACCTGTATTTCAATATAATTAATTTCCTTTTAATTCTATATATTTCATTTTTGCATTTACAAACATATCCTGAGAAAGGGCCCAAAGGCTTTGCCAAACCACAAAAGAGGCCCAAGATACAGAAAAGATTAAGAATGCTAACACAGTAGCATCATTTCACTCCCAAGTAATCCTTGACTTAGAAGACTCTCTCATATGAAAAGAGAGATGACGCATCTAGGATTTTCAGAAATAGTCTTTCTTCAAGAGAAAGTGTACTTTTAAAAAGTCTCTGCAAAAATACTTTTAATCATAGAAAGGTAGCTCTCAAGGGAAGAAATCCAAGCTAACTAGAACCATACTGAAAAGAAAATGCTCCAAATTACTAACAATTAGAGAAATGCAAATGAAGGCAGCCCTAAGAGTCACCTCTGGGGGCAGCTAGGTGGTGCCATGGACAGAGGGCCTGGCCTGCGAACAGCAAAACTCATCTATAAAATTAGCTGGAGAAAACGGCGAACCACTCCAGGATCTCTGCCAAGAAAACCTCAAATGGGGACACAGAGCTGAACACAATTGAAAACTACTGTACAACAAAAGGTTCTACACTTCATACCTAACAGACTGGCAAAGCTGACAAAAAGGGAAAATGACAAATGCTGGACGGGGTTGCTGAAAACAGGTACACTAAAGCCCTGTTGGAGGAGCTATGTGAATTGGTCCACAGGAAAGGAATGTGGAACTATATCTAAAAAGTTACAAAAGAATGCATCTGCTTTGACAGACAAACAGACACACACACACACACACACACACACGTGCACGCGCCTATCAACTGGGACATAGCTGAATAAATTATGGTACATGAATGTAAAGAAATGCCACTGCACTGTAAAAATCATGAAGGGAAGGGTTTCCCATAAACCTGTGAAGATTTATATAAACTGATGCAGAGTAAGGTGAGCAGAACCAGGAACCAGGAGAATAATTTCTACTATCACAACGACACTGAAAAAAAAAATCTTTAGAGAGCTGGGGTCGTGGGGTGGGCTGGGGCGGGGTGGAGGGCAGTGAATAAAGCAAGCACTGGACCAAGAATCAGGAAAACCCGAGTTCAAATTCAGCCTAACACATCTATGAGGTAGTTGTGTGACTCTGCCCAAGTCACTTAACCTCTTTCAAATCCAGTTTTCTCATACATAAAAGAGGTAGTATCAGTATCTACTTGCCAGGTCTGTTGAGGATCAAATAATGAAGTATTTGTAAATCGCTTTGCCAGTCTTAAAGCATCATATAAATGCTAGTCATTATAGTTATTATTGAAAGACTTAAAAACTCTGATTAAAGCCATGATCAACTACATCTCTAGAGGGCTGACACAAAAGAATGCAACCCACCTTCCCAAAAGAAAGATGATGCAGCCAAGTATGCCGGCACATTTTTGCACAAAGGAACGTTCTGCTTGGTGATTAATATTTATTCCACGGATTTTCCTTCTCTTTCCCTTTTTAAAGTTACAGGGAAGGAAGCAGGAAGGAGAAAGGAATAAGAGAAGGGAGGGGGAAAGGAATAAGCATTTCTACAATACTTACTACGTACCAGGCACCACACTAAGTAAGAGCTTTCACAAATATTATCTCATTTGATCCCACAACGGCCCTGGAAGGTAGGTGCTAGAGTTACTCCCATTTCACAGCTGAGGACATGGTGGCAAACAGAGACTGAGTGACTTGCCCAGGGTCATACAGCCAGCGTCCGAGGTTGGAAGTCCAGGCCTAGCACTCTACCCACTAGACCACTAGCTACCTATAAAACACAAAATGAATACCTGTTCACTGAAAACAAATATACAGGGTGTCCCTAAAGACTGGACACATAGGAAAAATGCCTATTTTGAAATACTTGGAGTATTAACATACCTTAGCCCCCCTGACTTCTTTTTCTGGGGTATGCTAAAGGAGAAGTTATACTCAATGAAAACCACTGATGCAACACACTCCATTGAATGCATAAAGAGTGAATGTGCTAAAACTGATGGCAATGTGGAGTTATTGCATCCAGTTCACACGAATCTTGCAAAGCGCATCAACCTTTGCATCACAAATGATGGAAATCATATTGAAGATGTTATTCATTAATATTCCAACTAAAATGTTGTTGAAAATTTCATTCATTTCATTTCTTGAAAATATGCATTTTTGCCTATGTGTCCAAACTTTAGGAACACCGTGTGTGTGTGTGTGTGTGTGTGTGTGTGTGTGGTCAGTCTAGCAATGAATTATATTTTTTATTAATAAAACATAGTAAGAGTGGGCTGGTAACTATTTAACAACTGGCTCTCCAGCAACATACTCTTTAAGTTTGATTTTTATTATCATTTTCTTCATCAATTTCTCAGGGATGGGGAACCTCCAGCCTCCAGGCCACGTTTGGCCCTCCAGGTCCTCAAGTGCGGCCCTCTGACTGAATCCAAACTTCACAGAACAAATCCCCTTGATAAGAGGATTTGTTCTGTAAAACTTGGACTCAATCAAAAGGCCACACCCAAAGACCTAGAAGGCTACATGTGGCCTCAAGGTTGCAGATTCCCCACCCCTGGTATAGATGCTAGTCAACAATACAATACAATAAATCAAGCCTTCATTTGTAACTCTTGTTGATTTCCAACTTCTTGGGCCACTGGAAGTCTCTTCCTCTAAATATACATAGTATCCTCTTACTTCCCCACTCCACAAGTGGTTTTGATAGAAGGATAGAGAGGAAAAGTTCCCATTCCCGCTACTTGCTTAAGGAGTAAATGGAAAAGATGTGTTTAAGAGCTGAAACTCTCAGTGACTTCTCACAAGCACACAATTATAAATAATTATAACATGCTGCTGTATAATCTATAATTCAAGGATGCTAAGTATGGGTTAAATAAACGGGCCCATCAAGGGATCTTCACCACTATGTGTACAACAAACATGTTTGTATGGTTTCATTTTACACACAACTTATTTACAAATCAAATGTTTATGAACACAATCCAAATATAAACTGCAGACTGACTTTATGAGACTGATTTCATCCAACAGTAAAAGTCCTCTCGTTCCTTTGTGGTGCCCTTTTTGTATAAGCACCATGCAAGCACCTGCACACACCTGGGCTATCTGCAGTCGGCCCTTTTCTGTTTTTAAGTAAAATCACAGAATTAGGCAGTGAGCTGACCGCCTGCCTCTAAGGAATCAGCCCAAGACAGACATTCTCCTCATTTTGCTATGACCATCTAAGATGCCATGGCCTCTCTCAGCAACACAATACTATTATTTATGTTCCACCTCACCAAAGGCAAATTTCAGAAACATTTTCTTCACAATAAAGCGTTGCTTTGAAATTTGGAGGAAGACCATACTATTCATATGAATTTTCCAAATATGTCTCTGCACCTGATTTTCTGGAGAAGACCCAACATCCTTTGTCCTCTCCATCCCCCCCCCACCCCCGCTAAGCAATTAATTCAATAATCCCACCAGGAATCATCTCCCCATTATAGGGGTTGCCCTTCTGACAAATGTTACTTAAGAAACATTTGCTAAAATGAATGCACAATAAACAGTTTCTAAGATGGCTCAAAATCGGTATTTCAGAGCTGGGACCGTACAGATCATGTGATGCAACCCTCTCATTTTACAAACCATATTTCCTCAAATAAGAGTGATGCTCATAAGTGGTCGCTTACTGTAAGAGCAATCATGCAATTACCAATGAGGCTGTAAGAGAAATGAGATTCACAACAGAAACAAATCATAATTCAATTCAATAAGCCCTGATCGAATACCTACTATAAGACCCACAACATTGGCTCTGTATTACATTGCATTCTTTATCCCATTTCCCTCTGCCATTGTATCTTTGTTAACCTCAATATCACTAAAGACAAACACATCAAGGGGAGGACCAGGTCTGATTCGGTAGCACAAAACACACTAACAAGGGAAAGAGAGACACTTAGATGCTCATGATGATGATGCTGTGGGATGGACTTGTAAAAATCTTCGTTCTGTTCTTTTTAAAAAAACTCATTTATTCACCTAAACACTCAAACATTTAAGAAATACTTTTCTGTGCAAGAGCTTAGGAATACAGAAACAATTAAGTTAAAGCCCTATGCTTACACGGAGTTGACAAGTACATCAGGGAGATAAGATGTGCACAGAACTAACTACAATGCAAGAAAAAGGCATGTGATAATGCCACATTAGTACAAAGTGGTACAGAAGACTCATGTGGATGGTAATTTTTGGCACAAGATACAAGCTTGTCAACTGTGATAATTAGTCAAAGGGCTGGGCTTAATATGAATATAAAACGGAGACAAGGAAAATGTAGATACATGTGTTGCAGGGAGTGGTATTACCGCTTAAGCCAAGTGTGAAGCAATCCCTGGAATGGCAGGAAGGTAGGTCGGTAGGCACTAAGACACTGACGCTGCTCCTTGGTGCCTTTGGGGTAAGGGAAAGGAAATTCTGACATAGTTCACATTCATTAAAGGACATGCCAGTGCACAAAACATGAATTTCCTTTCAACTTGGGAAAATTATAAACTTGGAAAAATATATGTACATCTGTATATGTGGTGTGTGTTATTAAGTATGAATCCCACACAGTTTCATTTAGAGGGCTATGTTTTCGTTCTAGGCACATTCTGAGTTCTGCAACATGCTTTTTGTGTATGCTTATTCTAAGAGACATCATGATTTTTTAAAAGCAAAATTAATTTTAATTCACTTTCATTTGGAATGCATTCCAAAGTGTTTCAAACTCAACCCAGCAGCAGCCAATGGCAAATGTTGACTAGTCTACAAATTCTTTCTGCCAAAGGCCTTATAAAAATATATAAACTTTCAAAAACTGTCTAGACTAGAGAAGGTAAATTATAACCTAACTCAAGGTGGGTCACTGCAATGCAGGCCAACTCTCCATTAACTTATGTTGCTGTAACCACACAAGCAAGGGAATTACATTCACCCTAAAGTAGACATGGTCCTCAAGTGTGTTTACAATCAATTACCAACAAGGTAGCAGAAAATAATCTCTCTTTTGTGTGTGTGTGTGTGTGTGTGTGTGTGTGTGTGTGTGTGTGTGTGTGTGTGAGAGAGAGAGAGAGAGAGAGAGAGAGAGAGAGAGAGATTGTGAGAGAAAGAGCGAGGGAGGGGAAGGGAGATAGGGATAGCCTTTTGTTAAACCATTTATCAAGTATATTCTATATAATGCTGCATTTGCATAACAGGAAGGGAAAGTGGACTTAGGTGGTTTAGTTGAATGATGAAGGAATCTGTAGTGAAGAGAACTCTACTATTTGCTTATTATCAGTGTGACCTCGGACAGCCATCCTAAAGCCTCATCCCAAGGCTCAGTTTCTTCATCGGCAAAATACATAGAACATCTGTCCTACTAACCTCACAGAAGACTACTTTGTAAACTTTAAAGCCTTCTACAAATAGGAATTATTATTATAAATCACTAATAATTACTAATAAAACGTAAGCAATTAAAAATGTATGGGGGAATAAAGAACATTGATTTTCTTCACCAAAATGAAAGGTCTACATTGTGCAGTTTGTGAAGCAGCAAGAGCTTTCTCATCATTTAAAGAAAAAAATATTCAGAATTAGAAAGTGAATCAAATAAATTATCTGAAATGAAAATCTCTTGAAAGGCCCAAGGAGTTCTTTTTTAAAGTGTTTAGCAGTTGGAGGGGGAATGAAAGCACTTCAGATTTAATTAGTCTTCAGATGGCTACAGTCTAGAAGAAACCATATTGAAAATCATCAAAAGGAAAGCACAAGAAAAGCCTGGAATCTGGCCTTGCTATTTTCCCAATCACATCTAACTCTGAGAAGAATGAGTAGAAGAACAATAATCACATTGATTGTCCTCAGTTTCTTTATTTTTATTACAAAAAAATGTCATAAAACACTTATGTGTGTATTTTTAAACATAATATCTTAATTGAGGGAGTTTTATTTCAGTAATAAAAGAAATTAATTTTTTTGAAAAACTTAACTAGTAGGAACATATATACAAACATATATATATTTTAAAAGTTATGTTCCTTGCACTTCGGCCCAATCGAAATTGCCCTTCTCACTTTGTAACTCTCTGTCTTCCACCTCCACGATTCTGCACATCATTATCGTCACCATCACAACTACATTTAGAACGCTTACTATGTGCCCCTCACTGTGCTAAGCGATTTAAATTACGATCTCATCTGATCTCCACAACAACCCTGGGAGTTGGGTGTTAGTATTATCTTCCTTTGACAGATGAAGAATCTGAGGCAAAACACGTTTCAGTGACTTACCCCGTGTCCTGATCTAGACACATATACAAAAAGAGACATATTTTAAAGAAAAGTCATTTAACTTTTCTGAGCCTCAATTTCCCCATCTGTAAAACAGGGATAATAGCACCTACCTCACAGGATTATATTTTAAAGTGCTGCATAAATGAACGTGATAATTACTATTAAAACCAAGACCACCTGGAAGGATAGAAAGCTGGCTCTCAGGAATCAAGTCAACAAATATTTATTATGTGCCTGTGGTCCATACAAAGAAAGGTAAAAACAGTCCTTGCCCTCGAGGAGCCCACTCATGGTTTAAGGGGCGAGAATTACAATGTAAAGAACTATAGAGGACAGAGTGGAGATCACCTCAGAAGGAAGGCAGACCTGAGTTTAAACTCTACTTCCCATACTGGTAAGTCATTTAATTTTTCAGTGCCCAAGTCAACTTCCTAACACGTAAAGTGACAGAGAAGGTACTAGATCTGAACCGACAGAAAAAGTTCTTCCTTAGCCCGTACCAATGAAATCATAGGTCTGAAAAAATTTATCCCTCCTCAATCATACTTTTCCCCATACTTCCATAGCAACTTTGCCAAACCTTTGGAAAAAAAGGGAAAGGAAATGCAGAATGAGCCAGCCAGGGTGGGGCCCAGCTTCCAGAGTTGCTGTTCCAATTGAGTTGTTTTAATTTGCAGTCACCCAGGGTTCAGACCAATAACTGTTCTCTCTAATTACGCAGTGGGAATCATCTGTTCCTAAAGGAAGTCTTTAACTACTCCACACTCGGCGGTGACCAGTTTCGGGGTGTGTGTGTGTGTGTGTGTGTGTGTGTGTGTGTGTGTGTGTGTGTGTGTGTGTGTGTGTGTGTGTGTGTCCCACTCCCCATCCCACCCAACTACTTCAGAAGTAGATCCAGAAGTAAACATGCCACCTCTTCTACAAAATCAAGGCCCTTCCACCCACCCCCTAAACCATTCCCTCCAGTATTGATCCAGGACCTAATCGCAGCAGCAAAACAAGGGGGAAAAGAGCAACGGATTTTTTAGCTGGAAAACTAAAATCACACCTCTGTCACTTACTATCTGTGCGGCCTCAGGGGGTTCTGTAAAGCCATAAAACCTCATCTATAAAAGAAGGTTAAACTAAACGGACTAAGTCTCTTCAACTCTAAACCTATAATCCTATGATCAAAATAAGTTGTTCTACATACATACCACACGCACATATACACATGCGTACCAAATTCTTCTAACTACTTCTGGACATGTGAAGGTGCCAATAGTTCACCTGTGTAACCAACTTCAAAATGATCTATTGAGGATGAGGAAAGTACTGTAGGATTTAGAATTAGAAGAAATGCCTTGTAACAAATTAGGGTTTCTCAGCATACAGAATGGAAAAACAGTGCCCCAGTCCTGTGAATCAATATACGGCCACTTATGGCTCAACAGAAGCAGTTAATTGCTCTTAATAACACGTGTGTGTGTGTGTGTGTGTGTGTGTGTGTGTGTGTGTGTGTGTGTGAGAGAGAGAGAGAGAGACCTCACACAATGCTTCTCCTCTCACTCATATGCATTAATGTTTGCACCTCTTCCCATAAACACCCATAAACAGAATGGCCCAAAAGCTTAAAACTATAGGAAGGAGAGAAGGAAAGAGGGAAGGAAGACAGGAAGGAGGAAAAACAGAGGGGAAAAAAGGAAGAGAGGGAGAAAGGAAGAACAGGAAGGAAGAACAGAGAGAAGGAGGGAGAAAGGGAGGGCCATTTAACCAAAGATACTTTCTAACACATCCAGTCGTTGAGAGAAAAAAAATGGAATCTATTGATTTCTCCTAACAGGTGTGCTCAGACAAAGAGCTGAAACACTTTATTAACCAAATGAATCACATCCTAGGGAAATATCACTACTAACTTTTATAAAATCCAAGGACACACAGGAATAAAGTTTAGAATGAGGCAAAATTTCAAATGATTATAAACCAGGATGAACCACTGACAGACCAAGCCTGGCACGTGACAACTAGACCTGGAGAGCATTCTGATGTGGGTTTCCATTTCATAACCACCTAGTCCTTCCAAGAAAGAGAAGGAGAGAGGACAGGGGACAGAGGAAAGGGAGAGGGGAGAGGGAATGGGAATGTGGAGGGAGAGGGAGAGAGTCCTTAAGAGGGTTTTTCTTACTATCTGAAACAAAGCAGCTTCTCCATCACCTTTGTCTCTTAAGTCCTAGAACTAGTTTCCATAAGGTATCTATTTTTTTTTCTAGAGAAAGAAGAAATAGCCTAAACAACCCTGCTACTTTGGGGGGATGTGAGGGGGATTGCTGAATCAAACTACACTCTAAAAACACACACACAAAGAAAGAAGATAGAATATAGTGTACTTTGGCTCCCATAGCAACTGGCTATGTGCTATCTCACTTCTAAAGCTCCTTACTAGTGTGAAAGTTATTTTGCATAGCTACTTATTACCTTGAAAAATTTTTAGCTTTCTCAAAGCCCCTTCTTAAGAGCTACATTTTTCCTTCTCCACAAACCTTGAATACCATTCCTTTGCTATTGGTCAATTTCTCCATTTTGCTCCAACAGCAAGGAGGAAGTTTTGGGGTGCTGGGCACCCAAGAACGCCAAGGCAGAGTTGCCTGGAATGAATTCACACACTTAAGCTTCTCCCTAGTCAAGGTACAAAAAGTTTATTACAATGCTTTAGCAGAAGCAGGCAAGAATAAGGATGGTGCTGGGATTTATATGAGAAGAGGCATGGGAAAGGAATGCCAGGGATACTAATTAGATGATCTATGGATCCAAGTGTCTTTGGCAGCGATGGAGTCTATGGGAAAGCATAGGGAGTATAGCAAAAATTGAGGGAGTTGTCAGAGTCATGGACCTTGGGGAATCTGGCAAGAGGAAAAGTCCTTGGGCCAGCCAGGGACAAAAATCCTTGGGCCAGGCACCCCTCTGTCTGTTCTCGTAAGAGAATGTGTTCGGCAACAAGAAAAAAATTTTCTCACAGGACAGTGGCCTACTGAAAAATCGGGAGGCTTTCAGAGACATGATCTTAGGGCTGGAGCCCGAACACCCCATCAGCAAGGATGTTTTCACACTCAGTTTGACATGACACAAATGACCTTTTCGAAGATGCTATACAACTTAGTTATCTGCATTTACTTACTAAAAAAAAATTCTCCCCTTTCCTTGGGCATCAAGTGCCCCTCAGTAGCTGTAGTACTAAACTAAAGAGCAGTGTTTCTGATGTGCAAAAATGTAGAACCTTACATACAAGGTACTTAAGAATGACTGCTGAAATTACAGGTTTGTCTTTTCTACCATCCCCATGTCAATACTGAGCAATATACATGGTGTGATCTCCTAATATAAACAGATTGAAATACAAAATGATTTTGTGAAGAGACTTCCAGTCGATTTCATAAGTCACTTTCTATAGAACTGTACCAGAGCAACCTTCCAAAGCAACAAGCTAGTCCTCGGGAGTCCTCTCCTATTCTATTGTGAGCTCCTTGAAGGCAGGGACCTGCCTTTTACCTCTTTTGGTATCCTCAGAGCTCAGCACAGTACCTGGCATATAGTAGGTGCTTAATAACATGTTAATGACTCCTAGTCTAGCTCAATTAATTTCTCTCAAAGGGCCTTGTTTTCCTCATCTGTAAGTTGAAGGGTTGGACTAGGTAACTTCTAAGATATCTTCCAATTCTAAAGATATATGACTTCAAGAGAATAGCCAAGTAAAGGCAATTCTGAAAAGGACTTTTTGTGCGTACTTTCCTAAGGATGGTAGAGGTGATTGGCACTAGTTCTTTATTATGTGGTAAACTTTCCTCTTTTTAAAAATATAAATATATCAATGTCACTTAAGATTAGTTGGACATAATTAGTGTCAATTTTTTGCTCATAAGGAGACTTTAAAAAAAGAGCTAGAAAAGTAGAAGGAGAACAGAAGATACAGAGGCAGCTAGGTGGGGCAGTGGGTACAGCAATGGTCTTAGAGCCTGGAAGACCTGAGTTCAAATCCAGTCTCAGACACAGGTGACCCTGGGCAAATCACTTAACTTTTCCCTCAGTTTCTTTAACTGTGAAATGAGGCTAACAAAAGCTCCTACCTCACAGGCTCATAACTGTTCACATAGCACCTGGCAATTAGTTAGGTTGGCACTATATATTTTCTTACTCCCTCCCTTCCTCACAGAAAGAAAAGGAAGGTGGAAAGAAATTTTCCTAGGATGGCCCAGGTATTTGGAAGAATAAGGATTAAAGAAAGGAGGTTAAAAGGATATTTTGAGATTATGGCTGAATTAACTGAGCTGTGAATGTTGAAAGTCAGCAAAAGGCGGAAGCAGGGCACGCGTACAACTTCTTTAAAAGAAGAAAAAAAGGAAGCGTGGAGAAGTCTGGACTGGGTCAGGGCAGCTTCCACCGCGCCGCCCTCCTCCCCCCCCCCTTACCCCAGATATTGGATGCTGCTGTTGAGTCAGAACAGCTGGTTTGGCTGCCTGTGACAATGAGGAATGAAGAGCACAAACTATCTGCCAATTACTGGGACAATCTCAGATGAGGCACTCAACTTTCACAAGGTTTTCTGCTTTGTGAAAAGATGGCCCGACCATCCCTAAGTTCCCTTCCCACCCTAACATTTTGTGATGCTAATAAGGAGGGCAATGCCAAACTTTCAATTCCCAGAGATGAGACATTTATTTTACAAGCAAGGGGTCCTCCCTTGCTTCAAAAGCTTCTATATACAAAAGTAGGGAAGCTTCAGCCAATACAAAAATAAACTACTCCCAGGCAGACCAAAGACTGAAAGTGAACTGTCCATCCTATTGTAAGAGAAACAACACTCATGCCTGGTCACATGGTCCAACAGTTTCTCACATAACATGGCTAATATATTATCACCAGACCCTCACGTTGGCTTAACCTCTCATTGTAAGGTGGTACAATGTTGTTCCCTTGGAATTAACTGTCCTGTAACACTGCCCCACCTAATATGTTTTCCTAGAAAAAAATTAATGTTGAGTGAGGTATGGCTTAATCCTACCAGATATACTAATTTTGGGAGTGGCTTAAAAAGGGGGCAAACAAAAGCAGAGTTTATCCCATGATGGTTGTTTCTTAAGAATTGTTTTTTTTTAAAATCACTCTTTTATTCTACATCCCACTAACCTCTTTCTTTTTCAAATTTTTAATCTCTTTTCTGAAATGTGAAGTCTAGTTCCTAATGAAGCTATAATCTACGAGGTGTCCCAAAAGTCTTAGTAGCTTTAGGAGCATAAAACCACCCAAGACTTTTGGAAAAACCTGTAAAACACCTCTCAAACCATCACACTTTCATAGAGAAGTATTAAATGTGCAGTTAGAAGATCTGGGATCAAATCTCAGTCATGCTACTTACTACTTTTGGACAAGTTAAATTCTTTGAGTCTTCATGATGGAGAGGGCTATCTACATCCAGAGAAAGAACTACGAAGTATGAATGCAAATCGAGGCACACTTCATTCTCGCCTTTTTTCCCCTCCACTTTTTTTTTCTTCTCTCTTTTGTATTTGTTGTTGGGTTGTTTTTGGTTTTTTTTTTTTTTGATTCTGTTTCGTCTTTCTCATGAGTCATGAGAAGATGTATAAATTAATTCAATGCCTAGTTAAAAAAAAAATTCTTTGAGTCTTGGTTTATTATGTGTAAAATCATCCAAGCAGTTTTGGGAAAGGGTAGTAATATGCCCAGGAAAGTGTTCATAAATAATAGACTTACTCGTCCTATATAATACTGGGATTCAGAAAGGGCTATTTCTCAAGTTTGTTGTCATCTTAGCTATAGAGGCCTGTTAATACATCGTACATACCTAAACCACAAATTACCCTAAGCTCTCTAGGATGCTCGGGGAAAAGTCTAAGGGCCACTTCGACTTCAGTCATTATGCTCACTGAAAAGGTAAAAAAATGTCTATTCGATCATGGACATTTTGGAAAGGGAGCACCTATATTGCAAGCTAAGACCCAGCATTGAAAAACTAGATGTAGACGAAAGGTAATCAACAAATCATGGTGATGTAGAGGGAAAAGGGTGGTGGTGTTTTATTTCTGAGTATTTGCTACTGATAGCAGACTATCTCTGAACAGCTTTACTTTCCTTGTCTCCTCTTCACAAGAAAGGGTGAACCTACAATTTCTAGTTAAAAATAAGTCCTCCAATCAACAGCACCTCTAGATGTTATTGGATAGAAATAAGCCAAATCTCACAATAAAATGAACACCACAGGGCATCTAAATCCTTTATATGTAATGAATTCATGACAAAGTTCTACCCCTCAAATTCTCAAGGCCAGTCTTCAGGACCCAGGATCCAGCATATCTCCAAATAAACACATCAGGAAAAAAGAGCTAAGTGTCGCACTTCTTCTCCCATTCCCTCCGTTAAACTATAGAAGTCTATCTTTCTCGAAGTGGGGTGGGGTGGGATGCCAGTTGAGTCTGCCTAGCAAGAATGCTTAGAATGTCTAAGGTTAAGACAGGGATGAATTGAGTAACAGCATCTTACTAGCAAAAAAAAAAAAATTAAAAATGCGCTAGGAAGACAATTACATTTCTTCTGCATACAATCCTGTTAAGATGGACCAGAAAAAGGGCATTGATTTCACAGGATTACTGGTTTCCCAGAACTGATAGCTCAGTAAATGCTTCCTAGAAGAGTAATCAAATCCGTCCTTACTGAGGACCATTCCCTGCATCATCAAACAAATCGAACTCTGTTGTAACAACATTTGTCACTGTTAACAGGATGGATTTTACTCATGTACCCACGAGTGTCCATTCCTATCTGTGGTGTAACAGTCATTAAGTGGGAAAGAAAAGTAACTATTTAGAGCTCTCTGTGACATAGTAACATTTTTAGAAGGGGTTACTAGACTGAGCTAGAAACCAGCATTTACATTTCTATAGTCACTTTTGGCCTCTTGAAATAAGATGATATTTGTAAAGTGCTCTGCAAACTTTAAAATGTTATAGAAATGTTGGCTATTATTGTTACAGTAATATGAAGTCAAAGTAGTAATGCTCCTTTCAACCAATCAACAAGTATTTATGAAGCATCTACTATGAACCAGGAAGTGTGCTAAATGCTGGGACAAAGACAGAAGCAAATAGTTCCTGCCCTCTAGGAACTTACATTCTAACTAGGGGGACATAGCAAGCATGCCCTTATTTTAATCTCAGAAGCTTTTGTTTTGTTTTTCTCTTAAAGACCAGACTTGACCCCAAATCACTCTAGTTGTACACCAAGCCCTACTTGGTCACTGTTTGGGCCCAGACTGGCTCAGACAATTGTGTCCGTTTTGGCCAGAAACCTTGAGGGTCTTCCCCACCCAAATCTATTTTTTTTAAAGAGGCCATTCATTTGCCTCATTTTTTAAATTAAGCCTTCATCACTGAGTCACACTGAGACCCATTAAAGACCTTAGCTTGCAAAGGCCCAAGGTCCCCACTGCATCCAGGGCCATCTCCAGTTGTCCTGATCCTTATCTGGCTACTGGACTCAGAAGGCTCAGGAGGAGAAAGTGAGGCTGCCACTTTGCACAGCCCTCCCTCAATTAAATCCAATTCACTTGCATGTTATGGAATCACCTCCCTGATGTCAATAGTTCTCTTAGAGAACAAAGGACAAGCAGCAGCAGCAACACCAAGCACATATATTAGGCATAAATGAAGCAAATATTGGTTAGTCTTGGAGGAGAAGGCACTAGCAATTATGGAGACCAAGAAAAGTCTCATGCATAAGAGGGCTGAGTCTTGAACGAAAAAGAAAGATGGGAGTAATCTTATTCCTGCCTCAAGAGCCCAGGAAAAAGAATCGGGGCCACTATGGTGAAAAGGAAACAGAGACTTCTATTTTTAAGTTACTATTTAGGAAAAGCACAACAAACAAAAAAGGAGGGAGGGTGGCAGAAGCGAGAGAGGGATGGGGAAAGGAAGAGAAAGGGAAAGGAAGGATGGAAGAAAAGAAAGAAAGAGGGAGAGGAGAGAAGAAAACAAGAACTAGAAAACAAGAAGGGAGGATTGGGGAGAGACACCAAACCTTAATTCAGGGAGTAAACAAGGAAAACAAAAAAACGGCACAATTCTAGTGCTACAAATTACATTCTAGATAGCTAGCTAGAAACTAGGAATTGCCACTCAATGTGACAGTAACTAATCTTTACCCACAATATTTATAATAGAGATAGATTAGTTTAAGGGGGGAGGGTTTTAATTTTTTTATTTAATATATTTAGTTTTCAGCATTGATTTTCACAAGAGTTTGAATTACAAATTTTGTCCCCATTTCTATCCTCCCTCCCACTCCAAGATGGCATATATTCTGGTTGCCTTGTTCCCCAGTCAGCCCTCCCTTCTGTCACCCCACTCACCTCCCATCCCCTTTACCCTTCCTTTCTTGTAGGGCAAGAAAAATTTCTATGCCACATTGCCTGTGTATCTTATTTTCCAGTTGCACGCAAAAACTTTTTTTTTTTTGCTTTTGAACATCTGTTTTTAAAACTTTGAGTTCCAAATTCTCTCCCCTCTTCCCTTCCCACCCACTCTCCCTAAGAAGTCAAGTAATTCAACACTGGCCCACAGGGGCATCATTATGTATAACCCTTCCACAAAACTCATGTTGTGAAAGACTAACTATATTTTGCTTCTTCCTAACCTATCCCCCTTTATTGAATTTTCTCCCTTGACCCTGTCCCTTTTCAAAAGTGTTTGTTTTTGATTACCTCCACCCCCATTTCCTCTCCCTTCTATCATCCACACCTTTTTTATCTTCTTCCTTCTGCTTTCCTGCGGGGTAAGATACCCAACTGAATATGTATGGTATTCCCTGCTCAGGTCAAATGTGATGAGAGCAAGATTCACCCATTCCCCCTCACCTGCCCTCTCCTCTCCTCCTACAGAACTGCCTTTTCTATGCCACTTTTATGCGAGATAATTTACCCCATTCTATCTCTCCCTATCTCCCCCCTCTCAATATATTCCTCTCTCATCCCTTAATTTGATTTTATTTCTTTTAGATATCTTCCCTTCATCTTCCATTCACTCTGTGCCCGCTCTCTCTCTCTCAATCTCTCCCTCTCTCTATATATATACACACACACACATAGATATATATACATACATATATACATACACACACTCACATATACATATATACACAAAAACATACATATATATGCATATTCCCTTCAGCTACCCTAATACTGAGGTTTCATGTATCATACACATCATCTTTCCATGTAGGAATGTAAACAAGACAGTTCAACTTTAGTAAATCTCTTGCAATTTCTTTTTCTTGTTCTTTTTCTTGATTACCTTTTCATGCTTCTCTTAATTCTTGTGTTTGAAAGTCAAATTTTCTATTCAGCTCTGGTCTTTTCACTGAGAAAGCTTGAAAGTCCTCTATCTTATTGAAAGTCCATATTTT
>CM053626.1:154508395-154590100 GCA_028646595.1 Phalanger gymnotis | reverse complement strand
TTTTTTTTTTTCATGCAACTAGAAAATAAGATGCACAGGCAATGGGGCATAAAAAAATATATATCTATAATAAATTTACTATAAACATCTACACCTCCCCCAGCTTCCACCCCTCCCCTAAAATTTAAAAAAAGACGAAAAAATAGAATAAAAAATAGTATTAGGAAATGAATTGTAACACCATGTCAAGACAAAGAAACCACCAATGAGCAAACTAACCCCCTAGGTGGCCAATCAGCTCTTGGATCACATCAACCCTGCCTCAGGCTATTGTCTTAACAGCTCTCCCAAATTCTACCAAGTCAGAATTGGTCAGTATTTACTTGGGAGGGTTCCAAAAGAAACTCCAGGTCTAACAGGAAGTATGCAGGCTGTGAATCACTCTTCCCCTGAGTAAAGACTGGGCGCAAATGAAGACACAGTTGTTTGGAGTTAAGAAGCATATCCGCCAGTGACAGCGCTTAGGTGGTGACAGAGGGGGTTATCAATCCAGTTTGGACCTAACAACTCTGCTAATCTGTTTTCCCTGCTTGTCTGCACGTGTAAAAATAATCCCCAAATTTGATGATTATGAAGGTCTTGGCCTACAACAAACAGTAAGTGATTTCCGAAAAAGTGATAGCATGATAGACTGAGAGAAAGAAGTGGCTTAAGGGATCATCTAATCTCATGCTTCATTTCAGAGTTAAAGGAAACTGAGTCCCAGGGAAGGTGACTTGTCGATTCTGGGACATGGTAGACATTTAATAAATGCTTACTGACCTGTAAGATGCCTGGGAGATATAGGGATTACCCAAGGAAAAAACAAGAGGCCTTAAATTACACACTAGAGAGTATGGTGAAGAAGAAAAAAGGGAGAGATGAAAAGAGAAACAGGAAAGGCTTAACCTATTTAATTCTAAAGGAAACCATCTGAAAAGGGGACATTTTAGATGATACACCTTTTAAGTAATGTGACAAAGAATGTCCCTCAAGAAAACAAACATGAGAAGGGCTTTGCTGATGCTAATAGTGCAAAATTATGCAGGTAACAGCCTGTCTTCAAATATATATTGTCACATTGTGAACACTACCATTCCTCTCCAGTCTTCACAACTAGCCTGGGATGTATAGTAACTGCAGACAAGGTCACAACACATGGCTTCAAGGTTGGACCAAGCTAGCCATAAAAATGGCTTTTATTTCAGAGATAAGGATAATATAATGAAGGAAGATGGCATTGGTAGTCAGTAAGAAAAAGGCAAAGAAGACCAATTAAAACAGGCTTTAAATTACAATGGGTAGGAAACAGTTTATTTGAATAAACATACTTGGGAACCCAAGAGAACACCCGATTTCATAGGAGGAGTCAAGTGTTTCTCTGCTCTGATCATTAAAGGTTTATTTTCATGGAACCTATGGTATGGAATCTATACAACATCAATGCCAACTCTCTCCTACCCTTTCAAAAAAAATCAGGTCTTCTCAGTGGCACCAAACAACAACAAAAACCCCCCTTCCACGTATGGATCTCAAGAGGGTATGACAACGGTAAAAATCCATATGCCAGTTCAAAGCAGCATAATAACACATTGCATTTATATGTGCTTTTCCTCACAACGCTACAGAGGTTAAGTTTCATTCCATTTTGCCAATGAGGAAAATTAACAAGTTCACCTAATGTATGAGGCTGCTAAAGGTAAAAGCCTAAAGATTTTCATCACTAATTCTCTTGAGACTAACTGCCCCAATCACACTCCAAATGATGAAGGAAGAAAATACTTTATTAGACTATTTTGAGAACAAGTCTTTTTGTCATTATTTTAGGTAAAGATTTTGTACTGAACAGGCTACAAGTCACCTAAGTAGACCGACTACTAGAAATTGGCAAGAGAAACCGAGATTTATTTTGCCTTCGTTTGGAGAAACAGAGTATGAAAAGCTAGCATCATTATAACAAGTCATAATTCAAGCCACAGAAGAAACCCAACTATGAGGTTGGGTCCAAAGAATACAGAATTTCAATATTACCTGATAAACTCAAAACACCAAGAACCCAAAATATATCATATTCACTAGATTAAAAATCCAACTGTTGCCTGAAAACTTTAGGATGTCAAAATATCAGAAAGTTTTCCCTTTCCCCAAAATATCAACGTTTTCCCTTTAATAGCTCTGCTCCCCTGGCAACTACAGGATAATGCAGAACTCAACTACTACTGTGAAGAACAAGCCAGAAGTCTTGTTCACTCATATGTTTTTTTTCTTCCTTTCCATTTCTTTCCCAAATAACTTAAAGGAATATAAGCATCTCCTTCCTTTAGACTTAATATCTGCAGCTACTTGTTGAATGATGAACTACTGGTCTAGAATGGAACCACTCTACCAGTTCTTCTAAAGTATGGCCCACATTGTCTGCTTTTCTTTCTGTCATGAATTAATAACTTCCTTCAATATTTCTCACTGATGTCTCATCCAACCAGCATCAATTTAACCACTCATTCCGGTTAGTCATTTCTTGCAATGCCAAAAAGTAGGGATGATCACTGAATTGGAAAAGGTTTCAACTGTCTTCTTTTCCCCTTCATTCTATTTATCACCTGTATCACTGTACCAGGGACAACTTCACCTACCAAAAGTATGAGATGCCAAATGATTCAAATTAGATTCCCAACATTGGAAACTTAAGCCCTATATAATTATTAGGTAATTCAGGCCAGAGAATCTTCCATTGTAGGCCAACAATACTTTTTCAATACTCTGAAGATACGTAATTTCAATGTGGCTGTTCAATCACCAACTGCAGAACACAGTCCCATCTAAACAAACACCTTGACAGATGCTGGACCAATAATATAGTCAACAGGTGCCAGGACTAAGGAAGAGGCTTTTTAATTTTGTTGGGTACATGAATCAAAAAATTCATCAACCTGGTCACAAGTTTCTCTGAACTTAGCCTATAGATGAAACCTGTCCTTTGCAGGACCTGTCAGAGTTTACAGCTTTCAAGAGGCCATAACCACCTCCAAAGCATAATGAAACATTTCACATGGTTAACTAATATCGCATGACTTAAAACATTCTAGACACCCTCCCTCCCATCATTAACAATAGTTCTAGGAATAACTGACGATCATAGCAAATCAGAACCATTATTTCCAACCAATACTACTCAATGAAATATTAGAAATTCAAATTGGTAAAGATATACCAAACACTAATGAGTCTTCCATACCACAAGTAAGATTTTTTTTTGGGGGGGGGGGGGGTTGAGGTCTCTGGAGACAAGGAAACAGTCTCCCTCTTCCAGGGATCTAATGAAGTTGATTTCCAAGCTTAGTTTAGCAGCATAACAATTGTATCAAGGAAGAAGAGACTATTCCTTAATTATCTGAGGCAAACTACATTGAAGGAGAGCCCAAGAAGTGGCTGGGTGTTATCTTCAGTCTCTGACTAGAGTTATTTAAAGGGGGGTAAGAACAGGAGATCATTGTAATTTATGCCACTGAAAAGTCAAAGAATGAGAATAAACGACCAGAAATTGCCAGTTATCGCCTTTTTTCATACTTTCTTTCATCTGAGTCACCTGTCCCAGACTCACAGTACAGGATCACAGCCTTGAGCAATCCAAAAGGAGTGGCTGCAGAAAAATGGGAGTAGATAGAAAACAGGAGTGTACTAGGATTTTTTACGTGTATGTTAATCATCGTCGTGTTTAAAAAGCAGAATCACCCCACCTACAGATTGTTTCCAGGCCTGGCTTTTGTCCAGATACTACTATCAAACATTTCTCAACATTATACTTTGATCCATCAGATGAAACAGCAATTAGTAATAACCAGAAGAGAAATCCCAAATTAGATAAGTCCTATGGTTAAAGTAAGATGGAGCAATAATTCTGCAGGTACCAGGATTAAGTCAGAGATCCTTTAAATTAAGTTGGTTATATGGTAACAATCAAAAACTGTGAAAGAGGGCAGAGTTCCTAGTCAGAGTTAAGCAGTGAAATCCTCAAGTACTATTTAAAGGCTAAATTAACTACAGTGGTACCCCATGTTATTTTTCATTTATTATTTTTCCACCTTCATTTATTTTTTTTTAAACAAGGACAATCAAAGTACTCAATATTAGAAATGCAAATCTCCCAACTGACAAATCATTTTGCAGTAACAAATTTTATTAGTTACTTTATCATATGCATGTTACATATTTTGCAAGCACTGTGTCACAATGATTAACTTCTCATCATCAAACCCTAAATTTCCCAATGGTTCCCTGAGTCCTCCAATTCCCTGGGCTTCCCCAGACAGCGCACGTTTAAGCACAGGATAGATAGGACTAAAACCTTGGTTATACGAAACAATGGAATTGCAAATCCTTCTACAAATTTCTCCTACAATCTACGATTAACACTTTCATTTAATTGCCGACAGAAAAAAAAGTTCTTAAATGAGCTCCAAACTTCTTTGCCTTCTTAAACACAGCATATGTAACATAACTACGTTGTTTTCCAAACAAGTCAGGGTCATAATCAAAAGTCTTAGTTATTAACGTTGTGCTGAAGATGCAGATCACGTTAAGACAGATGGTCAAACGACGTTAAAATCTCCTTGCCAAAAGCCCGTGTTCTTAGCTCTTTCAGGGATTATCTGCCTGAGATGAAGCACAGCTATGTTCTAGCTACCTTCCTATGGCACTAGAGAAACAACAGCTCAACAGTTTTCTCCCAAGGAGTTTTCTCACCCTGTATAAAATTATCACTGGCATCTTCACTGTTGCTATCAGCATCCTGTGATTTGCCAGCATGAAAACCCGATCTCTAATTTCTAGCATGTTAATACAGCGTGCCTACAAACACCACTTTCTTAGTATTCACCTACTTTTCTAACCACTCAAGTTTTGTTTCTTCAGAGGACTCCCTGTTGGTAAACCTTTGCTGTTGGGGGTGGTCTTACTACAAAATCTACAAATTCTTCATCACAATCAGATAAAATAGGCAGCCAATGAGTTCCTCCTAAGATGTATGTGTTCACCCAGTAAATTGTACACCCGGCTTGGAAGAGACAGTGTGGTATATAGTAAGGAAAGCACTGGACTTCAAATCAGAAGACCCTTCCAAAAATAAATCCTATGTTATTATGCTAGTACAGATGAAAATAAACAGGGAGGGGGTCTACATAGAAAAACTACAAAGTCCAAAAGAGCACACATAACAGGATGCAAAGATTATCAAGACGCTCAGTCAGCAGAGCTAGGAAAAACCATCTAAATTCTCTGAGACTCAGTTTCCTCATCTATAAAATGGAGAAAGGAATGGCTGCGCCATTTCAGAAAGCTCTTGTCAAGCAGAAACAATGGTTTCCAAGACAAATACATATGTTTTTAAACCTGGAAGCATTGTATAAATATGAACTACTACTATGAGAACAGTAGTTCACTATCGCCCTTAGGCCCACCTCCCTTTTGTAGGAGTCAACACTTTCCAGCTCTCTAGTAACATCTTGGCCAAACTGAGTCCCCCATCTTTAGTGTCACTTTGAGAGGCACTTACCACATTATCTGACACAGAGAAGATGCTTAATGAATGTCTACTGATCAACAAAATTGCATTTCAACTTCTATTTCATATGTCACAAAGAAAGTCTTTGGTTGCTGTTAGAAGAAAAAAGGCACTGTATTTTAAGCAGAAAGGCTTGCCTAACGTTACTTACCATATTGATACTAGACTTCATGTGGACACCCTATGAGTTTGGGACCTACTACAGCTCAGAACTCTCAAACTCAAGGGACCCACCAGTCTCGCCCCCTAGGATAAGGAGCTGGAGACAAGAGCCACCACATCCTGCTTCTGCATTCATTTTTTAAAAATAACTATTTCAATGCAATGGGCTTCACTTGTAACCTTTTTATGTCCCATTTTATTCATTTAAAACAGTTCTGAAAAGGGGTCCATAGACTTCATCAGACTGCTAGAGTGGGGTCCAAGACACAGAAAGGGTTAAGAACCTCTGGACCAGATGACAGTCTCAAAGGTCCTTTTAACAGTTCTCAAGGATTAAACAATGTATATCTGCATCCCACTACATTAATACATTACCAGGCATACTAATGCCAACTAAATATAATGGAAAACTAACAAATGCACAGAGAAATACCACAAAATGTATTTGGCTGTATAATAGTATTACCAATCACAAGCACCGGCTGCTATTGACATTGGAGGAGGCAACATGTTTCAGGCAAAGAAAACTCATTTGGATAACTGTGGGCCAATGACTTCACCTTGTTGGGCTTCAGTTTCCTCATCTGTAACATTTGGGGGTCAGACAATGGCCTCTATTGTCCCCTCCAACTCTTTTGATCTAAGATCCTATTTAGCATTAAATGAGTCAAAGAATCTGTTCATTGGAGGACCTCAATCATTTCTCCATGAATGCCATGAGGTTAAAGTTCATCTCCTACCTTGGCGGCTTTGCAAAGGAGGTCTGGAATGACCTTCCCCCTTCACTCCAATTCTTCTAATCCCTAGCTCCCTTTAACTTGGGCCAAGTGTTGCCTTATACACAGGACTTTCCCCAATGACTCCAGTGGATAGTTCTTGACATTTTTTCTTTTGGTATTTACTGTACATATAGTTTGCATTTTCTTATTTGTGTACATATTGCCATTCCCCCTAGAAAGTAAGGTCCTTGATAGCAGAAACTCTGACACAGAATAGGTGCTTAATAAATACTAACTGAATTACAGAGTAAACTTTATTTTTTTTTAAATCTATGCTCTAAATTTTACTTTATTTTTCCTGTTTGCAACATGGCTACCACGGAAATATGCTGTGCATGATTTTATATGTAAGATTGGTATCACACATCTTGCCTTCACAATGGGTGGAGAGAATTCAGAACTCAAAATTTTTGAAAAATGAATGCCAAAATAAATATCTTTAAAAAAAAATAAGGTTCTAAATTGATAAATGTGAAAAAAAATCTGTGCTCAATATTCCTAGCCCATATAGCTTTAGCCAATTGTTAATGAGGCATAATTTTTTCAATCAGAGAAAATTAAGGCTGGGAGGAACCTTGGAGATTTTCTAGCCTAACCCCTTTATTTTATTGATGAGAAAACTAAGGTCCAAAGAATTTAAGTGATTGACTTGTCCAGAGTCATACTATAAATGAGAGGTCACAATGAGAACCAGAATCTAGGGAGCTCCCAAACTCCTAGCACAGCCCCAGCAGTCATACCATTGACCTACCACCCACTCCTGCTGGAAAATACTAGAAGGAACCAATGCATCAGCTCATGCTTTTACCTAACTCTTCTTAAATGTTTGATTATGAACAGAATCCTATGCATATGTGACACTTAATATTTCTTCTTTAAAGTTAAACCAAAATAAACACACATTAAGACACTATGCAGAACATTGATCCTTTAGCACACAGATTGCAGTCTAGCAGGGAAATCACACAAACAGACAACAGGCAATAACTCATAGTAAGTGCATCAGAGAGGTGCAAACCCACATCCTCTGTGTTAACAAAATGGTAAAGAACAAAAATAGAAAGCCACATGTATTATAAGTCACAACCACTCCTTAAGGTGGTTTTACTTAAATGTTTTGAGGGAATAAATGTATTAGGGGGATAGAATGGGAGTGCCTTTTTACTAGAATGTGTCCTCTGTGTCAAAATAAAAACTATTAATAATTCAAAATGTTTTAGTCAACAATCACTTATTAAGTGTTTCCTATGTGCCAGGCCCTCTGCTATGCACTTAGAATACAAAGAAAGGTAAAAACACTCGGTGCCCTCAAGTGGCTCACACAGTCTAATGTTGTAAATAGAACACTACCTAATCAAAAGCTTTTTGGAGATCTGAAGAGAAGTGCTTGTTAATATTTTATTTGGATTTTAAAGGGCAGATGGGTAACAGAGGATTGTAATCACTGGTTTGAGTGCTTTTTTTCCCCTTAACTGTTACAAGAAAGTTCAGTGGGGACATTGTATTAGGAAATGGCTGTGATTTTTTTTTTAAATCATAAACTTTTTTTAATGAATAGTTAATTCAACAGAAGAGTCAAGGAATGAATATTGGGCCATTAGGAACTTTCATTTTAAAAAGGCTCAGCAATATTAAGCACCGGAGTCAAAATTTGAACCCAGGTCCAATAACATAAACTCCAGTGTCATCTTTACTATACAAGAACCTAAGAAAGGTAGATTGGTTTAGGACTTTAGAGTTTCAAATGCCAAGCAAAACAATCTGAACTTGATTCAAGAGTCAACAGAAAAGCATGGAAGGGTTGTGAATTGAGAAAATGCATGGCCAGATCATAAAGATTATAAAAGACTGACTGGAAAAAGGAGAGAGGGAAAGCGTAATAGTCCAGGCAGGTGGTTATGAAAGCCTGTTGTAAAGTGAGAAGAAGAGGAAGAAGGAAGGGAAGGTAGAAAAGAAGGAAGAGGAAAAGGAAAAGTAGTAGTAGTTATGGTAGAAGGAGTTTATATAGCACCTTAAGATTTGCAAAATGCTTTACAAATATCTCATGCCATTTCACTTAATAAAAAATAGATAAAAGGGCATACTGTGAGGGTAGAGTTGACAGATCTCGGTAAACCAAATGGATAAGAGGTAAGAAAAGGAGAATGAGAGTTATATTAATAAAAGAAAATTATTCCTCAATGTCAGATAAACTTTCTTATGAAATCTCTCTTGGAATAGCATTTCATATTCTGACTAAGAC
Source organism: Phalanger gymnotis (assembly GCA_028646595.1). Taxonomy (NCBI): domain Eukaryota; kingdom Metazoa; phylum Chordata; class Mammalia; order Diprotodontia; family Phalangeridae; genus Phalanger; species Phalanger gymnotis. The sequence goes on along the minus strand of CM053626.1, from coordinate 154,581,378 downwards.
ACCATGAATGACTCAGTAACAGTAGCAGAGAAGAAAATGGTAGAGATGGCCCTAGACATCCTTGTTTCATCCGGGTGACTGCCATCTACAGACATGATCATTAGACAGTATATTCGGCGCATATTCTGCGGCATCCTTAGGTATTACTGACACCACTGTGGAGGAAGTGGAACAAGACGTGGATCCTGCTTCTCTTCCATTTACAAGTAATGTTACCCTGGTCAAGTCACTTAATCCTTCTGGGAATACAAATACTTTTCACATGGTAGCTATGACCAAATGAGATAACTCATATAAAGTACAAATGATTATACCAATACAGTAGTAGCATACCTAGATAGCTATGATCCTTTTTCTCCCCTTAACACTGTACAGACCTTCATCACTTCAGGCCCAGACTATTGCAATGGTTTTCTGATTGGTCTCCCTTTATCAAGTCCTTGCCCACTCCAATGCATCCTCCACACAGTTGTCAGAATGATTTTCCTAAAGTGAGTTCTGACCATGCCCCTCTCCTATTCAATAAACCCCATGAATGCCCTGTTACCTCCAGGATCAAAGATGAAAGCCCTTCATAACCAGGCCCCTTCCTACCTTTCTATCTGCTCCTCATACACTAAGATCCAGTGACTGGTCATCCCACATCCTTGACATTCTCTCCCCTCTTCATCCATAGCTTCCTGGGGTCCTTCCAGTCCCATCTTTTCTACAAGAAGTCTTTTCCTGTCTTCCATAATCTTAGTGCCTTTCCACTGAGATTATCTACACCTTATCCATTATATTTTCCTTGTATGTAATTGCTTGCATGTTGTCTCATCCATTAGACTCTGAACTCCTTAAGAGAAAGAACTGGGTTTTTACCTTTCTTTGTATCCCCAGCACTTCACACAGTTTCTGGCACATCGTAGACACTTAGTAGCTAGGCTTACTGGCTTGATTCTCTCCCTAACCCTGTGCCAGACCCAAGGGCAACCGTATCTGCCATTAGTTGTCTTCTGACACTAGTTTGTTTCCTTCCCTTTTCACTATGCTAGCTGGTAAGGTTGAAGTGGAGAGAAAAGTACAGCTAAGACATCTATATTTGAATAATGCAAAGCAGAGTTTGTGAGAGCAAAAGAAAGATATAGACAAACTTTCCTAGAAAAATTTGAGAAATTAAGAGAATAGTTTCAATTAGGAGGCTCATGGAAGGCTTCCCAGAAGAGGTGGTACCTAAGTCTTAGGTTTAGAATCAGGCTAACGGGTTAAAAATCATGACTCTGACATTTACTAGATGTGTAACAACAGAGAAATCATTTCATTTCTCCAAGTGGTACAGTGTAAAGAGTAATGATCTGGAATCCAAAGACCTGAAATACAACCTCAGCTCTGTTACTTACCACCCCAGTGACTTTGGGCATGTTATATGAGTCACAGTTTCTCTATGTGTAAAATGAGATGGGGGCAGGGGGGACTAGATGACCCATAAGGTTTCTTTTAACTTCTAAATTGTAGATACTATAATCTGTAAAGTTAGACTAAAAACACCTGCAGTACCTATCTCAGAGGGCTTTTGGGGGGATTAAATCAAATGTGATAATCCACGTAAAGTGCTTTGGGAACCCTGAAATGTTAGAGAAATGGCAAGTTATTATTACCACTGTCATAAGAGAACTCTGGTCAAAAGAGAAAAGCCGCATAAAATACTTTGTAAAGTGCTATATAAATGTCGAGTTATGGTTATCAACATTAGTGTTTTTTGAAAATGTGGTCATGGTGGGGACAAGAGGAATCTAAAAGGAAAAGCAGAGGAAAAAGCCCCCTCCCCCACCACCACTGCCCTTCTGATCTAAAGCGTTGTTTTCCTATAACCTACATATCCAACATTACTCACCTCAAAGACAGTAAGCCTTCTCTTCCTGCATATGCTTGCCTGGCATCCCTCCTTCAGCCACACCCCACATGACCTCTTCTCGGTTACACACCTGCAGGGTACTGGTTCCCAAATGGAGACAGTCAGCATAAAAAGGAGCATTCTCAGTTCAAACAAATAATGAGGATAGTGGCAAAAACATAAACTCTGTGAGAGCTTTATGAAGGGTGTGTGTTAAGTTACTACAGCCTCAGGGTAACTAGAAATGACACATTAGCTAGTTATGTGGGCTTTACATGCCCATTTCATCTCCCAGAGTTTAAAAAAAGTGTACTCCAGCCATGCCCTCCTGACTCGCTGCATGTTACCTTAAGGACAAGCAGCACATAAAGCAGTCTCCTTCCTCCCCACCCTTGTGGTTCCTCCACATTCCTGCTTTTAAACTATATTATAGAAATGTAATAATATTTATAGTAAATATTTTTAAATAATAATCAAAAATTTTGAAGGGGGGTTGTATACAACAAGAATATGGAAGAAGACAAAGTATCCAGAAAAGAGACCACCATAAAAAGGGATTTGGTTGTATATTTGGAGGGATTTGCAAGTTGGACATGGTAGATTTGCAGTTTCATGTGCAATCATCCTTTCTATTTTACTATGTTATAGAAATGCTTGTTTTGTTTTGTTCTGTGAATTGAAAACAAAATAAATTTGTAACACCAAAAAAAAAAAAGAATATAACTTCAAAAAGGGATGTGGGAATGGGCTTTAACTTCCCAAACTTTTCCTATGGAAAAAGAAGGAAGCTCCATCTCTTCATAAAAGAGTCAATGCTGCATTCTACTCAAAAAGGAAACCCAACAGAAAACTAAGGTGGCAGAGTGCCTTCCAATTGTTACCAATCCTTCCCTCCATCTATCCCATTCCCACACTTCCTATACAGCACTTGAGGAAAAGGTTTGCTTTATTTTTTTTCAAGTTCATAGAACACAGTCCCCTCCTCCAATCTCTAACCACCAAAAATGTGCTCCTTCACATAAACTTTTAAATTAAAATGAATTAAAACTAGTTTTGTTTTGAGAATCTCATCATACCCTTCAGAAAACTATTGATACTTACCTCACACTCTCATCTCTATTTAAACAAAACTGGGGAGCAACTGTATTTTCACACAGAATTGGAAATATCTCTCCCCAACATAATCTCCAGACACTATGTTTTTCTCTCCCTCTGACTTTCCCTCACTCCTCTCTCTCTCTCCTGGAACCTCAGCAAACTAGAGGGGGTCAACTCTCGATTATCTAAGACAATTAGAATCAGGGTCACAAAGAATAACTAAATCTCAAAAACAACCCCCAAATCTCATTTAAAACCAGCAATGTGGGCCTCCTTTAAAAAAGTCCCTGGCAACTCAGAAAACATTAAATTAAAACCTACTAAGTTTAAGCTGGCATGATACGGTGGAAAGGGCATTGGCTTCAGAGTGAGAAGACCTAGGTTCAAATCATGATCCTGACACTCAATACCTGTGTGATCATGGGAAAGTCATTTAACCTTGAGCTTCAGTTTCATCATCTGCGAAATTAAGAGGCAGCACTAGTTGGCATCTTGAGTACATATTTTAACATTGTAGGTTTCAAGTAAGAAAGCCTTAAACTTTAAAAAGCCTAAGAAAATCAATGTCCAGACAGAACTCGAAGTGAATAAACATAAATAACCCACCCTATTCCCCCAAAAAAGAGAAGGAAAAAAAAGCCCACACCAGTGCCTGAATGCTGAAGTATTTTAAGGCCTCACATTGAGAAATAGGTATTCTCTGCAGAAGGCCAAACTATTTAAGAATACTTAAATGTCCTATATATACCTCAAGGAAATATCTATAATGACTTGTTCCAAATTCAGTTTTAGAACTTTTCCTGTAAAAGAATTAGCATTTCCCAGTTATATTTCTCAGATATGTTCAATTTGATTTTTTTAAAACCACGTATCATATAAATAAAAGGTTAAAATCGTAAAGGAAAACGTATACTCCAGTAACCAGATTCATAGACAAGAAAGGAGACTTTTTTCTTTTCTGCTAGCCTAGTTCACCCCAGCCAGTTCTCCCTTTCTCCCCCTTCCTGCCTCCCCCCGCCCCGCCCCCGCCCAACACCCTTTAACTCCCTGTTTTGGGCAGTAGTCTAGACCTGCTGTTTGGTCTCACATACCTGCTTTACTTCACAGACTCACAATTTATTGCACAATAAGAACCAGGTTCTCTAGCAACAAGATAAAAACAGTCAAAGGAGTTTTAAAGAAAGCAGCTAAGAAAAATAACCCCCAAACCCATCAGTATCACCATCTCCACCCTTTTCAGGCAGTGAGAGTCATCCCAAGGAAATTCTTTCTCACAAAATCTTCTGCAACTTGTCTTCCTACCTACTTACAAATAGGGAAGGACTCCGCCTACCCAGCTGGTAGAGAAAGGTAGCATGGAAGAATCAGGGCCCAGTATCACCAACATGGAGCCTGTAATTCAAGTCCAGAAATCATCCTCCCTATTCTAGAATCTCATCATATTGAACTGCACATCCCTTTTAGGATTCTGCCAGAGCTACATGGCTAAACACTAAAGGGTTTCATTTCCCTTTCCCTTTCTTCCATGTCACCAATGGAGAAACGGTGAGACACCATTCAAGTGACAGAGCTTTTCTTGGTTCAAAACTGTGCAATAACTCTCCTCTTCCTCCTAAATACAAAGTAAGACTAATGAAATAATGTAAGTTAAGGTCACAAGATAAACCAGTCTCCTCCCTTCTCCCCTGTGGCTATGTCCAAAAATATGCTCTCCATTACCTTAACCCCACTCCTCCTCTCCCTGTGGTGACACCCCAAGGGAGACATTATCTCTCCTTCAGTCACTTAGAAAGGCCCAGGGGAAGAGCAGAAAAAAGAGCAAGGCTAGGTTCAGATTATGCAGCAAGTGTTCTATTTCATGAAGCACCTACTAAGTGGCAACACTCTGCTATCCTATGAGGACATCGATGTGTTCAAGCGTAAAGCGTTCCTGGCCTCTAGGAGCTAATAATAAGCTGTGGGGGAGGGAAATGGGAAGAAAGAGGCCTCAGGTTTACAAGATTAACACACATTCAACAACTGGAGAATGAATACAGTCCATAATCAGGCATCAGATACAGTTAAAGTACAACAGGAGTTTGGAAAAAAAGAAAGATCATTAGGAACCACAGTAGTTGGGAAAAGCTTCTGGAATGGGTCAGAAAGGCACTGTCAATGGAGAGATGAGGAGGAACAATTGAACAAAAAAGTCTTGATTTCCACTGTAGAATTTTAAATTCTACCTAGGGAAATCTGATGGAACACTCAACAAAAGGTCTGAGGATACAAACACATAATTCAACCCACCCAAAGAGACCAACAAGAATACATGTAATACATATTATAAATATTGATATATGATACAAATAATTTATAATAAAAGCTCCAGTGGATCCCTGACAGCTAGCATGGATTCTTCAAGAACATGATGGAGGGGAAAAAAAAATAAAAATCATGCCAGAATAAACACATTTGCTTTTTTTAGACAGGGTTACTACACTAGTCATCACAGAAATTCCACCGACATATGGATTTCAACAAGGAACTGGGCAACATTTTTAGTGGTACCTTTGTGGCCAGGAATAAGAAGTAACTGGTTCAACATCAAGACACCAAAGAGTGGCAATTGGATCAATACTAACTTGAAAGCAGGTCTCTCTGGTGGCCACAGATATCTGTTTTTGGACTCATCATCTGGGCAACCTTTATTAATGACAAGACAGCAAGACTACAGTGAGGGAAAAGACATGAAATTTGGTGTCAAATTTGTATACGTACTATTTGTGTAACCTTGAAGCCTCAGCTTTCGTATCTGGAAAGTGAAGGGACTGAATTAGACCAGTCAATCAATGATCATTTAGTAAGCACCTACTGTGTGCTGGAGACTGTGGCTAGGTGCAAATGAAAGTCTCTACTCTCAAGAAGTTTACAGTCTATCAAGGGAATCCATTATGTACATAGTTAAGAACATGAATATATATAAAATAAAAAGTTAGATACAAGGTAGCCAGTGAAGCCAGTGATTGATCTGTATCTTGAGATCCAGATGATCCCTTTCTAGCTCTCACTTGGAAAGTGAGTTTATTGTGAGCAGCCCTAGTTAAAAAAAAAGTTTGGTGGAAGAAGGGCATAAATGACTAGTGAAAAATGCGATCTGGTAGACCTGCGTGCATTCCATTTACCTGCATTGTCCCTTATTCCTATCCTCTGACATGGCTAATTAATAATTAGCTGTACACTGCTAAATATTATAACCTCTCCCTGTGAGAATACCTACTTTAACTCCATCTTAGATAAAGAGATATGGAAAACAGGAGTCACCATGAGGTGAGTCACCTAAGAAGCAACCTATCTGCATTCCTTGGAGCCTAACTCTGTGGACAAACTGAATCACCTACTGAGAAAGAAAGGCTTTCTCCCCAATGCCTTAATCAGTGTGAAGTTTTAATCACTAGCCTTAAGCATCTCCAACATACACCATACCAAAAGGACTTCAAACTACCAGCCTTTCATGAACATCAGAACTAGTCTGTAGGCAGAAATTTCGTTTTACGTTAATTTTGGACAAAGTGTATGATGGCTCTCTTGGTACCACATACTGTGATGGCAATACAATAAACAACCAAATATTCACTCCACTGTGGAATAATTTCCTTTCCTTAATAGTGCCCTATCTATCAAGGATGGGCATAGCACTGTGTTCAGAGAGGAAATACATTCAAAAAGACAGGAAATTTCTGCAAATTTTGAAGCCACAGAATAAAAAAGTTTTCTGCCTCCAAGAAAGAAAATTATAGGGGAAATTGAAATAACTGCAACACTTTAAAACCCTTTCCATATCTAAAGCCACCTTGTGGGCTTAAAAACAAAATATTTTTAGATTACACTTGGTTCACTCATAAAATTATGTACGGTAATTTTAAAATATACAAGTTGCTTTTTTTGGCTCTTTGTAGAAAAAAAGAAAAACTCTGAGAACATTAGAAATCATTAACATTCAAAAAGACGTACCTACTATCTGTAGAATCCTGTCATAAAAATGAGAAAAGAGCTAGAGTTTCTGGTCTTGGTGTCACACTACAATTTATATCAGTAAACAAAAAGTACTTATTTTCAGAAATCAGAGGAGAAAAAGTAGGGAAAATTCAAACACAACTTTTGGAATTCTGCCCAATCAGTCTTACTTTCTAGGTATCACTATCAGCATTTTCTGCAACTTCTAATTCCTGGTAATCACAGATTTCAGGAAAATGAAAGTTTGTCCCGAACTGAGAAAACCTTTCTGTCCCATTTCCTCCCTGAGTTTGTCCTCACAATTCCAGCTAGGACCCAGTACGACAAGCACCCACCTGAAGAGTCTACCAGTACCTCCAATTCAGCATGTACAAAACCTGACTAAGCATTTCCCCCAAACACTCGCCCCTGTGCCTAACTCCACTATTTCTGTTGATGAAACTCACTATTCTCCTCAGACAACAAGGCTCAAATAGTTGAGTCATCTTTAATACTGCCCTTTCTGCCAACTCCACATTTAATGAGCCACCAAGTCCTGGTGAGGAAGAATCGTGTACAGTGGAAAAGCTAACTGCTGAACATCTGAGCATATGTGAGTTCAAATCCAGACTCTGCCACATTCTATACCTAACGCAAATCACTTCATCTCCAGAGGCCTGCCTGCATTTCTCCATCTATTACAAATGGAGTGAAATAAGATCACCCCCAAGGTCAGAGTCCACCTCTAACTATGTGATTCCACGTCCAAATGTCTGTTACCCATTCCTCTCCCTCCCACCACCCTTATTACTCTCACCTAGGTTTCTCTTACCTACAGTGTCTTCCTGTCACCACTGACTTTTTATTATCCACCATCTCCTGATCTTAATGCTGTATGAGAAGAATAAGCTTACAGAGAAGGTGAATGGAAAAAATGAATGAGAGAAGGTGAAGAGATCTGGTTAAAAAATTGGCCACAATACCTTACACATAGTAGGTGCTTAATAAATGCTGGTTGAATTTAACTGGATCAATTAATGAATCTTGGCCATTGAGTTGAACTAGACTAGTGGTTCTGAAACATTTTCCGCTCACAGAATGGCATTTCTTTCAGTGAGGAATAAGGGATTAAATAAGTAAATGATTAAATGAAGATCATTTAAGCTGGGAGCACTAGGGAAATCAGGTAACTTAGTGGAATGCAATTTCCTTTCAGTAAGAGCTTCTACTTTCTGTTGAGTACTTTCCATGTCTAAGGTCTCATGCGTTAGCACACAGACATCATAGCCAAATTTGGCCTATTTTATGAATACTATAGTTACCATACATGTTAGGTAAGCAAAATTTATCGATACATTTTTATTTATCTGAAATACCATTACTTCCAACATTTCACCATACTTACCCTTTGAGGATCACCGCATCTGTCCTCAGCCAGTGTACCGGAATTAATTGTAAAAAAAAAAAAAAAAAAAAAACGAAACAAAAAAAACCAGAACTAATCCTGCACAGTTTTATATTAAACATTTTCCATTACATAATTTTTATAACTCATTTGGGGAAAATAATATATGAACAACCTATATTTTAACATTTTAAAAAATCATAACATATAATGTTTCTTTTATTTGGAAGGAGCATAGTATTAGCTTGATAGTGAGGTCAATTTTAGGCATGCTAAGACACGAGATGTTTAAGACCTAGGGAAAAAAATGTGGTAAAGCTAGGGGAAAAATCTGTCTGAAGAATTTAGGGATGTATTCTTGAAAACTGAAAGGAAGTTGTTTTCTATCCCTTAATTTTTCTAAATCTATTTTTTTAACCAAACTTGAACATCCCTAAACACATCAAACTTGGTGACCAAGTCATGTTAATACATTTTTTAAAATCTGTAACATTATAAAAGGACTCTAGATATGTGGAGGGCATATAAATGATTTTTCTTTTACCCAAGTATTCCATAGTTCTCCCCTCCCCAAAACCCGCCCCCCCCACAAAAATGAACATTGCTCTCTGATGAAGAGAAAATAGGGAAAGAAATGATACAGAGATTTCAAATGAAAGTAGGTTATAGAGATAACCAGAAGAATTACAAAAGAGCAGAGTTAAGAATAAAGTCTCTTAGATGAAGCTTAGACAGCTCAGACATCCTCTGCGTGAAATCTCTCAATCTCCCAAACGCTAGTGCCCTCCTCTTGCTCAGCACCCTTGTGTTTAACTACTCAAATATATGTGTACGTGTGTGTGTGTGGATTTATAAGCTTTATATTTATGTTGTATGTGTTGAAAATTATATGTATTGTCTCTCCCATTATAATGTAAGCGCATTGTGAACAGGGATCATTACATTCTCTGTATTTGAATCTTCAGCACCTAGCACAAATGAACTAGTCAAATAGTAATTAATACTCAATAAATATTTGTTGACTGATATCCAAACTAGGACCAAGCCCTGCCCACACTCGATGTATATATTTTATTTCTATGGGGTATAAAAAAAAAATTCATGCAGGTAAAAAGGGTGTTTCTGTCTTACAGTGGCAAAAAGAAAATTTTCTAAACCTCTAAATCCTCAGAAGAAAACATTCTGTAATTCTGCTCATTAAGAGATAACTAAAAAGTCCCTCAATGATCTTCCTATTTGTGTTACTACTCTAAAAACTAATTCATCTTCTTAGTCAAGTTTTCTGCTTTGATCATAGCACGTGAAAATATTAGCTGAACCTGGCCAAGTCGCCAGGGCTGTGTAATCTGAATGCAGTTTCATTTATAACAGCAATAATAAAGAGAAATTCTTGTGCTGAACAAATATCCTCCAACTGAAACATACCAGAATGACGTGAATTTTCTAATTATTCCTGTATGCTAGGGGTAGTAAGGCTAAGACTTTAGTCTGAAGACTCCCAAAAGGTCACGTAAACTGTGGTACCAATACAGATGGCCGCACTGGTTTTAAAATCTCACGCTCATTTAGGCAATTCTCTTGACAGTGCCCCCATGACCCATGCATCATCATCTGAGCAACAATCAATCCCAAACAAGGCCCTCTTTTCCGTCTGAAATCTCTCCCCTAAGGTAAAATGAGGTTCCAAAGCTCTGTGACACATAAGCATCTTCGATATGCTCTCTCCTCTGCCCATGAATCTCTTGCCCCCTTGACCTTCTCTTGTTCTCATCCTGCTAACCCCCCTGAACCCTGAGTAAATCTAAATCAACTCCTAGTGTCAGAGAAAAAAAATCACAAAACCTTGTCAATCTGGGTCCAAAAAATTTTAGCGTGTATTTCTTCTGTAGATGTTTTGAAATTGAGGTGGAGGAGGATGGATATTATACATACACACACACACACATACATATACGTATGTATGTATGCATGCGTGTGTATGCATGTATGTATGCATGTGTAATTTCTGAAGGGGGAGGAGGAAATCTCTCCCTCCACGCCCACTGAACCCTCTCCCTCTAGTAATAACAAAAAATTACAATTAGGCAAAAATTCCCTATTCAGTGCCAGCAGCTAACAATATATACAACATTCTGCCCTAACAGTCTCCTGCCTCTCTGTTGTGAAAAAAGAGCTATGTTTTGTTTTCTGTGACTATGATTGATTTTTCAATTAACTCAGAATTCATCTTCCTTTTTCCATTACCAATTTTGGCTATTTCAATTCCACTGGGCCCTCAATGCTGCAAGGCCATCCTTATATTCATCTTTGCACCCACCCCCTCCAATTGCGTTACTCTCAACAGATGTTCCAAATCTCTTCTACTTCCCCTTCCTGTTCTTTTCCTCCTCCCTACTTCTCACTCTCAGTGCACCATTTTGTTTTCTATTTTACCAAAAAGCCTTAGGTCAACAAAAAATGAACACTTCTCTTTCTAAACCTCTCCATAGCCTTACTTCCACTTAATCAAAAGGAAAGAAGCAATTCTTATAGCCAATACCTTCACTAGTATTTACTTTCTCATGAATCTTTAGTTTCTGACTTTCTAAGTCTCAGTATTCCCATGTGTAAAATATAACTATTACCTAACTTAGTGAGAAAATCATTGTGTAAAGCAGAAAGGTCAGTGTAAACGTAAATTATTAATAATTCCTTCCTCCACATACTATGAAACACATTCAGGTCTCCCCTACACTTTGAAAAAAAAAAAAAACCTTTCCTCAACCCCTATATTGGTCATATCAGACTACCGTCCCCTCCTCTCCTTCTTATCCAAATTTCCAGAAAGAGGAGACAACACTAATTGCCTCTGTTTCCTCATTCCTCAACCCACACCAAATCTGTCTTCCCTCTACTGAAATTGTTCTAAGGATACCAATGACATTTTTATTGCTTATATCCAATGGCTTTTGTTCTATCATCATCTTCGACATCTCTGCAGCATTTGACCCAATAATATAACCCTACCTTTTCTTCAAACACTCTCCTCTCCTCCTCTGGCTTCATACTGGAATTACCTATTTTATCAAATAATTTATCGTGCACTGAAATTCATTGCTCTTCTAATGTTTCATAGAATTCACTTGTTAATCAATCTGGTTGTAATGATTTTTTCTTAGGAAACTCATCAATGGCTTGTTTGATTTCTTTTTTCGAAGGCAGGGTAATTTAACACATATATAGTTTTAGCATGAGGGTTCCTCTAAGGTTCTAGCCTTTGCCGAGGAACAGAATGCAGAGAAAGGGCTACCTCATCCATTCTATGACTTTCATGATCATCTTTAGGAAGAGAATTCCAAATGTACACACATGCATACACATATATGGATACATATATAATACGTACATGTGTACATACATAAAATATGGGGATAACCCAACACCACCTCCAATGAGACACACCCAAATCTCAGCACGCCTTTCCCCTCTACCTTTTACATCTGCTGATACCCCTCATTCACCCTGACTTACCACTGCAGTCATCTTTGAATCTTCACTCTCATTTACCCTCAACATTCCATCATTTTCCAAAGACCAAGTCCCTCCAATTCTACTTTTGTAATTTATTTGGCAGCTGGTTCCTTTCTACTCCCACTAAAACCACTTCAGATCCAGACTTCACTTCTTCACCTCTTATTTAATCATCAATTTATCTGAAAAAGATCTAGGGAAGTTTAGTAGAACACAAGTTCCGTGAGTCACCACCATACGATACAGCAGCCCCAACCAAAAGCTACGGCTTCACTGAGAGATTGGTTTCCAGGACTAACAAGGTGAGGCAAGTGTTAATTATATTCTGCCCTGGTTGGACAAATGGGAAAATTGTGTTCAATTCCAGTCAACATAGTTTAGGACAGACAATGCTAACGTATAAAACATCCCAAAAAGGTCAACCAGGATGATGAAGGACCTGGAGATCAAGCTATTTGAGGAACAGCTGAAGAAACGGAATCTGTTTTCAAGTATCTGAAGGGTTGTCATGTTAAAATGGGACTCAATTTGTTCTGCTTGGCCCCAGATGACTAAGCTAGAAGTAGAAGGGAGACATACTTAGGATGAATAGAAGGAAAACCTTCCAAAACTACAACTGGCTCCCTTGGGAAGTGGTGAGTTCCTTATGACTAGAGATCTTCGAACCAAGGCTGAATGACCAGCATGAGATATACATAATAGTGAGCATTTTTGTTCTGATACAGATTGAGCAAGATGGCATCCAAGGTTGCTTCAGATACTGAGACTGTGATTCTCATCTAGAGTATTAAAACCGTCTCCTAACTAATCTTCCTGACTCTGAGGAAATATGTGCTCTGCAAGACATCCTGTATATCATGATTTGCAAAACTTTCCTAATGCATTCTTCTGAAATCTTTGATACACTGTTCTGATCATTTCACTCCTCAAAACGAAAACCTCCAGGAGCTCCCTAACGTCTATCAAATCAAGGATCAACTCCTGATAACGGCATGCAAAAATTTTCACTATCTACACTCCAACATACATTTCCATCATTAGCTCCTGATATTATTCCCTCCTATATTCTTTATTTTAATTCAAAAAACATTCAATTAAGCGCCATCTCTGACTGAAATCCAAAATTTAGATAACCCTAGACTCTTGTATAATGCACAGAAATACAACTAGAACGCTCAATATTGCATTAGGACTTGTGCCTGACACACAGCATGCACTTAATAAGTGCTTGCTGACTGTTTAATAAAAGCTTGTTGACTCAGATTATACCAAAATGGTATAAAACAATGTGTAAGAGGAGGTCAGAAGAAATCCGAACATATAGCATCAGGGAAGTTTTCAAAGGCATTATGTGAATCAGGCTTTAAAAACTGGGCAAGGATGTAACAGGTAAAAAGGGTTACCATTCAGGATAAAGGTTACAGCTTGAGAGAAGGCAAGCAGGAAGGAACACACATGGTTTATTTCAAAGACAAAGAGGAGTTCCCTACTCAGCCATTTTCTCCGAGAAGTTTTCCCTGCCTTATCTCCCAATCTTGTCGCCAAGCAAAAAGGATCTTCTTGTTGAGTGGTTTCAGTCCTGTCCAACTCTCCTGAACCCCATTTGGGGTTTTCTTGGCAAAGATACTGGAGTGGTTTGCCATTTCCTTCTCCAGTTCATTTTACAGATGAGAAAACTGAGGCAAAGAGGGTTAAGTGATTGTCCAGGGTCAAACTGCTAGTAAGCACCTAAGGTAAAATTTGAACTCAGATCTTCTTAACTTTAGGCCCAAAAGTCTAAATTTCTCATAGTACTTTGCCTGGACCTCTCTTAGCTTTTATCCCATTCTTCCCACATACATACATGTACCCCACCTGCCCAACCCCACTCCTACACACACAATGAATTAGAGGACAAAAACAGAAAGGGAGATCCCACATATACAAAAATACATGTTGAATCGAGGTAATGGCTAACCAAACTGTTATCTGAATATAATAAAAATAGTGAAAATAAAGAATCCTGATAAATCCCAGAAGATTATATGAACTGATGCAGAGAGAAGCAATGAGAATCAGAAGAACAATTTGCTCAACAACCACTTTACGTGCAAACAAAAACAATACTCAAAGCCTGAAGAATTCTATTGATGCAGCGAGCAACCAACAAGGACAAGGACTTCAGAAGACCACACAGAACAGAAGCGTACATTTGTAGGCATGGCCAATGTGTGGATCTATTTTGTCTGATTACCCCTCTGTTACAAGCAAAGGTCCAACAGGAGAGTAAGGTATGGAAATCAGTGAGAAGTGACAACATTAATAAAAGCAACAACAGAACAAGACCCGGCATATCACTGTATTCCCAGCAGTAAGCAGACATAATGAAATGTTTGTTGTTGCTATGTTTTACCTCCCCACTATCTGTGCATGTAAGCTACATAAATAGATAAATGGTTAAATACAGTCCCCACACTGAGGCCCGAGGCAATTCATGAAACATCAGGGAATCTCAAGGAGCTGCACAGGAGGAAGAGTTAGGTCAAGATCACAGAGGTGGTCATCGACCATTCTTTAAACAGCCTGGTCAAAATAGTCCCCCTGCAAGGATAAAATCTAGAATGCATTAGGTTTTTAGGTTGAACTAAAAGATTTCCTGGGAATGAGGCAAAAGCATCAGGTCTGGACTTGCTTCCTAGGACCCAAGTTAAAATTAAATAAATAAAAGACAACTGGCTACTTTATCCAAGGGCTGAGCTCCATAGGGTTAAGAGAGATGGTATCCACGTTATTAATCACCTTGCAACAATGGAACGCCAAAAGCCATATAACTCTTGTCACATGATCATGATACCACATTCACAGGTGTAAAGGTTCCTCCCCAAACTGTCACAGCTAACCCGAGTTTACCTTTCCCAGCCCAACAATGTGAGGATGCTGATGTTGGTGGAGGAGCCCCCTAAGAGAATGTTTCTTCTCATGTTATCTGGCAGAGGAGAAGTCAACAACACAGCTTGGTTTCAAGTCATGACTATTTTTAATACACCCAAAGGCTATTATAATGCATTGGATGCTTATAATAAAGATCCTAAAAAAGAAAGTGCTATTTACACAGAGTCTGAGCAGTAGCCAACTAACACTTGGAAATCGAGACTTCATCTACTAGGGGCCCATGTAACTTACCTTTCTGGGAGCTGATGAAGCCACACACCCCACTAGTTTTGCTTTTCTTTGTATCATCAGCACGTGTACAGGTGCCTGACACTAGTGAAGCAGCTGAGTGAAACTCATGATTCCACTGCTATGGAACTCACAGATGAAGTATACAATCCCTCTACCAATGCAGAGCAGCACATTCTCTGCAACTTATAAAGTTTAGTACATGGTAAGGCATGGAGTAAAGCGGAAGAAAACTAGAAGTGCACAAGAGGGTTAGGTTATAAAGGGCTGTCAACACTAGTCTTTTACATTTAATTCTGGAAGTGGAAGCAATAGGGTACATGGATTAAACCGCACTTTTCACTTAGGCAGCTGAATATCAGGTGGAATGGAGTAGGGACAGACTTATGACAGGCAGACAGAAAATGGTTTATATTGTAGGTTCAAACATTCTTTAACATACTTTAAAATGTATTAATTTAGTAAGCCAATATTCAGCAGGTACTACCAAAAACATTTAAATTATTCAAA
The DNA here is from genome assembly GCA_028646595.1 of Phalanger gymnotis. Lineage (NCBI taxonomy): Eukaryota > Metazoa > Chordata > Mammalia > Diprotodontia > Phalangeridae > Phalanger > Phalanger gymnotis. The sequence continues at coordinate 154,565,851 of CM053626.1, read as the reverse complement.
TCAATAAAAACAAGAACTAATTTGGAAACAACTGGTTACAATGAAAAAAAAAATTAAATCTTTGTCCTTTTATCAATCTTTTATTTCACAGTAAGGCTATTTCCAAATGCCATTTTGGATGCATTCATGCAAAGAACATTTACAAAATTCACTAGACAAAATACCCAAGACACTGAATATCAGTACCTTTCCTCTGCCACTTATTTCCAATTTTTCCTCTATATCGCTTGCTTGTACATGGTAGTTTGCAAGCTTAATCCTCAGTGCTTAGCGCTTTGTTGTCACATAGTAGCAATTAATTATTTACTAAATGACTACGGACTTTGTGACCAATTAAAAAGTTAATTAAACAGGCATCCTCTAAGCCAGAATGAAAGCACCCAGGCCCACAAAACTGGAATGGTGCTACCCACAAATTCAAGCCAGCCTTCTTACTTTGAAGCTTAGTTCTATTCAGAATAATTTTCCTTTCCATTATCAATTATTAAAAACAACACGAACCTCTGATGAACTACAATTTTTAGATCTGCCTTCTGTTTCTAAAAGATGTGAGCTTTTTCTCAACGGCTTGTCAGGAAGTTGGAGAAAAGAATATAGAAAAACAAGGGGAGGGAAGAAGAGACACAAGGACTCAGTCACTTGCACCTATACAGAGACCAAAGTCCATCAGTCAAAAGAAAAGAAAAACAACTGCTGAGACACAGGGGGTCCCAAAGACCAAAGCAGGGCAACATTCCATTTCCGCCTCAGCCTCGACAAGCAGTGTTTTAAGGGCAAAACATGCCTCTCCCTCCCCCTCTCCCATGGTATTAGAAGAGAAGAGGATAAAAGCTAATGCCTGATATAATTAGAAAAGACTTTTATTCACAGCTATGCAGAAACACAGGTTCATATAGCCTGAAAGGCAGAAACCTACCAACTTGGACTTGTCCTCCATCACCAGCTAAAAACTCCTGCTCACTCACCTCCTGACAGAGAGGTGCAGAATGTGACATCTATTTCTTTGGTCTCAGCCAACAGGGAACCTTGTTTTGTTTGACCTTTAATAGGTCAAATACAAAAGGATATACAAACATAAAATATCTGTATCTAGTCCCAGCTTATCCAAATCTTGAATTTACTCTCCCTTTGGATACATAAAGCTGCATAACTAGATATTTAGACCTCTCCTCTAGATATTTCTAATAACAAAACAAACATGAATTTGCCCTGGGAGGGAGAGGGTCTTGGAGAGGTCGAAGATGCACCAGCTTACAGAACAACTTTCCTTTGTGTATATAAAAACATGGAAGACTATCCAGTCATAAGAGGTTTTATTATACAGACTGGTATTTCTGTGTACATAAAAACTGTGTATATATATATAAACTAGCTCAACCAACTGTGGACCAAAGGGAAAGGGGGGCCAAGCAAGAATAACAAATTCAAAGGTGATTCCCCCCAGCCAAAAAAATGTTTTTTCAAGATAATAGTATCAACCCCATCGACCTTTCCTTAGCCATCTGATGGCTCCTGGTGACCCCTCAAGAACTATCTGTACCTAGAGGACTGAACATGGAGTCAAGAAGATCTGAATTCAAATAAAACCTCAGACACTAGCTGTGTTCCTCTGGAAAATTCACTTAAACTGTCCATCTCAGTTTCCTCTAACATTACCACCTACTTCCCTACTTCCCAACGACAACTTCCTAAGTGTTGAAAAAATAAAATAATATTTGTAAAATGTTTTGCCAATCTTAAAGTGCCATGTAAATCCTAGCTATTATTATGATTATTTATGTATGCATGATAAGCCGCTTCACTTTTGTCTCCGTAACCACCACCACCGCCACCACCGCCGCTGCTGCCGCCGCCTCACCTGGCACACAGCAGGTGCTTGACAAATGTTTGATAAATTCATGGCCAGCCTCCCAAATGCAGCACAGATAATTCCTGCTTTAACAAGCAGATTCCTTCTAGCAGAGCTGTGCATAAAGCGTACTTTCATCGAAAAATGATTTTACCAATGGTTCCTACAACTAAAACAAAGACCTTCATTCGTCTCACGTGAAAACCCTCAGCAGAGCCGCCTGGAAGCTTTCAGTGAGGAAGGGGGTGAAGGATAACCGCTGAATCCCATGACTTTCCAGGGACCACAGCACAACAGGAGGGAAACAGAAGAGAAAAACAAGAGGCTTTCGATGCCTTACAATCTCCCATAACAGCTTGAAAGCAATTCACCAAAATCAAATGATTGTCGTTCCTCAAAACACAGGTCACAACCGTAGGTGAAAAGGCCCAAAAGGCCAGGGAAAAGAGAGCAAAGAAAAATTAAAGGAGAGTTGGCTATACTTAAACATTTAGTTTTTAGTATAGTTCAGCATTCAGCTGACTCATACGGATCACAGCCACCTAGCTGGCCAAGTACAGACAATGCAATAGTATAAATCTGTTCCCTCTGACCAATTAAACAGCAACGGGAAGGACACTCAACAGAGAGCGGCATATGTTTAACTTGGCCTCTTATTTCTACTTCTGACTCCTCTCCCCCCACCTCCCACTATTGATGAAAAATCTGATGGACGTGCAGGCAAGAGCATCACTCCCTGTTAATACTCCAAGATGTCCTTGCTCTATAAAAGGGAAGTTTAGAAGACTATAATCCAAAAACAGATTATTTCACTGGAAGAAATGGGATAATGAAAGGAAATAAGGAACCTGTGTCTCCTTAAGAGCCCTGTAATACCAGCAGGTGCTAATATAGCAAAATAATTGGAAAGTCACCATAACAGCTACAGAATAGTAATGACAACTGTCATACACATAGCATTTTAAGGCCTGTAAAGCACTTTATATACATAATCTCAGATAGCATACAGCGAGAACCAGAACACCAAGACAAACAAGTTTTTCAGCCAAATCACAATTCATTCCTCAGGGAAACTGTGCAGAGTGATCTAAAGCAAATAAAAGCATTGCCTCCCCGGGCAGTATCCACTCTACCACCTCAGGTATATTTTGCATAATAAAGTCTTGCCAACCTGAGTAGGTATTATTAGACTAAGAAAAAATGGTTTATGATTTGACAGGTAAGAAGAGAGTAAAAAAAAAAATAACCGGAAATATCCAAGGAAATCCCACTTCAGAAAAGAACACAATTAAATAGATGCGAGAGAATCAGAGGACCTGAGTTCAAATCCTGACTCCGCTAGTTTCTATGAGGAAGACTGGACAAACCTTCACTTTCGATACAGCTGGAAAGGACTCTTTAAAATGGCCATTAGTCCAACTCCCTCATTTAACAGATGTGGAAATTGAAGCTAAGGGAGAAAGTTACCTACCCAAGATCACAAAGGTAGTAAGTGGCCAAACTAGTATTTGAACCCAGACCTCGTGGGTTCCAAATCCAGAGCTCTTTCCACCATCCTATCCTACTCAAACACACTTCTCTCAACCCAGCCTTAAGCATCGCACTCTTGACCACTTCCTCCAACTGTCCAGTTTGTGTACACTACAGAAATGTATATTAACTTGAACATTAACCTAAGTGAAAGAGAATCAAGGCTGATCAGATGAGGACATCCTATAAAAATGACTCAGCTTCTATTTTATTAACCATCTACCATGTACAGCACATTCTGTTTGCTAGTGGTGATACAACATCTAAATCAAAACAGTCCCCGTTCTTAAAGACCTTTTGGTTTACCAAAACAAACCACAAAAACCCCACTCTCCTCCCAGCAACTCAGGGCCAGCATCCAACCCATTGTGCTGAGGAACCTCTCACCATAAACCTCAAGAGAAAAGACTTCTGCTATTGAGGATTCTTTATGTCAAGGTCTACCTCCAAAAACACGGGCGGGGGGAACCCTCTGCAGAGTTCCTGGAGTCTCTCAAAACTCTGACCACAGATCTACAGAGAATGTTCAATTCTGTGCCTGCATTCAAATACATGTTTGGTAAAGAACCTGTAACTTGTAGGGTACCAGAAGAACTCAATTACTGTTGGTAGAAAGCGCTCTAAGTTCAAGTTCTTAGGCCAAAGGCATTTCAGGCAGTATGCCCTTCTTTTAGAGGACACCATTAAAAATGTGTCTTTTATTAATGTGATTCATAGGAAAATTGAGTACTAGGAATATTATTCTCTAAAGATAAGTCTGATGCAATAAAGTGAACATTTAAAGCTATTTATGGCATCAGCCCTACCAGAGAAGACTTTTACATGAATTCAACATGTTTTCCTTTGTATTATCGAATTTCAAAAAAAAAAAAAAGATTAATGACAGATAGCCCTAGTGATTACTTCCATATTACTAAGAAAAAGTCACCTGCACTAGCAGCCAAACTCCTAACTGGTCTTCCTGCCTCAAACCAAGACCTTCACAAGTGAATCCTACATATCCTTCACATACCTCTGCTAATGTCAGCCACTACCACGTATCCCTCATTCTGTCTCCTGCAAATCTCCAATGGCTCCCTGCTGCCTACCAACTAAAGTCCAAATTGACATTGGAGACCTTCCATCAATGGCTTCCAATCACCACTTTTATCTACCTTCCTTTATACACTGCCAGTGTTTCTCCAGTTCCCTGAGCACCTAAGGGTCTCTCCTAGCTCTGAACAACCTACCACCTCAGCTGCATGCTTAGCCAGGAATATTCAAAGGCCTTTCTCCCATTGGCAAGTCCCTCTCGGAGCTTTCCATTTTGTGAAGGGGCCAGGCTGGCCTGCATTCGTTTCCCTCTAGGCCTTTTGGACTCAAAAATCAACAGTACATTATATACAGTAATAGCAATACTGTTTTTTTTTCTTTTCTTTTCTTTTTGGAAGGGGGAAGGCAGGGCAATTGGGGTTAAGTGCCTTACCAAGGAGCAATATTGTTTTAAGAACAACTCTGAGTGATTAAGTCATTTTGGCTTTATAAATATGCAAATTAACTATAAATAAAAATATATTTTATTTTAACTATAAATATAAAAGGACATGAAATGACTACCTCTGCATCCAGAGAACTGAAAAACAGAAATACGTATAGAATAATTTCACAAATAAATACTTATTTGTGTCTAATGGTAGTCAATGCTAGTAGGGGGATGGGGATGGAAGAGGGAAAAAAAATTACATTAGTATGCATTTAAAAGCAATAGCAAGCTGTCCAAAAAGATTTGCAGGTTCATGTACAATCATCTTTTTTATTATTCTGTTATGGAAATTTGTCTTATTCCATAAATTAAAAATAAAATAATTTTTTTTAAAAAATCATGTCCCTGCACTGGTCAACATCCCCACTTAAACTCTTTTTATGTGTTGTCTTCTTCCAGCAGAATGTAAGTTCTTTTCTATATCCCAAAGAGATCAAAGAAAAAGAAAAGGATCCATATATACAAAAACATTTAGAGCGGTTCTATTAGTAATGGCAAAGAATCAGAAACTGAAGAGATGAGCATCACCTGGGGAATAGCTGAATTCATGTAATATATGATAGTGAAGAAGTACTATTGTGCCAAAACTCAGACGGTTTATATGAACTGATGCAAAGTGAAATGAGCAGAACCAGAGGAACTTATACAGTAGCAACAATATCCTAAAGATAAACAACTTTCAAAAACTGACGAATTCTGAACACTGCGATGACCAACCCCAGCTTCAGGGGGCCTATGATGAAACATGCTGTCCATCTCCAGAGAGAGAGCTGATGGACTCTGAAGGTGAACTGAAGCATTTTATTTTTACATGGCTAATGTGGGAATTTGGTTTGCCTGACTATAAATATTTTTAACAGTTTTGTTTTTCTTGCCTTCTAAATGTATAGAGGAGGAGAACATAGGAGGATGTGAATTCAGAACCCATAAAAAAAAGTAAAATTTAATTTTTAAAAATGTAAACTTCTTGAGAGCAGGGACTTTTTTTTCCCTTATATCTGTATCATCAATGCTTAGCACAGAGCCTGGCACAAAGTAAGCCCTTAATAAATGCTTACTGGTTTCCTTCTTTCCTATCCCAATGTGTCCGTATGCTTCACCTCACCTGTACTGCTTACACCATTCTTTGTGCCAGGAACAGCAGTGTGGTATGATTGAAGTAACACTGGATCAGAGGGCTTGGGTTCAAATCCCACATCTGGTACTACTGATGCAACTCTGGGCAAGTCACAGTTAACATCCCTGAAAGTCAACTGTTATCATCTATAAAATGGAAGGGTTAGACTAGATCAACTCTGAGAACCCTTCTAGTTCTGATAGCTTTGATTTTATCATGTTATGTTCTTCTTACTCCCATCTCCAACCCCAGCTTCTCAAAATCCTATCTGTCCTTCAAGGCATAGCTCAAATGATGGCTATTTCATCCAACCGCAAATGAATGTGATCACACCCTCCACCAAAGCCTCAGAGCATCTTGTTATATGGTTAAGCACAATGAAACACTCTTACTCTCTCTCCCCCTCCATATATGTGTGTGTGTTTATATGTATGTATATACACACACATACATATATAGATGTGTGTGTGCTTCTTTTATTTGCCTTTATATACCTGAAGCTCCTTGAGACGAGTGAGAAGGAGATCAATATTGATTTTGGAGAATTAATTTAACAGGAGAGACCGTGTCTTACTCATATATGTACCCCAGACTGCTATCTAAACACAGTGAGTTAGCAACTGTGTTGAATAAATTAATGACTTCCCTGTTTAACAATGCCACCATCAACAGTACTGTTGGCTACCTGATCATTCTTTCATACATAAAGACTCTTTCTAACATTGCCTCTGTCTCTTCTCCTTCCCCTCTCCCTTCCCATCTTTCAGATCCTAAATACGACCACTGTCAACTCAACACCAGCATGCTCCATGTATTGTAACTAGAAACCCAAGGCTATAACTTAGGTAATCTAACCAGCAGCAAAGTATGGTGACTGTTTTAGACTTGGTGTTGCCACTGTGACCCTGGGAAATTCATTAATGTACCCCGACCCTGTTAGCTCCTCTGGAAAATGAAGGGTGGGCAAGAGAACAGATTACAGGCTTCAAGCACTCTGATCGACGCAGCAACCAACCATGACTTCAGAGGACCATAGATGAATCACGGCCCTCACCTTGGCAAGAGAAGTAATGTAGAAGTATGGAACGAGACATAACATCTTCAGACACAGGCCGTGGATGGATTTGTTTTACTTGACTACATTTATTAGGAGTGGAAGGAGGAATTAATTCATATTGACAGAGATTCACCAACAAAACAGTGTCAAAAGATATTTTTAAATACAAGAAAGAAAAACAAAAGTTCTTTAAAAAAAAAGGTGATTTCATAAATACCATGTTAAAGTTAACAGGGAGACAGCTAGGTGACTCAGTGGAGAGAGTACTAGGCCTGGGGTCATCAGGAAAAGATGAGTTCAAATCCAGCCTCGAGTAGCTGGTGACTCTGGGCAAGTCACTTAACCCATTTGCCTTAATCCACTAGAGAAGGAAATGGCAAACCAGTCCAGTATCTTTGCCAAGAAAAGCTCATACGGGGTTAACAGAGTCAGACACAACTGAACAACTACAAAGCGTGTTAATAGACAAACTGCATTAACATAATCCCCTCTTTTTTTGTTCAATGTTAAGCTTATAACAAAAGAATAAAGTGAGAAGTCAGATTAGATAATTGCTAAAGCCCCTTCCAGTTCTAAAACTATGTGATCCTAGGATTTCCTATGACCCTCCTCTATCAGAAGCCATCCTCTTTTCTGTAATAAATTCCGACCCATTTCTCACTGTCTTTAGCCTCCTAATACACGTACATCAACTTCCTAACACTGATAGTAACTCCTCTTCCCAGCCAATGACCTCTTAAACCAGGGTCTTTAGTATTGAATACCTACTGAGGTTACAGGAAAAATGTTGGAGATCGCTGGGAGGTCAGGTCGGCGTCAGCCCTTTACGCCACAGCTTTCTGGAACAGACCTGTTCCCATTAGAGTTACAGGGAAATAAACACTGAATTTAGAGTCAGGTCTGGTTTCAAATCTCTTCTCTGAAACTTCTACTTATATGATCTTAATATGTTACAAACTCCTCTGGGCCTCAGTTCCAAAATCGAAAAAGTGAATGGGTTGGTTGGACTATGTGGTCTCTTAAGTGCCCTTCTAGATAAAAATCTAATGGTATCAGGCACACCCTTTGGAGGCCTTCTTTCTTTATCTGTTTTCTTTCTTCATCTTCATCATTAGGGGAATAGGCTAGAGAATCGTTAAGGTCTCTGCCAGCTCTAATCTATTAATCTTGGAAAGGACAACCACAAAACAGTCTTAAGCAGCTAGTCAACTGACATTATCATCAATAAATATTTATTACTTACATGAAGCACTTTACAATACATTGGACTAGAGACGATGCCAGCCAAAATGAGATAGTCTGGTTGCTCTGATAGAATAAAATGTTGGTTCAACTATCAGCCACCACAATTGAATTGTTCTCTGTCATAGAATCCTGGGGAAGCAAAGACTGTCCCAGGGTTGAAAATCTCCAATCCCATCCCTTCTCCCCCTTCCCAAACAAAGCTCCCCGGACATGCCTCCATTTTGTTACTCATACTGTCCTCTCTGACAGGAATGCCCTTTCCCCTTCAACCCCATCTCTACTTGTCCAAACCCTACGTGTCTCAAGGCTCAGCTCAAATGGCATTCTCGTCACCATAATTCTCCAATCATTCTGCCTCCTCCCATCTAGATAGGATCTTGATCACAGGCCAAGTTCACACTGCTACCCTCTCTCTCTTTAAAAGTCTCACCACCTCAGATGATGCCATTTCACAATGATCCTTCCCCCATGACTCCTGCAGTTGTCTATACCATGCCAACAATTTAGCATTACCAATAGATAAAGCTAGCATTATTCATTGATTGTTTCATACATGTATGCTTCATCTCTCTTAGGAGACAGGCTCTAAGTTCCTTAAGGTCTGACACTATGCTGCTCCTATTCCTGACTCTAGAACTTAGCACAAAGGCACTTTATGAGTATTTAATAAATACCTTTGATTAACTGAACAAACTCAACTTAGTTAATCCCCATTCAAGTGAAGCAAGAGCTAGAGAGGATATACTTTCTTCCTCTTAAAAACTCCCATTTTGGAGATACATACTATTTTTTTTTAAGCAAATACTTAAGACCATGCATTGCAGCATGTGATACAGCGGACAGAATATGAGATCTGGAGTCAGGAAGAACTGGTTTCAAATACCACTTCAGAAAATTACTAGCCCATGTGACCCTTGGCAAGTGACAAACTCTGAGCCTCAGTTTTCTCATCTGTAAAATGAGTAAAAAACACTTACCTCATATGGTAGTTGTGAGTATCAAATGAGAGAACCTATGTAAAGGAGCATGGGAAATCTTAAAGTGCTACATAATAAGAGTTATAATTTGCTAAATGTGAACATATAGCCATTATGAAGCGGGCATGGTGGACAGAGTGCCTGGCGTGGACTCAGGAAGACCAGAATTCAAATAGACACTTACTAGCTGTGTGACCACAGGCAAGTCACTTCACCTCTGCTTCAGTTTCCTCATCTGTCAAATGGGGATAATAGCACCCACTGCCTAAGGCTGCTGTGAAGATCCAGTGAGTGCCCAGCACATTTATAAATGTTAGAAAACAAATACTGTGTCAGCTTGTATGAGTGCTTCAGTGTTAGCTCCAGCAGAACAAACTCTACACAGCAGCGTATTTTTGATGGGACAGTAAGCTAACGTGGGATTGATTCTTAGAAGCACCGGTTTAGGTTTTTTGGTTTCTGTGCTGGGTTTGTGATTTCATCGACGTAAAAAAGAGATATCAAACACTCCCAAGGGCAGGCCAAACCCAATTAAAACACGATTGAGAAATCTTTAACAAAAATAAATAAAAACATGACAAAACATTGGATAACGTTAGTATTATTAGTCATTATAATATTAGTATGTAAGCCAACACGTAGCCCGTGGAGATCTTTATGTACAACTTAATGGTTCCCATTTCTCTTTGAGATCTCTCAGTATAGAGAGACTCTTCATTACAGAGCGCTCTCAAGTAGTGTAGGTCAGTACTTGGTCTGCAGATTTACGGTCTTAAAGAATTACCTAGGACAAGGTAGTGGGTAAGTGACTTGTCTAGGTCATACCAGATGTCGGAGGCTGAACTTGAACCCTGGACATCATCTCTTCATTCACTATGCCACAGCACACAAATATGAACAACAGAATTTTTCAACATTAATATAAATTCACCAACAAATTCACATTATAAAAAGCACTCCTTTGAACAAGCTCTCTTGCATCATTTGAAATACGGGTCAATGAATAAAAATGGGATGTAGATGTCATTTTTAAGAGCAATCTATCAACTGCTTCCAAAAAGGCAAAGCTATAGACATACCCCACTGACTAAATGTTTCAGCTTCTCACACACATCTAGAGAATGATCACCGACCACTAACATGATACTTAACCAAGTCATACCAAAGTCAGTACTAAATCGCTGTGATTCAGTGTGGTTTACTCAACACAGTAAAAAAGGATCCGAACTCACAATTGCTCCAGAGCCTCTTATGTCAAATTTCACTCATTTTAGAGAGCCAGTCTTAAAGCCAGGAAAACCGGGGTTCAAGTCCTGTTTCTGGCATATACTGGCCATATAATGCTGAGCAAGTCACTTAATTAACTGCTCAGAGTTCTAAACAACTCTCTAAGACTTACAATAAATCAATCAACATTTATTAAGCTCCTACTATATAGCAGGCACTGTGCTAGGCACTGGAGATAAAAAAAAAAAGGCAGAAGACAGTCTCTGCCCCTTACAAAACTCACAATGTAACAGAGGAGACAATGGCATATACACAAAAAAGATATACATATATAAAGGATAAATAGGCAATAATTAAGAGAGGTAAGGCACTAGGATTAAGCAGTGAGAAAGGCTTCCTGTAGAAGTGGAATTTTAGTTGGAACTTAAGAAAGCCAAGGGAAGACAGTAGGCAGAGATGACAAGGGGAAGCATTCCAGGCACGGGGGACAGGCAGAGAGAATTTCTGGAGCTGAGACCTTCTGTTAGAAGGTGCCATTCTGCACACTGAAAAGTAGAGAAAGTTTCTATATCCAAGAATTCCCTAAACCAATGAAACGGTCCAGTCCAGTCCCCCATTCCTTTATACATAACCTTCTTAACTCTTCAGTTTCCATACCAATCATTTCACACAGCTACTTCCCCTTCGGGCTGAAGAACAGGACCAAGCTCTGAAAACTGAGTATTCCAATCAGTTTCTTGTTGAAATAGACATGACTCTCTAAAAAAATGTTCTGAACCATCTTGTCCAGCTCACATTCCCAGATATTCCCCTGAGTATCATAACTCCTAATACAAAAAAAAAACTTCTGTGAAGACAATACCAACTGTCACCCCCTTTTGAAAAATGAAGAATATATATTTTTAAATATCTGATAAACAAGCCCAATGTTGAAGATTGGTGCAGGTTTTAATACCAAAAATAAGCAATTACAGTTGCCTATGTATCGTGCATTAGCAAAAGAACTTAAGACACTTAAGAAGCTAATCATAGCAACTTCCAAGAAATAATCTTTACTAAAAATTACAGCTCATTCTCCCACTAGGGAAAGTAGTCAGCCTCTTTTCTACCAGTCATTGATCTCCAGGCACAATGTCTTCAGTCTTTTTACCTGTACCTATTATCTCACTTCCTCTACACACTCACAGTTCTCTGGGAAAGAGATAAACTTCATTTAATCTTCCAAAACACCCAACGAGTAGGTGGCAGTGAGGCCAGATGTGCATGCATGACTTCCTCCCACTTTACCCACTCTCTCACTTCCTGTTAAACTAAGAAAATCAGGTCTACACAGGCAACACATGAATCATCCTGTCATAAAGTGTTTCTGCCAAGAGGAACCTTAGAAATCACCTAGGCTTAGTCCAACCTCCACAACCCTTCCTCCCAGTTCCATTTTACAAATGAGGCAGTTGAGATCTGAGAGTCTTTAAAAAAAAAAAAACAAACCAAGCAAGAAAATCTCTCACTTCTCCTAGCAATGATTATCTCATCCATAAGGCTGGATGGGAAATCAACATTTCCAAGTTCCACAAAGAGGCACGGGAACTGAATCTGCCAAGCCAGAGCAATTAACACTGATTTTAGAACCCTTAGTCTACTTACTAACAAGATTCAAAAGGTGTCAGCATTAAGTCTTCATCCCTCCAGATCTGACAAGACGACATACAACTCTTTGAATATTTTTGATAATGGCCACAACCCCAAAAGGAAAAGGTAGAAAGCAAACGGCAAACCCCAGGGTATTCAGAAAGCATCCTTACCTCATTTATCACATTACAAAAAAAAAAAAAACACGGCCTAAGAAAAGGGAACTAAACTCAAAGTCCAAAGACGATCCTCCTGAAATTTTTTAATAGTCATTTTCTACATGAATTCCAACAAGAAAACCACTCCAACATATATCCCAGATGCAAGTTTTTACTGTTCTAGAATCAAAAGCACACAAAATTATGAGTTTCTCAAGAAAAGATCCCATAAGATCACAGATTCTGGAACTGACCAACTCAAGAAAATCTGTTCTGTTTCTTGAAATGATAAAAGCCTTAGAAAGGTTTTGTTGAACCAACACATCACACAATTTAAAATATTCCTGCTGTGTTTAAAAAAAAAAAAGGAAGTGTGATTTACCCCTCAAAGGCAGTGGAAAGCATTCTTTAAAAACACACCCACCTGTGTAGCATCAGAAAGAAGCAAAAAAGTCCAATGTTGAACATATTAAATGCCATTTGCTACCACCACCAACCACCCACACTCCATCTTGACTGAAAAATAAAAAGACTCTATCCTCCTCTTTCCTCTCCCTCCCCTGCCAATCTCTTTTCCCAAGAGAAATAAACACAAAGCTCTCTAGTCCAGTCAAAAACTAAATCACCTCGTGATTTAAAACGACCTTTTAAATATAGCCACTTGCTTTGTTTCTCAATGTCTCTGACTCCTTATTCTATACATTAAGGACATCACCATTAAACTAATTCATAGCGTCTTACGGAGGGAAGTGCCCATAAATCTCTCTGATAATACAACATGATAAAGACATGTCAGGATTCACTTCTATCATTCCCTTCCTAACTCTCAAAATATGTCCTCATTCACCGCTTTCATTGCTTATTCATGACTTCAAGTAACTGCAGCATAATGAACAAGAAGAACTATTAAAATTAAATTTTATAACCTAAAATCTTTTGCCATGTGAGCTTTTAACATCTTTCTAATGACTAAGATATAAAGGTCAGAGAAACAAGGTGCCTCCTACCCACATGACTGACTGATGTTGCCTAATAAAGTCTTGGAGGATCAAACTGTCCAGTAAGTTTTTAATGATTTGTTAAACAGCAATTTAATATTTCATCCGCCATTTAAAATACAAAGCCAATACAATACTGAGTTCCTACTTCTTTCTCCAGGATAAAGAATTTTCAGTAATTACCAGCCTTGCTTAGCTTTCGTATGCCACTTTAAAGAAATTCCATTCAATGTAGCTAATTCTATGCACTTTATAATGCAAAAAGCATTTGAGCTAGATACTACACAAAGGACTCCTGTATTTTTATCAAGAAAAACTTTTCCTTTGCAAAAAATGTATTTTAATAAGTAATTTTATTTCCTATTTCGCCTGAATATTCTTTTGTGCATGTGTTTTCTTTGCTAATTCCTAATTATGTCATTTTAAATAAAACATCTGTCCCGAAACACACTAATACTTCATTATTGCAGCATTTACAAGTGATTTTTTTTCTTTATTCAAATGACACAATTCCTGTGTATATGTGTAAAATGAGCCCTTAGAGACTGAATCCACACAATCTGCTCAGAGAAACTATGTTCCATCTAAAATGCTCCAATGAAATACAATGATCACGCCACCAGATTACCTTCTGATACCATAGTTCCCATCAGACTGTCTGAATGTAAGGACCCCACTCAAGTGAGGTGAGCCATCCTATACAGTACTGTTCAGTGAACAAGATGCTTGCCCATGCACAAATGCAGACTAACTCTGTACTAATCTTCAAGAGTTAGTTGATTATGTAACATCAGTTACCAAAAGCCCTACCTTATTTCTCAATTTCTTGGAGTCTCAGTTAAAATCCCATCTTCTGCAAGATGCCTATCTAGTCCTCCTTAAAATCAGTACCCTCCCACTGAGATGATCTCCGAGGTGACAGGTCATCTAATATGTCTCTTGTTTGTACATTGCTGTTAGCCTATTATCTCTCTCATTAGACTGTGAGCTCAAGGAGGGGATCCACCAAGACTACACCAATATCAAAAACAATCCTGTTATCAAAGCCAAGATAAGTGCAAGCAACTTTATCTCTACTATAAGTAAAAATAGACTTTTCTTAACTTCTCTATTGCTCCTGAGGTCACCTTGAGGTCTCTACCTCAAGCATCCAAGACTCTCCATTGTTCTTTACCACCAGTACCTACTGGCCAAGTCTTAGAGATTCTACTCAACACAATATCCGCCCCCATTCCTCCACTCACATGGCCATACTAATTCTCCCAGTGAACTACAACAGCCCCCAACTGGTCCGGCTACCTCTAGTCTCGAGCTTTGAAAATCTACACCCAAAGGATCACGTGGATTTTCCTAAAGCACAGGTCTGACCACGTCATACCCCATGGAGTAGGGAGGTAAGAAGACCTGAGTTTGAATCTGGCTTCACTTACGGTTCAACCCCAGGGAAGTCACTGAACTCTTCCTCATTACCTTCATCCATCATAAAATGAGAACGAGCACCAAATTTCACAAGAGTTGGACTGAGTACTGAATGAGTTGACATATGCAAAGTGCTTTGCAAATCCATAAATGCTAGCTAGTTGTTATTATGTTAACTTACAACATGAAAAGAGGATTTATAAACAGAATGTGAAATTTTAAAAAAAGTATAATGGGGAAAATATTGAAAATTAGAGAAACTGAAAGGTGTTGCATCTTGTATTAACTACTCTTTGGGGCATTCTCGCCCTCACTTTGGGGGTGATGGAGGGGAGACCAGTTAGAAAGTAGTCCATTTAGTACCAAGAGTACCCTCATTACAGTGTGATGCTGAAAATGTCTCGGTGGAGTTGGCAAGTGCCGAAACCTCTGGAAGAGTCGTTTGACCCTGTTCTGGTTGGAGAGGGAATTCTTATTTCACCTTCTTTACTGGCTCCCCCTCTTCTCTTTTCTTGTCCTTGATCTTGAATTTGGAAGGGACTGATAATGGCAATTAGATATGTGGTTGATTATTTTTTATTATGTTCTTGGGATTCATGAAATTGACAACAATTTGATAGGAACTGTTTGATTTTCATGTTTGTATTTCCTTCTCCCACAAACTAAATGCTTTAAAAGTAAAGGTTGGTTTGTCAACCTATTGAAATACTAGAGGTCTTCTGTTAGTTCTTAGCTCCTAATAAACTCTTTTGATAAAAGCTGGAGTATAAGTGTATTTGCTGCAGTTAGCTTACCCAGAGTCATGTGACAGCTTTACCAGCACCATCCCTTAAAATCTGTCCCAAGAAGCCCCTAACAATTTTGCTTCTTATAAAATGAAACTAACCAACTATCCCTCCTTTCTCAAACTCCTGGTTTTATGCTGACACTGATTTACTGTTTTTCTGCCTCAAGCCAACACATTCCAAATGGCAACATAAAACAAGTGCCTCATTCACAAGAGTCTTTTGAACCTTAATACAGATAAAATTAGGTCAATATTAAAGATTTTATCCCCTTTCATAAAAAAATTCCCATAAAGGCAAAGCATAGTCTCTTGTCTCTCACTCCCGGCCCTCCTAATGTTCAAGCTAGGCACAACTCTGCCCTAGGAAGATGTTTAGAAAACAGTTGTCCAGTCTTGGGTTAAGAAAGACAAAAAATGTAAACACCGAGTAACATGATATTCACATTCATGTTAATTTTTCACATATATACT
This sequence comes from Phalanger gymnotis, assembly GCA_028646595.1. Taxonomy (NCBI): domain Eukaryota; kingdom Metazoa; phylum Chordata; class Mammalia; order Diprotodontia; family Phalangeridae; genus Phalanger; species Phalanger gymnotis. Next base: position 154,549,865 of record CM053626.1, on the reverse strand, counting down.
TTAACACTTCCTTCCCCCCCCCCAAAAAAAATACTCTGGTGTTTTCCAAATCAAGGTAGTAACACTTCTGGCTTTACTCAAAGTTCAATTTAGCAAGATGAGAAGAGTTGAAAAACCTAAATTGGAGTCCATGAACTTTTTTTTAAACATCATTTTGATAATTGTATTTCAATGTAATTGTTCTCCTTTCATCCTATGTATTTTATTTTATGCATTTAAAAGCATTATCCCGAGAAGGGGTGGAAAGGCTTCACCAGAATTTCAAAAGTAAGGTGCACGACACACAAAAAGAATAACTATTGGGCTAGATGATTTGTTTTAGCTAAAAGTTGTCTGTACATTTGTAATCACCAATGTTTTCCTCATCTGTGTCGTCAATAAACAAGCATTCTTAAAGCCCCTACTATGTGCCAGTCACTGGGCTATAATATAAGCATCAATCAGGCAGGCTGCTAGCCTGGGAGTTAGCTAGCAATTATGTGGAAAGAAACTTTCAATTTATTTTTTAATTTCAAAATCTCAGCTGTTTACAAGACTGGTCATGTCTCTTCATGGCTCAAAAAATTGAAGGCATTCCCTACTGACTTCAGAGTAAAGGTTAGTTCAAGGCCCTCCATAAACTGTTGCCATCCCCCCTTTCCAGTTTTTTTCATCTTAACTCATCCTTCAGTTGCTCGCCACACTCTAGCCAAGAAATGACGACTCCTCTCCATCATTAGGACACACCTGTGCCTACCTGTAATTCTGTCTCCTGAATTAGAATGTTGTCCAAGGCAACCGCCATCTTGGCCACGAAGCCTCCCCGGATTGCCTGGTCTATAATGAGCCAGTCACCTGACAGTTTGTTTTGCACCTCTGTATTGGATTTATCATATATAAAATCGGCTGTGTACATGGGATATTCCCCTAATCAATGGGAACACAGATGAAAAGCTAAAAAAGACCTTAGTGGTCAGCTAGATCAATCACTTTACAGATGAGAGACAGAGGCCACAAAGAGTAAGTGATTCCAAAGTGTCATAAACAGTAAACTGGTAAAGCCTGGATCTGAACCTAGGTCCTTAAACAAAAGAGACTTTGATAATTATGTTGAGAGTAAGGAAAAAAAAGGTCACAAAAGAAAGTGAGTGGCTGAAGTATTTCCCATTTAGATGAGATTTGGGAAGAGATAAGAGCTGGGGTGGGGAGAGTGAAACGGGGGAAAAGGGGGTGGGGGAGGGGGGAAAGGAAGGGAGAGGGAAATGAGAAATAGGAAGAGAACACCTGTCTGCTCTCAGTCATCAAGCCCAGAGAACCACATCTGATAGTTCAGAAAGAACCCCTGAATGAGTTTCTCACTTCTCTGGGCATCAGAACACGTTTCACTTTGTGCCATCTTCAATGCCTTGCATAATGAAGAGTAATTGGATTAATAAATATTTGTTGAATTGAATTTACTTAGGGAGAAAAAAGAGAGAATTAGTCACCCAATGAGTTTAATTACTTCAAACAAAACAGAAATCAGTTGGTAGCACAGTTCAGGTTCTAACATCCAAATAAACACTACCTTATGAATACTGCCCAAAATACATTAGTCATAACAGTACACACTACAGGTTTGCCAGATCTAGTGATGACTAGAACTAAGAGGGTTCCTGAGGATGTAAAAAGCATTTAATCACAGGTACATCAAGCAATTACAAACATTCAGGTACATAAGGAGAAATTCAAAATCCAGCTACTGTACATTTAATGAAGAGTCGGTATTATAATTTACTAGTGAATTTCTCAGATCAAAAAATGTCAAATTCCAACATGGCAACGGAATGAACACACTGACTGGAATCAAGACGTTAAAATCCTGTCTCTTTTGCTTCCTTCCTATGTAACTTTGGTTGAGTCAAACTACCTCTCTGAGCATGGCAACCTGACAGGGGGACCTACAATAAATAAGGCACAGCACTTGTTTATAACCTCCAGGTACCTCTAAGATCACCTCCAAGGTTCCTTTCAATTCTAAAACCATGCTAGGCAATTCAAGTAACTACTTCACCAATATGCTTTCTCTAAAGTCTGAAAACAACCCACTGTAAATCAGTAAGAATCCCAAGTGAAAACTCCCGAGTAGAAGAGTTTTCAAAGTCCAAAAGAAAAAGAACTAAGCTGGGGCAGCCAGGTGGTGCAGTGGATAGAGCACTGGCCCCAGAGTCAGGAGGACCTGAATTCAAATGAGGCCTCAGATGCTTGACACTTACTAGCCGTGGGACCCTGGGCAAGTCCCTTAACCCAGACTGCCTCACAAAAAAAAAAAAGAACTAAGCTTTACCAAACTGCTCCAGGCATGGCAACCTCCCAATAAAAACGAAATGATGGAAATGATGAAATGGGCAGGAAAGAAATTATATATATTCTGGCATATGCTTCTTCCCTCAACTTCGACACAAACTTAGCTAAATGTCCACCAAGCATGGGACTCTGCACTAAACGCCAAGTTAAGCTACAAAGCTGAAATAGGCCACGCTCCCTAATCTTGTAAGGCTTCTAATCTAGATGCCTTTTGGAAGGAAGAAACAGAAAACTGATACAAAACTTCTAGGAGGCAGAAAGTTATTATGCAAGACCCGAATTAGAAAAGCATGATGGGAAGTAATTAGGGCAGGTCTCATACAGGAAGTGGCATTGGAGTAGCCTCAGTACAAAAACTGAACCTAATTCAACAGGTAAAGAAGGGAGGGCAGGCATTCCTGGGATCTGGACCGCCAACAAAGGTTGGGAATAGCCATTAGTCTAGCCTGTCAAGAATAAATTCTGGGGAATAGGATTAGTTAGATAAGGCTGAAAAAACAGAGTGATGCCCAACTACTGAAAACTTGGGGCCTCAGGCAAAGGATTTTGAACCTAATTCCAGAAACAATGGAGATTACCATCGCCAACCTTAATTTTAGTTCCCCATTTAAAATGAAAATGATACCTACTTGGAAGTACATCTCAACTACCAAAGTTAGCTCTTTTAAAAAAAAAACTGGTTGTAAAATACTCTTAATTAGGGTAAGGGAAAATACCGTTTTTCTGAATCACATGACAATCCTCTAGCTTCTACACAATGGAATCCCCCTAAAGAAAGGAGAGATGGCCCAGTTCCTGATACCAGTGACCTCATTGACAGTGAACAGTTTGCCTTTACAGTGATAAGAAAAGAACTGTGTTCCTGATTTAAAGAAATAATGTGAATTCACGAGGATGACTGTTTACTAATGGGAGTGGGGGAATAAGGACTAGAGGAAGACAAGAGACCCTCAACAATTCCACAGCCTCTAACTCATCTGGCCTATCCATCCCAAAAGGGAAAGCTGTGGGACTGGGGGGGGGACAGGAAGAAAAGATTTTTATTAATGGAAGGTCAAGGAATTCTTATAACAACAGCGCTTGTTTATAACCTCTTTGTATTTACCATATCAAGTGGGAACTTAATGCCCTGAAGCTTTTACTGCTTTCTCTACTCAAAAGAGACCGTTTACTAACACACTAGCTATTAAAAGGTCAAAAGTATTCAAAGAAATTTCACTAAGCATTTATCTCATTTTTTTTCAAAGGCAGGCACAGACCCAGAGTCTGCACATTCCGAGTTTTTCTCACTGTCCGTCCTGCCACAGCAAGGAATAGACTTTCCATTGCTTTTATAATTCCTGCTGTATCCCACCTAGGCTTTTTCCCTTCCCACCTGGAATAATACCTTCCTCTAGACCAAAAAATATACCTCCTTCCTAAAGTTAAGCTAACCTACCCATCTTTGTTTTGTAAGTCTACCCTGGGGCAGAGGTTGACTGACAGTGATTACCCACCACATCTAACTGCCTAGACCATGCTTCACATGCATCCCCAGGGGACATCCTACACCCACCCCACTCCTCTGGCCCTAGGAACGGTAATCAGATCATGCCACTATTGCTTCTGAAAAGTATGGCAGTTGGACTGTCCTATGGCTCTACTCATCACCATGACACAAATTCCTTTCTTTGGCCACTCCCCACCCCCCCAAAAAATTTGAGCTCCTGGAAGAAAGCACAGCTAGGTGGAGAAGTGGATAGAGGGCAGGGCCTTAAGTAAGGAAAACTAACTTCCTGAATTCAAATCTGACCCTCAGATACTTACTAGCTGGATGACCCTGGGCAAGTCACTTCACCCTGTTTGCTTCAGTTTCCTCATCTATAAAATGAACTGGAGAAGGAAATGACAAACCATTCCTTTGCAAAGAAAACCCCAAATGGGGTCACAAAGAGTCAGAAATGACTGAAAACAACTGAACGACAACAATATTACCCAGCATGGTGCCTGGCACTTTAATAAACATTTTCTCATTTTCAAATATTCATTCCAGGGAAACAGCAGGTGATAAATAAAAACTTATTAACTGGACTGCCTCGATCAGTGTCACAGATCAGTCTATTCTACAAATAAAACGGAATACGTGCCAAAGTCTACAGTTTACTGTCTCATCAATTTTAATGAACATTCATTAAGTACCTATTACACGCAGATTACTGTATTAGACACCGAAGGAAAAATATAAAGATCCACCAAAGAAGCGGTTTCTGACCTGATGGACTACATCATCAACTTTTAGAGCACTGAATTTAATTATTGGGCGTGGGATCAGTCATACCTCAATTCCTTTATGCCTTCTCCCCACCCCCAACTGCAAGCATAGCGCAGAGGAAGACTGGCTCTGAATCCAGAGAACCAGGGTTCAAACCTTGGTTTTGATGCTTACCATTTATATGACCTTAGGTATGTTACTGAGTCTCAGTTTCCTAAGAGAAAACTGGGCTAGATGAGCCATAGGTTCCTTACAGCCCTAATTCTATGATTCTTTCTGCTTTGCCCTCCAATTTGCTCTTCCTTTTCAGCTATACTTGTTCCCTATTTCTCACTTATCCCTCTTTCTTCTCAACCCCAAAAATCCAGCTATGAGGAACATGGTCAGTTTCATCGAAAGTTTCACTCATTCTTGTTCACTTCTACCCCTACTATGTCACCTTTCTTCCTGCTTCACAACTATAGGTAAATTTCAGTTATCCATCATCTTCTTAATAAGAATAAATGAGTTTGCTAGACTAATAAAACTAAAACACTTAATTTAGAGAAAAAAGTTTTGCTTTTTTTTTCACTAGAAGTAAAAATTTAAGCTTATCGTCAGTTTCAGAAAAAAGGCACCATTCGGAAAGACTGAGATAACACTGATTTTTTTCTTAAGGATGTTGCAAAAGTGGGGGAGGGAACCTTTTAAATCTCTAAGTCAGGTGTGGAGTTGCCAGTATGATAGGTATATATGAGGCAGTTACAGTGCCCCAGGGACCAGGGGGACCTACAATAAATAAGGCACAGTACAATGAGCCATGTGCCCTGACTTCCCAATTCACACAACAGCTAATAGAGTCAGTTGTTAAGCACACAATGGAGAGACAGTGTTCCCAATTCCTATACTGCTGCACCTACTGATGTGATAATGAGCTATTCAGAGAATAGAGCAGGACTTGACAAAGCACAGATGCCAAGTAACCATGGCAGCTGGCAATTTCACCGGGACACCATACAATCTCTCCAAAAACTAGCTTCACTCCTTCCCACTCACGTTCACATTCTCCCATCACACCAGCAACTTGGAAATAACGAGTCCATGGCACCAGACTTGGAACATCCAGACTGAAGGTTCTTCAGGCTTCTTTTCACCTGACCCAGTTGTTCAAATTCTGCTTAGGATGGAGGACAAAGGGCTGGAAGGAAGAAAGGGGGTGAGGACAAAAGCCACAAGACTTTCATATCCTCTATACACAAACCTCGAAGCACCAAGATCAAATGCAAGGAGTCTTCATCACTGATTTCATACAGAGAATTTTTCTACAGACATTCAGTGAAATCGATCTGGGTCTTTATCTTTACCAAAGGTTGGGAACAAATACATAAGTTTTTCTCTCTGCAAGGACTGAAAAAAAAAATCCCTCCCTTTCCAAAATGTGGGTTATGGCTTCTAGTTTGAAAAGAAGTTTCTCAAGTCCTGCCACAGGGGGTACAGTGGTTAAGAGTACCAGATGTAGAATTAGAGGCACAGGTTCCAATCCTACTCATTCCCTGAGAGACTATTTATATAAAAACAAAGGTGTTGGACTAGATGTCCTTAAACATCCCTTCCATCTCTCCACCTAAGATCCTAAGACATGCATAAAGTTTTTTTGATCCCTTTATTACCAAATCAGTCAAGTGTCTGATCCATTTAACCTTACAACAAAGGGACATCATACATTTATCTAGTATGGGTATATTTTATTTACCCTTTATTTCAGCTGAACTACCCAAAACATTAGCCAGGGCAATTAGTTCAAAAGAGAGATCATTTATTTTGTTGTTGTTCACTATCCACTGTGCCACCTAGCTGCCACAAAAAAAGCAAAATAGCAAAGCAATATGGCAGGAAGAGAAGCTAAGGCTACTGCTAATGCCAGCCATCCCACTTATGCCTCAAGGTTTCATGATATTGCTTTATAACATTCATATAGAGATGTTATTTTAGAATACTTTCAAGCTTCTTCTAAAAACTTGTTTCCAAATAGCTTAAACATATTACCAGAAATCTTATTTGCAGTAACTTGTATAATACCTTTTCATAGCTAGAAAAATGTTACAAAGAACCTTACACTACATATTTTACACATATTCTCTACACATATTCTTTCAGTCCAGTATACAGTATCAGTTCAACCCACCTCGAACCCTTACAGATTCTGCATGGAGTATTTGAATTACCTTCAGATACTTCCAGTTTTACTATATTGTTCTCTCGAGATCAATAAGTGGTTTTGACATCTCATTAATAATAAGAAAGAAATCTTAACTCTACTTGTATACCCTGATAAAAGCATTGTTTCCAAAACTAACTTCTTTTCCCACCCAGCTACATTCCTCTGGACCCATGCTGCTCAGAATCTCATCATTGTACAAAATTAATCAACCCTGAAACTCACATTTTCTAATAGCCCTTAACCCTAAGGCCCTCTGAGTGGACAGGATGGAGGGTGGACATCCCAAGAGCTCCTGCCAGATCCTTAAGGATGTTGCCCGGGCAGGCACCTACTCATTTCTCACCCAGCTGCACTCCTGTGGGCTTTATCTTATCCTTTCCTCTATCCATCCTACCCTGATCCCCAGCACACTGTAGGTGCTTAATAAACATTTACTGACTACTGACTGACATTCCAGAACTGTTTTTAAATGACATATATGAAATGTTAAGTTGGGGTTTGGGGGGTGAAGGAAAGAGAGAGGAAACAGAGTGAAAAGATAACTGTACCAAGTAGGTATATCCTATGGAAAAAAAACCTGTGTACATTAAAAAAGTATAGAGAAAACAGATTTAGCATGATGTCATTTTCTCTTTTTTTTAACCTTCCAAACTTATAAGAGGAAGCTTGGAGTCGCTGAAACAGATTTTTATACAACTGCAAACCAAATGATCATCATCACAGCTTTTACATAGGGTTTTAAAGTCATATATAAAGTTTCCTGCAGCTCAAATGACCAAAACAAGATTCCTCCTTACACAAGCATTAGGGATCCATGCAGGAAGAAGGAAACCCATGTTTGAGAACAAGTCCGCACATGTCCCAGTACCAAAGATCAGCTGATATAACCTGCTGAAGAAGCATTTTGCAATCATCCCCTAAGGAAAACACTTGGCTTTAGAAAGGACGTCCTTCTATAATGTTGGAAAAACGAGAACACAAAAAGGAAATTCAAACAGCTGAGGTAAAGACACTACAATAAGAAAGAAAATAATGAACAGGACCCCGTGCAAGTTAACTGTTCAAGTCCAAACTTTAAGGAACCACTTTTAAAAGCCAGGCTGAGTTTACAGAGGGCTCTCTTTCTAAGGAATGTAAAGTGCTTCTAACCACTTTGTTAATCCTTGGTGACTCTCAGAAAAAGGGAAATAGGTGGATGTCATTCCCATTTAATAGTCTGGAAAAATGAGGCACAAGGGCAAAAAAGGAATCTACCAGATTCTACTGGAAGTCAGTGGCAGTCAGGAATAAATTCCAGGTCTCGACTCCTAATATTCTTAACAATAATAAACTACCCAGTTTCATATCAATATCTCAAGTATTTTTGTGAATTATTTGTGCCTAATTTTCAGTTCCATGTCAACTTCCCCAATCAATCCATGAGGTTTCTGGACCTTCCACATCTAAACATACAGTATTAGCCTAAGAAAAAAAAACAAACGGTAAAGTAAGCCTAATGGGGGAAAGGGAAGATGCCGAATAAATTCTAACACTATCTAGAGAAATGAGCTGGAGAGCTTTGTAAATTTCCTGTCCGGTATTTTTCACATCATTGCCCTCCTCCACCGGTGAAAAGTTATAGCAACTGACTTTCTCAAACATACAGAACTGGTATAAATAAGAAAGAGACAGACAGACACGCACACACACATACACACACAGGTAGACGATTTAGTCACCACCTAGTCTTTTTATGCACATCCTTTTTAAATATCTCCTCTATGTAAATTGCTGTAAGCCCAAGGCATTTTTACTGTCAGCTTACAGGATAAAATATGTGAATTTGTATATATATAGATACATACATACATATATTCCACAAAGAATGGTAAAAAGAAAATTATTTCAATTATGAGCATTATCTCCTACACAGACAATTCTGAAAAGTAAACAAATGTCTACAAACAAGGTACAATCTCTTAAAATATTATCTACGTATCTATAGAAACCATAAAAACTATCCAGTATCCACACTGAGAACCAAATTTGCAAATATTCAGAAAACAGAGGTCTAAAGAACCAGTATTCTTTTATTGGGAGACATGTAAAAGTTTTTAAAAAAATCCGTGTTTAAATTCACTTCTGAAAGAAAATTCCAACAATACTATAATAAGCCCTCTCACATGAGACATATCCCATCTCTAGGAAGGGAAAAAACTCTCCAATGAAAAATCACCAGATGGGAAAGTATAGCCTAGGCACAGACAACCACTTATGCAAATATAATCACTCAGATTGCTCTAATTGCAAAGATTATCCAAAAACATAGAGACAGGGGACTAGGCCATATTTTCAAAGGCGCAGGGAACTCCCAGAAAAAGAAATTCCTTCTACCAATGCAGGTCAGCACTTTCTCTGCAAATTATAATCTCAAAAAAGTTGTCTAATACACTAAGAGGTGACTTGCCCAGGGTCACACGGCCTGTACCACAGTACATAAAATAAAAGCTCTAAGTAACACAATGTCCACTTATATTCCACATGGATAATCCTGCATGCAACCAGCTGGATTTGTAGCAGTGACCGAGGGTTAAAGCTGCAACAATCACAGGGACCAAACATAAAGAGTACTTACTTACTAGACTTGGGAGTCAGGAAGACTTGAGTTCAAATCTAGACTGGGATACTTACTATCGGTCTGACCCCAGACAATCAATCAACAGACTAGTCACTGGACAAGTCATTTAAACTTTCTTTGCCTCAGGTTCACCATCTACAAAATGGGGATAACAGTAGCACCTACATCCCAGGCCTGTTGTGAGGAAGTACAAGATGATCATTGCCAAAGCATTTAGCACAATATCTGGTACAGAGTAAGCACACACTTCACCAAATCAAAACAACGATAAAAACCCACAGGAAGTGAAGAGAATGTACATTGAAAAAGGTCTTGGAAACTAATTTTTTAAATCGTTTTAAGAAAATATAACCTTCTCTAACATGGGAAATATTTTTCAGGCTGCACTGAGGAAACAATCTTTCCTCACAGGGGTCACTTATAATACCACAATCCAAATCTCTGCAGTACCATCAGCTTCTAAACTGTATGCCATATTCACATGACTACCTAGAATTGCTTATATTTACAGGGTTAGCAATATTCCTTCAACCTGAATAGATTTGGTCGTCATAGAGACTCAAGCCACAATATTCCAAATACTGCCCAAATGCAATATTCAGTCTTTCTGTTTCAAAATCAAAAGGGAGTGAGGGGAAGAGAAGAAAGGGAGGCAGAAGACAAGTAAGGAATGCAGAGGGTAAAAAATTCAAATCACTTGCAGAAGCCACTAAAGAGTTTTAACAATAATAAATCTGTCTAAACCTTATTACTAAAGGTTGCAATAAAAGGCCTCATCCCCCACCATCCAGACGATTTTAACAAATTTCTTGCTTCTACAGACCCACACGACCTACCTCTAGTTCATGTTAATCTACTCTTTCATTGAGCTATATTTTAAAACCAGGCTGATGCAAAGGACCTTTCTTCAACAGAAATAAGCTTCCAAAAGGCCCTATTCTCCCCAACTCCACTTGCTAAAAAACAAAACTGAACTGGATAAACAGATGAACATGGTTTTACAAAATCATCTAGAAGTGTCCATTCACAACTTATATTTGACCTGAAAAAGTGGGTTAGATCAAGTACTCACTCCGTATGTAGTTAAGGAGTTCTTTTAAGCTAGTCATCTGCGCCTTCAGAAGAAGCTACAACACACTAGAAAGGATGCATTTTCCCAAGACTTCTAAATCGAATTAGGCAAATTTGTTTCTAGATGAAAAGCAGATTATAGTAGTCAACAATCCTCCTATTCCCCTACCAAGGCCAAGATAAGTTAACAACAAAGTACATGCTAATTCATTCATGGAGACCATTCACAAACATCCATTAATGTTTTAACTTGTAGAGGGCTCACGATCACAATACTGGAGGTGGCTGAAGAGAACTCAGGTGATAGAAACATATATATAGAGAGAGAGAGAGATAAAGAAGAAAAAATTAGTCACTGGGAAATGAGGGGGTTGGCCTAAAGAATCCCGAAGGCTCACTTCCACCTCTTAACACTCTAGGCTTTTACCACTCTAAACGTTCAAGACAGAGTAACGTACATGGCGGTGACTCCAAACTTTTGTATCTTTAAGTACAAATGCTAAAGTTTCAATATTAGTATACCTAAAACTATTCCTGTACCTGTTCAAATAATTTGTTCGCTAGAATAGCGAACATACACAACTTTTTTTTTTTTACAAGAATGGATTGTTATATGAGTGATTAAAAAAATTACTGGAAAGGAGAACTTAACCTTTTGTTTTAAGTTTTCAAGGCTTTGTTCCTACTTCTCAAGTTGTATAGTTTAATAGAGCATTGGTCTCAGTCAGAAGATCTGGTATCAGTCCCTATTCTCAGACTTTTATGTGAGGCTTGGACAAGCCTCTTTACATCTGTGAGCTTCTTTGCTCATCTGTAAAAATGAGGGAGGTTGGACTGGATGGTCCTTAAGGCCTCTTGTGGCTCTGGTTATAACAATAAACGCATTACCTGCCGAACAGAGTTGTGTGGAAAGTGCTCAGCAAATACTTGAAGTGCTACATAAAACAAGCTACTATTATTTCCTACAGCTTCTTCTTTAAGACAACGTATTAGTTAAAATATCCGATAACTGTTAGTCACACCAGGTAGCTGCTACTCATTGCAGAGTCATGCAGTCTCAAGTCCTGTCTGTTCCATTCACTGTTCATTTGGAAAAAACCAAAATAAGACTTGGGATGAGTGTGAAACCAGGGCATCCTCTTCACTTCTCACTCTCCCTGATTTCTGCTTTCATCATGCACTTGTCAAACAGGTTATTCCTGGAATTCGTATTTTATAATGTTCACACTATAATCCTTCCTGCTCTTGTTGCCTAAGTCTTCTGGACAGGGGTCCTTGGCCCCATTCCACCCCACCCCCACTCCCAAGTAGAGTGTCCATCAGTAAGTACACTGTATGATACACACCAAACGAAGTTAGAAAGCAGCACTAGTTAATAGCAAACTGCGCCTTGAGCACTTGGAAGAGATCCAAACATGGAAACAAGATGACAATTTCAAGAAGGCCAAGGCAGTGCTTCAAAATGAACTAAGCAATGCCTGCCTATTAAAACATTCCTGAATTTTAATTAAGCTACACAAACTCAACTGGGTAGGTCTTTAAAAAAAAAAAATGAAATTGCCTTATGAAAACATTTCTCTTCTGTCCGCCCCGCCCCCCCCATTCTTATTCAAGTAAAGTACATGCCTGAGAGAATAGTTTATTTCCCTATCTGAAAGTCAGGAAATGAGGTCCTTTAAGGCCAGTAAGACTGTAAACCTGGTATTTGGGGGGAAGGGGGACTGAAAAAAAGAACTAATACAAAAACCTACTAAACTTTACTTGATCAATTCGTGTAGCCAAGTCGGCTTGGCTATGCAGACTCCTCCGGCCCTCCCCCAAAATGTCACGGTGAACAAAGAGGGCTCAGACACCAACCTTATAGACTTGTCCATAAGTGCCATTGCCAACTACTTCCACCAACTCAAAAATCCCAGCAGGATCCTGGAGAGGAAAGAAGGGAGGGTTTGTTTTTTATTTTTTTTAGGAGGGGAATGGAGTTGAAAGATGAAAGGTATAAAAAAAAGAAGTTACTTTTGCCTTTAAAGCAAACGAATAAAGTTGTTTTATATCAAAGTATACGTAAAGAACTGGGGCGTAGGGGTGGGTCGAGAGGAGAGTTGGGTGGGGGGAGCGTATTGCAAAAAACAAAACAAAACAAAACACAACGGTGTCTGGAGCCTGGAGGATGTTGGGTGCAGCTGTTGCGCCCTAATTTTTCCACGCACATGCCAAGACATGCAAACAAAGGAAAAGCATCAGCCCAGCAGCCTCCAACTCTTCCCCCCCCCAATCCCCACCCCCACCCCCGCCCCGGCAGCACCACCCAGAGCGGGGCAGGAAGAGAGGCAGCGAGGCACACAGGGGAGGCAGGCAGAGGCAGAGAGGGTGCCTCCTCGTTGCACCCCCCCCACCCCATCCCCCAACCCCAGGCAAACGCACAGGGCTGGACCCGCGAGGGCTGGGCAGGGTACCAAGGGGGTGGAGGGAATGAGGGTGCAGAAGGGCATGGGCGTGGGATGGGTGAGGGGGGGATGTGGGGGAGGGCTGCTGGAAACTGAAGGATGGGGGGGGGCTTCATTGTAGCTTGCACTCACCCTCAAAGAGGAGAGGTCTATATCCACCAGACTTTTTGCAGGGGAGTCGTTCGCCATCTTCTCTTTTTGCAAAAAATATATATATAATATTATTTTTAATTCAATTTTAATTTTTTTCAAAAGGGCGAATTGTCGATTGCAGCGGCTCTTCACACTGAGATGAGCCCCGCCGGCCTGAGGCTGCTCTTCATTGGGAGGCGGCGCCGAGACTGCTGCTGCTGCTCCTGCTGCTGCTGCCGCCGCTGCCGCTGGATTGCTCGCTTCCCGGGGACGAGCTTCTCTTTCTCCTGATCTAAGTGTGTGTGTCTGTCCGTCCGTCCGTCTGCGTATGTGGAAGAGAGACAGCGAGACTCTGGGAGCGCCAAGCGGCGGAGGCGGATTCACACCATGTCGAGGTGGCAGCGACGGCCCACGGGCTCAAGCCTCAGCCTCCTCCACGCCCAGCGGCCGCGCTTGCATTTGCACCCCACCCCCCTCTTCCCCCAGAAAAACGGGCGAGGAAGGTGGAGGGCGGGGGCAGAGCAGCGGCTGGGGCCTCCGGACGGCTCCCCGGCGGCTGGGGGAGGAGAGCACCGATCCGCTCCCCTCCTTCCTCCTCCCGGTTCGCCGAAGCTCGGCTCACGGACACGCCGATGCCTCCCTGTCCGTTCTGATCCTCCCGCAGCAGCTCCTGCTGCTGTTGCTCCTCCTCCGGTCCTGCTGCTGCTGCTGCTGCTCTCGCTGTTGCATCGGAGGGCACAGCTCACATCCACACTGGCCAAAGACTCGGAGCTGCAGCGCTGGGGAGAGTTCGGGGACTGAGTGAGCCAGACAAAGATAACCCAAGAGGAGGAGGAGGAGAAAGAGGAGGAGGAGAAAGAGGAGGAGGAGAAAAAGGATACAAAAAATAGATTATGAGAAGAGAGAGAAAACAGCTCCCCCTTTCCTTCTCCAACAGGAAAAACCAGCGGAAACACACACACATACACACCCCAAAGCTCTTCTGGGTAAACTAGAAGGGGAAAAAAATCTTAAGCAGTTCCCTTTCTCAGTCTCGGTTTCGGAGTCGCTGCTTGAACGGATATATCAATATTCACCAGGGGTGTGGCAAAGAACAATAGATAAGTGACTCCCAGCCAGCCTAGGCATTCCCCGGCCTTTCTCCAGCCAGGCTGCAAAATAGTTTTGGATTTTGATGGGGGGTTTTAAGACCAAAAAAGAAAAGAAAAAGCCAAGCTATAGAAACAATACCGAAGGCACGAGTGTCTAGCACGCACACACTTGTCTGTGTGCACTGTATTCCCAGACGGTAAGATCCGAGAGAAAACCTGTATTAAAAATTAGGAGAGCTTTGTAATTATAAGAGAAAGGAAATTAACACTTTATGGGCCATGTTTTGTGGAGCATCGCGTTTCAAAGGAAACCAGCCCAGAGGACGGCCACCACCAGAAGAAACAAAACAAAACAAAAATATCTCTAACAAAAAAGAAAACACTTAGGCTTCTGTGGAAAGAACAAGAAAATTATTAAACCCTTCCCCCGCCAACACCTCGGGCAGTGGGTGTGTCCCACTAAGGTTGGCTGGGCCTACCGGTGTTCTCTGTAAGGATTGGAGCTTCTTCTGGGAGCAGAATCCACCCTCCCTTCTTCCCACCTTTCCCTTATGGATAAATGAGCTTGTTTCTTTTCAAACCTCCCCTTCTGGTTTCCTAAATATTTTTCTCTCTCAATTGTTTTCCTCAAGTTTATCTCTTAACAGGATTTTGTAGTAGATACAATCAAAATAGACCCACGATGTATTTATTCTAACACTTTTTTTTCCTGATGCCACCGTGTAGCCGTATTAGTGTGAACTCTAATATTTTGTGCCCACAGTAGGGAGGCTGCACTTCTCAGAAAGTCTTCTAACTGGCTCGTAAGGTAGCCTTACAAGGAAACTTGGAAGTTTGGCAATTCAATCCAATTAAACAAGAATTTATTGGGTGTCTACTATATGTTCAGTACTCTCCTAGACAGTTTTTCACTAATATTCCTTTGCCCAAAAGCATTCAGTAGCCCTACAGGATAAACTCCTTAGCTTAGCGTTGGAAACCATCTATAATCTGGCCCCCTGACCTACTTTCTCAATTTGATCTCCCACTCCTTCCCACCAAGAATACTCCATGTAGCCAAGGGATATGTATCACCTTCCTTTGACCATGACTTTAAATTTCCTCCTCTGTAAGCCACTTCCTCTGCTGCCAATGACAGACCCTCTGCCTCCCTCTACCCACCAAGTTTATATCCTATTAGCTCCTCTCCCATCTCCCAAAAGTCTTTTCTGACCACTCTGGACTATAATGGCCTCTTCCAAAGTCTCATAGCACTGGACTTGTCACTTACCACTTTTTTCATCTTTTCACAACTAATCGGCATGCACATACTTTGTCAGTTTAATTGTAAACTCTTTGTGTGTAGGAAGAAACCAACAAGGATTTATGAATGAATGAAAAATTAATTAAGCACCTAATATGTCCCAAGTATTGTGCTCATTGTTGTGGATAGAAATGAAAAATCAAAGACAAATCCCTACCCTCTAAGAGCTTACATTCTAGTAGAGGGAGAGACTAGGTGGCACAGTGAATAAAGTGCTTGCTGGGTGTGGAGTCAAGAAGACTTTCTGAGTTAAAATCTGGTCGGAAGCACTTAGCAGCTGTGTGACCCTGGGCAAGTCACCTAACCCTGTTTGCCTCAGTTAACTCATCTGTAAAATGAGCTGGAGACGGAAATGGCAACCCACACCAATATCTTTGCTGAGAAAACCCCAAATGGGGTCACGAAGAGTCAAACATGACTGAAAAACAACAGGGGAAGACAATACATAGGGAGGGGAGGACTTTTGGTTGACAGGAACAGCGAGTATAGAGAAGTAAACTGATGCACCCCATCCAGAGAGAGTGGCAGAATTTAATTTGCTCATGGTTCAAGGTTACAGAACTGGGAAAGGAAAGGAAAAAGTGCCCTATGCTTAGCAGCAGGGTGGCAATAGTGGAGGAGGAGGCTAGAGAGGAGGAAATGAGATAAAGTATGCCTGACCTTTCCTGAAATAGTGAAACAGTTACCAAAAAACTGCAGAGTGAAAGCCATTGTGCTAGGCCCTGTGGGTGTGTAATAAGTCAGGGTCCTTTTCCTGGAGTTTATAATACAGCTGGGAAGAAATGAATATCTCACATTTCTATAACTCCAATAACTTAAAAAAGTTCTTTCCTTAGAAGAACCTAGGGAGAGCATCAATAAGAGTGTATTTATCCCCATTTTAGAGGTGAGGATCAGAGAGGTTAAACCAATTGCCTGTGGTCATATACTGACTCAGGTAATAAGTGACAGATTAGAACTAAAACTCGGATCTTCTCATTTTCATATTCTTTTCACTGAGTAAGCCATAAAATACATAACTAGCAGATAAAAATATAACTAACAATGCAAAGCATTAAAATAATTAAGTGCCAGATGGTTATCTTAGGCAAGGGAAATAGTATAAACGAAGACTAGACTGAGGACAAGGACAGGGAGATGAGCTCTTCTTTTCCCCCTAGAGATGAAGGCTAATTGCTGGAGATAAGGTTAGATGCCATAAGGAATAGAAGAAGAAAATGAGACATTGGGTGACGTACTCAGGCCCATACACGGCTGAAAACAAAACCCAGAAATCCTGAGAATGAGTAAAGAGCAAGGGAAAATATCTTGGGTTTAATAGTCAGAACTTTGATGGTCCATGAGATGGCTAATGAGTTTAGCAAACAGTCAAATGTAAATGTACCTCCACACAACACACAACAGTACAGAAAGGCAATAAATTTTCGCTCATTCAGCACGATGCAGTGGTAATAATACTATAGTATCAAATTAGGCCAATGGTCTACATCTACAATGTTACTCAACTTGTTTCCTAGTTTTCTTTTATTGCGGAAATGGTAGTAATTCCACAGTAAAAAAACAAGTAGATCTGTGGAGATAAGAGAGATTATCAGAGGTTAGGGTCATTTGGAAATTTGGGCCAGCTTGAAAGGGAGTGAGAAGGTAGAAGATTGTGGAATTAGTTGGAATGAGAGGTAAAATAATCAATTGTTTTCATGTTGTATTTCCCCCAGCAAGTAAGTTCCTTAAAAACAAAGACTGGTTTTTTGTCTTGTCTTTTTACCTCTAATGCTTTGCACAGATAGGGTGCTTAATAATTTTTTGTTGCATTGCATTGGATTAAATTGGATTAATTGGATTGTGAGGCAGAGATGAAGAAGGAGGGAGATAAGGGTTAGAGGTAAAGAAGAAACTCTAGAAGAATCTCCCTACCCATCTTGGAAGAATGGAAAGAGAAAAGGACTTCAAAGTCAGAAAACAGGCTTCACTAAACTGTTTAGTGTTGACTTCATGTTCTTATGCATAATTATTATTATTAGTGACATTTTTATAGCACTTTAAAGTTTACCAACAGTAAGGTCCTACTCTAATGCTTCACAATGATGTGGAGGTGATCTTGGGTTCTCAAGGGCCATGACAGAAGAACATAAATCAAACAGGAATTGCTTTAAGTGTGAGCCAATAATGGATTGGAGATGGGTCCATCTATCCTGCAAGGCCTAAACTACCTAAATTCAGAGAGGATCATCATCAAATTAGCTGAAGGAGGTTGTTTTTTGGGAGGGGGGCAGGAAGGGGAACAGTCATTCTACAGCAACTGCTGCTAAACCAAAGAGGGCCATTCATCAGTGGAGGGGGCACCCACACTAATTAAATTACTAGTCATTAAAAGGAAGTAAATTTACAGTATACAAAGCATTTTCCTGAAGTAACCTAAGGAGTGCAAAGTGTAAGCTATTTGTCCCATTGTTTTTACAAATATGGAAACTGAGGCTTGTTCATAGTCACATCCATTCTGAAATTCTTTCCACTTCCTCTCTTTTTTAACCTCAATACAACCTCTCTGAGACTCATTGTCTTCTGTAAAATGAAGACAATAGCTACCACACCCATCTTACAGAACTGTTATGAGGATTATATATGATAATATATCTAATAATGCTAGGAAAACTAGAAAGTGTTATGCAAACATAAAGGCTTATTGTAATTCTTGAGGATGAAAAAACCTGGATTAGAGTCCAGGTCTGGCCTCTACTAATGCCCCAGTGAATGAAACTGGGATTTAGATTTATTTAGATCATTTGGATCTTACTTTAGTCAGTTCAGTTCAATTCAACAAGCATTTATTAAGTGCCTCCTGTATGCCAGGCACTGTACTAGGCATTAAGGATACCAAGACAAAAACAAAACAGTCCCTGTGCTCAAGGAGTTTTCGTTGTATTAGAGGGATACAACATATACACGCCAAGGAAGTGGATTTTGTTTTGAATCTAAAACACATACAAATATATATACAAAGTAATGTCTGGGAGATAGCACTGGGGAACAACTGGAGAGGGTATCATGTGGGGAAATGCCTCATGAAGGAAGAAGTCCTTGAGCTGAGCCTTGAAAGAATCTACAGATTCCAAGAGATAGAGGCAAGGAGAGAGAACATTCCAGGCACAGGAGATAGCATGAAGTCAGGAGATGCAGTTTTGCATTAAATAAGTAGATTGGATTAAAATAGGGGTTTCTCATCTGTGAGTTTCAGACCACCTGTGTGGAACCTCTGAGCAAAAGGTATCATGTGGAGAGCCAAAATTTGTTTTTGTTACATTAAAAAAAAGTCTTCAGATGTAAAAAGACACATCTCCCATTTCTCTGCAAATTTGGAGGACCAAATGTGAGCAGGATTGGTCTGGACATGGCCAATTCCAGTGACATGGAGGCTTGTAGCTTTGTAACTACATAAGGCTTTTTGATATGTTCGTTAGTTTTGTGGAACTTTTTTTCTTCTTCTTCCAAAAAATTCTTTATTTTAAGGAATGGCTATTCAGGAGTGGGAGAGTGGAATATGTAGGGGATGCAAAAACAAAAGATATCAACAAAATTTATTTTTTAAAAGAGTTCAGACACAAAAATTTGGGGAACTCCTGGACTCAGTGTGTCCCCCTAAAGCCCCTGCCAGCTCAATGGCTCTAAATTGTATAGACACCAAACCAGAATTCTATAGCTGCTTACTATTCCTAGCTGTATAGAAAGATGCCAGCTACTCTAACTCCTTAAGGCATCAGGAGAATCTCCCAGACCTAATGAGTAGCTTCTACCAGCAGATACTTTTTTCCAACCTCAGTAGATACAATGTAACCATTAGGTGGTGTTATTAATCACTAGCCTGATCCTACTGAACAGAAAAGTTCCAGAACAGGACGTGCCCCTAGGATGTGCCCCATGTTCATCCTGTCCACATACACCCGCTGAATAGGCAGCAAACTCTGTATGACTGCCAGAGAGGGGTAGTTTCTATCCTTTGGCCCCACTTCTTCCTAGCTCTCTGAGAGGTCAAAAATCAGGTCTCCAGACCTCATCTCTGAAAAATTCTGACTGTCCTAATCATGTGACCATAGCACATGGAATCAGTTGTCCACAGCGACAGTCAAAGATGATTAGTAGTATGTGACCCAAGTTTCCAGCCAAGGCAGGGGCATATTGCATGAGAATTTCCTAATAGTGGAAGGGATGCTGACAGATATTCAACAAGCATATATTAAAGTACCTCCTTTGTGTCAGGGACTGTGCTAGGCATTGGGCATACAAAGATAAAAACAAAATAATACTTGCCCTCCAGGAGCTTGTATTCTACTAGTGAGAACTGCCAATGTGAGGAGCAGAGTTGGTGCCAAACCTTCCTCAAGGCAGAGCTTGCAGGACAAACATGCATGGTTCCAGACATTCTCTTGAACTAACTACAGGGGGAAAGAGAAAGACTTTGGAAGTCACAGGCATGTAGGAGAAAATAGCTCCTTAAAATATCCCAGATTTTGGGAGCAGCTAGGTGGCAAAATGAGTAGAGCACTGGCCCTGGAGTCAGGAGGACCTGAGTTCAAGTCTGGCCTCAGACACTTGACATACTCATGACCTTGGGCAAGTCATGTAACCCCAATTGCCCTACCTTCCCCTCTCCATATATATATCTCCCTGATTTCCAACTTGCCTCCTTTGAGAGTTTGATGAATTTGTCCTTGGGTGATACTGGAGCCTCTCTCTTAGTTGCACTAAAATCTGTAGGGCACATTTACTCTTGCATATTTTTCTGGCATATTATAATCTGTATAACATCTTCATTTTCTTTTGTGTAACCAGTGTTTGGTTGGAAGGCAAGAAGCTGGTGGGTATAAGTTTAGGGCAACTCTCCTCCCCATTAAGCACACTAGGGAAGTGAATTTTGTTTTGAATCTAAAAATCATGTCCCTAGACCATCAACATTTAAGAGATGAGGTGGGAAATAAATACAGTTCTTGTTCAGTACTCACCTCAGAAACTGGAGAACAGAATAGACAACTTTGAGTTCCTTCTGCTACCCTCAAATTAAGAACCACAGTCTCCTTTGGAGAGCAGTGGGCAAGATTACAGTGATATCTATTAATGTTTCTTTTAAGTCATATTTTAGACAATCCACGTGGACATACATACCTATATGTACATATGTATATGTATATAGTACTTTTAGTTTCAGCATAATAAACAACACACTAATACATAAACCAATTCATCATAAAGCTTCTATTGAGTGGCCCTGCACCTACCACCTCTCCCATGACACAGCAATCCCCAGACAATACATAGGATTGCTCTGAGCCTAGGAGTTCTAAGAAATGCACAGTCTGCATTTCTTTTTATTCATCACAGCAACTCCCCTGTGACTAGGGAAACAAGTGTGAACACTACAGTACAGTTCCCACTCGATAAAGTTTTGATGTTCACTCGTGCTTCCACTAAGAAGAGTTTTTTGGTTAAGTTGAAAAAACTGGTCATGGGATTTGCCACATCTTTACTTAGAGCAGGACATGGCCTCAGGAGAAGGCAGAAGCTCTAGGGACCAGTGGTTTTCTCTATCTCAGCCATCTTGCCACCAGAAAGGACCTACAACCGCTTCCTGCCAATGCTAGTACTTCAAAGCAGTGGAAGTGTATGCCAGCCCCAGCAAAGAATAGTGGCCACATTCCACCATGGTATCTCAGTGACCTTTACCATGGTACCCTGTGCTACAGCTGTCTTCAGACATTTCCTGTGACAAACTTCCTTTCCATTCTTACTTGCTGTAGCCAAAGACCTATCAATTCTAGAAGCATGGGGAAGGGCAGTCAGAGAAACAGGGCACTAAGCAAGTAGAGCTCATTTTATGCAACAGATGTGCTCCAGGTAAAGATGGGCAGAAATCAAAGTTTTTGTGAATAGGATAACATTTGAAGTGAGCATAAGAGGAACTCATGTTTTAAAAAGATCTTATGAATATTTTGTAAAGTGGATTATTTTTAAAATGAATAATCCCTCTGTCCTTGTTATCTTCCCTTATATCCTTAGATGTAAATGAAACCTCCCTCCTTTGAAGTCATACCACTTCATTTGCACTTCTCTTCTACCTTTAATACACCAAGTTCTGAGTTGGAGTTTTGTTGTGGTTGTTGTTGTGTTACCATATCTTTCCTACTAGACTGTAAGCTCCTGGAAGGCAGGAGTAATTATTTCTCTCTAGGCCCCAATTCTAAAAAAATTGATAATCGTAAAGAATATCTTATCACTATTGCAATATTATAGTTCACACAATAGCATTTATTGCCAGCCACTAACGTCCTACTCTGATGTATCATCATGGGCTGTCAGTAACCCAGGGTTTTCAAAGTCAGTGCCAGTGGAATACAAGTTCTAGCAGGTTCTGTCCGGTCTTCAAGTGGCATTCTAGATGTCTATGGTCTGAGAACCAGCTAGATTCAAAGATACCTACTACCAGAAATCTGGCCCAACAGCTAATTTGTTTTTTTTTTTTGGCTGTAGTGACTTATGAAAGGGACAAAAACACAAAATGATGCTATCACATGTAGGTCATTTCTTCTTCAGGGAAGGTATCTAAGACTGATAGCCTGGTGAGTTTGGCTGAGTCATAAGAGGACAAGACACGTACTTTTTTGTGACCACTCAGATAATGTCAGCTCTAGCTGGTGACAAGGCTCATAAGCCACTTTGCTGAATCGTGTTGTGTTGGACAAATTCTCTGGCACTCTCTACACTTTGAATTCCTAATCTCCTATGGATATCTTTAGCTCTGAATTCTCTGATTCACCTACTTATCTCAGTCCCTTGGAGCTCAGCACCTCTCAGATACCCTAGCGCTAATCAAGCCTGCCTTATCTAATTATACTTGCCCCTCTCCCTCCAAACTCTAACTCTGCCTTGTCTGCCCAGGCCTGGATTACCTTTCCCCTTGCCCAAAGTTTTTCCTAATGTCTGGCACGTCAGCCCTGCCCCAGGCGGAGCATGAGGTAGAGGGCTCACAATCACAGATCTTAGATCATGTATAAACATTCATGTAATTCTGGGTTGTCTTAAAGATCATTGTTTAACAACTAATAGGTCGACCTGCTCCTTGAGTAGCTGAATCATATCTATACTGATGTTAAATTACACAATCAACAAGCATTATTAAGGGTCCACTATGAGCACAGCACTTTGCCAGGTACTAGGGATAAAAATACAAAAAAAAATAGTCCCTTGTTCCCAAGGAGTTTAAATTCATGAAGTTATTCTCACTATAAACAAAACCAGAAGACAGTTGCAGCTATACAAAAGTTGTGCAGGTTCATAGGACCAGGGTATATAGGATCAAAGATCTAGAATTGGAAGGGACCCGAGAGACCATTGAGTCATCTAACTCAACCCCTACGTTTTTTACAGATGAGGTAATTGAAGCCTAAATGACTTGTCCAAGATCAGGAAGTAATAATATTAGTAAGAAACATTAAGATAGTGCTTTAAGGTTTGTGAAGTGCTATACATATGTTAAATCATTTTATCTTTACCTCAACCCTGGGAGACAGCTGCTTTTATTATCCCCATTTTACAGATAAGGAGACTGAGGCAAAGGCCAAGTAATTTGCCCAGAGTCACACAGTTAGTGAAGACCTGAATTAGAACTCAGGTCTTTCTGACCCCTAGGGGCAGCTAGGCAGCACGGTGGATAGAGCACTGGGCTCATGAGTTCAAATCCAGCCTCAGACACTTCCTAACTGTGTGACCATGGGCAAATCACTTAACTCTATTTGCCTCAGTTCCTCATCTGTAAAAAGAGCTGGAAATGGTAAAACCACTCCTACATCTCTGCCAAGAACACCCCAAATGGGGCCACAGAGAACTGGACACAACCAAACAACAACTTTCTTACTCCAGGTCCAGCATTCCATCCACTGGCCCCTGTTGCTGCTTAATCAGGTAATAAATATCAGGTGTGGGGTTTGAATCTAGGCCCTGACTTCAGACCTAGTGCAGTTCTCTGTGGAAAGGTAAATAAATAAGTGAGCAAAGCTCCTTTCATTTTGTACCAAAATGTAAGAAGAAACAATGACATGGGGCACTTGGTCATTTTGCCTGTCAGGGCTCACGGTGAGGGTAAGCAAATGAGATATCATGAGCATAATGGCAGCATAATGCACCACTATACAGTATGGAGCAGAGAAATTTTATGGAATAACTGCACAGAAGCTTCCAAATTAAGTTCAACATAAATGCCTTGATATTTCGATGTGAATGTGGGCACAGAGGATGAGAGTGATACCTATATTGAAAAACATAACCCAGTATCAAGAAATAAAATAGACTGGTATCACAGACTGTTCAAAAGTTCACGCGCATACATGAGAATACTTTTTTCTATAAAAAGGTGAAAGATGTTTCCCAAGGTCAGCATCCAAACAATTCCATTCAAAAGTGTAGTTAGCATAATCACAACACACAAGAAATGACCAATTATAGACATAGCAGTCACATAAGACCCAGCTGTCTATTTGCACTTAAATCACCATTTGGGTAAAGCAGTTATCAAAGTCAACACCAAATTAGAAGAAAAAACAAAAATAAGAATTACGATAGCTTTGCTCCCTCCCATTTTGACCCAGCTATTGATTCTAAAAGAAAAAAAAAATTAGCAATAGACAGGGGGAGGGGAAAGGGGTCAGACCCAGACATGATCACCCAGTTAATCTGTAAGCTTTTATTAAGTGCACTCTGTGTACCAGGCATTATACTAAGCAACATCGGATGTAACAACAGAGAAGGAAACAAATGGAACAATCCCTACTCTTGTAATAAACATCCTTTCCCCTGGAAACCTGAATCTAATACTTCTTGAGTCACATACCCCCACCTAAGAAAACAGAATTTATCTCCTGCCTCCCTAAGAGGTCAGAGTTCCTTTAAAAGTACAGGATCACACAAACAAAACCAATGCAACCAAGATCAGAAGGAAAGCAGAAAACTGGGAGGGGGGAATTTTACAACAAGTATCTCTGATAAAGTCCTCATTTCTCAATTATATAGAGAACTGAGTGAAATTTATAAAAATACAAGTAATTCCCCAATTGATAAATGGTCAGAGGATATGAACAGGCAGTTTTTAGACAAAGAAATCAAATCTATCTATAATCATATGAAAATGCTCAATCATTATCAATTAGAGAAATAGTAATTAAAACAACTCTGAGTTACCATCTCATACCTATCAGATTGGCTAATATAACAAAAATGGAAAATGACAGATGTTGGAGGGGAAGTGGAAAAACTGGGACAATAATGTACCGTTGGTGAAGGTGTGAACTGATCCAACCATTCTGGAGAGCAATTTGGAACTATGCCCAAAGCGCAATCAAACTGTGCATACCCTTTGATCCAGCAATACCACTGCTAGGTCTATATACCAAAGACAACAAAAAAAGTGGAAAATGACCTACTTGTACAACAATATTTATAGCAGCTCTTTTTGTGATAGCTAAGAATTGGAAATCTAAGGGATACCCATCAATTGAGGGAATGGCTAAACCAGTTGTGGCATATGATTGTAATGGAATTTATTGTACTATAAGAAATGACAGGCAGAATGATTTCAGACAAACCTGGAAATATTTACCTGAACTGATACAAAGTAAAGTGAACAGAGCCAGGAGAATGTTGTACACAGTAATAGCAATATTGTTGGATGAAGAATTGTGAATGACTGTGATGGCAAGCAAAGTGGGACTTTTTGCTGTTTTTTCTTTTGGAGTGCTTCTCAGCACTAAGGCAAGCAAGTTCCTTTGATTGAATCAAGAGCCTTTGATTGAATGAAGAGTCTTTGATGGCCTGTACTCTGAGGTTAGCATTTTGCTTTGGGGCTCACACATTGGAAGAGTGTTCCTGTAATTTGGCCAGATGAGACTGTGGGTAGCCATTAAGGAGCTCTCCAGCTTTGAAAACCCAGATGTTGATGCTTCTTTCTCTCTGGTAACTATATATGTATTGCTATGGACAGACAGAATCCCTGTCTGCTGATTTGTGTTATTTGCTCTGTTTATATAATTTCTGCTTGTAATTTCTGTTTGTATTTTCTCCCAAGTTCAGGGTGCTCACTTTTGCCCCTGAACTAAGTGAAATATATATATATATATATATATATATATATATATATATATATATAATAGATATAGATATATAGATATATATAGATAGATATATGTATGTATATATGTATGTTTAATTAAGGTGATATTGTAAACCCCTTTAAATTGCTTTCCTTCAGAAAAGCTGATCAAACAACCTGTGCTAGCAGCCTTTGTGCTGGTATCGTTGGTCTTACGCCTCCACAGCAGCTGCTAGCAACATTGGTGTTACAATGACTTAGCTATTCTCAGTAATGCAATGATCCAAGATAATCCCAAAGGACTAATAATGAAGCATACTATCCATCTCCAGAGAAAGAACTGATATTGTTTGAATATAGACTGAAGCTCACTATTTTTCGCTTTTTTTCATTCTTTTTTCTTTTATTCAAGTCTTCTTGTGCACACTGACTAATATGGAAATATATTACATAATTGCACATGTAAAAGAAAGGGTTTATTTGAAGCTACCAAAAAAAGTGTAGAAGCTAACTCAAATATATGAACTCTATCATCAACATGACAAGAATTCTGTGATCCTTCCTATTGCTGCCCAAACAAAACCCATGCCAAGACAAAGGAACATTCATATATTGTCCAGGGACATCACACCTTGTCCAGGAAACAGTAGAGGGGAAAGAGGCTTGAGTCTTTGAAGGGACACATGCTAAAGAGGTAAAAATAGAAGCTCCCATTTCTTATTAAAGTTTAACTAATAAACTAAATTTAGCTAAAATTTAACTAATGCAGAAGAGTCACCACAACAAGGAGGCTGAAAGAACCCCCCAAACTGTCCCAGCAAATTCTTAATCCTTTCACCACATATAAAGAAATAACAAACAGGATTTTCCAGTTTAGAGTATAAACTGTGATGGATGATGGCAGACAAAGTCACCTAACAAAACAACAAAAAAAAAGTTGAAAAAAAAAAAGAATCTGCAGAGATCTTGTTGTAACACCGAGTTAAAATGAAAATATCCAGAGAAAATATATAGATTGTAGAGTTAGAATATCACAGAATCTCTGAGTTGAAAGGGACCTCAGAGGTTATTAAGAATTCCCCTCTAAGAGCAGAACCAGGAGATCATTATACACGATTACAGATGCATGGTATCTGTGATGACTAACTGATAGACTTGGCTCTTCTCAGCAAGACGGGGTTCAAAAACAGCTCCAAGAGACTCATGATGTAAAAAGCTCTGCATATCCAGAGAAAGAATCATAGAGTCCGAATGCAGATTGAGGCATACTATTTGCTCTCTCTTTTTTTTTTCTGTTCTTTTTGGTTTTGTTTCTTCTTTCTCATGATTCATTCCATTGGTTATAATTCTTCATTACAACTGGACTATTATGGAAATAAGTTCAATGTGAAGGTATGTGTAGAACCTACATTGGATTACACGCTGTCTTGCAAGGCTGGGGGAAGAAGTGAGAGGGAGAGAAACTTTGGAACCCAAAAACTTGTGGAACTGAGTGTTGTAAACTAAAAATAAAAAATAAATTTATTAAAAAAAGAATTCCCCTCTAAAATGTAAGTGTTTATCTAGCCTTTCCTTGAAATTCTCTAGTGAGAGGAAATCAACCACTTCCTTAGATCATGACACTTCTACAAAACTCAAATTATCATATCATATCTAAATTTGCTTCTCTAAAGCACTGCTTCTATTTCTGCCTTCTGTGGACAAAAATAACCCTCTTCCACTTGAAAGGCCTTCAGATACTTGGAAAAAACCATCATATCCCTAATTCAGTCTCTTTTTCTCCAGGAGAAACATCCCTTCCAGTATAAACCATGTATGTGGTATACCTCCAGACCTTCCCCCTTCTTGACTGGCCTCTTCTGGAAGCTTTCC
This sequence comes from Phalanger gymnotis, assembly GCA_028646595.1. Lineage (NCBI taxonomy): Eukaryota > Metazoa > Chordata > Mammalia > Diprotodontia > Phalangeridae > Phalanger > Phalanger gymnotis. Next base: position 154,522,430 of record CM053626.1, on the reverse strand, counting down.
ATCCTATCAATGTCGTTCCTCTAATGTGTTGTTTTCTCTTTCCTCCTTCCTTTTCAGTCTAAAGCTCCTTAGAATAGATCTACAAAATGTCACGCAGATGCAATCTTATTAGCCCTTGTTAGATACTCTCCATCCCTGGACAGGAGTTCGTCATTCCTACATTTTAAACCACAATGAAGAAATCCAAATTCTATTCTCAGACATCAGTTTCTTAATTTGCCTTTCCCAAATCTGTCTTTCTTTTTAAAATCCCTTGTTGATCAGCGGCAATGGTGAAAATGCCACCTGTGCTCGTGTGCTAATCAGTTTCTTACCTAATAATTCATAATCTTTAGTAATGCTTTCCAAACTCCTTTTGTCAGGATCATTGGTGTCCATGTGAGTTATGAGACGTGATTAGGAGTCAACCAGTTAAACAGGTCTTCCAAGGTTCTTCATCACATCCTGGATACATGCCCTGGGAAGACAACAGACCTCTCTATTACTATCAAGACAACAAATAGCTACTGTATCAGTATCCCTCATCAAGGAGTAGCACCAGGCTACACTGCTCATTTCATCTCCTCTGATCATTACTGAATAGTCTCTCGTTTGACAATGCCATATGAACCCATATTGTCATTCCTTGGAGAACAATTAGCGACTTCCTTAATAGTCTTATATGTTACTCATGTCTAAATGTTCAGTGTTCCTTCATGTATGTATTTCTAATGTAGTAAATGCTATATCTGTTAATAGAATATAAGCTCCTTGAGGGCAGGGGCTAAAACAATGCCTTGCACATAGCAAGGATTTAGTAATTACAGAGTCAAGATTTGAACCAAGGTTGTTTGATTCAAAATCCAGAGCCCTTTCTATTCCATGCTAACTCTCATAGAAAGTCATAACAGGATCAGAGACGATACACTATGAAGAGAAACACTAGGACCTGGCAGAGTTATGATTTGTTATCTTCTCTACCCACAACAATATTCTTTTATGAAAGCAGTATGCTCGTCAGGCATTCTCTTTGCTCTATTGTATATGTGTTGCTGAGGTCTTGGAAATTGTCTGTCCTAGGAAATCAAGGCTAAGGTTTGTTGGGGCAACCCTTCTTTCTACTCTCACAGCCACCATCTTGGTACAGGCTTTCATCATCTCACGCCTGAATTATTGCAACATCCTATGGGTTGGTCTCCCTGCCTGAAATCTTTCCCCACTCCAACCATGCCTCCATTCAGCTGCTGAAATTATTTTCCTAAAGTGCAGGTCTAACCATGTCACCCCATCTACTCAATAAACTTCAATGGCTCCCTATTACCTCTATCATCAAATATAAAAATCCTTTGTTTGATATTTAAAAGCCTCAATAACCAAGCCTCTTGTTTCCTTTCCAGTCACCTTACATTTTCTAACCCTCCATACACTTAGATTGAGTACATTGGCCAATTTGCTGTTCCTTGAGTACCTTGAGTACATTTAAAGTCAGCAAGTATTTATTAAATGCTATTACTATAGGGCAGTTGATGGGGAAACAAGTCCAAAGAACAAACAATCCGTCCTTGCAACCAGCTTACGTGCTGAGGATACAACATATATATAAAAATATGTGGAACATAAATATATAGTTAGTAAATAAAAGACCAGATGGAGGGGCTTTGCAAGGTGATGAGCTAGCCAGCACTTGTTTCAGCTGAAGATGGGGGACTGGGTTGTTTTGGCTTAAAAAGTTGATTGTAGAAGGATGAACAAGAACAATTACTAATTACTACTAATCTGTCCTTTCCCCTGAAATGTGATTAGGAGCTATTCATCAAGGAAAAAACCATTCTGGAGAAAGAGACCATGGTCTAAGTGATCACCTGAAAAAGTAAAAGGTGCCTTGCTCAGACAAGTAACAGTTCAAGGATGAGGCAGAAGACAGAAAAAAAGGAGTTTATAGTAGCATTCTAAAACCAGGGAGGAAAGCCAGGACAGCCCCAGAAAACTACTTACAACAAGGAGTGGCAGATAGGAGGAATAAGCATCTATACAGCACCTACTATAAGCCAGGCACTATGCTAAGCACTTTTAACGAATATTTTCTTATTTGATCCTTACAACAATCCTGTATAAGGTACTGTTATGCCCATTTTACAGTTGAGAAAACTGAGGCAAATGGAAGTTAAGTGACTTTCCAGCAGTCACAAGTAAGTGTTTTAGGCAGGATTCGATTTCAGGTTTTCCTGACTCCAGGGACAATGCTCTATGTACTGTGCCACCAGCTTCCTCTACAGGTAGCCATTGGTGACATGATGCAGAGATGGCATGGTAAAATAGGATTAGTCCTGGCTCTGAAGTTAGAGGAGCTGGGTTCAAATTCTACATCTGATATTACCTACGTGTTGTTCGTTCGTTTCAGTCATGTCCAACTCCTTGTGACCCGATTTGGGGGTTTCTTGACAGAGATAATGGAGTGACAGCAATTTGCCTTCAACTCATTTTACAGTTGAGGAAACTGAGGCAAACAGGGTCAAGTGATTTGCCCAATATCACACAGCTAGTGTCTGAGGCCAAATTTGAATTCATGTAGATAAGTCTTCCTGACCCCAGAGCCAGCACTCAGTCCACTGCACCACTTCGCTTCCCTAGCTGACATTACCTGTATAACCTTGGGTCAGTCACAATCTCCTCTCAGTTATCTCATCCGTAAAACAAGGGGGCTGGTGTAGATCACCTCCGAGGTCCCTTCCGGCTGTAGATCTATGATCCTGTGAACTTATCCCACCAAGCTTTATTTTCTGACGGCAACGTGTTTAGAGACATAGTTTCTGGGCCATTTAATCACCTTTTTAATAAGACCAGCATGTAATTAATAAAAGAATGGTCATTTGGCTATCTCGTTCATGCCAGTAGGCTCACAGTTTATATACCCTTGTAAGAGTAGATGTTCAATGAGGAGCTGAGAGTGACATCATATCACCCTTGGACAGAGAAACTTATCTCTTTTACTGCGGCCACCCCCAGCCTTGGGCTATCCAGATAAAACTCCTGAAAAGGGAATGGAATGGTTAGAACTCTAAAAATGACTAAAACCTTTAATAAAAGAAGGGAAGAGATGAGATACAAAATTAGAGCTCTTAATTAAAATCTCTAAAAAAGAAAAGACGGTTTGGAAAGGAAGCTGGAAAACTGTAGTAAAATAATGGATGTCCTGAAAGGAGTGGAGAAGATAATTAAAATTAAATTATGCAACAAGAATTGTTTTTATAAAAAGGCAAAAAATAACAAAAGTGGAACAATATGCCTAGTCCCTCAAGGGCAACTAAACTGAAAGACAGAATTTTAAGAGTAATATAAAAATCAGCGGCATCTTCCCAAAATCCCACAGTGAGAAAATAATCCTGTATACCATATATCAAAATATAATTTTTAAAAATGCCCAGAACTAGAGGGCAAACAAAGTACAGAGAGGAAACTCATATTAACCTTATCCACAAATGTAGTCACTACGTACTAGAGCTTCTAGGTCAAGAGAAGATGTTACAAACTGCCAGGAAGAGACTGTTCATGCATTTAGGAACTCCAATTGGAATTATCCAGTAGCACTTAGCTGCAATAAGAAATAAAAAGAAAAGCTTAGAATAGGATATACTGGAGAGGACAGGGAAATGGCTTCCCCCAATAGGTAACATATCCCTCAAAGGTTAGTTTAATCAATGTTGCTGTTGAGTCATTTCAGTCATGTCTCACTCTCCGTGACGGCGTTTTCTTGGCAAAGACACTGGAGTGGTTTGCCATTTCCTTCTCCAGCTCAATTTACAGGTAAGGAACTGAGGCAAACAGAGTTAAATGACCTGCCCAGGGTCGCACAGCTAGTTAGCGTCTGAGGCCACATATGAACTCAGGTCCTCCTGACTCCATAACTACTACTGTTTTCACCGTGCCACCTAACTGCTCACAAGGTTAATCATACAGGGGGATAAATGGGCTTTGTTAAAGCAGTTGGATTCTGTTAGAATCCTTTGATATGCAAAACGTCTAGATTCTTTTTGTCACTTCGAGTTTGAATAGTCATCTATCATGCTGAGCATATTGAGACCCACAGAGAAAATACTCTAATTTAGACAAGAACCAAAATTATAACTCTTTTGCAAATAAAGGGACAGCTACACAGCACAGTTCATAGAATGCCAGGCCTACCATCAGGAAGACAATGAGTTCAAATATGGTCTCAGATACTTATTAGCCTTGTGACTCTGGGCAAGTTACTTAACCTTTGTTTGCCTCATTTTCCTCATCTGTAAAATGGTGGTAATAATAGTACCTACCTCCCAGGATTATTCTGAGGATCAAATGAGACAGAGATTGTAAAGTACCTAGCACAGCGCCTGAAATCTCGTAAGGATTATATAAATGATAGCCATCATTATTATTGTTATAACAGAGAATAGAAAGGAACAGAGAAGAGAAGAGAAGAACTGCTTGTAGGGTCAGTGTACCTGGACCCAAATCTGGACATTGGAGCCCTGAGCAGACCACTTACCCACTATGAGTCTCACTTTTCTCAACTATAAAACACGAAGTTATTTTGCAGAGAATTTCAGGTCCTTTGCAGCTCTAAACCCTTTATCCTAAGAAAATTGAAATAAAAATATGATAAAAAGCAAAATTTTTTGTTTATTGTGTCAAGCCAGAGAGAAAATTATTGTGACATGCAGGAGGCTCTGGTTTGGTTGGGTTGTTTGAGAATTAGCCAGATATTTTTCAATAGCATTTCATTTGCTTTGAACAATTTCAGGAGCACTTCTTCCCCCTACTCCCCCCACAAGAATTGTTTATAAATAGTTTCCTTCTTATAACTGAAATGTAACATATTTATTTAATTTTCAAAAAGAATGCTGTCCTTTTTTTTTTTTTGGTTAAGTGGAACAGAGCTTACTTGAGAAATTAGAGTGAATAAAATGTAGCACATGTACAAAAAGAACACAATTTTCTTCATACACTCTGAATAGGGTTATTAGTTACATGCCTTTTGAAATAAAAATGTTTGTGTTCATTTTAACACACATGCATTTGAATCCCAAATGACATTTTCAAATAAACATTCCAGCCCTTATGTGCAATTAGTCCATTTTCTTTCCATCTTCTCCTTTGTTGTTGTGGTTGTTTGCTCCTAAAAAGCCAAGGGAATTAAATGCAAAGCTCTAAGTCAATGCAATGAAATTTTGCACGCTCAAAAGTCCAGAAATTAGAATTGGCTGATCTCTCGGCAATTGGAACTTGGCTGCCCTGCCTAGAGAAGTTACCAAGAAGGCAGTTCTCTCTTTGGAGCTACAAGGGGCAGCAGAGCCAAAATGGTGGAGTGAAGCCAGGAAGTTGCCTGGGTTCTCCCCAGTTTCCTTTGGAAACAACATTAAATCAAGCTCTAAAAGAATTCTGGAGCAACAGGATCCACAAAAAGACAGAGTGAAACAATTTTCCAGCTTACAATAACTTAGAAGGATTTCAGGAAAGGTCTGTTTTACTTGGGGAAAAGGGAAGTGCAGCTCAGCACAGGCAGTGTTTGGGCAAGCCAGGGGAGGCTCTTAGCCATAGCACAGATCAGCAACTGAGCCCCCATGGTTCTGGCTCAGCAGGCCAGTGGTACAGCAGGCCAGCTGTGAGGCCTCCAGCACCAGCACAGCAGGTAAAATGCCAGCCCTGGAACCCAGGGCACAACTAGACTGGGCCACCCTAGCCCATTGAGTGAACCACCAGCTCCAGGAGCAGAAAACCAGTGACCAGATCCCTGGCACCCAGGGCAAGAAGCTTGGGATGGTGTCCCTTCTACCCCAAGAGCAGAGCTCAACTTTTAAAAATGAGCAAAAAACCAAAAAAAGACTCCTGACTATAGAAAGCTGCTATGGTGATAGGGAAGATCAAAACACAAACTCAGAAGAGGACAACAGTATCAAAATGCCTGCATGTGAAGCCTCAAAGGGGAATAGAAATTGGTCTCAAGCCCAAAATGTTCTCTTGAAAGAGCTCAAAAAGAATTTTAAAAATCAAGTAAGAGAGCTAGATGAGAAAATTTGGAAAAAAAGTGAAAGTTATGCAAGAGAATTATGAAAAAAGAAGCAACAACTTGGAAAAGGAAACATGAAAATTGACTGAAGAAAACAACTCTTTTAAAAGTAGAATTGGCCAAATGGAAAAGGAGGTACAAAAGATAACTGAAGAAAATAATTCCTTAAAAATTAGAATTGGGGAGGTGGAAGCTAATGACTTCATGAGACATCAAATCAAACCAAATCAAAAGAATGAAAAAACAGAAGTAAATGTAAAACACCTCATGGGAGAAACAACTGACTTGGAAAATAGATCCAGGAGAGATAATTTAAGAATTATTGGACTACCTAAAAGTCATGATCAGAAAAAGAGCCTGGACAGTATATTTCAAGTAATTATCAAAGAAAACTGCCTGATATCTTAGAACTAGAGGGTAAAATAATAATTGAAAGAATCCACCGATCACCGCCTGAAAGAGATCCCAAAATGAAAACTACAAGAAATGTGGTAGTCAAATTTCAGAGATATCAAGTCAAGGAGGAAATAACACAAGCAGCCAGAAAGAAATAATTCAAGTATCATGGAGCCACAATCAGGAATACACAGAACTTAGCAGCTCCTACATTAAAGGATCAGAAGGCTTAGAATATGATATTCTGGAAGGCAAAAGAGCTTGGATTACAACCAAGAATCAACTGCTTAGCAAAACTGAGTATAATTTTTCAGGGGAAAAGATGCATATTCAATGAAATAGGAGACTTAGAAAACTTTCCTAATAAAAATACCAGAGCTGAACAGAAAATGGGATCTTTAAATACAAGACTCAAGAGGATCATAAAAAAATGAACAGGAAGAAAAAACAACGACATGGTATTCAACAAGGTTAAACTGTTGACATCTCTACATGGGAAAATGACACTTGTAACTTTTAAGAAATGTATCTCTATTAGGATAATTAGAAGGAGTATACTTAGACAGAGGCCTCCTATGAGTAGAAATTGACATGGATTTGATGATAAAAAAAAATTAAGGGGTTTAAAAAAAGGATTGTACTGGGAGAAGAGGAAAGGGGTAGGCAGGATAGGGTAAATTATATCACATGAAGAGGCCACGACAGACCTATTGCAGAAGAGGGAAAGAAGAATGGGTGAGCATTGTTTGAACCTTTCATCCAATTTGGCTCAAAGAGGGAATAATATACACGCTAGATTGAGTAGAGAAATCTATCCTACCCTATAGGGAAGTAGGAAGGGAAATGGGAAAAAAAAGGGAGGTGGGACTGATAGGAAGGAGGGCACATTGGGAGAAGTGGTGGTCAGAATCAAAACACTGGTGAGGAGGGAAAGGGTAAAAGAAGAAAGGAAAGTATTAAAGGTGGAGGGGCGGGGGGAAATAGGATAGAGGGAAATACACAGTTAGTAATGATAACTGTGAATGTGAATGGGATGAACTCTCCCATAAAACAAAAGTGAATAGCAGAGAGGATTAAAAAACAGAATCCTACAATATGTTGTTTATAAGAAACACATTTGAAGAAGAGAGACACATACAGAGTAAAGGTAAAAGGTTAGAAAAGAATATATTGTGCTTTAGCTGAAGTTAAAAAAAGCGGGAGTAACAATCTTGATCTCGGACAAAGCTAAAGCAAAAATAGATCTAATTAAAAGAGACAAAGAAGGAAAATAATCTTGCAAAAAGTATCATAGACAATGCAGTAATATCAATGCTAAACATATATGCACCGAGTGATATAGCATCCACATTCTTAGAGGAGAAGTTAGGTGAGTTACAGGAAGAAATAGATAGTAAAACTATTCTAGTAGGGGACCTCAACCTCCCACTCTCAGAATTAGATAAATCTAACAAAATGAACAAGAAAGAAGTTAAGGAGGTGAATAGAATTTTAGAAAAGTTAGATATGATAGACCTCTGGAGAAAATTGAATGGAGGTAGAAAGGAACATACTTTTTTCTCAGTGGGACATGGCACCTACACAAGAACTGACCATGTATCAGAGCATAAAAGCCTCACATCAAATGCAGAAAGGCAGAAATACTAAATGTATCCTTTTCAGATCATGATGAAATCAAAATTACATGTAATGAGGTTCATGGAAAGATAGATTAAAAATAATTTGAAATGAAATAATATAATCCTAAGGAATGAGTGGATCAGACAACAAATCATAGAAACAATCAACAATTTCATCAAGAGAATGACAATATTGTCATACCAAATGACAGTAATGACATACCAAAATTTATGCAGCCAAAGCAGTACTTAGGGAAATTTTATATCTCTAAATGCATACATGAATAAAATAGAGAAAGAACAGATCAATGAATTGGGCATGCGATTAAAAAAGCTAGAATATAACAAATTAAAAGCCTCTAATTAATACCAAATGAGAAATTCTGAAAATTAAAGGAGAGATTAATAAAATTCAAAATAAGAAAACTATTGAACTAATAAATAAAACTAAGAAATGATTTTATGAAAAAACCAATAAAATAGATAACCCTTGGTTAATTTGATTAAAAAAAGAAGAAAGCCAAAATACCAATATCAAAAATTAAAAGGGTGAATTCACCACCAATGAAGAGGAAATTAAAGCAATAATTAGGAGCTATTTTGCCCAATTGTATGCCAATAAATCTGACAATTTAAGTGAAATAGATGAATATTTACAAAAATATGAATTTCCCAAATTAACAGAAGAGGAAATAAAACATTTAAATAATCCCATTGTAGAGAAAGAAATTGAACAAGCCATCAAAGAATGCCCTAAGAAAAAATCTGCAGGATCAGATGGACTTACAAGTGAATTCTACCAAATATTTAAAAAACAATTTCAGTACTATACAAACTATTTGGAAGAATAGGTGAAAAAGGAGTTCTACTAAATTCTTTTTGTGACCCAAACATTTTGCTGATACCTGAACCAGGAAGAGCCAAAACAGAGAAAGAAAATGGTGGATTAATTTCCCTAATGAATATTGATGCAAACATTTTAAATAAAACATTAGCAAAAAGATTACAGAAATTTATCATGAAGATAATATATTATGACCAGGTCGTATTTATACCAAGAATGCAGGGCTGGTTCGATATTAGCAAAACTATTGGTGTAATTGACCATAGCTTTTGACAAAATATAATACCCATTCCTATTAAAAAAAATTAGAGAGTATATGAATAAATGGGTCTTTCCTTAACATGATAAGCAGTATCTTTCAAAAACCATCTGCAATCTCCTATCTGTAATAGGGATAAGCTAGAAGCCTTCCTACTGAGATCAGGGGTGAAACAAGGATGCCCATCATCACCACTATTGTTCAATTTTGTACTACAAATGTTAGCTTTAGCAATAAGAGAAGAAAAAGAAATTTAAGGAATTAGACTAGGCAAGGAAGAAACAAAACTATCATTCTTTGCAGATGATATGATGGTATACTTAGAGAATCCTAGAGGGTCAATTAAAAAAGTACTCAAAATAATTAACAACTTTAGCAAAGTCATGGGACATAAAATAAACCCTCATAAATCACCAGCATTTCTATATATTACCAACAAAACTCAGCAAGAAGACAGAGAAATTCCATTTAAAATAGCTGTAGATAATATAAAATATTTGGGAGTCTACTTGCCAATAGAAATCCAGAAACTATATAAACACAATTATAAAACACTTTTCATGCAAATAAAGTCATATCTAAACAAATGGAAAAATATCAATTGCTCATGGGCAGGCTGAGCTAATATAATAAAAATGATAATTCTACCTAAATTAATTTACTTACTCAGGGCCATACCAATCAAACTACCAAAAATTATTTTATAGAGCTAGAAAAAATAACAGATTTCATCTGGAAGAACAAAAGGTCAAGAATATCAAGGAGATTAATGAAAAAAAAATGCAAAGGGAGGTGGCCTAGCTGTACCAGATCTAAAACTATATTATAAAGCAGCAATCATCAAATCTACTTGGTACTGGCTAAGAAATAGAGTGGTGGATCAGTGGAATAGGTTAGGTACACAAGACACAGTGGTCAATGACTATAGTAATCTACTGTTTGTTATACCCAAAGACTGCAGGTTCTGGGAGAAGAACACACTATTTGACAAAAACTTCTGGGAAAACTGGAAAGTAGTATGGCAGAAACTAGGTATAGACCAGCATCTCACACCACATACCAACACAAGGTCAAAATGGGTACATGATTTAACATAAAGGGTCATAACCACAAGCAAATTAGGAGAGCAAAGAATAGTTTACCTGTCAGATCTATGGAGAAGGGAAGAATTTATGACCAAACAAGAGATAAAGAACATTATGAAATGCAAAGTGGATAATTTTGATTACACTAAATTGAAATGTTTTTTGCACAAACAAAGCCAATGTAACCAAGATTAGGAGGGAAGCAGAAAACTGGGAAAGAATTTTTACAACCAGTATCTCTGATAAAGGCCTAATTTCTAAAATATATAGAGAACTGAGTCAAATTTACAAGAATACAAGTCATTCCCAACTGATAAATGGTCAAAGGATATGAACGGGCATTTTTCAGATGAAGGAATTAAAGCTATCTACAATCACATGAAAAAATGCTCTAAATCCCTATTAGAGAAATGTAAATCAAAACCACTCTGAGGTACCACATCACACCTATCAGATTGGTTAACATGACAAAACAGGAAAATGATAAATACAGGAGAACATGTGGGAAAATTGGAACACTAATGCATTGTTGGTAGAGTTGTGAACTGATCCAACCATTCTGGTGAACAATTTGGAACTATGCCCAAAGGGCTATAAAATTGTTCATACCCTTTGACCCAGCAATACCTTGTCTAGGTCTGTATCCCAGAGATCATAAAAATGGGAAAAGGACCCATGTGTTGTAGTAACAATCTTGCTAGCAGCTGCTGTGGGAGTATAAGGTCTACCAACAACCAGCACCCTGAAAGCTGCCAACACAGCTTCTTTGATCTACTTTACTAAGGAAAGCAGCATTAAGGGGTTAACAATCTTATTTCAAAGCAACATACAAATATCATTCACGGTTCAGGGGGAAAAGATCAGTCCCCTGAACTTCAAGGCAAATACAAATACAAATTACAAACATCAACAGACAGATCTTGTCTGATTCAAATCACAATGCATAGTTACCAGTGCCAACTTCTCAGTTGCAAAGCTGGGGGGCAGCTTACAGCTTGCCCAGAGTCTCAACACTCCTTCCATGAATGTGTCCCAAAAGTCAAATGCCAAGCTGTCCTCAATTATATCCTATTCAGAGCCCTGAGGGCTCTGACCTCACCCAGGCTGGGTGTGGGATAGTCCCCCATCCCTAGGATCACATCATATACAAATCAATGACTCCTAATTGTCTTAGTGCTGAGAAATACTCCAAGACAAAAAGATCCCACTTTATCTGCCCCATTCAAACAAAGGCCAGAATCATTAAAGGCACTTAAGAGAAGAACAGCAATTAATTACTATTACACATGTACAAAAATATTTATAGCAGCTCTTTTTTTGTGGCGGCAAAGAATAGGAAATCGAGGAGATGCCCATCAGTTGGGGAATGGCTGAACAAACTAATGGAATAGTATTGTGCTATATATAAGAAACTACGAGCAGGTGGACTTCAGAAAAATTTGGAAAGACTTATATGAACTGATGCTGAGTGAAATGAGTAGAACCAGGAGAACGTTGTACACAGTAATAGCCACAATATGTTATGATTAACTTTGCTAGACTTATCTCTTCTTAGCAATGCAAGGATCTAAAATAACTTTAAAAAAGGGGAAGGTATTCACACGAACAAAAAAATTTATAGCAGCTCTTTTTGTGGTGGAAAAGTATCAGAAATTGAGGGAATGACCATCAGTTGAGGAAAGGCTGAACAAGTTGTAGAATATGAATGCAATGGAATACTATTGTGCTGTAAGAAATGATAAGCTGGTGGATTTCAGAAAAACCTGGAAAAACTTACATAAACTGATGCTGAGTGAAGTGAACAGAACCAGGAGAACATTGTACACAGCAACAGCAACATTGTGCAATGATCAACTATGATGGACTCTTCTCAGCAATATAATGACCTAAGACAATTCTAAAATACTCATAATGGAAAATGCTATCAACATCCAAAGAACGAACTATGGAGACTGAATGCAGATCGAAGCATATCATTTTCACTTTTTTCATTTTTGTTTTTTGTGGCTTTCGCCTTTTGTTCTGTTTTTTCTTTCAGAACATGATATGTGGAAATATATTTACTTGATTGCACATGTATAACCTATATCAGATTGTTTTCCACCTTGGAGTGTAAGATGGGAGGGAGAGAGGGAGAAAAAAATTGAAACTCGAAATCTTATTAAAAAAAAAAGAACGTTGAAAACTATCTTTACATGTTATTGGATAAAAATAAAATACTATTTACCAAAAAAAAAAGAATGAATGAAAGAAAGAAAGAAAGAAAGAAAGAAAGAAAGAAAGGAAGGAAGGAAGGAAGGAAGGAAGGAAGGAAGGAAGGAAGGAAGAAAGAATGGAAAGAAGGGAGGGAGGAAAGAAGGAAGGGAGGGAGGGCAGCAGAAGGGAGGAAGAGAGGAAGGGAGGCAGGGAGGGAGGAAGGAAGGAAAGAAGGAAGGAAGGAAGGAAGGAAGGAAGGAAGGAAGGAAGGAAGGAAGGAAGGAAGGAAGGAAGGGAGAGAGGGAGGAAAGAAAAAACTATGAGGGACAATCACTTCTTGATCTCAAGCCTTTGGAAGGGTTAGCTAACTGGGAGGGCAGTTGTGAAGTAAGCATGCAGAATCTTCCTGTTACCTTATAGGGATTCAGGGCTCCCTCTCCATTCTACGAAAACATTTCCCCGGTCTCTATTTTTCTGTTGACTGACAGCTAGTTGATCTGATAAAATAATTACTTAACAAAATAACCTGTGAGTGTTAAAGTGTTACTTCTTTCAGGTAACATAGTTGCATTCCAATGGTGACCTTTTCTATTCCCAGTGCCTTTGTGCAAGATAGCAATGCTAATGATGGGAATTTCAGATACCAGGACAGGATGTTGGGGTGGGGCAGGAGCATTCTTGGATCAGAGGATTTAGAGCTGAAAGGGACCTTAGAAAGGTGTAGTGTAGGCCTAGAACATTTAAGTTATTTGCCCAAGGATGCATAAGTACTAAGTGGCAGAGCTGGGATTTGAACTTCAAGATATAAAATCCCATAATCTTATGATCTTTTAGTCAATAAACATTTGTTAAATGCCTGCTGCATGCCAGGTATTGTGCTAAGCTCTAGGGATACAAAAAGCACACACGCACACACACACACACACACACACACACACAGAGTCCTTGCCCTGAAAGAATTCACAGTCTAATGGAGGAGAAAATGAGCAAACAGATATATACAAACAAGCTATATACAGGAAAAAATAGGAAATGATTAAAGGAGGGGAGGTACTAGAATTAAGAGAGGTTGGGAAAGGCTGTCTTAGGAAGGTGGGGTTTTAGTTTAGACTTGAAGGAAGCCAGAGAAGGCAGCAAGCAGAGATGAGGAAGGGAGCCATGCCAGGGACAGGAGATAGGTTGAGAAAATGACTAGAGCTGAGAGATGGTCCCTTTACATTTAGCCAGGATCAGCTCTGCTCCAATATAGGGCCAACTTTGGCAAGATAGACCCTGTACGAAGTAGCTGGTCTACTCTGACATGACACCTGGGAAGGGCATTTGACTAACAATCAAGCACAGGTGTAGCCTGAGAGCGTTGTAAGGATTCTATAGGTTTCTTATGCTAGTCCATAGAACAATGAGTTCAACGATCAATGAGATGAGAGAAGCATCTGTGGTAGGAAGGCCGAATTTATGATCTCAAATATAATCATGTATATGTTTGAATGGTCCGAAATCGCAAGGTATGAGAGATTCTCTAAGGAGAAAACAACAAGAAATTTATTTAGGCCCCACCGCAGCAAAAACTTGAACCAGCCTCCCCATTCCAACATCTTGACAAAAAGACTC
>CM053626.1:154482062-154507895 GCA_028646595.1 Phalanger gymnotis | reverse complement strand
TTACTCAGTGAAATAAGAATGTCTGAGAAAGGATAGTCTTGATGGTTCCATGGCCAGTTTCATGTTCTGGATAACAATCTGACCTTATCTGACTTTGTGAAGATGATGCAGTTTGTTATTATGAACAAAGGCAAAGGGGTTCAACTTCAACCACAAGGCCATTTGCCATTCAGGAATGAATGTTGAAACACAAAAGCATTGGGAACATTGTATGCGGTATGTGAATGTGTTTGTTTAAAAATAGTAACAATAAACTGAAAGGCAATGTGGCCTTGGAGCTAGAAAACTGGCTTGGGAGTCAGGAAAACCTGAGTTTAAGAAATGATCCTCAACCAAATGCTTAATATATCATGATTCCCCATTCTGGCTTGAGTATACATTTTTTTTTAAAAAAAAGTTTTTTTGTTACATTCTAAGCTCCAGACTATCTTCATACACACATTTCACACACAGACACACACACACACATATACATACATACAGACATACGTATCTATCTATATATATACATAAAATATATATACATACTATGCAAACTTCTATTTATCAGTTTTTTCTCTGAAGATAGATAGCATCTTCTTTCATAGGTCCTCTGCAGTTGATTTGAGTATTTGTAACATTCAGAATAACTTTAATCATTCCCAATTGTTCTTTCAACAATATTGCTATTACCGTAAATAGTGTTCTCTTGGTTCTGCTCATTTCCCTCTTCATTATTTCAGGCAAGTCTTCCTAAAATCAGCCAGCTCATCGTTTCTTCCAGCACAGTAGTATTCCATCACAGTCATATACTGCAGCTTGGTTAGCCATTCCCCAACTGATCAGCATTCCCTCGATGTCTAGTTCTTTGCCACCATATGAGTATATCTTAACATATAATATTGTTCCACTTTCTCTTTTTACCTAATATTTGTTGTTTGTCCTTCATTTTCTAAGAGGACCAATGATATCACAGGGTAATGTCTTGACTTGTGCATGAATTAGATTTAAGTGAGGTAGAGTTGCACAAAGTCTTTAATCTCACCCTCTTTTCCAGAGTCCAGTGGTAAGACAAAAGTTAGGATTACTGGCAATGGCCTGGGATGCAGTGGATGATCTTGGTGTTTTCAATGCCTAATTAAGCTCTAAGCTCTCTACAATGCCTACTACACCTTCCTTCATGGCCCTTGGAGCAAATTGTTCCCATCTGCCTATTCTGCTGGGGGACATCTTCACATGCTTGGGGGAGACATCTCCCTACCCCACTGATGGGTCTGAGGCCTGTTGGTTACCCTCAGTGTGGCCACTGTGCATGTTATAGCTTCTTGGAACCACAGGTAAGAGTTGAGTGCCAAGTGGACACCGTAGGTGTCACCATAGGTGAGCAGCCCTGAAAAGGGCTCAATAAGCCCTATGCCAGAGGTGCTAGTCCTCTTTAAATGCCCATATGCCCCTAATATGTACCTTTCGAATAAAGCATATATTCATTCATGGCCATATTCCAGTCACGAAGTCCCATTCAACAACATTTAGATAACAGCGTTGTCTAAAAAGGCTGAATTTACCACTTTACATTGAGATTGCTGGTTCAACCTGCTTCTTGCTCATACTTGGAACATATATATGTATATAGACAGTCGAGGTCACGGGGTTTAGTCAGTCAGTCAACAAACATTTATTTAGTGCTTACTATGTGCCAGGCTCTGCGCTAAGCACTGGGGATACCAAGAAAGGCAAAGGCAGTCCTTGCTTTCAAGGAGCTCCTAGTCTAAAGAGGGAGATAACATGCAGATGACTATTTACAAACAATTGGATTCGAGCTCTTGAATTGTTGGTCCTCTCTACTGATAGTCTTCTTGTAAATAAATATTAAAGCTACTTATGAATGTAAGTTGTTCCTATAGTTACTGTCCTCTCTATTTCATGCCTGGCACAGTATCTGGCTTAATGTATGCACATGGGCATTTCTATCCATGTCTACCCTCATTTTCAATTTAAAGTCCTCTGGATCAGATTTGCCAGTCTCAAAGCAAACTTATTTTTTATTTCCCCTTACTAGATATACCTGACCCCTCCACAAAAGTAATTCCCATGTTTTAATCTATGATCCAGAAATTCATATTCTGTTTTCAGATACCAAGGTATTGTCTTGACCTTCCTGTCACAGAGAAAAAACAACCCAACTGATCCATTCACACTAAGATTTTAGAGACTTAATGTGTTTTTCTGGTCAGAGGTATTCACATTAAAAAACAAACAAACCAGGACAGTGCTAGCCATCAATCAATAATGGTGGAATTGTAGACATCAATAGGAGGCATTTTGTGTTGGGGTCATTGATTACCCACTCAATTCATAACACATTGGTGGCTGCCTATTCTGCCTATGTATCCTCCATGTTGCCCAGAACAGAGTCCAGAATGTTGAAACATCAAGCAAAAAAACCCCCAACGAACTGCATCTTAATCTAAAGCATAGTTTAAAAAGAAAAATAGAGGTTATACCTTCCAATAATCTTAAGAATGAAAAGTACTCACTTTTTGTATGTTTTTTTATTATGAAGTGAAATGATTTGTTCATTAAAATAACTTAATGAACCATGTTTACATCCCCCTAAATTATTCTTTGATTTTGTCTGTGTACATACATGCACTCAAAAGGGTTATGAGCAATATGTATATAACTTGTCTTCTGCTTTTGAAATTTGTCATGACTTGACTATTTTAGGCCTTGACACATTCCACGTACCTGTCATTTTTAATGGCTTTATGGTTTTACATTGTGTACATATATCACAGTTGGCTTAACCAGTTTGCTATTGTGGAGTATTTGGGTGGTTTCTCAGCTTTTGTTATTATAAGGAAGGTGAATTTTCACTTTTCATCATCATTAATATCATGTTATGAGTTACCATATATTCTCATTCCCATATTTGAATTTACAATGCTCTTACTTTCTGCAGTAGTATCATTTTTTGTTCATGTTTCCAAAAGCATTTTGTAAGATAAAGTCTCCTTATTCATTTAATCTCTTCCATATAACTATTTTAACTATAGCATCTTTTCATGTTACTTTTTTCCGTTTTGGATTACTTCCTTGGGGTTTATTCTCTCAAATGCAACAATCAGATCAAAAGTTGAGAATTTACCTACATGTTGCCAGATTGTTCTTCTGAAAATTTGAACCAGTTCTCAGAGCTCTCAACAATGACTGATTGCATAGCATTTCTTTCTTTATATTCCCCCCCAAACTGGGCTTTATCATTTTATCCTTTCTAGTTTAGTAAGATATATTTTATGTGTTTTTCAGTTATGTTTATTATCTTTTTTCATTTTATGCTATGCTTTTGATATTTACTTTTGTATACTTTCTCCCAAATAGCTGAGCTATTTGCTCAGCAGCACAATTAGCTTTACTATTGATATCTCTTGTTTTTGTATCACATTTATTTCTGATTTTAATAGCTCAATTGTTTTTAAGATCCATTTCTATTCATCCAATATATAGTTTATTTAATTATTTTATGTATTTAGGTATGTCGATTTCATTTTCAAGAGGCTTAACCGCTCCAAAGAACTGAACCTATCTCATTAGAGTATCAGGAGGCTTACACAAGGTAACGTATGTGAAAGTGCCTCCTAAACTTCAAAAACACTATATATGTCAATTACTATTGGTTGTATGTTCCCACTCCAATGTTAATTCTCAGTGATCCTCAAACAAGCGTCTAACACCTTTATTTCCCATTTTAGGTTGTGAATATTTTAAAATGAGCATGTCTTCTTAACCCACTATATTATTTACTTTTTAAAAAACCTAATCTATTCCTTTTGAATAATATCTTCTATTTGCAATTTGAATATAGTGTCACCAGGTAGTTGGTAGGTGTCATGAATCTGTCATTTGTAGGCACTTTGATCTCACTGGTGCCCCATGGTCTAGGTCTTCTTGTACCCTTCTGGGCACTTACTGTGCTATTCCTGTCCTATATAGGATATGAATCTCCTCCTCAAAGATCACTGGTGGTATTACTCCCCAGGAAGGTCATGAAGATCCAGATGATACTCCCACCCCTTGCTGCATACAATCCTGCTGAATCCTGGTACTACCAAGTGTGTTGGCAATCAAAATGGGCTCTTAGCCCTTATTTCAACCAAGTGCCCCTGAAGAGTTTGGCCTTTATTTCCTTGATTAAATTAGGAGTCATTGATGACCTCCTTGCCTCAGGGGAGGGCCTAATTTACATGGGTTTGAGTGACATGTTTGTGACATCAGAGGCTTTTATCCATGTGGGTTTAAGTTGAATCTTTGTGACGATTTTAGGTCATGTGGGTAAGTCGCATGTGTGACTCACCCTTGTCCCTGAAAAAGATATAAAACCAGGTGTTCGATTTCTCTTTTTCAGAGTTCTGACCCACAAGCAGTGGTGGTGCGCGTGACTCTGGGCCAGCCCTTGTTATGAACTCCCTGGCTGAACTCAGATGTTGGTAACTATGAATTGTATTTGGCCTGTCTGTCGATGTTTGTAATTTGTTTGTATTTGCTCTGAAGTTCAGGGTGCTGGCTTTTTCCCCTGAACTAAGTGAATGGTATTTGTATGCTGAATTAAAGTAAGCTTGTCAACCCCTTAATATTGCTTTTCTTAGTAAAGCAGATCAAAAAACCTGGGCTTGCAGCATTTGATTTTACAGCCCCCACAGCAGTTGCTAGCCGGTTTGGTGAAACACCAGGAAGCAACTTGTGCAAACCTCCAGGGCTCCAAGCTCCCAGATCTTCTCTACACTCTTAATTCGCTGGAATACATTCTGCTTTTCCCAGATTCCTGCACTCTTAAACAAGCCAAGCAATTTTCAGAAACACCCACTGTTTCACTTGATCCCACTTTGGACTCTGCACTGACTCTTAGTACTAATTCTCCTAACAGGATCACATCAGCCCTGGTATTCATACCTAATCAGTAGCTTCTGCCCCTGAGACTCCTGTGATTGGAGGATGTAGGAGAGAGCACCTCCCCAAACATCCATTTAAGGAGGGCACGCTGGCCAGCCATCTCTTCTTTTTCCCATCTGGCCCTACTTCTTTGGACTTCTCCATCATGCAACCCCCCGCCCCAAACCCTGGGGCCACATTATCCCTTCTGATACCTCAGTTCCTGGGGAGAGTGGATCAAACTTAAAACAGTTTCTACATAGCATTTACCCTACAAAGTACACTTCTAAATTTGGCATAGGTGATACCTCTCCCCTGCCCTTTTCACTCCCGTTTTCTATGTTGTCTTCCCCATTAGATTGTAAGCTTCTTGAGGGCAGGGACTGTCTTTCTTTATCACACTTGTGTTCCTATCACTTAGCACAATGCCGGCACTTAATAAATGTTTCTTGACCCACTATTGTCTGTCCATTAATAATCCACAAACAAACTGTCCATCTATGCCACCACAACCCCACTGCCGCCCCTGCTAGTTTATCACAAAATGCTTAAAACCAACATTAAGGTCTCTTACCCAGGCCTGCAAAATCACCAGCAGCTGTACCCTGGCACAGTTTCCAAAGTACAGCTGTGCCTGTTTACCTAGGCATTCCCCAGATTCTAATTGTGGGTGCCTTGATTGCATGATCTGAACTACCAGGCTCTGAAGATGTGGTTAACAGAGATAGAGATTAGAATAAAAGGTCTACCCCTCATCCACTTTTTATGTCTAAAATAGAACTGTTTATTTAAACAGATGAACTTAAATTAGCAAGGAATTCAAAGTATTTCCCATATTAAAAACTTTGAAACTGCCTGTAAATAGTAACTTTCTCACAAATACTAAAGTATTACCAATCACAGTTTAGTCGTATCACAGAATTAACCTCAGATCTATTTGAAAATTCTTTCCAACCCATTCTAATTTGTTTCTTGAAGGTAAACCTTTGGAGGTGGCTGTATATGATTCTAGACCTTTAAATCAATTTGGTATCAAAAGCCCTTGTGATTTCTCCTAGAAGTTGGCTTTGGGTTCCCTAGCACAAAAATTTTCTCAGTGTCATTGGTCTTCTTGCTCAGCAGTTTCTCTTCTTGCCTTTAAAATTTTTTTTTGGTGGGGGGGAGGGTCTGAACCTGTGATTTCATGCTTATCTCCTCCAATCAATGTAGCTGGGCAATTTGTCTATAAAGTATAGTTTTCAAGATTATACTGCATGAACTTTGAAGTTCTTGAACTTTGAGTAACTTGCCCATGTCCACCCAACCAGCATGTGTCAGAGGCTGTTCTTAGTTTCTTAGTAGCTATGATATCAGTCTTTCCAGGACCTCCCC
This sequence comes from Phalanger gymnotis, assembly GCA_028646595.1. Lineage (NCBI taxonomy): Eukaryota > Metazoa > Chordata > Mammalia > Diprotodontia > Phalangeridae > Phalanger > Phalanger gymnotis. The sequence goes on along the minus strand of CM053626.1, from coordinate 154,501,616 downwards.
TTTTCAGCTGGCATAAGGAAAAAACTATGCTGGGGGAAGTGAGAGGAGACAAAGACACAGCTTCTCGGAATTTATTATTGGAATCCTGCCCACATCCCGGGCCCCTTCCTTGGGAAAGATAGACACCTCGAAGGATGAAAAATCCAATGACAACACATCGAACAACTTAGATTCCCTAGGGTCTTATCTGTGGTTATTTTCTGAGTCCATTTTGTTGTTGTTCAGTCATATCCAACTCTTCGTGACCCCATTTGAGTTTTTCTTGGCAAAGATACTGAAGTGGTTTGCCATTTCCTTCTTCAGCTCATTTCACAGATGAAGAAACTGAGAGAAACAGATGAGGAAACTGAGGGGAAAAGGGACTTGCTCTGGGTCACACAACTGCTAAGTACCAGATTTAAATGCAAGAAGATGAGTCTTCCTGACTATAGGAAGCATTTTGGGTGAATTAAAGATTATCTCTGTCCCTAGAAGGACAAAATCTTACTATAAGTAGAGGCTTCTTTAACACTCCAGGAATTCCACCTGGGGGGGAAGGGATGACTAAAAATTTCTGGGGCTCCTGGAACAAAAGTACATAGTCAGCCAGCAACTTTCATCAGAACCACAGTTATCTTTGGGATTTCCTTATCATAAGCACTATCTGACAAAATTATCTTAGTCCTCTCTGGCTTCCTTGAACCTTGATGAGTTTGTTCAGTGATTGCTATCAAAGATCTATTCTAGGCTAATGAATTAGAGATAACGAGAAAAAACTGACCTTGATATTTAGAAGAGAGGCTAAACCCAGTCAGCATGAACTCAGAGCAGAGATCCTTTAGTAGGAGAAGATCCCTCCACTGTGAATCTTTTAGAACCAATGATCAGAAAAATGAAAATCAAAACAACTGGGAGGTCTTAACCTCACACCAAGCAAATTGGCAAAGATGACAGAAGACGAGTTCCTTAGTGTTGGAGGAGCTTCGGATGATAAGATCTTTCCCTGATAAGAACCTTATTTAAATCTTATCTTTTGAGTCCTGCTGATTATTTTGAAATCCTGCTGACCTTAACCTGATCCTTATAGCTGAAACTTATAGTAAAAAATGAGAAACAACCTCAAAATTCAAGAGTTGGAGAAATATCTATATACATTGAAAACAACCATGTAAAGATCATAGATTTAGAGCTGTAAGGGATCTTTTGTATCTGTCTCAACCACCTCATTTTGCAGATGAGGAAACCAAAGCCCAGAGAAGTTAAATGAGTCACAAGTCCTAGGGTAGTAAGTAGAATTTGAACCCAGGTCTTCTGATGCCAGATTTAGTGCCTTCTGCAACATATTGGTAGTGGGAACAAGATGATTACAAAGAGGTCTAAAATGTTTGTTAACTGAGAGATTTTAGGGAATGTATTTCCTAAGTTAGACATTTAATCATAATGAAGCTAAAAAATTACTGAGATCTTTTGGTTTCATATTATTTATATCTCCCAATGTATCTCTCCCATTGAACCATCCCTTATCTGAAAGAAAAAAAAAGAGAAGGAAAAAAAAATCAGTACAGCAAAATTAAATACTATATCAACCACATCCAACATTCTATGAAGTGTCCTATGCCTATAGTCCCCACTGTGCAAAGAAAGGAAGAAGGTGCATTCATATCTTTAATCTGTGACCAAGTTTGGTCATTACCATATAGTACTCAGTTTTTAAGTACTCAGTTTATAGTACTCAGTTTTGTTGTTTTTTTTCCTATTTATATTGTTAGAGTCATTGTGCACCTTGGTTTTTTTAGTTCTGCTTACTTCACTTTACATCGGTTTATACATCTTCTCATGTTTCTCCACATTCTTCATAGTCATTGTTTCTCACAACATGGTTAATATTCTATTACATTCATACACTGCAATTTGCTTTCCTATTCCTTAATCACTGGGTATCTACTTTTTCTAGTTCTTTACTACTCCAAATAGCTTCGTTATAAATATTTGGTATGTAGGAGACTGATCTTATATTCCTGGCAGTAGAATCTCTGTGTCAAAAGGTATAGACATTTTAGTTACATTCTTAACATTTTTCCAAATTGTCGTCTAGAATGGTTGAACTGATTCACAGCTCCACCAGCACTGTATTTCTGTGCCTGTCCACAGCTTTCCACAACTCCTCCAACACTAAGGAACTCATCTTTTGTCATCTTTGCCAATTTGCTTGGTGTGAGGTTAAGACCTCCCAGTTGTTTTGATTTCCATTTTTCTGATCATTGTTTTATAGTGAAGGGATCTTCTCCCACTAAAGGATCTCTGCTCTGGGTTCATGCTGACTGGGTTTAGCCTGTCTTCTTAATATCAAGATCAGTTTTTTCTCATTATCTCTGATTCATTATCCTAGAATAGATCTTTGATAGCAATCACTTAAACAAAGCTTATGCAATGGTGTTAATCTGCCTCTTCTCTCCTCAGTCTTCTCTGGCTGGAGTATATCCCCCTTCTGGGGAGCATCCTTGGAGCTGGGCCTTTTCTTATAACAGCCCACTCCTTTTGTTGTGGTTGTTCAGTCATTTCAGACTCTTCACAACCCCATTTGGGGTTTTCTTGGCAAACATACTGTAATGGTTTGCCATTTCCTTCTCCAGCTCATTTTGCTGGAACTGAGGCAAACAGGGTTAAGTGACTTGTCCAGGGTCACAGGAGCTTGTGTCTGAGGTCAGATCTGAACTCAGGAAGATGAGTCTTCTTGACCTCAGGCCTAGCATTCTGTCCACTGGTTCACTTAACTGCCCTTTAGCAAAAGATATTCAACAAGAGGCATCTGATTCTCCCAGGTATCCCTTCTCTCCCTGTCATCTTGATAGGGTTACAATATTGAAGGATATTTCCATTGAGCAAAAAGCCTCCTACTCAGTGGCCGTTAAAGGAAGAGGTACCCATGGACAGCGAAATATTTACAGTAGCACTTTTGGGTTAGTAAAGAATTGGAAACAAAGAAGACATCCATCAGAGAATGTTTAAACAAATTGTGGCATGTGAATATGATGGAATATAGCTTCATGTTTAAGTTGTTCTTGATGCACATTTTTGAGTATTTTATGATTTAAACATTTCTCTTTTTTATAGGAACAATAAGTAACTGTCCTTTTGCTGTACACTGAGTACCGTTTTTTTAGGAAGGACATAATAACTACTTGTGAAGTGTCACAGTGAGCTGGCCTCTAATCTGTGCGTGGCTGGAGCCAAACAGAGCAGGCTAGGGGCAGGACAGTCAGGAATCAAAGAGAAGTTTAATTTCAAAGTGAGGGAAACGGCTTGCAAGTATGGAGGGGAGCTAGACACACACATGCCGTTCCCTACCCTCCACCCCCAAAGTAGGAGAACCTGAGGCAGTAGAGACAAATCTCATTACTTATACCAATGGCTACTCAGTGAGCTGTAGCCCTGACAATGAGGGTGACCGCAACAACGAGACAGATTTGATTCACAGCAGGACTTCATGACTGGAACATGGCTACAGCAGGTGCTTGTCCAAGCTCAGAGACCACCTGATGCTGGTGTGAACAGTTCTGGGATTTTGCTAATGGCTGAGATCATCCAGAGGGTGAGCCTAAAGGATCGTTGTTATGCCAAGGGCACAGCTTGCTTACTGGACCTTAACTCTGGAAAACAGAATGTCTCCTAATAGTAAAAGAGGGGTGATCCTGGCATGGGGATCCTGACAGAAGAGATTCTAGAAATGACCCATACCTAAGTTTTAAGTAATTTCCCCCTACAGTCTGACAGAATAAATAGCCAGAAATGACTAGAAAAAAAAGCCCAAGTCCTCTTTTCAGAAACAAGTCTGCCCTAGGACTGAATGTGCTGTGAGAACCTAGAGCTGGGTCCCTTTAATGGTAAAAGACGCCTCATTTCCCTGAGCCTATGGGTCTTTTAAACTTACATTTAGTTCTTTTCTAGAATGTACCCAAAAGGGATTTAAGGAAGGTATTTAATATCAAGAGTGGGTCAGGTAAAGGATAGCTATTTGTTTCTTCCACCATAAAAAAAATGCTTCAAACTCAAGATTCATGAGAACAAATTGAGAAAGACATAATTTGTGAAACCATAACCCATAACTCCTATTATATTTTCTTGGGGGCAGGGAGTTGATACTTACAGTATGAAAATATGAAAAATTTTATGGGACTGATGAATAACAATTTCACCTTCTGTTCTTTTTTTTTTTTTGTGGAGCGGGGCAGGCAGGGCAATTGGGGTTAAGTGACTTGCCTAAGGTCACACAGCTAGTGTGTGAACTCAGATCCTCCTGACTCCAGGCCTGGTGCTCTACTCACTGTGCTGCCTCATTGCCCCCCCTCTTGTTCTTTTTTTTATACCATCTTGACAACTCCTTCAAAATCCATTCTTCTGACAAGGCAAGAAGACATGGCTTGGGCTCATCCTCCATTGGTGGCTATCTTCTCTGAGAAACATCATTTTCTTTGCAGGAAGTACCTTCTGCTCTGTGAAGTATTGAAGTAACTGCAAGAAGTACCTCTCGGTCAACCAACAGCTGGACCTAGAAACTCCTGACCTCTTAAATTCACAATTGTCTTGCCAACAATAGAAATATCCATCTCAGAATGGTTAATTGGATATGTGGTCTTAGAGAAAGAAATAGAAAATGAAAGAAGCAGCTAGGATTGACTTTGAGATTAGTCACACACCTACCTAGGAGTGCACACGATCTTACTGCCATGAGTCCAAGGGTGGGATGGAGGAGTCCTTCCCTACAATGAGAAATCCAAGGGAGAGCTGTCTGAGTTCCAATTTGGACACAGAAAGAAAGGAAAAAAGAGAAAGGAGAGAACAAAAATTGTCTTTCTCTTCAGACTCCCCTGAGTAAGAGACTTGCTACTCAGTAGGCAACCCCTGCAGTGAGGAGATATGGAACCAATCAAAATCTCTGGTTTGAAATGTCCTTTTGCAAGGGGTCTGCCCAATAGAAGGGGCCAGGTTTTGTGCTCAGATTTTGAGGCAACTTGCTTCAGTCCAATAGTTTAGACTGAGGTAGGGGGCAATATTCTCCAGATTATCCTGTTTACGTGGTGATTTGAAACTACCTTTCATATTGATAGAGATAAAGACTGGAACTATGATTTCATTATAAAGAGAAACCCCAGATACAGAAATTCCCTTTACTAATTTAGGTTGGTACTTTTTCTTCAATTTAATATAGTTTTAGAGAATTACTTAAAGCAGTGGTGTCAAACTCAAATAAAAACTGATCCCTGAAGGGGGAAGGAGAGGTGGAGCCAAGATGGCAGAGTAAAAGCAGGGACTTGCTTGAGCTCTCCTCCAAACCCCTTCAAATACCTGTAAAAAATGACTAAATAAATTCTAGAGCAGCAGAACCCACAAAATGACAGAATGAAACACATTTCCAGCCCAAGGCAACCTGGAAGGTTGACAGGAAAGGTCTGTTGCACCAGTCTGAAAGAAGAGCACAGTCCAGTGTGGACCATGCTGGCACAGACAGAGCCAGAACAGACCTCAAAGGACTGAATCACTGGCAGCTGCGATAGTTTCCAGACTCCTTAACCCACAAACACCAAAGATAACTTAGAAGGTCAGTAGGAAAGGTCTGTCAGAACTGTGTGAGAGAGGAGGGCAGTCCAACCCCAGCCCTAGGGCAGTGGCAGTGGCTAGTGGCTGCTTCCAGAGCTCTTGGCCTACAGACTGGGGGGATCAAGAAGCTGATTGCAGGGGAATTGTAGGGATCTCTTTACTGGCACTGAGGCAAGATTCTCTTGCTTTCCCCCTGCTTGGATGTGGGTTGCAGTCCTGGGTGGTGATCCTGGAATGAGGAGCACTGGCATGGTGGAGCTTGTGGCAGCTGTGGAGATGAAATCCTCCTCACAATTCCAAGGCAGAAAAGAGTGCTTGTGGTCACTCACAAACCAGAGCACAGGTCATGTGAGTAGTAAATACCTCCCCTTTGATCATACCACCTTTGAAGAGCTGAAAATTTACAAGTCCCTAGAAGTATCTTTGAAAACAGCTGCACAAAACCCCTGAAGCTTGGGACAGTTCCTTGCCCCTGCTGCCCAAAGAACTAAAAAGTCAAGTAACTGGTTAGGAAAATGAGCGAAGAGCAGGAAAAAAATCAGACTATAGAATCTTACTTTGGTGACAAGGAAGATTAAAAAATACAACCAGGAGAAGACAACAAAGTCAAAGTTCCTACATCAAAAGCCTCCAAGAAAAATATGGATTGGTCACAGGCCATGGAAGAGATCAAAAAGGATTTGGAAAAGCAAGTAAGAGAAGTAGAGGAAGAGAAATAAGAGTGACCTAAGAAAATCATGAACAAGTCAACAACTTGTTAAAGGAGACCCCTAAAAATGCTGAAGAAAATAACACCTTAAAAAATAAACTAACCCAAATGGCAAAAGGGGTCCAAAAAGCCAATGAGGAGAAGAACACCTTAAAAAGCAGGAAAAGAAGGTCCAAAAGCTCACTGAAGAAAAGAATTCCTTAAAAATTAGAATGGAGGCAATGGAAGCTAATGACTTTATGAGAAACCAAGAAATTATAAAACAGAACCCAAAGAATGAAAAAAAAAAATAGAAGACAATATGAAATATCTCTTTGCAAAACAGATGACCTGGAAAAAAGATCTAGGAAAGAGAATTTAAAAATCACTGGACTATCTGAAAGCTATGATAAAAAAAAAAAAAACAGCCTAGACATCATCTTTCAAGAAATTATCAAGAAAACTGCCCTGATATTCTAGAACCAGAGGGGAAAATAGAAATTAAAATTATCCTCCACTCACCTCCTGAAAGGAATCCCAAAAGTTAAACTCCTAGGAATATTGTAGCCAAATTCCAGAATTCCTAGATAAAGGAGAAAACATTGCAAGCAGCCAGAAAGAAACAATTCAAGTACTGTGGAAACACAATCAGGATAACACAAGATCTAGCAGCTTCTACATCAAGAGATCAAAGAGCTTGGAATGTGATATTCTGGAGGTCAAAGGAGCTAGGATTAAAATCAAGAATCACCTACCCAGCAAAACTGAGTATGATCTTTCAAGGGGAAAAATGGATATTCAATGAAATAGAGGACTTTCAAGCATTCTTGATGAAAACACCAGAGCTGAAATAGAAAATTTGACTTTCAAATACAAAAATCAAGAGAAGCATGAAAAGGTAAACAGGAAAGAGAAATAATAAGGGACTCGTTAAAATTGAACTCTTTATATTCCTGCATGGAAAGATGATATTTGTAACTCATGAGACCTTTCTCAGTATTAGAGTAGTTGGAGGAAATAAAAAGCTTTTACAATGGAGGGGAAAGGGGGAAAGAGGTGAGAGGGAATGAGTGAACCTTACTCTTATTGGATTTGGCTTAAGGAGGGAATACTTAATTGGGTATGAAAATCTATCTTACTCTATAGGAAAAAAGGGAGGAAGAGGATAAGAGAGGGGGGATAATAGAAGGGAGGGCAAATAGGATGAGGGACAAGGTCAAAGGAGAGAATGGAATAAATGGGGGGCAGGATAGGATGGAGGGAAATATAGTTAATCTTTCACAACATAACTTTATGGAAGTGTTTTGCATGACTACACATGTATAACCTATGTTAAATTGCTTGCCTTCTCAATAAGGGTGGGTGGGGAGGGAGGAAGGGAGAGGATGTAGAACTTAAAGTTTTAAAAACGAATATTAAAAATTGTTTTTACATGCAACTGGAAAATAATATATACAGGCAATGGGGTATAGAAATCTATCTTGCCCTACAGGAAAACAGAAGGGAAGGGGATAAGAGAAGGGTAAGGTATGATAGAAGGGAGGGAAGATTGGGGAAAGAATTAATCAGAATGCATGCCATCTTGGGGTGGGGGAAGGGGAGAGATGGGGAGAAAATTTGTAACTCAAAATCTTGTGGAAGTGAATGTTGAAAACTAAAAAAAATTAATCAATAAAGTTAAAAAAATTTTGTTGAGTTGAAAACCAAAGACAAAAACTGATCCCTGATGGATGCATATTAACTCAGAAAAACACAAATCAGCATTATTTATATTTCATTGTATTTTTATTCATTTGTTAAACATTTCCCAATGACATTTTAATTTGGTTTTGGCCACTGGGGAGTTTTGTAGGAGGGAAGTTTGATACCTTTGGCCTGGATCACTGAGAGGTTGAGTGACTTGCCCGGGGTCACATAGCCAGAATGAATATATTAGAAGTGGGACTTAAACAGAGGTATTCATAGTTTTGATGCTAGCTCTCTATCCACCCTGCCACACAGACGATCTTTCCTATGGTTGCAAATATTTTGTAATTCTTTGAAGAACTACTTGTTCATGCCTTTAATTTAATAATTTATCTGTTAGGGAATAACTTTTGGTCTCATACTTTTATGTTTTTTTTTCATATATCTTATCTATGAATGTGTTCAGAGAAGACCAGTACCTTTGGTGGGAGGGCTGCTTAGCCTTTTTCAGGGCTGCTTTCCACCTAACTCTCACCTGTGGCTTCAAGAAGCTAAACAAGCTTGTAATTCTGGGTGACTTTAATGCTAGAGTGGGCTCAGATTACCACACTTGGCAGGGAGTCCTATGGAGAAATGGAGTTGGAAACAGCAACAACAATGGTCACTTACTACTGAAGACTTGTGCATCTCATGACCTCATCACTAACATTGTCTTCCATTTACCTAAATGCAATAAAACTTCATGAATGCACCCTCGCAGCAAACATTAGCGTTTAATAGACTATGTGATTATAAGGAGAAGAGACAGGACATGAGAATGATGAAGGCGATGTGTGGTTCAGAGTGTGGGACTGATTATAGACATCCTTTCCAAGCTAAATATTCGCATTCAACAAAAGTGGTGCCCCCAAGGCAAAATGACTACCAGACGAATTAATGTTAATACATTAGAGTGCTTCTCTGAGCAGAAACAGTTTGTTGCTAACTTGGAGGGGAAATTGAGCCAGCACACAGTTGGCGACAGTGGAGCAGAAAAGGAGTGGGCAACTTTCAGAGATTTGGTGTACAGCACTGCATTTGCTCATCTGGGTCAGAACACTCGAAAACATCTCAAGACTGGTTTGATGAAAAAGATGGGGAAATTCAGAAGCTGCTAAATGAAAAATGAGAACTCCAGAGGTTTTACCAGCAGGATAGCTCATCCATCTCTAAGAAGGCAGCATTTAATTTCAACAAAAGTAAAATATAAGCAGAGCTTAGAAACTTGCAAGATTCTTGGCTCAGTAAGAAGGCTGATGAAACTCAGTTTTATGCTGATAGTAACAATTCAAAGCACTTTCATGATGCCCTGAAGGCTATTTATGGGTCAAAGACTTATGGTATGTCTCAACTACTCAGTGCTTTTGGAGCCACATTGATTAGTGATAAGCACACGATCCTAGAAAGATGGACTGAACCCTTCCATAGCGTTCTCAACAGACCATTGTCAATCAGTGCTAAAGCCATTGACCATTTACCTCGGGTTGAAGTCAATCCCTCCCTAGCTGAAGTTCCAACTGAAGAAAAGGCTTTGAATGCCATTAGGCTCCTTTCATGTGGCAAAGCCCCTGGTGCTGAGATTTACAAGGAAGGGGGTCCATTGCTCATACAAGAGCTGACTGAAAATTTCCAGGTTGTATTGCAAGAGGAGGTTATCCCCCAGGAGTTCAAGGATGCCTTCATTGTCCATTTCTAAAAAGGTAAAGGAAATACTTTATCCTGTGACAATCACAGGGGGATCTTGCTCTCTTTTAGTCATTGATGACAAGATTCTTGCCTGAGTCCTCCTTAGTAGGCTGATTCTTCACCTGGAAGATGGTTATCTACCTGAGAGCCAGTACGGCCTCAGAAAGGGCTGAGGAAAAGTCAATATGGTGTTTGTTGCCCAACAATTTTAGGAGAAATGCCAGGAGCAGAACAGAAGTCTGTGTTCTGACCAAGTCCTTTGATATTGCCAGTTGTGAGGGCTTATGGAAAATTATGTCAAAATTTGGTTGCCTGGAAAAGCTCATCAGTATTGTACGTTAATTTCATAATGGCTTGCTCACCCGGCTTCTGGATAATGGACAGTGCTCTTGTGCTTTCTCAGCCATCAATGGAGTGAAACAAGGCTGTTTGCTTGCTCCCATGCTTTTTAGCCTGATGTTTTCAGCTGTGTTGTCAAATACCTTCAATGAGAACAAACACAGCATCAAGATCAGCTACTGCAACTTGAAAAGGCCACAAGCCAAGACCAAAGTGGAGGGAGGGTTGGTGCATGATTTTCTGTTTGCAGATGATTGTGCACTCAATGCAGCCTCTGAAGCTGAGATTCAAGAAACCATGTATTGATTCTCTGCTGCTTGTGCTAATTTTGGCCTAACAATTAACACCAAGAAAACACAGGTACTTCATCAGCCACCACTACACCATCCATACAACAAATGGAGAAATTTTGAATACTGTGGATAAGTTCACTTACCTTGGTAGTATACTTTCCAGGGATGTACACATTGATAATGAGGTTGATATATGCATTGCCAGAGCCAATTCAGTGTTGGGGAGGCTCTGAAGGAAAGTATGGGAGGGAAGAGGTATATAGACTGACTACCAAATTGAAGGTCTATAGAACCATTGTGCTGACTTCATTGTTATATACCTGTGAAACCTGGACAATATGCCAGCGCCATGGCAGGAAATTGAATCACTTCCATTTGAATTGTCTTAGGAAGATTCTGAAGATCATCTGGTAGGATACTGGAGGTCCTTTCTTGAACTAAACTGCCAAGCATTCAAACTCTATTTTAGACAACACAACTTCGATGGGCTGGCCATAGAATGCAAAATGTATGCTTGCCAAAAAAAGATTATTTTATGGAGAACTCACACAGGGCAAGCATTCACATGGTGGTCAGAAGAAGCAATAGAAAGACACTCTCAGGGTCTCTCTTAACTTCAGAATTGATTGTGTGACATTGGAGACACTGTCACAGGACTGCCCAGCGTGGTGTGCCCTCATCAGAGAAAGTGTTGTACTCTATGAGCAAAGCAGAACTGAAGCAACTCAAAAGAAACACGAGATGCCCAAATTTGGAGAATCCACCCCAGATGTTCACATGATCTATAGCCTGACCTGTGGTAGAACATTCCAAGCTCATGTTGGTCTGATCAGCCAGTTGGATGCACTGTAACTTGACTGGAGCATAGTGATGTCATTTTGGTCCTCTTTTAGAACAAAGGACAACAACCAACCAAACAACCAGGCCTTGGAAATCAGAACTTTAGCAAACATAAGTTGCAAAAATTATCCCTCAATGGACAGTTTCCCTTCTTATCATAGTTGCCTTGACTTTGTTGTACAAAAGATATTCAGAAATTTTTTCATCACCCTTATCTCTCACTCAATCAAGAATTCTTCCTCTGACCATAGCTATGAAAGGTAATTGAACTAGTTCTTTTCTATTTTTTACAATTATTTAATCTTTAATATTTGGGTCACATAACCATTTTGAATCTTTTATGGTATATGGTGTATGATGTTAGTCTAACTATAATTTTTGTCAATTGCCTTTCAGTTTTCCAGAAGTCCTAGTTAAATAGGGAGTTTTTACCAAGTAATTTATCAAATACTGTTACTGAGTTCCCTTATTTCAAATCCTTCCACTAACACCTTAACCAGTAACAAATAGTTTTCATGATTATGGCTTTATAGTATAAGTTGAGGTCTTAGAAATGTTATTTTCCCTTCATTCTTACTTTTTTTCATAATGTCCCTTATATTCTAGATCTTTTGCTCTTCCTGATGAATTTTGTTATTATCTTATCTGGCTCTTAAAAAAGTCTTCTTTGGTAGTTTAGTATAGCAATAAATCTTTCATTAGGTAGTATCATTTTATATAATGTTGGACTGTTTGTTGCTGTTTGTCATTCAGTCATTTCAGTCTTATCTGCCTCTTTGTGACCATATTTGGGGTTTTCTTGGCAAAGTTACAGGAGTGATTTGGCATTTCCTTGTCCAGATCATTTTGTAGATGAGGAATTGGGGCAAATAGAGTTAAATGACTTGCCTAGGATCACACGGCTGGTAAGTGTTTGAGGCTAGTTGGACTAGGCTAGCCACAAACACTGAATATTCCTCCTGTTACAGAAGTCATCTCTTATTTTTTTATGTATGTTTTGAATGTGCCATGGTAGAGTGACTCCCACGTATAGTAATTTTGAATAGGACTTCATTTCTATTATTTCCTCCTGCATTTTGTTATTTCTATATAGAAATGCTCTTCTATCTTGATTGGTATCCAACAACTTAGCTGAAGTTGTTGCAGTGGATAGAGTACTGGGCCTGGAGTCAGTAAGACCTGAATTTAAATCTAGCTTCAGACACTTCCTACCTGGGTGATCCTAGAAGCGAGTCATTTAACCACTGTTTGCCTATTTCCTCATCTGTAACATGGGGATGAAAATAGTACCTACTTCCCAGGGTTGTTGTGAGGATCAGATAAGATACTACTATAAAGTGTTTAGCTGAGTGCCTAGGACATAGTAAGCATGAAATAAATATTGTCATTGTTAATGTTTGGGATTTTCTAAGCAAACTATTATGTTACCAGTAAATAAGGACACTTTTTTCTCTTCTTTGAATGTGTCTATGATTTCTTTCTCCTATCTTCTTACTATCACTAGCATTTCCAGAACTATGTCACATAATGGCAGGGAAAGGGTTGGGAAAGCTTCTAGTTTCCATCTTGCATATAAAGTTACCTTCCGATTTTATATATGTATACACATACACACACACATATGTATATATATACATATACATATGTATATAAATTTTTAAAATTACTATTAAATTACTATTAATTTTTTTCTATTACTATTCTATTTATAGTGGTTTTTTTTAGCATATATGAGTATTTTACTTTGTTAAAGACTTTTTCTGTATCTCTTTATATAATCATATAAATTTTTTGAAAAAATAGGATTAATTATATTAATGTCTTCCCAGTATTCAATTTCAGGACAGCTACACGGTGCAGTGGATAGAGCTGAAGAAGGAAATGGCAAACAACTCCAGTATCTTTGCCAAGAAAATCCCAAATGAGGTCACAAAGAGTCAGACACAATTGAGACAACTGAGCAACAAAATTTTCAATCATCTTTGCATCTCTGATACACATCTGTCCTGAACAATGAATAATTTTTGGATTATTCAAAGTCGGTTGGACAGAATTTTAGTTACAATTTTTTACTCAATAATCATTAGTGATATTGTTCTGTAGTTCTTTCTTTGCTTAATCCTTTCCTAGTTCAGGTATTAGGACTACATTTGTCTCATCAAATATAGCCAACATTTGGATTATTTGCCAAATGAAGGATGATGACTGCCAAAGGCAATACTGCGTTAGAATATAATTTCATCTGTAAAATTTTATGAATGAGGATGATGGGCAATTATGAGTTGTATCATCTCATAAAGTAGAGAGGAATAGTAGAGGATAAAATCAGTCTAAAGAAAACTTGGTAAGATATTTAACAAAGTTAAGTTATCCCAAGGATTAGAGGATGAAAATGGGAAGAGGACCATAAACAGAATAAAAATGGGAAAAAATTGCAAAAAATATTACTTTTTTTTCCTCAATCAAGGATAATGGAACCACAATGCTTGGAACCTAATATCAGATTCACTGATATGCTTACTAAAGAGACTGAGATTACACTAAAAAGAACGAAGATGATAAAGTCAATAGGATTAGATTTTTAAAATTATAGAAAAGATCTATATTGGCAGTGATATGATTGTGAGGGCATTGAGAAGTCTTTTTTATTCATTTATTTAATACAAAGGGTGTATCTGAAACAGAGGAAGACACCAAAATGGGGGGTGGTGGTGGAAATCTCAGTCCTTACTGATACCAAAAAAAAAAAAATGACTAAGACACCATCAACAACTACTCTTTCATAATACAAAATCTTTATGGAGATCATCTATACAAGAATTGAGGGCACATTCTTTGAGGGTATTAGTAAGGAAAAAGCATGTTTTCAAAGGTGATATTCAACAATCTCTTTAGTATTTTAGAAATAATGGAGAATTGTGGAGCATATAAAAGCTTATTGTTTGTTGGTTATGAAAAAAGCCCCCAATTCAGTATAACCAATGCTGCCTTAAAAGCTCTTTTTTTTCCTATTTCTTTATTTAATATTTCTTAGTTTTCAACATTGATTTCCACAAGATTTTGAGTTACAAATTTTCTCCCCATTTCTCCCCTCCCCCCACCCCAAGATGGCATATATTCTGACTGCCCTTTACCCCAGTCTCCCCTCCCTTCTGTCACCCCACTCCCCCCAATCCTCTTTCCCCTTACGTTTTTGTAGGGCAAGATAGATTTCTATACCCCATTGTTTGTATATCTTATTTCCTAGTTGCATGTAAAAAAAACACCCAACTTTTTTTTTACATTTATTTTTAGAACTTTGAGTTCCAAATTTTCTCCCTTCTTCCCTTCCCAACCACCCTCCTTGAGAAGGCAAGCAATTTAACATATGCCACACATGTATCATTATGCAAAATGCTTCTGTAACAGTCATGTTGTAAAAGACTAACTACATTTCCCTCCATCTCCTCCTGTCCCCCTTTATTCAATTTTATCCCCTTGACCCTGGCCCTTTTCAAAAGTGTTTGCTTTTGATTACCTTCTTCCCTACTCTGCCCTCCCTTCTATCATCTCCTCTCTCTTATCCCCTTCCCCCCTACTGTCCTGTAGGGTAAGATACCCAATTGACTGTGTATGTTATTCCTTCCTTAAATTAAGTCTTATGAGAGCAAGATTCATTCATTCTCTTTCACCTGCCCCCTCTTCCCTTCCAACAGAACTGCTTTTTCTTGCCACTTTTATGTGAGGTAATTTACCCCATTCTATCTCTCCTTTTCTCCTTCTCCCAATATATTCCTCTCTCGTCCCTTAATTGTATTTATTTATTTATTTTTAGATATCATCCCTTCATATTCAACTCACTCTCTGCCCTTTGTCTATATATATATATATATACATATATATGCGTATATACATACATATGTATGTATATACGCATATATACATATATATGTATATTCCCTTCAACTATGCTTATACTTAGAAAGGTTTCATGAGTTACAAATATCATCTTTCCATGTAGGAATGTAAACAAAACAGTTCAACTTTAGTAGGTCTCTTATGATTTATCTTTCCTGTTTACCTTTTCATGCTTCTCTTGATTCTTGTATTTGAAAGTCAAATTTTCTCTTCAGCTCTAGTCTTCTCTGTTTCAAAAATGATTGGAAGTCCTTTATTTTATTGAAAATCCATATTTTGTCCTGGAGTGTTATACTCAGTTTTGCTGGGTAGGTGATTCTTGGTTTTAATCCTAGCTCAATTGACCTCTGGAATATCATATTCCAAGTCCTTTGATCCCTTAATGTAGAAGCTGCTAGATCTTGTGTTATCCTGATTGTGTTTCCACAATACTTGAATTATTTCTTTCTAGCTGCTTGCAATATTCCCCTTGTCCTAGGAACTCTGGAATTTGTCTATAACATTCCTACAAGTTTTCTTCCTGGGATCTTTTTCAAGAGGTGATTGATGGATTCTTTCAATTTCTATTTGCCCCTCTGGTTCTAGAATATCAGGGTAGTTTTGCTTGATAATTTCTTGAAAGATGATATCTAGGCTCTTTTTTTGATCATGGCTTTCATGTAGTCCAATAATTTTTAGGTTATCTCTCTTGGATCTATTCTCCAGGTCAGTGGTTTTTCACATTGTCTTCCATTTTTTCATTTGTTTGATTCTGTTTTAAAATTTCTTGATTTCTCATCAAGTCACTAGCTTCTACTTGCTCCATTCTAATTTTTAAGGTAGTATTTTTTTCAGTGGTCTCTTGGACCTCCTTTTCCATTTGGCTAATTCTGCCTTTCAAGACATTCTTCCCCTCATTGGCTTTTTGGAGCTCTTTTGCTATTTGGGTTAGTCTATTTTTTGAGGTGTTATTTTCTTCAGTATTTTTTTGGGGGGGGTCTCCAAGTCATTGACTTGCTTTTCATGATTTTCTTGCATCACTCTCATTTCTCTTCCCAATTTTTCCTTTACTTCTCTTACTTGCCTTTCCAAATCCTTTTTGAGCTCTTCCATGGCCTGAGACCAATTCATATTTTTGTTGGAGGCTTTTGATGTAGGCTCTTTGACTTTGTTGACTTCTTCTGGACGTATGTTTTGATCTTCTTTGTCACCAAAGAAATTTCAATAGTCTGGGTCTTTTGCTGCCTGGCCATGTTCCCAGCCAACTATTTGACCTTTGAGGTTTTTGTCAGGGTATGACTGCCTTCGGAATGATAAGTGCTTTGTTTCAAGCTTCAGGGACGTTCGGTTGCTATTTTCAGAGCTACTTCTACACAGCAAGTTCTGCCGCACCAGCACTCCTTTTCCCCCAAGAACTGCCAACCAGGACTGCAACCCAGATCCGAGCAGGGCAAAGCAAGAGAACCCGGCCTCTGTATCAGCAAAGTACTCCCTGCACTCCTGCTCTGATCTGCTGCTTGATTCCTCCCACTGGGCCTGGGGCCAGATGCAACCGCAGCTGGAGCTCTTGGAGCAGCTGCCTGAGCTGCCATGCTGCACCACCTCCACCACCCCCTGGGGCTGGGGCCGACCACACTTCTCTCACCCCGATCCAGCAATTTTCCCTCTGATCTGTTAATTTGTCTTTGGTGTTTGTGGGCTGAGAAGTCTGGAGGCTGCCACAGCTCAGTGATTCAGGGCCCTATGGCTTGCTCTGTCTGATCTCCTCAGCAGGTAGGATGTCTTGGTGTGGCCCATGCTGGCCTGTGCTCTGCTCCCAGCACAGTATGATAGACCCTTCTCAGCGACCATCCATGCCGTCTTGGGCTGGAGACTTGCTTCCCTCTGTTATTTCATGGGTTCTGTAGCTGTAGAATTTGTTCAGAGTCAATTTTTACAGGTGTTTGGAGGGATCTGGGGGAGAGCTTAAGCAAGTCCCTGCTTTCCTGCCGCCATCTTGGCTCTGCCCCCCTTAAAAGCTCTTTTATAATAAGATGTCTCTCATCTACATATTAAGGTACTTTAATATTTCTTGGAAGGTGTAAGTGTAGAAATAGCCCTGTTCGATGACCCTCTGATAACAAAAATCATGCAAGGCACAATATAGGGACATGCGAGCTTGCCAGAATGATTCACCACTGTGATGGAGGAGATTCAGTGTAAAGTCCAAGTTGAGGAGGGGATTCCCTGTGTAGGCTGAGGGGTGTGTTCTCCTTTTTGTAGAAGATATTGTGTTAATTACATCAAATTCCAATACATTACAGAACCTTCTGGAAGAGATGTGAGATCACTGAAAGGAATTTAGCCTTTCCATCTACATAAGAACCAAATGAATGAAGAATGTCTATTACCTAGATTTCATAGCTTGCTCGACTGTGTATACATACACACACATGCATATGTAGGTGTATACATGTATGTGTGTATGTGTATACTGTTGAGCATATGTATATATACATGAATAAATGCATGTAGGTGTATATATACAATGTTACACACATACGTATAAGTGTGCATATATGTACACAGATGCTTGTATATACACATGTATATTTGGATGTGTATATGTATGCGTGCGCACGCATGCCTGTGTGTGTGTGTGTGTCTAAATATTACATAATAAGCTGGACCTAGAATTGAAAAGGCAGAGAAGAGTAGGTTGGATTGTTTTTGGGAAATTGCAAAGCATTTTTACTAGCCCCCCAAGCTTCTTATAACAGTGAAGGTCCATCTTTTTAATACAAACATTTTACCAGTGTTTCTGTATGGTAGCAAGACTGGAACACCATTATCTCCAAAAAACAAAAGAAGAGCAACATATGGTGGACAATGGAAAGCAGCGTATTCTGTGGAAGATGAAAAAAAGCATCGTTTACTGTCCCTGCCCTTGAGGAACTTACAGTCCAGGTAGACGAATAAGACTGACATCCATGAAAATTAAGTAGCAAGTGAGCAGTATGCACAGGAAGTGATATTGGAATCCAGAGGAGGGAGATAGAACTTTCATGAAGGAAGCGACACTTGAGCTGTATGAAGAAGGTTTTGATAGATACAGAGAAGGTTGGAGAGGCATTCAGGGAGGAGACAATAACATTAGGAAAGGCATGCAAGCAGAAATGAACAAGATATTTTCTAGGATAGTGAATAGAACAGCCTGTATGGAGAGCAGGATTTATGTTGGGGAAAACTGGGAAGGAAGGTTAACAAAATAAGTTTGGATCCGCATTACTAAAGGCTTTGAATGCAAAGGAAAAGGATTCAGACTTTATTTAATAGGCAAGGAAGATTTGTTTTTATATTAAATTTTTATTTTTTTTAATCATTGAAAATCTGTTTTTTCCCCCTCCTCTCCAGCTTCCCACTGCCAATGGAGATTTATTTTCAATGTATTCAGCAGGGAAGCAGTATACTGAAAGTGGTACTATAGAAAGATTAACCTTATGGTGGTATGTGGAATGAATTAGAACTGGTAGAGCCTGGAGGCAGAAGAATAAAGTTTAGGACAAAGAAGCCAGGCATTCCTTGTTATAGATAAACTCATATAAAAAGCAGTGAGAAGGAGATGGCAGGATGCAACATAGAACCTTTCAAATGCAAAATGTAGTTTTTGAAAAGTACACAAAATTAAGGTGGAAGCATAAATCGTTCTGAAAAATTGACACTTAGGTCTTGATAAAGGAAACAAACTCTCGATGAATCTGTGTAACTGTGAGGTCTGTAAAATGACGTTATTACAGCTTGAAGCTATCAACATAGAGTATGTATTTGAACAGGAGTATGTTCAAATATATGTTAACTTAAGTAATAAAGTAGACCTGTGGTTTGCTTGTATAGGGAGCTCTTGATGAGGAAATTCCCTCCACAAATTCAGATCTGCATCTACTTTGCATCTCAGTCCAGACTGAGAATTGCTTGAGGCACTGGGAGGTTAATGGACTTGCCCAGGGTCACATGCTAGACTAGCATGCATGGAAGACAAGACTCTAGGTCTTCATGACTCCTAGAGTTTCTCTTTTTCCAGTATGCCACACTTCCTCTCAATTTAGCTAATGTGAACTTTTATTAAAAAAAGTTGGGGGGCAGAGCCAAGATGGTGGCTGGAAAGCAGAGACTAGCATGAGCTCCCCGCCAAGTCCCTCCAAAAACCTATAAAAAATGGCTTTGAACCAATTTTAGGACTGCAGAACCCACAGGGTAGCAGAGGGAAGCAGGGCTCTAGCCCAGAACAGCCTGGATAGTCTGTGGGTAAGGTCTATCCTGCACAGAGTTGGGAGCAGAGGGGAGCGGAGCTGAGCGGTGCAGAGCCCAGCGTGGGCGGTGGGACCAACAAGACCAGGAGCTGGGCAGAGCATGCCCTAGCACCCTGAGTCAGTGAGCTGTGGCGGTTGTCAGACTTCTCAACCCACAAACACCAAAGACAACAGAGTAGGTTAGTGGGAAAAGCTTCTGGGGACAGGGAGTTTGCCGGTTAGGCCACCGCCCCAGGGGCAG